>OY728147.1:2114438241-2115688241 GCA_963277665.1 Viscum album
ATAGAGCTGCTACAATTGTCAAACGACATTCTTCTAAAAGACAATGATCTTGCAGATTCACATTATAAGGCCAATGAAATATTATGCCCGTTGGGATAATGATTCAAAAAAATACATGCATGTCCAAATGACTGTATTGTATATAGGAAAGAATACGAATTTCTATTAGAGTGTCGTAAATGTGGGACATCATGGTATAAGTTGAAATAAAAATCATAGGCTAATGTAGATAATACCGAGATACCTCCATGGTATTTTTGTATCATCCTATAATTCATCATTTGAAACATTTTTTTCTAATTCACATGACGGAGAAAAGTTAAGATGTAATACTGATGAGTTGATATGTGATGGAAAAATACACCATCTTTCTGATTGTCCATAACAAATGAAAATTGATGAGCAGTATCATACATTTCAAAAAGAAATTAGAAATCTCATCCATGGGTTGTGCATAGATGGAATGAATCCATACAGATAACAATGTAGCACACATAGTTCATGGACTATTTTATTGGTAATTTACAACCTTTCTCTTAATGTTTGTATGAAGAGAAATTTTTCATGTTGAGTATAATGATATCTTGTCTGAAGAAACTCAGAAATGATATTGATTTTTTCTTTTCACCATTGATTGTTGGTTTGAATCTTTTATGGGAGGATGATATTAGGTTGAATGATTATCATAATATAGAATATTTTCAACTGCATGCAGTGCATATGTTCAATATAAATGACATCACAGCGTATGGAAATTTATCCGGATACAGTGTTAAGGGGCATAAAGCATGTCCAATTTTCAAACAACATTCTCCATAATTTCAATTATATGATGGGAGGAAAAAATATACATGGGTCATCAAATTTTTTTTCTTATGTATCACTCTTATAGAAGACTAAAAAATTAATTAAATGGATCACATGAATTTAATATTGCCCCAAAACCTTTATCCATTGATGTTTATTTTGAGAGGGTAAAAATCGTTGATGTGACATTGGGAAAGATATATAAATCTGATAATGATAGCAATATTTGAGAGAAAATGTTAATGTATATTGGGATACCATATTGGAGATATCATGAAGTGAAACATAATATTGATGGAATGCCCATGGAGAAGAATATCTATAACAATTTTATTGGTATACTATTTGATATTAAAGGAATGAATAAAGTTGGGAAGAATGCTGGATTAAACTTACTATAAATTGGAATACATATGGAGTTAGCTCTTACTCTTAATAGAAGAAAAACATTTCTTCCCCGGGATTTTCATACATTATCTCAGAGGGAGAGTATTATATTTGGTCAGTGTCTTCATGATATTAATGTACCACAATGTTATTATTCAAATGTAATTTTTTTTCTTTCTAAAGGATTTAAATTTTATAGGTATGCAATCTCAAGATTGCAACATCATGATGAAATAACGTATACTTTTTCTTTTTATGGATTATTCCCCTTCTATTTAAGAAATACTATAATGAATTCCCATTATTTTTTAAATTCAATTTTTAAAATGGTTATTGATTTGGATGCTTTTAACATTTTGGAAATGGATGCAGTTTCTATACATTGTCCATGGAAAATTTATTTTCCTCCATATTTTCTAGATATAATTGTGCATTTAATGGCTCATCTGGTCTAGGAAATAATGATATGTAAATCATAATATTTTCATTGGATATATTTGTTTGAAAGGTATATGAAATTATTGAAGGGGTATGTTAAGAATCTATATTGACCTGAATCCTCCATTATTTAAAAGTATATTTCTATAGAGGTTGCAGAGTTTTGTACGAGATACTTTGTTGTGGAGGAGCACATAGGTTTGCCTACATCTCTCCATGAATGAGTTAATAATGATATAAAAGTGATTTGTGGCTTGAATGTCAAATCATTGTCAGTTGAACAGATGAAGAAGGTATAATTATTCATCTATAATAACATACCTTAGGCTCAACAGTATATCACATTTCATAATAATGAGTGGAAACAATGTCATCCAATGAGGAAATAAATGGGGACTTTGAATAACCACTAGAAAATAATTTTCCCATGGTTTAAAAAGACCATCCTTCGTAGATTAGGTGTATTATATACATTAAGATGGTTAGTGGGTGATCCATGATTAAATGTGATAACATGGTCTTGGTAGGACATTAATGGAAATATATTTCATACAAAATCTCACGATAACAAAATTTAAGTTCAAAATAGTTGTTTATAGGTGTTTGTATATGAAACACATTTTTCTAGTTCTAATGAAAAAACACAATATCTACATCAAGTACATATTACGGAGTCATTGAAGAAATATTGGAGGTTGATTTCATTAAAATTAATGTTCATTTTTTAACTACAAATGGTTTATTGGTAACAACAGTGTCAGCTACATTGAATTTGGAATGAATGTTTTTAATCTAAATATATTAGATGATGTAACAGATTCTTTTATCATGGAAAAACAAGAAAAACATATTTTCTATATAGTTAATCAATCCAATATGCACTGGTCTATTGTTTTACAGGGAAAGAAATATGTTGGTGAGAATAAAATTGACGAATATGTTGATTTATATGAGATCCCTACGTCCATGGAATGAATAGTAGAAAATAATGATGATCATGTTGAAGACATGGTTTTTTCCATATGGAATGATCATGATATAGGAATTTGGGAGAATAATCCATTTGTACATTCATATCATTACAGGTAATATATGTTTATTTCTTGTTTACATTTATTATTTTCATAAAATGTTAAATATTGTAATTTTTTATCATGTTTAACATTATATAACTTATATATATATATATTGATTTTGTTTAATGAAAATAACATTACCATTTTTACCAGGTTTACCATGTTTACCATGTTTACCATGTTTACCATGATTACCATGTTTACCATAGTTTACGACAATTAACATTAAAATAAATTATATATTTATTTATTTTTTTGAATGAAAATTACACTACCATGTTTACCATATTTACCATATTTACCATTTTTTAACATGATTACCATATTTTCCATTATTACTTTTATGTAACATAGTTCATTTTTCCATTTTTTGTTTACATTAGTATTGAAATATTCGAATTTTAATATCTGTGAACTGATGTTCTCTTTTTTGAATTAAAGTATATTTATTGATCAATAAGTTAATCAACCACATGATTCTAGAGATGAGCATCATGATCATAACTCTGGGGAGGAACATTGACATTCTCCTCTTGATGTTCCCCAAAATTCCACATCTGTTCCCATAACGAAAAAGAAAATTTCATGAGTTGGTAAACATGGATATACACGTTTACCAAAATTATAACTTTTTGATAGCTAGGACCATAGGATAATCATTGATTTTGATGAGAATGATATTCCTTGAGGTCTAAATGAATAAGATTTTACGTGTTTTGTATCAACTCACGGTAAAAGAAAATTAATAATTTGGTTTGATTATTGGTGAAGTGTGGGAAAAAAGATAATATCTATGTTGTGGGAGAATATTTTGGTATGACATTTATCTATAGATTAACTAATATTTCAATTTTCTTGTATAATATTTTTTTTATATTCTTTATCAAATGACATTTGATGTTCGTGACACTAGAGGAGTTCGGAGGAAATTTTTATCGATGGATTCTAGTAGTTGGAGTGATTTCAAATGAACCCTCACTTCTGATTTCATTATTGGTTATAAGAATCACAAAAATCCATGTCAAATATATCCTTTCATAGAAGAAGAAACATGGATAAAAAAATTTGAATGTAGAAGAAAAGATTTATTTTTATTATGGTAAAGGTAAAAATTTATATGCTTTCTTATAGAAATGATCTTATTAATGTTTCGTTAATGATTTATTATTCTAAATTTATAGAAAACAAGGAAACCACATCAGGTGATCCAATCAAAAAATGTATACCCTAATAGTTTATATAACGGAGCATATTTATTATTTGAAGAACAATTGATAGAGGAAAAAATGTATAACCTATGAGATGAGTCTTTAAGCTCTGGAGAGTATTCCCATCCATCCCCTTCATCCAGACATTAAAAATAGTAGATATATTAGATGGGAAAAAGGGGAAATATCTTTCGAAAATACCGTGAATCGCAGTTGAGAGGAATATAATATATTTATTTTATTTATTTATGTAAATTATATTCATTATATAATATGAATCATTATAGAAATTTCTGATTTATTAATATTTGGATTATCTTGAGGATCAGAGCTCACATGGGGTATATACAGCTATTGGGAGGAACGATATTTTATCTACTATATTGGGAAATCCCGAACACCCTAGTCATGTACGAGGATATCTGATGGGTGTATCTAAAAGAAATGTGTTTCCATGTACTTCAACTTCTTCCACTGAGAGTGCTTATATAAAAATTGAATCCTTGGAGGCTGAATTTCATAATATTAATGCGATGATAGCGGAAAATATTGGAGTGTTGGTATAATCCTTGTTTACAGACATGTAAAGAAAACTTCAGATTGCATCTCCCACTCTTCCACATCCCCCTCCAGACCCCATTATTTATCTTTTACCTCTGACAATAGCTTCCAATCCCCCACCTAAGCCCACAGACCCCATTTTTTTATTCTAATCAAATTCCATGACTTCCTACGTATTGTGAGTTGTATGTTTATGATCGTCACCATCATATAGTTGTATAAGGGAAGAAATTTTTTTTGGAGATATAATTAATCAGTAATTGTTAGATGTATAAAATCACATGGTCAATATACATGATATTATAGATAGATCAGCTTGAGCACCATTACCTTACAGTCATGTGTGTTATATATTTTTTTTTATTATTTTATAATGGTTTCTTAAAAAATTTAAAACTAATATTTTTTTTTAATTTATTTTTAAAGGAATACATCAAATGTAATGAAATATTGTATAGGAAATAATAAAGAAAAATTGTAATGACATTAGATACATATTCTAATAGTCCACATAGATTATCAAGATATTCAAATTTGTTGGCAGATCCTTATGAGTTTCCAATTGATGCTCTAGTTTGTGGACATGTAATAAATGTAGAGATTGTTTAAAATTATATCATGGAGAATGTTACTAGAAATAAGTTTGGCATCAATGTGGTTTAAATGTTTTTTCATTTATGTCTTATCACCTTTCTCGGTGTTATATTTAATAAAAATGTATACTTATGTCGGTTTTGTATTAGTTATCATTATAACATGGGTAAGATGAATGAGCTAACATATGTATTTGGATTCATAGACCCACATATGATTTACCCTGAATCACATGCATTGGACCAGGAACAAAGAACACTTTATATTGCTGAATGATTTGAATAGAGTATAATCACACAGTGTTGGATGATGCCTTTTTTGAGAGGTATGAAACATATATATGGAAATGTGTTATTTATCATTTAAAATAAAAAACCGATAACCTTATATTTTCATTTATATATATGATCATTGGATGTCAGGTGTTTTTTCCATGTGATAAAAGACTTTATTGGATATCATATGTCTATGGAGATGTGTGGGTATATTTTAAGAAAATGTTGGAAAAGTAAGTTTCAATTTCTTAATATTTTTTTATATTATACTGAATTTTAAATTTATCCCATTGATATTATTTTCTAATATAGGATGGGTATACATTCGAAAAATTACAAAGAAAGAGAGTACCATGATCAAATATGTAAATATAAAGGTAAATATTGATTTATAAATAGGGCTTTTTGATGTATTAGACAAAAATGATATTTTGAAACTACACTCATTTAAACATAATTGTCATGAACAACAAGGAATTATCGAATGCATGTATTATATGTGATTATTTTTGTATGAAATATTTACAAATAGAAAATAATGAACATTGAAGACGTTATATATCCTTATAAACATTGCAATAATATTTTATTTTATTTATTCATTATACATTTTAACTAGTTTATTTTTAATTTGTAGATATTTGATGTCCCTCATTCCTATATTACTCAAGAGGTCAAACACATAAAAGTGGAAATATCAAATTATTTTACAGGATTGATTAGATTTCGGCTAGTTTATAGTGTAAAATGTAATTTTGAATATTGTAATTATAATTGTGTATTTGTTAGTTTTTTGGATTTATTTTTTTATTTGACATTATATGTTTTGAATTTTATATATGTTAATGTTTAATTTTTCGTGGGTTTTTAACATTTTGGTCTAGTTCTGATGTTTTTATGGTATGGATTCTAGTCTGGTTTTGGTATGCTTTTGGTCCAGTTTTGGCTTGTTTTAGGTCTATATTGTCATATATTAGTAATGTTATTGCAGTTTTATTTAGAAAAACTGGTTTTTACATTGGTTATTTTATAAACAATTTAATAAATGCATGGGTATATTTTATTTCATAGGTTAGTACATTATCGATGTCGTATATCTTTTTCCACATTGGTTATTTAAGAACTAATGTGAAAACCCCCTTGGAGGATCTATTTTTCACATTCATTATTTAAAAAATGACATGGTATATAGATTTGGATGATGAATATTTAATAATGGATGCGATAATCGGGCCTTCGAATGGGTTTTTAGGTTGGTTCTAATATAACAAACATGAATAAACCTACATAGGATCTATTTATGACGTCAGTTATTTTATAATAGATGTGAAAAACTATATACCACATCGGTAATTAAATAACTGATTTGATAAATAAAGCCTATGAAGGGTTTTTTTTTCTTCAATTATTTATGAACTGATATGAAAAACTATTCTGATTTATGCTTTTTACATCGATTTTAATATAAACAATGTAAAAAAATAATATTTATAACATATCTGTTAATAAAGTCGGCGAAAAACTGAAGTAAAAATTAAAAAATAACCGATATAAATAATATTTTCTTCACTATTGATATTTTATTTGACTTCTTAATTTATATATAATATTAGTGAGAGAATATTAAAATGATATAAATAGTTGATGAAAGCATTCCATCTTCTTTTTGTTTCTTCTTTTCTACAACACTATACTCCTTGAATGATTGGATTTTAGTGACACTAAAATTGATGTAGGGATTAAAATGTCCATTTGAGATTGTATTTGGGTTTATTTTTGTATTTGATATGGTTAGGTTATTTAGTATTCAATGAGATAGGTGGGAGGTTATTTATACTTGAGGGGCGCAGTGTTTTAATTTAAAATATTGAATCAAATATACCTTTTTAGTAATAATTTTTAGAGTAAAATCCAAAAAAGTTTTATGAAATGTTAAAATTAAAAAAATCAATTTATTACTTTTATGAATTTTAAAATTTTAATTTATTATTTTTCAAAACCAAATTTCAAAAAAATTGATATTTTAATTATATAATTTAATGGAAAGACAAAGTAAAAAATGTTTTTGATTTGAAAAAAAAGTTTATTTAATATAAATAAATCTCATATATCATTGAAAATTTATAGTTGAGCCAAAATATAATAATTATAACAAAAAAAGAAATATATCATGAATGATTTAAATTTAAATAAATTGGTTAAAAATGGTATTGTTACTATTCATGTAAAAAATATATATTTATGAAAATAAAAAATTCACCCATATAAAATATTTTTTGGGTGGTCACAAAAATGAAATTAATTTACTTTGTATAATTTTTCAACATAGTTAATTTCTATTGTTTATATAAATTTTTTTAATTCATTGAAATATAGTTTATTAAAAAATATTAAATGGTTTCATATATTTTTTAATAATGATATTTATTTTATAGAATTATTATATTTATATTTTCTTAAATTACCCATGATAGATAATATTTATATTTCATTTTCTTACTTTGGGGACAGATTAATATTCATACAATGAGCTTACTATTCTCAATTTTTAAATTATTATTCCCTACAGTGGGGTTACTATTCTTAATAGTTATGTTACTATTACAATAACAATGTAACTAATTCAATGGTAATATTAAATCACTTAAATTCAAACACATTCATTTAATTAAAATTAATTAAAGTTATAACCATGGACACAGATTCTCTTTTTTGTAAGATGTTTATTGGGTTAAATTTTTTAATTTTACTTCAACAATGAACTTCATGGAGGTTATGAATCTAACAGATTAGAATGATCCAAATTTCACATTTCACATTCCACTTTTCAATTTTTATATTTTTTTATTTTAATAATTATAATTTTTATGGGTTTAGATGAAGACAAATGTAACGATTTTTAATAATGATATAATGTGTTTCTTTTCTATTTTATTTATATTGTACCATATAATTTATTATAAATCACATTTAATTTGGAATGAAATATAATTTTTATTTTTAATATAGTTACATTACTCACACATTTAAAAATATTTTAATTTATATTTAAACTCATATGCTCAATTGATAATTGATATGTGTACATCTGTTTCATTATTTCCTTTGGTTACTATAACGCCCCTAATATATAAGGTTCCACTATATGGCATTGAAATTATGTGCTGTATTGAAGTGAAAAACATCATATCAATGTTCTATGATATTCACAGAATTCTCCTCATAAGAGAGGTAATCTTTCAATTTTACCTCCTTCGAATAAAGTACATCTGTCATGTCTAGTGTGTATTTACTCAGTAGATATATGTTGAACACATAATGAATATAAGATATTTTCTAATGACTTTCTAGATAATTATAATCATGTACAATATGATCACAGATTTTAAAGGGACAATGCACCTTGGTCTATGATTTCATTCCATTCCATACTGTATTTTTCTCCACCATGGTGAAATTTTAAGGTAAAATTAATCTCCAACATCAAAATCCACACACTTATAACAGTTGTCGATATACCACATAAATTAAATTTTAGAATCCTTTATATAATTATTAATGGATTAAGCCTTTTTTTCACTTCATTAGCAATATAAGTTTAAATTAGATTCCATTCACCAACATCATAATATTGAGTAGGTGTTCCATATCTATTCCAATATAGATCATTATATGGGGATATTTTAATACTCTAATGGATGTTTATGTAGTATGATAACTCATATAATGTGATATGTTAATGACATACTTAATTAAATGGCATAGAGGTGGATTTAATCAAGACCTTGAGTGTCTAAATATAAAAATAATATTATCACTTGATTTTACATTAGTTTGTTTATTTAAAATTCATTTAATATTTAGAGAGTATTGGTGGATTTTCCATGATTTAAAAGTGATTAGTGGGTCACTGAGAGAAATGATTGAAATTGTTTCACCATGAAACATCATCAATTCCTTTATATATATTATTTCAAATCATTCAATATAAACATAATCTCTTATGTGGATTATGTGTTAAGTAATGTTGATTCTATAATCCACTCCCTAAATCTCAAATTAACCCTTTGTACATTTTTAGGAGACTTGTGAAAACCTACATGGTGATGTTTTCACATTACTATGTGGCTATATCAAATTGTTTCATTATCCTATTGGAATTTTTCTCTATGTTATAACATTCTAAAAACTATGTATTTTCATATAAACTCAGTAATATCTTTCTTAATGTTGTGATACTAGGTGTTCTCTTGAAGAAGATTATGCATCACAGTATATCTATGATGGGGTAGAGAATGTTGAGCTATGGGAATTATCCAATATTTATTTCCTTATCTTAGGTGACTATACAAAAAAAATTATAGTTCCAAAAAAACAAACTATCTTCATCAATGAGGAATTCAAGAGTATTACCCTTATTTACAACATAAACCTTATTTTTCTCTATATATCATCCATTTTCACATACATGATCTTCACATGGATTTGTGGTTGTGAAATAATTTGGTAAAGGTGGAATGTGTTCCAAAATGTTATTTTTTCATGATCGTTCCTTAACATATAAATAAAACTGGTATATTTTTCAATATATATTATTGGTAGAGAAATAGTTTATTTTTATCAAAGAGAGTCAAAAACTATTTTGTTCCTTTCCAGGATTACATTGAATATTGAAATTATTATTCATTGTTAGCCCTAAATATTTTCAATGATTTATGATGAAAAATTTAAATATATATATTATACTCTTATGGTCAATTTATATATTACACTTCTCTCCATAGAGGTAGTTCATCTAAATCATCAATTTTAATATTATTACAAATAATTCTAGATCATATTTCAGGTAGTTATACTAATCGATCTTAATATATATTGAGGAATATGATATCACTTATTCATTCTCCATGAGTATAAATCACATGAAATTCAATAAATAACCACTGTAAATCAAATAACCTTATTCACTTTTGGGTATAATGAATATAAGTCAAGTGATTAGCCTATTCATGAAAATATTAAATCATTCTGGATATTTCTCCACCCAGACAAACATTTCCCCTTTCTTGTTTACAATATAAATGGGATAGAAAATAGTGAATTGTTTCTCACAAATCCAAAATAACTCCATATCTATCACATGAAAGCTATGGATTTATAAGACACTATTTTTTGGGACATTAATTAACTTCCATTATTTTTATACTATCAGTATAAATATCATCACTATTTATCAGTTGCTCAAATACTTCTACTCCAGGAATTCAAAATTCTTATCAGATGAACATTGAAAATATTCTCTCCTTTCTTAAAATTAACCAAAAAACATAGCTGATCATTGTGTTCCTTATTGATGTTGGATTAAATAATTATATCATTAATAAATACTAAAAATATTATTTTAATGAGTTCCCTAGTGAATATATTTATAAAATAAAAGGAAATGAAATTATAATTAAATAATAATCAATATGAACTCATAGTTTTTATACATTGTGTATAAGTTTATCTCTTCAATATCATCCCTCTCCACATTGAGTTACTATTATCCATAATAAATGATAGACTATGAAAATTATTGACAACATCGATGTTTATTGAAAAATAAATCAGTCATTTTTAGATGAAACATAATCTTTAATGTGATCTCATTGAGTTATTAGTAATCAATACACATCTGCATTGATTAGAACGTTTTTCTAACATATATCACTACTACATCTCAAGGTGAGGCACTAGGAAATATGTACCCTTGGATTGAATAAAATTCTAGCTTATTTTTTAACTCTATTTTTTATATTAGTGTTATCATTTTATGATATTTAGAGATATTATTTTTTTTTCTAATATCTATTGAAAATTTTCCCACATTATCTGGGGAATAGAAGAGAGACTAATAAGATGAAATCATATATACTTTTTTTGTCATTTATTTAAGGATTTTAAACGATTTATTTGATAATAGACTTGATATGTTTTGATCATTGAAATAATGGGGATTCCATTGTTTAAAAGTAAAAATGAAAAAATGTATAATATTTTCCAATTACACATCATTAATCCACATTACACCATGTCTAGAAGAGTTTCATAGCTTGCTGCATGTCGCAAAGAAATTTGATAAAAATTTATAAAAACTACATTTATAGAATCCATTACACAAAGTGATTTGAAGATACAGGTTTTAAACCATTTGAATGAAATTATTTCTCTGATGATATAACATGATGGAAGATACAATTCATGAATCCAAGTTACATGTCATGTGAAGAGTATGTCTTCCATATCTTGGATGATATACACTTCAGATTCGTGTATATTCAAAATTTGAAGGAAAAAATATCAATTTTACGTGTCATGATTCCCTATTACACATTATGAATTAATTTTCTAAAAAATATTGAAATAATGCAACATATGTTAAAGGTTCCATTTAATAGAACTTTTTTTCTTTCATTTCTCTCTCATTCTCTAATACTCCATCTACCCTAAAATCAAAATATCTTAGTTACCTGTAATTTTTTTGATTAAATAAAATCATTCTATGTTTTTTTAATCCATATTTGTCCCTTATTACATCATCAACTTGATTCATTATATTTTCAATCAATGATAATTGATGATCTTTATTTTTAGTAATTTTAGTCCCAATTTAAAGTATGTAGTTAGTTGAATTTTGTGATTTTAGATATGCTTTTCTTGTTCAAGGAGGCATGTTCCTCAAATTTGGTGTGTTGAACCATTGTATTTTTTCTAATTATTTAATCTCAATCATTATTAGCCTATCACGAATGATTAAAATCATTTATTTATCATCATTTAATCATTCCATGATTTTGTAGACCAACAAGGGTAGGGATCATTAGTAGGGGTAACCAGCATTAAAAAATCAATAATTTCCAAATTTTTAACCCTAATGATTCATAATCATGAAAGCCATCATTTTTCAATCTAATTAATTCAATCATCCCTTACTAAGGAACATTTAAATGATGTACTCTCACTTAGTTGATGTGGATTAGGCCATGGCCAATAGCCTAAGTCGCATTCTACCTTAGAAGATGATCATAAGGAATCCTCATTGTCACTGTCTATAGATAAAGGAATAACTACCTCTTATGTAGATCTAGTTAAATTGACCACAGTCAAATAGTGACCTTCACATTCTTCTAATACTAAAACACATGGTACTTTAATGTTAGAATTAAGATTATGTTTTATATAGATCATATAAATTGATCCCAATTCCTTACATATTCTATAATTAAAACAAAATATCTCTAGTATTAGTTCTCCAAAACTAAATCAACTCATGATGACATATACACCAAAGAGTTCCAATCCATAAGTGACTATTTCTAGCCCAATTCCCTATGGGATTGACCCCACACAATTTCTATACTACATCTCAAAAGAAAGTGATGGTGGGGAACCTAAAAAATCTGATCTGAGCGTACCCTGCATGAAATAATTGAAGATTGTAGGAATGTCAACTTTTTGTGTAGTTTCTACAGATTTTGCGTTGTTCTTATCACATGAAACATTTTGGAAATGACCTCGGATTAACTCACCCTCACTCTATTTCTCTATTATTTTTTCATGATTCTAATACACATATACTCTTGCAGCACAATTTTGGAATCACGACCATTCGAATCATTCATTGAGCATGAATGTAAAAGGAAAATTTATCCATATTTCCCACAATCGAAAGATATATCTTTATATTCCACCAGTCAAACCTGGGGATCAAAATATTCCATCTTTATGCAACCCACCTAACACTCTAAACATGAAAAAAAAATTCTAGAGAGAATCATGTGCTATAAGAGTGGTTCATCATTAAATATGGCTTGACAGTAATCAATGATGATACACCAAGAATAATGTGTCCTTCTATTCATGCTCATACCTTGGAAATAAACCCTTGAGTCAATCACATGATCCAAAACAGGGGACAGTTCAGTGGTCTTGAGAGTAAAAATTCCCATAAACACATTACCATCTTCCATGAAGTAAGTGATAACTTTTACCAATTGAGATTATCATATTGTGCAGTTAGAAATCACATAATTTTCTTTTATATATGATATTGACCAATAGATTGGATCAATAGTCATGATCTAGAGACAATTGTGACTTGGGATGATATAGCCAAAAATGTTTATACAACAAAACATACAAAAAATACGGACATAAATCATGTGGAATATCTTTAAATCGTATCTTATATTGATGTAGAATCTTTCTTGGAATGCTAAAAATAGGTTTATAGAGATTATGAGTAAGTTCCCACACCATGGTCTATACATTTGGATCTGGATCTAGACATTCTACCAAGGACTACAGTCAGCCGCACACATAGTTGTCGATTCTTCAACAAAAGGAGGACTTATGTTTATATAGTATAAGCCAAGTGATCATAATATGGATGAATGATCTCACAATTCCATCTGATGGAAGAGTGATCATGGACCTCCTCGACGTTGAATTCACCAAGTTGAAAAAAATTACTTGACTATATAAGCAAGTCTAAGGGCTCAAAAAATGTAATGAAATACTAGTTTATACTACACCACCCCATATAGGCCTAGTAATGGATATGCAGTCATTTAAAATTTGGGGTGGCCCACTCATGTATTAATTTGGAACTTGATGAGTCAAAGAACAAGAAAATCATAATTTTATTAACATCAATTACATTCCGCATAACCATTCATTCCAACAAGTGAAAGTGTATTATCAGTAAAGTCTATCTCAGTAGACCATTCAAAATAAATAAGACTATTTTCAATAGAGAATGTTTATGCACCATTTTTAATCTATGGAACACCAGGATAACCACCCATGAATTATGTTCCAAGTCCATAATAAAAAGAAAAACAATAACTTTTTTCTCATATATCATATCATTAATTTCAACTAGCTCTACCAAGATATCAACGACAAACTAATCATATCGATATTAACATGGAGAACCTCCTAGAAACATTTTTTTTCAAAAACTATATCACTAAATGAATAATAATTATATAGAGATTCATAACCCATGAGATTCTTTAAACAATCTCTATGTTCAAATGGGACATATCTCAAATAAACTTTTAGAAAGGTCACTAGGTATTATGCCATATAATATAAAGACATACCCAAAGGAAGAAGCTAAGGTTGTAGTGCTCAGATATGAAAATAAATTTAATTTTAAAAAATAATTTGGAAATTATTAATGATAAAATTAGGAAACTAAGAATTATACTACATTAGAAGATGAAATGTTTGATGAGACCGACCATACAATACCACCATATGTACAACTATCCACAAACACCCAAACACATGAGCAATCAATATGAAAAATCTATATTCCTCAAAAAAAATTCAATACAAATCATCCTCTTCTAGAAAGAAAAAAACAAGGATGATGGGATGCACAATAAAATAATTTCATCAAAATGATCAATTATTTACATTTAAAAATACATTTTTTAGATGCTATTTTTCATATGTTTGTTTATGAAAACTACTAAAATAACCTTCATTCCATCTAAAGAAAAATGGATGATCATGGTGTCATCCCACTCTATAAAAATATTTGTATTGTTGAATATAAGATAATTCCACTGAATATGAGATATCGAAGATGTTTTTCATCTCATGTGATATTGGATAGTGTAAAATTTAAAGAGATCTATGTGATATTTTATTAAGAATCAACCCAATACCAATGAGTGTGTTTGGTAAATTGGGACTTCAATATCTCAAACAAATTCATGTAGAACAACAAATGAGTGACTGATCAGAAATGTATCCTATAGGAATTGTGGTGGATGTGTTGGTTAAATTCATTAAGTTCATCATTACCGAAGTTGACCTAGTTTTCGACATCTAAGAAGAAGGTGACATCCAATTTCATCATGTATGACCATTACTATCTATATGAATTTCTCTAATAAGTGTATATCAAGGGATTCAAATATTTCAGGTCATAGAACAACAAGATGTCCTCATCCTCATCAATGATACATAGAAATATGATGATTCCATTGATTGCAACTCTATCTCTATTACCAAATAGAGAAAAGGAAATATGTATATAGAATAATACAATGATTTTATCTCATTATATAAAGTAATAGTATGATTTTGAATAATTTAGCTTCAGTAAACATCTCACAATGGATTATTTTCCACTAATATCACCCTCAATCATTCAAACACCAACATCGGAGTTTAATCCTTTACCCAATAATATTAATTATTCATATATATGTGATTTAAACTCTCTAACAGTAGTATTAAGCTCTAAAATATATCTATCAAATGAGGAAAACATGGTTGATTTCTTGAAAGGACATAAGTAATCAATTTCCGAGGGATTTGAAGAAATAAAATGAGTTAGTTATACTATATAGACCCATAAAATTCTAATTGAGGAAGATAAAAACCCCATGAATAAACCGTAAAGGTGTCTGACACCTCCAATGAAAGAAGTTGTTAAAAAGGAAGTACCAAAAATTATAGATGGGATCACTGTAGAAAACAACTAATGAAAATGAATTGATCTCAACACGCACTAATAATGGATAGGCATTTTTCATGGATTAAAGAAGTTTAAATGTGAAAACACAAAAAGATAATTTTTGTTATTTCATTTATGGTTCAAATTTTAAAATACAAGAATATCATGAATTACATTGATTCCTAGATGGGTTTCAGGACAAAATTAAACATTATTTGACCCATCTAATAACTCAAAAACAAAATTCACTTTTCTATTTGGCAACATTTCTTACAGACCCATGACATTTTATATGTGTAATTAACTGAAATTTTTTTGATGATTCTAGATTCATATTTTCCACAACATCGAAGATGATTTCTTATAAAAAATCATTTATAAAATTCCATTTAATGGGAGATCTTTCAATATTTTCCTAAACGATCTAGAGTTAGTCATACGATGTTGTCAAAAGAATTGTCTTTTTTTGAATTGGAAGATTGACATTTAATGGTTCAATGAGAAACAATCCTTAGAATTTTTTTTCCAAAGATGGAAAGGATGTCAATCAAGATTTGATAAATCTAATCAATGATTTTCTAGGAACCTTTAATGGATAAGGGTATAATAATATTTCAAGGCCATGATGGATGGAATTGGTGATTTATGAAAGACTTTGAAAACGATACATGCCCTCTGATGTAGAACATGTGAAAGTAAGTTCCATTTGAATTAAAACCAATTCATACAAAAAATGAATGCTTTAAATAAATCTTGATAGTAGCCTCAATATTCATTTCATGTGATTGGGATACGAAATTTCAATTAACATTTGACACCAATGACTTTGTTATTGGTATTTTTTTACGACAATGAGACGGTCAAATATTCTATTTTATCTACTATGCCTACAACACACAGAATAAAGGTAAAAACAATACATAAAAATAGGGAAATAAGTCATATATATATTGTGTATGCTTTTGAAAAATCATATTCTTAGTTGGACTTATACAAGGTGATTGTACACATTGATCATGCTGCCCTTAGGTATTTAATGAATAAGAAGTTTTCTATTCTAATTCTAATATGGTGTGTCATACTACTATAGGAATTTGATATTTTGATCATTCATACTAATTTCATGTAAAATTTTATCATTGATCATCTTTTCTGACTTCCTCTTCCACCCATCAATGATGAAGATGATATTCACATCATAGTCAATTTTTTTGATGAAGCACTTTTATGTATTAAGGAAAACCCATAATTTTATGATATTAATAATTGTATCACTAAGGTATATTAACACCAAAAACATTCCAAAAAAATGCATATAAATTTATAATTCTACCCATCAAAAAATGGTTCGGGGTATTTTTTTTGAATTTTTCTGAAATACATGAAATTTTTTTGACTAGTAAAATATTGGTATTTTCAAAATAAATACATTATTTTATAAATGCAATATCACTTGAGTCATGGATGATATAAGAGTAATTGGTTATAAATAACATTAAATTATTACTATATATATTCATAATAATCAATAATATTTCTTATATCGAGGAAAGTAATAAAATAATGAATAAAATAACAATATATCACAGCTCTCGTCAATATTAAATACTACCAATCACCACCACTTATCCTAACACATCTTAGTCTTAAAACATGTCAAACATATTCCCAAATCCAATTCCTCAGTAACTAAACAACCCCAAGATCTATTTTTCATTCCATAATACCCACGAAACTTTTCCCTATAGAGGTTCTCAAGGAGGATTATTCCAGAGGTAAACCCTCTTCATTTTTATTATAATTTCTTTTCAATTTATCTTATTTTGTTATCCACTCATCACCTATAATGACCAAAAGATATTGATAAATACATTATAATATTTAAAATAGAATGATATCATATTAATGGAATACCCATTATCAATATTTTTACTCTCTCTCTCACTGTGTGTATTTTAAAAATGAAATCATCATTCCGGAGGTGGTGATTTACACCCATCATGGATTTCAAATTTCGTTCAATAATTTTCCTTTCAAGGGTGGTCATAAAGCCATTATTATGGATGATGATGATTATAAAATATATATTATACCTTATTTATGGCTTTGTATCAATTTTATATACATAATAGTATATAAAAGAACAAAATTAGTTCATTTTGATCGAAAAATAGATTATATTATGCTAAACGATTATCATTAACAAGTTATCTATTGATTCATCATAATGTATGGAAAAATAATAATAAATACATATGATTTTTTTAAATAAAATTTAATACCAATTATGGATAATTATTCCCATTTTACACGAACATCATTACTCATATACATGTATACTAATCATTAAAACTAATGAAATAATCACTCCCGTGAAATAAAAATGTTTATTTTAACTGAAAGAAATTCCCAAAATAATCATAATAAAATTATAAAAAATAAAATACATGTAGAGGAGGTTATGAGTTAATTAGATAATGTATTTAATTTTAATAAATTGGATTTTATGGTCATGTTCAAGATTCATTTAGATATAATGTAACGGTTTTATACCAAAACATCCTAAAAAATTTGGTTACACTTCTTCTCTCTTTACCCCAATAAAATTCATAATTATTCTTATGTACACCTCATAAATTATATTTAAATTATATATATATATATATATCTAGCAATAATAATAATTCATTATTTTATGGGGGTTTAATTTTTTTAAACGATCAATTTCAAATTCATTTAGATAAACATGCCTCATTCAAGAAAACATCTCAAACTAATACCTATTTTAAAGTTCATATTATAATATGTTTTAAGCTGCCATTATTTTTTAAAAATCATAATTTTTTTATAAAAATGTCTATATTAGTTCACTTCAAGTTTTATAATTATATTTTTTAATGAATTCTTCTTTGTAAGGTCAAAGAGTATTTCACTCCAATATCGCTCAATGATTTTATAATATTATTTCAATATTATTAAAAAATCATGTTGATTCTAATGTTTAATTGGGATTAATATTTTATGATATCATATATTGTATTTTATTGAATGATTAATCATTATTTCTATAGTGGAGGTTCATTCATGGTATCATTCAGCATATTAGTCAGAATAGTTGGTGTTTATGTTTACTTATAGGGGAAAGTTATTTACATTTAACATGTTATATTCAATATGAATGTATATTTTTATTATGTTTATACCCATTCATATGATGAATAAATTGGACATATAATGTTATAGGTTGGTCCCACTAAAACCCTTCAATTAATATGTATGTTTCAAGATACAAAAAATCCAAGGTTTTTACCCAATATGTATAGTGTCTTAGCTGAGGCCTCGATGGTATTATTATGATGTCCGAAATTATTCATTTCCTCATTATGAAATTAGTAATTGATTGTCCATGTTATTATTAAACTGGTATAATATACATAGTTATGTTGTATTATGGAAATATTTAATAATATTTCAAATCCTTCCACTTTATACCCATGATTATGTTTTGATTGGAGGAAGACATTTAGTTATTCATTATTATTTTTCTATATTACATACCCATAATGAAGTTCTATGCTCACCCCATTATTATGATTATTTTATCCAAGGTACGAAATGTTTCTCTTATGAATCAATTACAATTATAATATAATTGTTTATTGGTGTTCCCATTATTGTAAGTATGTTGTACTAAATTTCATATTGTAATGAAACTATTATGATTGTAAATGATATTCCAATACAAGTAAATTAATAATTCTTTTGGGATATTATATCATTTTTAATATTACAATTTAATAAAATAATGCACCAGATCTATAATTTTGGTTTATTGGGTGATATAATATCCACATATTATTTTTTTGTTGTATTTGGATGAGGAAATTTTACAAAATTAATAGTGGATCGTGAATTTAAATGTTCATAGCCATGATGTTTTTATGAAAATTGTAAATCATGTGACACTAATTCACCCCCAACATCAATGTGGTACTCAAATAACATATTAATATATATAAAATTCTAGATAATATTTGTTCCCTATGTTATATCCATTAAACTGTTGACTATGAGATCTTTTTAATTCATTCAATTGTAGTGGTGTTCAATCATTTAATGGAAAGAACCATATATTTTGGTAAAACATGATTATTCTCAATATTATTTCTCTTTTTATGGATGTATGATATTTATAAAAAGTGGTATATTATTCCTTTACTATGGGTAATACAATTCAACCGTTTGATAACAAAAATATTGATATTGATTGAAAATAAAAAAATGGAACTCTTTTGTTTATTTTAGAAAACATTCAATCAAATGACATAACGATTCAAATAACCAAGTATATCTTTACTAAAATAGATATTGATCTTGAAGGTAATGTTAATGTCAGGGAGGATAAACCATAGATTAATAGAAGTAGGTTATTAGATATTAATATATTTCATAATTAAAATATTGATGACTACATTACAAGAGATAATGAGATATTTGGTAATATTCAATGATTCAAATAAATTTTAATGATTCTAAAATAATGAAAAATCTAATGATAAATTTTCATGATATTAATGATATGATGATTTCTTATTGAGATGATAGATATGACTCTTCACAATATTAATTACACAATATTCAAATTTCGAAAAAATAATAAAAACCTATATTTTTAAATATAGTTATAATGGTAAAATTTAATTTTATGACATGGGAAATATCAAAATCAAATATGATGAAGATTGAATGAAATTAAATTAATTAAGTAATTTTAAAGATTAAATTGTAAACACCCAAAAAGTTGTTTTAGTGGTAGTAGAATCAAATTCTTTTTACATAAATTATATATATATAAAATGAATTTGAATATTAATTAGATGAATACTATGATAAAATATAAAATTTAAATAGGGAATATAATCAAATGAATCAGCATAGTCTATTTTATGTAAAAAATATTACCTCTGGATCCGAAAAAAGAAGTTTGATGATAATTAAACATATGTTTTATCTTCATATCTATGTTAATTAAAAGATGACTATTTTTATTAGTTAACATATTATATTAATCATTTTATAAACTTATTTGATACCTCAAGTAGTGAAGAAGATAACAATGAAACTGTAATGTCCTTATACAGGCACCATAAAAGTGGTTCCCAAAACCAGTCCACCTCAAGGACTCAAGCACACCGCACCATTAACTATAGGCTAACGACAATCAGTGATTGTCTTAAGGTGTTGTTGTGGGAGAAAAATACTCTCATATCAAATTTTTTACCATGATAAATGTTTATTCCTTGATCAATATGATGAAAAATTCCAGTCTCCCCAAAATAGAATCTAATAGTTATATAAAGAAGGAAGAGTTAAAAAGCCTTTATAGAGGATCTTCTAAATCATGTTTATAAGTAATTTAATTATGTTACTAATAAAAAGAATACCTATATCTTTAGTATTTTCTTTAAGGATGATGTCGATCATTCAGAATGATGCTTATGAATTATATTATTGCAATTGAGAGGATCTATAATAGAATCCCTCTCGCAGTGATCCACACATTCTCAGATATCCTCCTATAGACAACAATCATTCTCCAGGAGCTAGCGTGGTGAATCTAGTTTCCTATCATAGTCGTTATTGATCGCTATTCTTTTGGCCTTGAAGATCATCTCTCATTTTTAGAGGGGTAAGAATAGGATTAGGCAGTGATATTGTTTAGATAATCAAATCTCAATTCACCAAAAGTGTGGTGTGTTCACTATGGCACAATAGACATACTTGTGTATTTATATGCATGGAATTTCAGTTACAATATTTAATTGCATAACAGAAACTAAATACATTCATGAAAATATAGAAAACAAATGCTCATAGAAATAATACTGCATCAATATTTGTAGTGCTCCAACTTGTGGAAATCAGAATTATGAAAAAAAAATTGGTCGTAAAATAACAGCAACGTAATTATTATTCTAAATTGTTCCGACTAATAGTTATTTACCATCTTGAAAATAATTATTTTACTACTAGAACGGTCATGGTCCACTCAAACTCCACTTCCATTTATTGAACACCAGAATAAAAAAATAAAAAAAAATTCTCTTTAATAAATATTTTATTCAAAAACTAGTAAATAAATACTTATTAATGTTCAATAAAATAAATAAATATATTTTATTTAACTTATCAGATCATCTTAAATTGAATAAAATTATTCTATAGTCTTGATAATAATATTTATTTCATTAATTAAATTCAAATAGAATTTAACCGAGACCACCAAGAACACCTAGTTTGTGGCCCTCTAAGATTCTTTCTTGTTGGAAATCAGTGGGCTTTCCTAAAGCCCTATAGTAATATATAGAAATGGGTAACAGAACCCAAGAGAAATAATGTAAAGTCTCAAAAACAACATTCTCATATGAATGTTAACTATATAATATAATCCATTTGTATCAATATATCATCAGGAAGGTTTCATGATAGTATCATAAACCTTTATACATGATATGTCATTTTTTTCTACCTTAAATAAACACATAATTACACTATGGACATGTAAGTTTTCATGGAAGTTCTATTTCAATAAAATAGATGATATATCACCTTCCATAAATAGAAGAGAAAAATCATTCCTCGACTTATCTATTAATATCATGTCACTAGTGACTCACCGAACGTACCCTACTTCCCACAAACTATTTGTGTGGCAGTTTTTATTAGTAAATGAATGTGCACTTGTCGCGACACATATTAATGATAATTTTGATGTCTATGGGTCATTACACATGATCATAGATAGAAATACCAGATGACTCTAAAACAAGTGTAATTCTTTCTAGAGGGTCTATTCTCATAATATCTTATCTTGGATAATACCATGTGAGAACATCATGAGAGGTAGTCTCATCTTCTTACGAGTACTCACACATGATGGTCTATATGCTAGGTTTCCCTTCATAGTATGTCATCCAATCATAGAACTATATTTATGAATATTGTTATATCAATTCAAGGTTCTCATCATATTGGGTTGCATCTATTTCCTAATCAATCCAACAAATACACTAGGAAATTATTCAATAATATTCATTTAGAACAATGAACAATATGTAAAACTATGTTAAATATTTAAATACATTAAATATACATGTAATAAATGTATAAACAGTTGGTTCTAGGACAATTACTCTTACAGACTCCAACTTAGATGAGATCCAAATTCATAAAACTTTTAATATGCAAGACCTCACACAGTGATCATGTTTCTGGTGAGTCAAGGCTTTAGTCAAGGGGTCTCCCATAATGTCTCCTGTGGAAAAAATTATAACTACAACTTCACATATCTATGAAAAATTCATCAAGGGATGATACTTCTGAATCATGTGATATATCTTCTTATGTGACCTTGTCTCTTGTCATAGCCACCAATACAGTATTATCGTTTTACGGTGTGATGAGATCATTAATGCTAGGTATCAGATCGAGCTCCTAGAAATAGATTTGCATCCAAACTACTTATTTATCTACTTCAAAAGCTGTGATATAATCAGAATATGAGGTAGAATCTACAACCACACTATGCATTGAGCTCTTCCAGCTCACTACAATTCCATTCCAAATTATTATGTATCCTTTTTGCATCTTCATGTCATCTTGATCAGTCTGGAAACTAGCCTCTTCATATCCTCTGATAACTAGTTCTTCGTCTCCTCCATAAACTATAAACATATCCTTTGTATGTTGTAGATATTTTATGATAGTCGTGACTTCCATCCAATTGTGGTCACCTGGGTCGGCTTGATATATTCCTACCACACATAATGCAAAAGAGACATCCAACCTAATATATAGCATATAATACACGATCGACCCAATCACTTATGCGAATGAAGCCCTTTCCATTATCATTTTTTCCTCATGTGTCTAAGGACACATTTTCGTAGAAATATGAAATCCATGTGTCATTGGAAACAATCCCTTCTTGGAATATTCCGTACTAAATCTATTTTGTATCTTATCACTGTATGTACATTGACATAGGAATAAAAATCTCTAGGATTTATCACGATGAATCTTAATCCCAATAATATAAGCTTTTTCGCCCATCTACATCATGGATAAGCATTGATTCAACCATTCCTTAATAACTGTAAGATTGGTATCTCGTTTCAAATAAGTAATATGTCATCAAATTATACAATTATAAAAAATTCTTTATTCCCACTAATCCATTTTTAGATACATGGATCACATTCATTCTTAATAAAACCAAATTCTATTATAGATTCATAAAAACGAATATTCCTTGAACTGGATGAATTATTTAATCCATAAAGGGATTTATGAAACTTATATACCTTATTTTCATCATTTGGAGTAACAAAACCTCTAGGTTTTTTCTAGTATATATCTTCTTGAAGGTTCCCATTAAGAAAGGCTAGTTTGACATCCATTTTCAAAATCTCATAGTCTTGGTAAGCCGTAATGGAAAGTCAAATTCTGATGGATTTAAGAATTGAAACTGATGAAAATGATTCATCATAGTAAATTCCTAGACACTATTTAAATCATTTTCAACTAGTCAAACCTAATAGGGACATACAAGTCCTTCCATGTATTGTTTCTTCTTGAATAACCATGTGAAACCAACGGGATCTACATCAATTAAAGGAGCTAAAAAAATCCAGAATTAGTTTTGATAAGTGGAATCCATTTCATATTTCATGGATTCTTTCCAATCGGAAATGTCTATGCCACCTAATACTTCCTTGAAGAATAGAGGATCAATATTTTCAAATTATAATGAGTCATCATACGTGGTAATTAGAAAACCATACAATTATGGTTATCTAACCTCTCCTGTACTATTACACAGTGCTTGTGTCTCTAGAATTGATTCTTCTTCCACAGGGTTTGTGGAATCGGTTTTTCTACCTACTCTAGTGTACCTTGAGCCTCTATATTTTTTAATTCAATCTCTATCCCACAATATCTTTTTTAGATTTTCTCCTTCTCAAAGAATATGCCATGTATTGACACTAACATTTTTTGGAGGGGTTTTATAGGTAATATACCTTGTTTTCTTAGGATATCTTATAGAGGTACACTTTGTTCATCAGGGTGTGAGTTTGTTACATGAATGGTCCTTAACAAATTATTCTCTACCCCACACATGTAAATTTGATAACATGGCTTTCATCTACTCCAAAACACATATGGAATACAATTTATCATTTTAGTTAGTACATGGTTTGTTATGTGTTCTGTTTTTTGTAATGCATATCCCCCAATGGATAACATAAGACTTTCATGACTCATTATTGATCTCACCATGTCCAATGGGGTTTGATTCCTACATTTTCTCACACAATTTCATTGGGGCGTCTATGGAGGAGTGAGTTGGGTTAGGATCCCAAAATCCCATCAGTAATCAATGATGTCTTGATTAAGATATTCTTCACATCATTCTAAATGGAGTTTATTAATCTTCATACCACGGTGGTTCTCAACATAATTCTTGTATTCTTTTCACTTAACAAAATAGTTATACTTATACCTTATTAAGTAGATATATCCATATCTACTAAAATAATTATAATAAGTTATTATTTCTGAGTACCCTTCCCAATATACAACTGATAATGGTCCACACACATCGGTATAAACCAATTCAATATGTTGTTTATCCCTTTCAACTTTCCCACTAAATCTGACTTTAGTCATTTTTCCTTGTAAACATTCATGGCATTAGCCAAGTGGTTTTAGTTCGAATGAATCTAAATATCCATCTTGATGTAACTTTTTGAATCTTTTCTCGATTACCAGACCTAGATGGTGATGCCAAATTTGGTTGTGGTATGATTTATGTAAAGTATCATTTTTATCGATTTACATTACATGGTTTGTGTAATACAACACATAAAGACTATTGTATAAATCTTCCCTACCAAAACAAATTCTATCTTTGTAAAATAATAAACATTCATTTCCAAACATGGAAAAAAATATATCTTTATTTTATATGGATACAGAATTAATGTTTTTTGTAATAATGGTGCATAATAACAGCCCTTTAACACCAAAATCATTTTATTTGGCAACGTGAGGTGGTAATCCCCAATATCTACAACAACAGGTCTGGCTCTATTGGTTTCTCAAAGATATAACTACCCTCCATCAATTTTTGCTAATATACATGGTTCTTTCCCTTAGATACATATGTGAGCACAAAAATATACATCTAATACCTTGTTTGTAGAAACATATTGATTTCATTCAATAAAAAAATTCACCTGAAGCTTTTCCTTGATTCATATTCATGTGTAGTTATTCTTCTAGTGGCCCTTCTTTCAACATGTGAGACAAACAAAATCCTATTTCTTTTCAATTCCTTGATTTTACATTTCATGGAAGGCAATGAAGAAGATTTGGGATTAAAGATCTTCGCCTTCCCTTACCTCTTACTCATAAATAGGAAATAATTCCTTCCACACTTCATATCTTGGTCCACTTTGAGAATGTGGATAAAAAGATCAGATAGATAATTATCAATGTAGTTAATATTGATATTGATTACAAGGTTATATATGATCTATGGGATTAATGTGAGAATGAGATCGGTGCCCAGTTCTTCAGAGAGTTTAAACCATATAACATTCAGGTTCTCAATGTAGCCAATGAGCATGACTACATGAGGCCTAGCTATGAAACCATCTCCAACCATACTATTAAATTGTGACTTAGATATCTCAAACCATCCCTTTCTTCCTCTCTCCTAGTAACGACCACAGAGGAGCTTGAGCATTCTATAAGAATCTATTTTTTCATGAGACATCATGAGCTCGATAGACATTGATGTTATTATCAAACATTTAACGTAGACTTTTTCATTCATAAGTTTCTCATAGACCAGGAAATCCTCATCACTCACCTCCTTGGAATGTGGATTAGGTAGTGCTGACTCCAGAACATAAGACTTCCATTCATGGTGTAGGATTACCTAATGGTGTCTAAACTATTCCAAGATGTTACTATAGGAAATGATGCTGTCTTTATCCATAATTTATTGCAAGGCTAGTGTGGTTTATGATCATGTCATTGTTATTTTACAATTAAATTAAATGATCATTAGTGCTTTCATGAATACATTTTATGAGAAATAATATATTTTTACTATGTATCCCACTATTTTATCATGACCAAATCAACCTCACCATTGAACTCAGAATTTCTAGTTTCCATGAAATTCTAGTGCAAAAGAACCATATTCCCCTTCGTATAACCCTAGAATGGGTCAGTCAAGTTATTAGAAGGTATTTAAGTAGGCAATTTATTCCCAACTATAAGCTTGCAGCTCCATGATCAATTGAGCTAACTCCCCAAAACTGAAATCATGACTTTTGGATTTCCTGAAAACTTGCCTTCAATATCTCATTCTGTCATTCAAGGCATAATCCTTTTGATTTAATACAGTTAAGTCAAATATAAACCTTTCATAATGGATTTCTATAAAAAAGTATTATTCCCAAAAAGTGTTGGTCAAACATAGAGGTTTACTGAGTGTGGTCCTACATAATGTAATAGACGGCTTCTTCTGACATAATATTTTATTTGAGTAACTATTACCTCTTATGTGTGAATTTCTTATTATAATTATAACATGCTTTTTAGTATTAACTAGAACTTACTTAATTGATTAATCATTTCTTGATAATATTTACCCATAATTCTGGTTTATATTAGTTCCATCATTCATGATTATTTAATTCATTAATAATGTGACAGTGACAAAAAATCCATAATCATTTTCCATGAAACTGATAGAGATATAATAATGGGAAACATCATGAGTGTTTCAAAATGTTAGTTTATCTATCAGTTTCTAACCTTGACCTATGGGAGAATCATGTTGAACCTTTTGGGTTTTTGTTTATAGATTTCCTCCTAAAAACCTCTGAATCTCATGGGAATGGTTTTGTCTCAGATCTAGCTTGATCCAACTTCAATAGCATGGGAGTTCCATCCATTATATATTCCTTTTTAAACTCACTTGCATGTTAGGGGTAAAAAAGAGGTTTTACCTAAAAGAAATCTTGGTCATGCTTTTCCTACATATTAATGAGAAGAATGATCACAGGAAAAAAATTAATATTGATAAATAAATTAAAAGAAACCATCCACATACAAATGTATTGGTCTATCTCATGATCATATATACATGTAACATTATTTAAACATAAATAAAACTAACAGTAAATTCATTATTCATTATTGTTTAAGATAAATCACCCTCAAATCAATTAATTATCATGGTTAATTTATCGCTCCTTTTATTGTAGAACATTCTATGAATTTCCTAATGATTATCATCCATCATATTTTTTAACAAATAAATTCATTTATAACTATCTTTTTATGTATCTTTTACATTAGTGGAAACCCGATGAATTACCATTCATAACTACCCAATGAGTAAAAATGAACATTACACGGATTTTAAATTAAACTCACCAATATAAATCACCTATCAAGTGTTGTGCCTCGGCTTTACCACCACACTATGGTACAATTCTCAAGTGTTTGTATAATATAATTAAAAATTATAATAAATCTATGTAATTTGGATGAGTACCCGATGTGTAGTACGGACTACACGACGTGTACAACCATTATCCCTCCATACAAAATATATTACTAAGGACATAGCATGTAGATGTAGATTATAAATCTTTGGAGTACTTGTAATTTTCAGTGAGCCACGCGTCGTGTAGTATGCAAATTACATGGTTTCCATCCGAACAAGCCGTGTATGGGGTACAGGGCCCATCCCTATCTCGAAGGGACTACACATCATTTCAATTCGACTAAATGGCTTGTAATCCAAAAACTGCATGCCACATATTCCTGGTCAACACACTAAGTCATTTAATACTTAGAAAGACTCCAACACATAGTTTGATTTGGAGAACTAGTCTGATGCAATGAATGTTTAATACATGATGTGTAATACCAAATACCCATCGTGTGTTCTGGTGTTGTACGACCATGGAGGTTTGGGACCTCTAGATGAGATCCTTTTTTTATTTTAATCAAAATTAAAAGAAACTATAATTTCTGTAAGGTCAAAGAGAAATGAAATAGAATGAACAGATCTCGAGATTCATATTTACAGAACGATTTACATGAATTGAAACAACTAAATTATTAACTGTGTAAATCCTCAAAAAATAATTAAATAATTATAAACAATGATGTAACCCATCTGATACCACATATAGGTTCTGGGTGGAGTATAAGCGTTGTTGGGCTAGCACCCAACATTAATTTTTACCAAGATCAATGTTATTCTTAGATAAATACGACCTTGAATGTAGGTCTCCATGGAACAAAATAAAATAATTTGATAAATATGGAAGAGGACTGAAACAATTAGTGAGGATCTTACACATCATGTTTATAATTAATTTAATTAATTTCATAATGAAAATAATACATGGATCATTAGTATTTTATTCATTGTTGATGTTGATCATTCGGAATGACCACTCCCAATTATCTCGTTGTGCTTGCGAGTATCCAAATGTGAAACCCTATAGCAGTTATCCACACATGCTCTAATGGCCTCCAATTGACACCACTAATTCTATAGGTGCTAGTTGGGCTCAGTGAGTATCTTATGTTGGCCATTCTAGATCTATTATTCTTCAGTCTTGATGAACGACTCTCATTCTTGAGAGTGGAGAGAAGAAGATTCGAGAGAGAAAATGTGTAGCTCAACAATTATCATTTCACAAAGAGTGTGGTGTGTTTTCAATGGCATAATATATTTACTTGTCTATTTATATTCATAGAACATATGTTAAAATATTTAATTTCATTAAAACAATTAAATACATTAATGAACTTATAGAGAACCCATGAAAATAATAATATTATCATGTCATTATTTATGGTGAACCAAATTGTGAAAAATGTAATTTTGAATAAAATTCCACTTCAAAAAATATTAGTGACGTCATTATTATTTTAGCATGTTCTAAATAATAATTATTTATCGTCTTGAAAATAATTAATTTACAACCAGACCAGCCTTAGTATGCTCAAACTCCACTTCCATTTATTGAACACCCGAAAAAATAAATACATATTTTATTATCTTACATAAATATTTTATTTTCAAACTAGTAAATGAATAATTATAAAATGTTCAATAAAATAAATAAATAAATTTTATTTAATTGATACGGTCATCTTAACATGAAAAAAATTATTCCATGGTCATGAGAATAATATTTAATCGAATAATTAAATTCATTTTGAATTTAACTAAGACTATCGAAAGAACATAGTTTGTGACCCTCTAGAATTCTTTATCATTGGAATTAGGCATGCTTTCCTAAATTCCAAGTGACCTATCTAGTAATGGGTCAAGTCAACCATGAGAATGAATGTAAAGTTACAACAACGACATCCACATATGGACGATCACTGTGTAATATAATTCATTGAATCAATATCTCATCAAGTAGGTTTCATGATAGTTTCATAAAACATTATAATTCATACATCATACTTTGACTTCTAGAAATAATGTCATCGTTACACCATGGTCATGGAATTTTTTCTAATGGTCTATTTATGTCAACAGGTCGGATATCAACTTCCCTAGGTGGATGTGAAAAATCCTTCCTCAAATTTTCCATTAATATTAGCTCTCTCGTGATGCACCCTACATATCCAAATTCCCGCCAACTGTCTGCATGGCAGTTTTCATTAGTAAATCATAGTGCGCGAGTCGTGACACGTATTAATGATAATCTTAATTTCTAAAGATCATTACACATGCACATACATATAAATATCGAATGACACAAAAACATGTTTAATTAATACATGTGGGTATATGCTCATAATCTTCTATATTGTAGATTACCAAGTGAGAAGTTCATGAGAGGAAAGATCATCTGCTTATGAGTACTCACACCAGACAGTTTTCATGCTATGTCCCTTCATAGTATGTCATCCAACCTTAGAACTATATTTAAGAATACTGTAACAGAATTTCAAGGTTCTCATCATAGTGGGGAACTTCCATGACCTTATCAATGCTATAAATACTCTATGACATTATTACATCATATTCATGAAGAAAAATGAAAAATATGTAATAATTTGTTTAATATTTAATTAAATTAAATATCAATGTAATTGAAATACAACCAGGTGGTTCTACGACACCAACTCTCACAAAATTAATAGAAAAAAAATAAAATATATTATCTAATATAGTAAATATATTGAGGGTGGAAGTAACAAATAATCTAAAATAGAACATGATCTATCAAAATTAATTATTATAAAATCCCGAATATCCAAATCATATATACACTACTGACAACCAACTGGTGGACTAAAACATGATTGTGTATATAATGGAAGTTGAAATAAAATTATATTGCTCTACTACTAACACTGATCAAGACCACATACCTAGTTTCCATGATGCTTACTATATAATACACATTGATCAATAAAACATCCATTATCAGCTTTACATGATCATGAAACTTTAGAAATCATCCCTATAAACCATTTAATCTCTTCTAAAAATGAATAGAAAACAAAAGGACATCAAACACACTGAGGTGGGCATACATGTGAAAGAATATTATATTAGTAGGATACCTCAATGAATAACTTAAAAATATAATCCCATAAGTGCATGATCCTAAAATATACATAGACAAGTAGATACAGAACTAATAAAGTTAAATAAAAAAAATATCATGAACCCACAACTCATGACTTTGTTTGTGATGCTTGTCAACTAGGAAATTGTCAATCAAGTTTATTTGTATTTTTGTCGGTGTATATAAAAATATATTCCCATATATATATATATGAAGATACATGAGTAAATTTAAATATATTAAAAAATCATCATAATTTGATACTTGGGTCTATAATATTGATCATTTGTAAATTCCATTAAATGGTCACTAAGTGGGATATCATACCACTCAGGCATTGTATAATTATGTCAATATATTTTCCTGTAATCAAAATAAAAAATAAGTTCATCATAAAATTATGAAAATTTCTCGATGTAAACTATTTAACCACATGGGGGATACTATTCTAAATCGTAGGTTCATCCATACACTCATATAATGACAAAAAAGGAGAATTCCATTAATTTAACCCTCCATTATCACGATATCATTGAATTAGAAATCATACTTCCTATGAAATGTAATTCCAGTAAAATTATATATTTCAAGGTATCATTCCATAGGATGTCATGAAATTGATAATATGATAATCCCTACAATACTTACCCATATATGATCTAATAGGATAGGTCATTGGTGCGACGCCTTGACCAACTCTATATGTCTCTGATAAGGGAGTTAATAATAGTCTCCATTACTATGGAGAGTGTAATAATACATCAAAATATAATTATGTGAAATTCAATGTCCCAAAATTTTGTCAATTATTAGATCAAGGATAGAATAATCACTTATATCTCTTATAAGCACTTAATCATCCACATGAATAATAAGTAGGGACAATAGACCCACATATCATAGTCGTATATCTAATACCAAATTTAGGTGAACATCGTGATCATCCCTAATTCAAAAATCTATATGTGATGAATAATCATCATTATATAAAAACTGTAATATTATAGAATCATCCTCAATATCATCAATATTTTTGTGAAAACTAGAAAACATATACGCCTCAAAAGAGGGATCATATACAGAATTTATTGGTATCACAAAGATAAAAATTAATAGTTTTGAAATGATACATTCCAGAAAGAATCAATAGAGATACTAATAAATTAACATGTTATATCCTATGAAATAGATTAGATCATCACAAAATATGAATATGATGGATCCTAGGAATAACATCTGGGAATCCAATAGAATAATAATGACTCATCACATAAAGATCATCATCCACCATCCATGAAGAACCACTTGTAATAGTTGGGGCATAAAATGAAAACATGTAAACGTATGAAATAAATTTTTTTGGTGGATGAACACCAAATACCACAACTAAATTCATTTCCTCCCGACTTACATCTTTTTTACTAGTTCTAAGTTGAACCCCTTTACTAACTCTACAAAAACATTATGTACTAGCTCCGAGTTTGTCAAACATTGAGTCAACATCATGGTCCCCTATGTCATCCGAAATAAATGGAATCATACATGGGATCCAAATAGATGATTCATAGAGAGATTTTTCATACATGGGAATACTATTAGTATTATTCTTATAGAGGAATACAATATTGGATAATCTAGAATGAAACATAAAAAGACGCATCTATTTTGTGATCCTCATGAACAAATAACCTCACAGCCTCCTGGTCTAGAACGAAATATCTATTATGGGAGACATAATTAAGGAGAAACCTATATAATAATTGGTTATGAGATCTAGATCATAGAAAATCATATATCAAGGTCCCACTCTCAAGATAAAAATGGATTCAATTATCATTGGATTAAACTCACTGTTATAAAATAATAATTTTTATTTGGATTTCTCTATTCACATCTAGGGTTTCATAAAAATGATCTATAAAAGAAATTAATCAAAATGGATTACTCATGATTAAAATTAATAATCCAGGTTGTAATTATATGAAAACCCTCTAAAATTGTATCACGATATAGGGAACATTTTTCATACCCTAGTACACAGTATGTACTACAGAATCTCCACTTGGACATGTACACAATCCAGACATGGACATTATATATCGAACTACAAATTATTTTGATCAAATACACAGTGCATATCATACAGGGGGTACATGCATATTTACCTCACATGGAATGACCTTGTTCATTTCATATTCATGAATATGTTCATGGAGTGTATCCCACATAAGTTATTGAAATGCAGTCTACATGTCCATGTTCCCCTACTCCTACTATCTGGATAGGTACCCGAAAATTTAGATGAGTACCAATACATGAAATTTATAACACATATATGGGGTCTAAATTATATAATAATCATCTTCAATGATTAGGATGAACACATGGTATGAATTTTAGAACTACAAACTAGGCCATACGTATTCCAAAAATAGAAACCACTAAAATAACACAAAACCATATTTCTCTACAAAACAAAAAATATCGACCCACTGGTAATAAGTATTAATATTATGGGTTAAAAACCTCAAAAAATGAAAAATATATTGGTATTTAGGGGGAAAAATAAATTTACTACCTTTGGGTGGAATCTGGTGATGATTATCTCATTTCTACGGTCCACGAATCATGCACGATGATCTAGATTTTCCCATGTTCGAGAACAGTACCTCTATTTCCACTCTCAATTTTTCTATCTATCCCTCTATTATATCTATATTTATGAATGAAAATAGGGAGGTATTTTTCAAGGAATCCTTGGGAGAAAAAAGTGAATTAAAATTAAATGTAAAATAAATAAAATAATAAAAAAAGGGTCTTAGGCTCGACACAATAATCCGACCTATGTTTATGAACCACCTCGGAAAAACACCACATTTAAGACTCAACAATAGAGTCTAACTCTCGATATGATACTCCATTAATATAATATAGTGGAAACCCAATGTGGTTAAACTAATATTTCATTAATTATATTTTATATATTATTTATGCCACTATAATTTTAATAGGTTATACTTCCACTTGATTGATATATTATATAATCCACAATATTATGGGACCAATGGAGTGGTAAAACATTATCTGAGTTCATATTCTATTTTAAATTTACCATTTTACCTATTACAGTATACAATAAAATTAAAATTTATGCACAATATTCCTAATCTAAAAAATTGATGGTCTTTAGAATATTCCTAGAACTAACCAAGTCATCACAAAAAAAGTCTACGTAGTAAATATGTCACATTAACTCATCCTAAGTATCTAGAAACAATAGTATCATGGCCTTAAAATTGAAAATATCCTAATATCCACCATTATCACCTATACGAGTGACAATTATCTATTACTAATCAAGTACTCCCAAACATTGGAATACAATTATAATCAACTTATGACGAAACTCTGAGGTCAATGGCTCTTAAAAAATGCCACATTTTAACTAAATATAATTTTCCACCCATCGAATAGCCAACAGTGCACTCCCCTCCATATTCAATACCATAAGTCTATCCATGAGAGAAACCTCAATAGGATTATTTATCAAATCAGAAAATATATTTTAATAAAACAATGATCGACATAATGTTGATGCTCTATCAGTACTATATGGATGATATAAAGATATAACAATATCATATTTAAATAATAATACAATAATTTTACATAACACGATGTGTAAAAATCAACCATTCCATTATGAAAATTAAACAGTATGCACATTCCTTTAACCCACTCATGAAACCAAATTTCTCGATAATGAATTTCTAGGCCGAGTTGTGGGTAAAACCTTTCATTGGAACATAAATCATTTTTTATGTCTCCACTACCACGGAGTTACATTTTTCATTTTAACAGAAACTCCAAGGGAATATTGACCATTCAAATTTATTAAAATCAACAGTCCTCATATCGAACATGACCAATCCCCAATATTCAATTTAGGAATTATACTTGAAGTCAACCTGCTCATTTATTAACCAAATCATACTCCAATGAATCTTATATTATTAAAACATTTTCACCACGATAGAAAGAAATTCCATTAAAAAAATCAAGAATCATCCATATATCTCCACTTAATAACTGGGTACCATAATACTATCATGATATGTTCCACAATCACCCAGTACCAAGTGTCATCATTGAAATGAGAATATACCAATTCTATTACTACATTATCAAGATAGGAAACTCTTTTTAATAGGTGTTCGAATCAAAATACTCTTACCCACAAATTTCAATTTCAAAAAATAAGTACACTGGGTTATTCATCCAAAAAAAATTAATCAACATGAATATATCACAAACCCCAAACACTATCCATCCATAAGTCTGAAAAGTGTGTACAAACTAAATCAGTACCTAAAAATGATCCAAAAATGAGGGTAAATTCTCTCATTTAGTTTTCCCTATATAAAAATGAAACATGGACCTACAGTGGTATGATTCAAAAGTAAGTGCCTCGTGGTGTTCGACAGAACCATGGATATAATGTCTCTCATTTCAGTCATATGTCCAAATCAAAAATTACATATGATCATACCTTATAACATAGGTAAAGTAAAAATTAAATATGTAGACCAAGACTATCATCATGGAATTCTATGTCCCGATCATCTTTTAGAATCCTTATAAAAAACATCCCCTAGCGTATCATTATATGACATAGTAAGAATAGTGAGGTGATATTCATTAGGAATACCTATATGGAAATACATCATCATGAAAATATTTACTAGAAATTACCTTGTACCGATTAACACCACACACTTTGGATCACCTAGAAAACCAATGAAAATGGCCAGTTAAGTATAATTTCATTTTAATCAATACAATAAAATGTATTATAGATTTTTAATGAGAATTTATATAAAATAACCTAGGAAAATAATTCTTACATGGGGAATTGAATTTGGATATCATGTTCCCTATTGACAAACTTGGATCATAAGACCTATTGTTCATAAGGGCCGTGTCATCACCCTCACTACCAATCCCATCACCAAAGATCCATATATCCTACCCTCCAAATTAAATAATTATACAATTCGGACTAATTGAGAATAATTCCACAACATCCCATATAATAATATACCATTGAGGTTTTTTTTCATTGAAATCAATCAACCACTATAATTAATAATAATAATTGTTGAGAAACTCTATGAGTTTTGTGTCCTATGTGAAAAATATGATTCTTAGAATGCATCATTCCATTTCTATCAATGAGTGAAAATCATCCACTGACCAATTTCTTGCAGCTGAAAGACTATAATCCACAATAAAAATTATTATAAACACAACATGTTCATTTCACAAATTGAATGTCATATAAAAAAATGACATTGTTGATTATAACATTAATCCCATAACACTAGAAACCATAACTTTTTATGGGAACATTAGTTATTAAAAGACTAATCGATATCGATCATTGGTTCAGATACATTCTTAACAATCATGTTTGGAATATAAGAAATATTAATGTACAAGTATAAGATAAACTATGATAATAATTTGAATTATTCTTACTTGGATTGCAGTAAACCAATTCCTCGAGATAGATCACCACAATTCCTCAAGAACAACTCCTCTTACGAAAAAGGATTCCGACTAGCATTGAAAGTATAAATGTGGAACAATGGGTAGATTATACCCTCGAATCAGTGTAACAATATGATTTTAAACAAATATCATCTATAAAAGTAAAACAACATAATGGGGAATAAATAAAATAAATAATTTGAAAATTCTATAACAATAAAATTTTTCAATAAAAGCCTAACAATCTATGAAAATAATATATAACAGTTCACCCACTGGGATTTCCATACCTGTTAGATTATACAATGGATAGTAAAATAAAATTATTTGTTACTAATATTAAACTCATGAAAAACCACGTACCTTGTCTCCATTAAACTTATGAGCCACTACAGCTCCATTAAAAGTATCAATATGAGAATCTACAAATGATCGTGCAATGATGAGACTCAACCCTACACATCATGCAATCTGTACTTGACCTAAAATTTATACATAATGTATACATTCACACTGGGGTTCACATAAAAGTGATAGAATATAATCATAGTAGGTTACCCCAATGATGAAATGTTAATGATATTTCCTATCTTCTTGATCATTTAATATTCTCATCCAATCAGAGACATAAATAATATAAGCATTAAAATTAATGTGAACCCATAATTGATCACTGTGTTAATGACCACAATCAATGGGTAAATGTTCTATATTATATATATTTTTTGTATATGTGAGTGTATATATATTATTTTAATTAAACATATATATATATACATATATATATATATATATTAATATACATAAATAAGGTGACTCAAACAACATAAATCATTCATAATCAATCAATGGGTCTATAATAATAATCATATAGACAACCTTTTAAATGGGCATTGAGCTCGATGACATACCAATCAATCCATCTATAATTATGTGAATCCATGGGTGCTAAATCCCAATCAACAATACCAATTGTTTCTAGAGTTGAAAATTCCTCTGATCATGTTATGTCACCATATGGAGGTACTCATCCTAAAATTGTGTTCACCCATATTCTCCTCCATTAACTAAAAAGATACGCTAAATTTAATGACCTGAAATTCTATAGATGTCCATGAGATGGAGGTCATGCCACTCATACCATGCACGTACTTTAAAAAGGTCTAACCACTAGGTCCTGGCCTATTTGTTGTTCCATATTTGAATCATGGATAATCCATATGGGTTTGACCCTTATGTGATTATCTTGAAGTTATTTTCTATGGGACATCATACCCACTACTTTTGGTCTCTGATCAAGGAGTTCATAATTATCCCAATCTCTCAGAAGAGCATAATCGTCCACATTTATTAAATGATGTGATACATAATTTACAACACCAATGTCAAGTAATCGATCTTCTAGAGAGTGATTATAATTATTATTTAGAAGATAATAATAATCCATGAGTGTAATTAGTAGGTATTTCATGCTTTTAAAAAATAATAAAAAGGAGATAACCAAATAAACGAGAGAATAATCAACCTCATTAAACAACACATAGAAGAGAGTAGAATCATCATAAATATATATCAAATTGTGTAGAGATGAATCATCCCTAATAGGATCAACAGTTTTGTGTAAAACTCCACATCTAATATGCTTCAAAATATAGATCCCAATACAAAAATCTAGGAATAAAAACAATGTAAATTAAAAGGTATCATAAGATGAATACTATGAATAAAATATAGAAATACAAAAAAGGTAAAAAGAATTGTCATATGAAAAATTTTCATGAATCCCATAAAATGATCAAGAAATATCCTAGGTAATACATTCGAGAATAAAAATGAATAATAGAAATGAATTTTTGTAAGTCTCATCATCTAACAACAAAGAGGCCACACTAGTAATTATCACTTTATCATGAGTAAACATTTGAATTCCTAAAATAAAAATATTGGGTGTGTGAATGTATAAACCAAAAAATAAAACCACAACCTCACATATTACAGGTTTTTATGTATTATAGTTTGACATCCACTACCATCTCTACCCAAAACCAACATACTATCTCATGTTCATTCAATTATAGGGGAACCCACTGGGTCCCTCATATCAACAAATAGAAAAGGATTAATACTCGATAATAATGCAGATAAAGCATAGGAAGATAATTCCAACATGGGACCCTAAATAAAAAAGTTATATAGAGGCATCATATAGAGGATACTTTAGTATGAATGCATGTATAGGCATCCGAATGGGATTCTGTGGTAATAGTTACCCTCACAACGTCTTAATAAAGAAGGGAACATCATGTAAGGGATAATTTATCAATGGTAAACGTCCATACAAATTTTTTTAAGTGATAAAAATCAAGTCCCATAATGCATCAATAAATCACTATAAATAGGAAACTTTATTCGATTACTGAAGAAAAAGCCTCTATAATAATTTAATACACCGAAAAACAATCTTAAGAATCCTACAATAAACATGTGGGTATCAAAATCGGCATCTACCTGAAAAAATTCCCATAGTGGACTAATCACATGTACAATTCAAAACCATGTGAAAATAGAAATGAACGACCCAAAAAAGGAAGTAAGGGGAAGTGTAGGAACTTCATACCCTAGTACATGAAATATAATCTGACATCCTTACCAAGGCGTGTACTCCATAATGACTTGTTAGGTTAATTCCCTTGTACACAAGGTTCTGATCAGATTCATGGAATGTACCTTTAAATGTGTACCATCCCATATTCCTTATATGGATTTCCTATTTTCTATTCATGGACGCATACCTTTACATGTCATGCATCTCACTGGAGGACTGGCCATATACTCTACATGGCCTTGTGCCACAACAGTTGCTATCTATACGGGAATATAGATACAATGATGATAAATATTACACAATGTGAATACCCATTACAAAAAATATAAATTAAAACAATGATCTTCCCCAAATAATATGTACAAATTAAATGTGTTCCTACAGTAGATTATGTGTGATAGGTATTTACTAATATACAACCAATAAAATAGTCCTATCCAGGTTATCCCCCAAAATAAATAGATCAATGAACAAGAGTTTATAATAATAAATATATGTTTTTTAAAACATAAAAATTGGTAACTAGATAATTAAATTCCAAAACACATAAAACAACCAACATTTTGGTAGAATTACATGATGATTTTAATGTTTCAATTATCCAAAACATATGTAGAGTGAAATAAATCATCCTATGATTCTAGATGGTACCTCTCTAATCCTATACCTCTATCTATTTCTATCACAATAAATACCCTTAATGTTTCTTTAGTGGTTAAGGAAAAAATGGATTGTCATGAATGAGAGACTAGAGGAGAAATAAGAAAACAAAATGAATATAAAAATGAATAAAATCAGAGAAAATAAAAAATGTGCTAAGGGTCGTCACTGGATCCCATCCTGATATTATTCCCCTCTTAAAAAACAATCAATATTCTAAACACAACGATGTAGATAATATATCAATATAATGATACATCCAAAATATATTACCTAACAAACATTCCAAATTATGTAAATACATAATTAATTAAATTTTAATATAAATTCTTCGACAAAAATTCAATGAGCTCGAAAACCCACCATATTTGTGCCCTAGAAGAAACACGATATCCTAAAACAAGCAGCATAGTCATAAAAATTATCTATGCTAATATTAAAGTGTAAAATGACAATTTTACAGCTTAAAATAATTATAAATCATAAATTCAAACTTTGACTCAAAATTTCTTATATGATAATACATTGTTCCTTAGAGAACCAATAGATCATGAATAAATGTTCAAATATTATTTTGAATATATTCTTGAGAAAAAACACAATTATCAAAATTAGGAATAGGTTTATGATGAATGAAAAATAAAAATTCATTGAATGAAAAATTTAATATTTCAGTAGAGAACGAATATATAAGCATGAAATTAAGAAAAATAATGCTAGGATTGGTTGAATAAGAAAAAATGTGACTAATATTGAATAAGTAGTTTCTCATGGAAGTGAAGAGGTTTCCAAGAGAACATTTATGTGTATTTGAACTCAAAATACTTTGATAAAAATTATATAAGTCATTAAAATGTAATATGAGGTTAATGTTGAGCTACCTTAAGTGAGAGAAAATAAGGGTCTATTGATACAAGTTATTTCTACTGTAAATTAGTATCAATGTAATCATTTTATATCTAATAGTACAGTTTTTAAAAATAAATTGCACCCATCATGGAATAATATGAAAAATGAGTTACCAACTTCGTTTTTAAATTAATAGAGGAATTTGTCAATGATAACTTTTCTCCATGTTAAATACAGTATTGATTTATTGATTGATATCATCATTAAAATTTCTAAATTGTAATGAAATCAATAAGTGATATTAATTTTTATAGGGGTAAACAATTATTTTGGGTTTATTGGATATATATCCTACTTTTCTAGTCAAACATTTCATCACCATATGAGTATAAAAACCATTTGAGACCTATAAAATGCCTATGAGAATGGATTATTAAAAGAAAGGAACCAATGATATTGAATTTATGTAAAATCCAAGCATGAGAAAAATTTGAATGCATATATTAAATTTGAAATATATGTTTTCAGTATGTTTAACTATTGGAGGATTCCATTACTGTCCAATATGGAAAAAATCTATGTTTAGTGATAGGGATGGGGAAATATATATTTGAACAGATTATATGGCATGATTTTTTTAGGTAACTTCTAATCCATGTGAAAACATTTATGAAAAAATTTGATTGGGATAAAGGAATTGTTAACTATTTTTTAATAATCATTTGAAACGGTGATATATAGTTAAAATCAAAATTAAATTCCAGTGTTAAAATTAATTATGTAATTTCACAGAAATAAATCAAATTTCATGAGATTTTATCTAAAATTAAGGAACCTAAGACACAATATAAACTATGAGGATAGTTAAAATACATTTTCTAGAGAATAATTATATTTAAGAAAATATGAATAGGTTAATATGAATTCAAGAAAATTATTATGTAAACATATTGTTACAAATTTTATGTTAGTGATAATGTTAATATGACAACTCCACTCATGGAAACAATTGAATCGAAGAAAATTTAAACGAATCCAACAAAGGATCACGACTGGAATTGAAATTTGAATTATTAATTCCATGAATATGTTGACAATATTCAGTGATATAGGTTTTGTGGAAACTATAACCCCAAAATATTTTACTAAATTTATCCTCATAGTTTCCCGTGTTAGATGCAACACACTGGTTAATCAAACGATGAAATATTATTATGTGATCATTATAACCCAACCATTAAATTAAATGTAATGAATTAAAGTGAATAAAATCTGATATTTCAATATTATATATCTAATTAAATTATTTTATATTCATCAGATAAGAATAAATTCAGTTTTATGCTGAAAAGCTATATTTTTATGAACACAGTTTTTTTGGCTTTTAATGGATGACTTGTTTTCAAAATAAATTTGTATGTAGTTATAAATTTTTTTTAAAATGATTTACATAACTTTTTAAAATAAAATATCAATATTTTCATTATTTTAATTTTATTTATTTTTTAGATAAGTATGTTTTTATTGATGAATAATGTAAAACATTTTATATTAATTGAAAACAAACATTTAAATTAAGTAATTTATAATTACAAATATTAATTTTTTTTAATGTTTAACTATTTCAGATAAAAATTATTAAATCTAAAGTATTCCATTGGATAATTTTATATTAACTTTTTAAAAAAAATAAATTTTCACAATTTTGAACCTTTTCACATTAAAAATACCCATTTAATGGCCATATAATTTAGATAAATTGTAAAATAATTTTAGATACTTGTGTGTTTGGAATAATTAAATATTTATTATATATTTTGAATTAGAATAAATATGTTATTAAATTTTTCTCTTTAATTTATTGTTAATTTGAGTATTAACTGTAATCTCTTATTTTACAAAGGTTAATTGGAAAATTGAAAAATTATGGGTATAAATAATAAAATAAATATTATAAAACAACAGTAAAACATGAAAAAAAATTGGAAGATTATTTTTTATCCATTATAATTAAAAAATCGGTTATGTGATAATTTATGGCCATTTGGATGAGATTATAAGCTTCATAATATTTTATTATATGAAATGTAAAACTTTTAATAATTTTGATGTTTACAATTGAAATATTTTTCAATATGGGGTTATATAGGGGATATTGTAGCATCTTGACCATGGTTCCATAAAATAGTGTTCCATGTTGGTTCACTATGAGACCTTAGTCGTGTCTCCTTGTATGCCAGAGGATTCTGACAAGTAGCGAGGCTCAATATCGATCAATGGGAGACTATACCCTCTTTATCAAAGAAAGAAAACCAAAGAGATAAATAAATAACAGCCAAATTATATTACAAAAACTGGAAGAATACCAATATCACATGATGACCACGAGAGGAAATAAAATATTTGAAAATAAAAAGTTTATATTTCTTTCCAAGACATTTTATGTGTTAATATACAAAACCTAAAACAAATAAATACACTGAAAACACCCATATGGGTCCCGAATAATGTTTGGTTCCCACATCTATGCTCCAACCCATATTAGACATCTAACATTTTTTTCATTTCTATTAACCTATCCTACAACCATATATTCTATTCATGTACAAATCTGGTAGCCTAAGTAAGGTTTGAGGAAAACCCGCCAGGGAACTACCAACAATGTCAATAAATAATATCCAGTCAAAATAGTGTATGTAGATGTGTATATAGAAAATAAAGAAATAATGTAAGAAGTTTACATTTATTCAATTAATCTTTATTTAACCACATATCCATTGTTTATTTATGACAGATAAACATTCAATACATTCTTCCTCCCATGATGGAGTCTGAATCATATAATATAATCATTTCACAGTTAATTATATCATAAGAAATTTAATTATACATTTCATTTCAATTTATTATATGAAAATAGGAACCCTGTTTAAATTCCAAAATTTTGGGTATATGTCTCCATGTCTTTGACACATTGGGATTTTGAAGTAGTAGTCTTGGTCCCACATTCATTTATCAAAAAATCACAAAAGTGGGATTTTGAATTCTCCTACCATGTCTCAAACTCATTTATCAATCAAATTTTCAATATAGTCATTAGAAACTTCAGAACATGTCCTATAAATATTTATCAATCATTTTATCACTATGTTCTTTGCTTGTATTAGACCATGTCCCACACATTAATTTCACAATCACATATTTACAACATATTACACAACAATAACGGTTAATCAATATTATCTATATTATAAAATTTCACAATCAAATAATCAATTAACTAATTAAATAATTAATTAATCCAATTTAATGAATTATGTAATAAAAAAATTGAAATTAAATATTTCAATGATTATTTAATCAAATTCATAATCATTATATCTCTATAATGTATTCAATAACTAATTGTTATGATAAATTTTAAAATATCAACATCTCATTATTGAGTTGTGTTGAGCATGGTGTTTCATTTGTTGTCAATAAGATGACAATATGGTGTCAAATGTCGATAAGTGTATAGAAAGGTAGTTATTATGTTATGATTATGATTTAAGAGGATAAGTCATTCCAAAGCATATGTCACTTAGAGAATCCATATGAAATGTCATTTGATGTCAAGCTTGGATAATATCCATAATAATTCTAACAATTTTTGATCGGATCAAAAGTTCCAAATACATGTATCAAAGTGATACATGTTTACACCATCATAAAGAAGACCATGAAATACTCAATTTATGGAGGATAGAAAGAAGATCCATCCAATGTATTCTAATTGGATATGATTGTTGGTGCTGATCCTGAAGGAAGTAGATATGTGTAAATGAAGTACACATCCCTCACAACATGAAAACAAAGAATTATGTTTTAATGCATTTGGAATGAATAAATGCTCCATAAACATCCATAATTGGATTAAAATAATATTTAAGATCATAGATTTGTTATTCTAAAATTAAAAGAATGATGATGTTTGGAAATAAAGAAGAATGGAGGAAGGGTTTAGTGTGGAAGCTACTAAGTGTATTTCCCATGAATGGGGTTTGAATGAAGATGGTGTCCATGCATTATTCTAGTACTAGACACTTGGATTTTAACCAAGTATATGGACTTAATTACATGAACAAATAATGTCCTCTATGGAGACCAACTGAGGACCTCACCTCAAGAACACGTGGGACCTGAGGGGTACACTGCGCTCGAGGGAATCCCTCAAGGCTAGCCCCACATGAGGCAGGGTGTGTGCTAGCTGTGTATATGGGCGCAGGTACCGCACAGTGATGAACTCGTCCATCATGTGCACTAGGTGCGCACCAGAGGATCAGAGTGGAAGCTAAGAGTAAACCCATATGGTGAACACGGTATGGGGTGGTACCTTGGTGGGGGAGAGAATAATTCTGAGCTAGTTCTGTTGAAAATTGATATTTAAATCTCTCCAATTCCGAGGAGTGATTAGATGTGGTAGGAATTTTAAAAACCTAGACATAATCGCGGTCCTCCATCAAAACTCATGAGTGATATCAAATGAACGATCTATCCCAGGATTAGTGTTCTAATCTCCACCGCAAATGACCGATCCTAGTCAATCTAATGGTCAAAGAGAGACCCCAATTTTCATCTTCAACCTCCATCCATCCCTACCCCGCTTCTCCCCATAGAATAATCAGATCCATTAAGATCGAGCTCCCATCTACCATCGAACTTCCATTTCGCTCATGAAAATATTATGTAACTAAGCCATTCATGCAATTTAATTTTCATGAATGAAAAAACACACCAAGAAACCACGTAGGCTGAGAGAAAACAAAGTTTCTGATTCCATTTCATTTGATTTCCAGGAAGAGGATTATCATTCACATGATTGAATGTGTGGTGATAAAAAGAATTGCGGAATTCAGGTTGAACAAAATAAAAATGAATTATAAAACGTATCTCATATTTGTGTTTGAATATTAATACCAATGATCACATGCATTAAATTATTTTTATCTCACGGAATCTCATCCGGATTTGAACATGCAAGTGATCCATACATCAAAAATACATAGAGGATCATGATCCCAATGGTTGTGGTTGAAAACATTGAGATAATTATTTCATTTCTATGAGAAATAGATAACTTTATGAAGGAGTTCTGCCTAGACTTGCTATGTGAGGATAGTTTCCGCAAAACCCTTCTATGAGATGAAGAAGAACTGTAAGAGTTTAACAAGTGCAATGCACTCTTGAACATTCCGTTCGATAAATAACCAGACCTCTATGAGAAGAAAACCACAAACACATGATAGGGTTTTATAAACCCTCATCGTGCTTCAGGGATGTGATTCTGTAAGAAAAAAACCACTACTTTGTACCCATTTTGTTCTTTTGTGAAGATAGAACCAAGAACCAGTCTCGGTTCGTGAAGGAAAGAGCCGCACACTATTTACAATCTGCAAAGAGAAGGACTCTGAAACATCATGGTTCATGAAGGGAACCCGCACATATACATTATAAGAGAAACTAGAAAAAGATAGTCTACACATACACTGTCCTTGGTGAAGGAGAATAACCCACACACATTACCTATTATTTTGAGTTTCTTCACAAAAATAAGTAGGATAATGCATGCATGATTTACATGCATGAATATTCTTTAATTGAGATACCCAAACAAGCCAAAGGGTGTATCAAACCAATTATATTTGTCTGTGTCCTTTACACAAAGAAGAAGTAGGGTGGAAGCATGGTGGAGTTCATGTGCATGCAAAAATAAGAACGAAGTGTGTTTGCACACATGAAGAAGGAGGAAGGAAAAAAAATATAACACACCCTTTGAACCATAATTATAAAAACTGTGTGTTTTTCTAATAACCAAAAAATGATAAAGAGAAAATGACAAAGAGAGGATTTTGTGTGTGTACTCAATGTGTTTTATCCATAGAGGGATTCCTACAAAGAAGAAAAAATTATGCATGAATTCATTCATGCACATGCACATGTGAAGACACTTGAAATAATAATCAAGATTGTTAGTGTATGTGTGTAAAAAAGAAAAAGCAATTCCACAAAACTCATGCATGAATAATAATCTATTCATTTGATGGAAAGTGATATGATCCTTAGGGTTTTAATAATTACATAAGTGTATGTGATTCTCTCCAACAAAACAAGGCGAAGGATTATTGAATTTAATAGTTTCACTATGAAGAAGAAATTAATATAACCAAATATAAGATGTTTTGGATCGCAAGTAATCCACGAATTAATTGAATAATAATAAAGAATGAATCCAGTTAGAGTCAAATAATATCATTTATTTGAGTTGAATGTTTTTGAGAATCCATGAAAAGAAACATTAATGATATTTTAAATGATCATTCTTGCATATTGTATTCTTGATGAAGCTATGTGCACCATTTCTGCATATTTGAGTCAAGCCAGGTCTTCACTAGAAGAAAAAAAAATTTCATGTGCATTGTAGAGACTACGAACTAATCAATGAAGTGATCAGAATTATTGTGCAAGGACAACAGTCCATACCAAATGATGTTGATTATTATTGAAGAGATACACAAGAAAGTGTGATTCAGTAAGCCTGTGTGGGAGAATCATAAGATAGTCTACTGATAATAAAATAAGAACTTAATGAAATACCCTTCTCGTGTGACATGAGAGCCAGAGGACCCCTATTAGATTCAATAAGGAGAATAAGTCTTTATTAGGACTCTGAAGCTGGCCAGTGGGACTCTTGTAACACTGTGGGAAGCAGTATAATGAACATCCTATGGGAATCAATAGAGATACAGTGGGACTCTGTATCTACCTTTGTAAATACTAATAGAATTATAGGGTAGAATCTATTTTGGGTAGAATAACCAAAAAAATAAGAAGTTGGTATTTGAACCAAACATGGTAAATCCATGTGTTCAGTGGCATCACATTTATAAAATAATTTGAGGTAAGGCTAAGAAACACAAGAAGAGTATATAAAGGATTTAACCATCCATAAATGTTTAATTGAAAATAGTCCATTAGTAAAAATATTTAAAGGGGTCACCAATTCACCCCTCCCCTCTTAGGGATTCACACTAATCATGGCACTTCAATTGGTATTAGAGCATGATTACATTTAAAATATCCAAGGGAGACTTTATAAAGTGAAAATTTGAAAAGAAGTGTGAGAAACCCCAAATAGATATTTCTTCCAAGACTCATAAAAACAATATAAATAAATATGCATGGAAGATGAAGAAGAAGCATACGACTAATGAGGAGACACCATCTACTAAAGTTAATATGAAAGGTAAAACATGTGATAATACTTGTTATTATTTTGATGAAGCTTGTTCAAGATGTGATGATGATAGATAAATTATTAATATTCAATTTGTACTCAAAGATTGTCAAAATAAATTCAATAGAAAATTGGAAGGGTATTTTTCAACAAGCATTAGTTCTCTTGAAGAAGAAAAATTACAGCTAGAAGAAGAAGAAGCTGATGCCAGGGAAGGTGTGTTGGCTAAAAGGGTTGGCATATCCAACACTCTCACAAACATGTGAAGGCATACGGAGAAACAATTTCCCTCTGTGATGACATATAAGATGAATTCATTGAATAATTATAGGGAATTACTTATGAGTAATAATATTTTGAGATTGTATTTGTAGAATCATTCCATAAATTTGAAAAGTTGAACGATGTTTCTATGGTGGTCAAAGCTTCTCAACTAGAAGAAAAATACAACAAGATAAATAATCATTATATTGATTTGTCATAATTTAGAAATTTTCATTATGATAAAATAATAATACTGAAGGAGAATTGGGAAAGAAATCCGAGATCGGTTGAGGATGAGATGAACACCCTAAAAATGATTAGTTTAGAGAAACTGGTGAATTTGAAGAATCAATAATCACTCGATGGTAGATATTCCAAAATAGCTAAAATAAGAGATTCTTCCACTGATTATTTCATTGAATAATATCATTCCAAGAGGAATATATAACCATCTTTTAGAATAATGAAAACATCCTCCAATATGAAGGTATACCAGAACCCAGTGATATATATTTCTACTAATATAGTTGAATATGAATGTATAAATTCAAAGAATATTTTTTCTAAGATGTACATTGATAAAAATGTTGATAAATCCATCAAATTTTCAAAGATGGAAGTTGGTTTGCTTAAAAATAACAACTCCCAAATGGATTCTCCAAAGAATTAAATGTTAATTTAGAAACAAAAATTCACTAAATCTCGCGAGAGTGATGCTATAATTAAAAGAATGTGATTTGTTAAATATTGTTGGTATTTTTAGATGATTGGGATTCAAGAGAATGATTTTTGGCCTAATATGTCAGCATATGAAATTTGTAGAAGGCATGGATTCAGGAAATGTAGATGTGAATAAATTATGCCTCCAGCAATGAAAAGGAATAAAAAATAGATGAAAAACAATCTATCCATCATGAAAAGATTTAAATATCATAAATACATCTCTGATAATCGAAAGAGATGTGGTTATAGTTATGATGAGTGCTGGTGTAGTCATACCATGCCTCAAGCAAATTTTGATAAGTATCATATTCCAAAAAAAAGGCAGGAGAAATAAAATAGAGTTGAAACTTATTCCATTGGAAATATTAAATACACTTAACTCAATAAATTAGTGAATGAAACTTTTCCCAATAATAAAATCATGCAGGATTCATGAAATTGCATATCAACAAGGAAAATTTTCTTATATTATGGAAATAAAGGTCATACCATGGATCGCTGCAAACTAGCCATGTAAATGAATGGAAGTAAGGTGAAACAATAATGGAAAATCAATCTAGAAGAAGATGAGATTTAATGAAGACATTCTGGATGATAATAAGTTTCATTTGAAAATAAATTTGAAAAAACTGAATAATCCATGTGGTAACTCCAAAATAGAAAATATGAATTATTGTTTAGTTATATGCCAAAATTTATTTCATATTTTTATGGAAATAAAAAGTGATGAAGATGTAGTACTAGTTGATGCACATGAAAATGGGAAATTGTTCATTCCACATAAATGAAAATATGAACTGCATTAGAGGTTATCATAGCATGATAACCCACGTGTCTCAAAACTACTGTGTGGATTGTGCAAGAAGGCTGAACATCATGAAACAAGTGCTTAACTATTTCACCAGCCAAAATGGGGAAAATTTAATAACATGCACGGTAAAAAGAAACATCCCTACTAACATAAGTAAAAAAAATCCACACAATATTAAGGATAATGTAAGTAAAGAATACATGCTGACAATGTGAAAAAAAACGTCCAAATTGAGAGAATATATCAGCATGAAGAATACAAAGCACTTTAGAGATGCATGTAAAAGAGATCTTGGGTTGAGAGAAAATTCTCATCCTCAGCGCTTCAATTAAGAATCTCACAAAGTGATCCATATTTTTTACATATATTTTTGTTATATACATGTTCCCCCATTTTAGGAAATAAAAGGTGAAGGTCTTCCTCATGTTGAAAATTGGATGAGAAAAGTGTAGAACTACATGTTGGACTTATGATTCATGATTTTGTAATTACATTAAGTATACCACAGCGGAAGATAACCAACATGCTCATCATTAATCATATATGATGATATTCAAAGTCATGGTAATTCAAAGGGTGTGAGCCCTTGATGGGGAGAAAACATGAAGGAGATGATATCAAGGTTTATGTCAATACAAACGTGGAAATTCATACCATCTCAAGAATTTTAAACTAGGGTATTCCAAACACACATTCATCCATTGTTCTAAATTTTATTTACCACATCAATTAAGGGGGAGTGCTTTATTGATGTTATGATGGGACAAAAACGGGGAGATTTATCTTTGTACTTGAACTTTTTAATATGTTTCGTGAAGTATGTGTAGTATTTTTCATTTCATTGAAAAATATTATTAACTCCAATCCCTTGGTCAAGAATCTAACCATTCTGAGTGTGATACCACATGTATGGTTGTTTATGGGAAACATTAAATACCAAGGTCATATATCACCTTTTTTCTACATCGGGTTATCCCAATGTAGATTTAGAGTTGATTTACTAATGTCTCTTTGCATTTTGAACCATGCAACATCATCCCTCTCTCAGAAATATTTTTTATGAAATTATTTAATGGTATGATGAAATGTTTTTTAATATACCCCACCACACATTTTCCATTGGTTTACAATAAGGGGTAGAAAATATTGGCACACATATTGACCAATTTAAACTGTGATTAAGTGTTATTGACAACAAAATACCAAGGGGGAGATTGTTGATCATGGTGTTGCATTTTTTGTCAATAATATGCCAGTAAGTTGTCAATTCTCAATATGTGTATGGAAAGGTATTGATGAAGTGATGATGATGAATGAAGAGGAGACGTTGTTCCAAAGCTATTTCACTTAGAGAATCAATAGGAAATGACATTGGATGTCTTTCTTTGACATTATCAAAAAGAATATTGACAATTTTTGATATGATCCAATGTCCCAATGACTTGTGTTAATGTGATACATGTTTACACCATCATTAAAAACACCATGAAATACTAAATAGAATGAGGACAGAAATAAGATCCATACAATGAATTATAATTGGTTATGATTGATTGTGTTGATCATCAAAGAAAAAGATATGTTTTAATGAAGAAAATGTCCCTCACAACACAAAATCCATGCATTATGATTTAATGCATTTGTAATGAAAAAATTATCCCTGAATCATTTATGATTGGATTAAAAGAATCTTAAAGATATTAGATTGGCTATTCTAAAAATTAAAGAAAGATGATGTTTGAGTATGATGAAGAAATGAGGAAGGTCTTAGTGTGGATTCTATTAAGTGTATTGCCCATGCATGGGGTTTGAATGAAGAAGGTGGACATGCATTTTTATGTTACTAGACAATCGTTTTTAACCATGTATATATCCTTCCTTACACTAAAACATAATTTCATACATGGAGACATGTAGAGAACCTCACCTCACGCACATCCGATACCCGAGGGGTTATCCATGCTCGAGGGAAGCCCTAATAGGCAGCCGCACATGAGGTTGGGTGTGTGCAGGCCATGTATCAGCCCGCAGGTGTCGCATGATGATGAACCGAGGTAGTGTGGGAACTATGTTTGCACCCTAAGAGTAGAGTGGGATCTAAAATCACTCCCCCAAGTTGAACATGGTACATGGCAGTACTATGGAGGGAGAGAGGAGAATTCTAATTGAGTGCTACCATAGATTGATATTTAAATCACACCAAAGTCGCGATGAATTTTAATGTGGGAAGGGTTTTTAGAAGTACAGACACAATCATGGTCTTCCATAATATCATGTGCAAGATCTCAACCGCACGATCTATCCCATGCTCCAAGTTATAATCACCACCAAACGTGTTCAATCTGAGTTCGATCCAACTGTCAAGGACAGACCCTGTGGTCATCTCCATCCTCCAGCCATCCAGACCCCTCTACTCGCCATAAATGAAACCGATGCACTGAGATCAAGCTCTAGGCCACCATTGATTCTCAAATTTCATGCATGAAAATCGTTTGGATTTAACAAACCCATACATACAATTTAATTTTCATGCATGCATAGAAAAATAACAACCCATGTAGGCTAAGAGAAAATGACATTTCAAAGGTCATGTAATTCGATGTTCCTGGATCATTTTTGCTTGCACATGCATGAATGTGAGTTGTTCATGAGAAATGAGGAATTTGAGTTGAAAAAAAAGAAACCAAGATATGCAGCGTATCTCATATCCCCATTTGTAATATTCAAATAGAAGAACATGGGAATTAAAATATTTTAATACCGTGGAATCCCATGTGGATTTAAATTCGAAAGTGATCCAAACCTCAACTATAAATATAGGATCACCATGGTGATGTTTGTGGTTGAAAACATTGAGAGAAATATCTTATTTCTTTGAAAAAAGAGCACTACACGAATGAGTTTCAAGTAGCCTAGCTACATGAAGAGAGTTTCCATGAATCCCTTCTATGCGAGTAAGAAGACCCTCCAGAGTTCAACATGTCATCCACACTCTAGAACACTCATTATAAAGAATAACCACACCACAATGTGATGAAAACCACAGACACATGATGGAATCTCATAAGCCCTCCCCATTTTTCTTAGAGGTAATACTATAAGAAAGCAAGATCTGCCTTGTACCATTTTTTTGATTTTATTAATGTAGAACGATGAACCACTCTCAATTTGTAATGTATGGAGTCGCACACCATTTTCTCTTTTCAAAGAGAAGGACCGCGAACCATCCTATTTCATGAAGGGAACCCACATTCTCATTTTTCATGAGAACAAGAAAAGAATATTGTACATACACTACCATTGGAGAAGAAGAAGAACCTAGAAAAATTACTTATCCATTCAGTTTTATTCACAAAAAGAATAAGGATTATGCATGGATGATGAACATGCATGATTAGAGATACTCGATCAGGACAATGGGTGGATTACACCCATTCGGGTTGGGAGTGTGCTTTACTTAAATAAGAATAAGGTTGGATGCATGGTGGAGTTCATGAGCATTCAAATATAAGAACAATGTGTGTATGCACATGTGAATAAGGAGGAAGGAATAAATATAAAACACACCCTCTGAACCCTAATTAAAACGAAAAGTTGTGTGTTTTCTAAGACCCAAAAATATAGAAAGAGAAAAGGAGAATGATAAGAGATATTTTTTGTGCTCAATGTTTAGTATCCCTAGTGGTTTTCACATGAATAATAAAAGTATTTTGCATGAATTATTTGTTTCAGAATCACACGTGAAGTCACATAAAATAAGAATCAAGAGTGTTAGTGCTTGTGTTTAATCCAAATAAAGCAATGATATGCAATTCATGCAAGAAGCATAATAAATTCATATGAAGCCAAGTGAGCTAATATTCAATGTTTGAATAATCACATATGTGTATGCAATTCTTTCAATGAAACCCATTATAAGTTTTATTTAATTCAGTCGTTGAATTAAGAATATTAAATTGAGATTTCCAAATACAAGAAGAATTAGATCCCATGTAATCTATGAATGAGGTGAATTAGAATTGAGACTGATGCCAGACAGAGTTAATGATCTTTTATCAGAGTTGATAGTTTTTGAGAATTCATGAAAAGAAATAGTGATGATATTGTGAATGATAATTCTTGAATATTATATTATAGAAGATGTTTTGTGCACCATTGGCAGACAATTGAGTGAGGCCTGATCTTCATCAGATGAAGAAATAATTTCTCAAGCAATGTGGAGACTTAGAACTGAGCAGATATGTTATTAAAAGTATTTATCAAGGAAAAGAGACCATTCAAAAGGTTGATAATGATTATTGAAGAGATATATAGGCAAGTGTGATTCAGAAAGACTGTATGGGATGATCATAAGATCATATATAGTGAATCAAAGAAGAACGTAAAGAAGGAATCTTCTCGTGTTACTGGAGAGCTAAAAGACACTAATGAGATATAGGGAGGAGAAGAAGTATTCAGTGGGACTCTAAAGAAAAAAAGTGGGAATATGGTTATACTATGGGATGTAGTATAAAGAACCTCATGTGGGAATCAGAAGAGATATATTGGGACTCTTTAATGACCATTGGAATTATTAACCGAATTATTGTGGATATTCTGTGTTGGTGAGAATGACCAACCCATCAAATAGTAGGTCATTGAACACAACCATCTAAGTAATTTTTTATAGTTCTTTTACATTTAAATCATAATTCATGGTAAGGTTGAGAGACACAAGACGAGTGGATTGATTCATTAACCATCCATAAAAGTTTAATTGAAAAAAAATTGTTTTTAAAATGATTTAAAGGGAATACTAATTCACCCCTCCCCTCTCAATGATTCACACAAATCTGGGAACATTAAGTTGAATAATTAATTATATCAATTTCAAATTCTATTTCTCAATCCCAATATCCAATTAATTAATTAAATAATTAAGTAGTTCAACTAAACCATTCAATATGTCATATTATTCTAAATCCTTAAAACACAGACACTTAATAAATTAGTTAAATTTCAAATGAAACCATCCAATCATGACATTTACATTTCTCAAAATCAGATACACATAATTTAATCATTACTATTGGATTAGTATTTTGAACACCTTACTCAATTCATTAAGTAATGATCAGTGAACACAAATCCCCAATTTGAAGCATATAAATGAAAAACGCAATTAAAAAATATATCTAGATCTAACTCATAAATCAATGAAAACCCCAATCATAATCTAAACACCTGGATCTATATCATGATTCAATAGTGGATAAAAATTCCATATTTTATCTAGGAATTTGAGAATGTGTGATAGTGAAATCAAGATAAAAATAATATACATACTCAGATAGGTGAATATTTGACAATCCGCCCATTAAATCAAAATTTTTGGAGGTTGGGTGGACTTTGAATTCAAACAAGAGGCTATGATATTCATAGGCAAGAATTTATGATTGAGTATGGGGGATTAGGTTCCAATATAGTGTGGTTTGGGATTTTAAGAATAATTTTTTGCGGATTTAGTTACCTCATTTATGGTTTGTATTATGGGGGACATGGGTTTCCCTAAAAATGTTCCCTAACCATCTGCCTCACACATGGGCATCACACGGTTTCTCCCAATAAGGATTCTGGTTTAACAAAAAATCCATAAACCATTAAATCCTCACTCTCTGAAGGGTCTATGGTATGCTGGGGTGGGAGAAAAGTTTAGGAAAACTTTATAGAAATCTTTATGTACCCCATTACCCTAAAAACAAATATTTTTCACCCAAACAAACCATAGATAAAACCAAAACAAAAACTACCAAAAAGGGAAAAATTTACTTAAATAATAATCATTATACATATATACAAATGGTTGGGTTATTGTGATATCCCCACCTTATAACATATTGTCCCTGAGATTCACTCTAAATAATCTCTAAGAATCTGAGTCAAAAATATCCAGTCCCTCAACCCACATATCTTCTTCCCTCTCCCATGCTACCTCCAAAACACTCCCAATTTTCCACAATACTAGATCTATAGGCACTCTATTTACCTGAAATAAGTTCTCACCATTATTTAACATATGTATTGAATGTTTCTCAAGGGACACATCAGACTCATCAACAAAATAATTCACATCGATCACATTTTAAGGGGGAGGTTTATACCAACATTGTTGGGATAATTGAAAACAATCTTGTGTAACATCATTTTTCTATGGATGATCCAATCGGTATTCCATCGACCCAAATTCCCTCCATAACCACAAATAGTCCAACAAAAATAGGTACCAATTTTCCCTATCTTTATATCCTATTGTGAAACTATTTAAGATACACCATAAGGAATACATGAAAACCCACTACAAACTCTTTGGGTCATTGACATCCATAAGCAAAAAATTTCTATCTACTACGAGTCATAGACATAAATTTTCAAATCCGCTAAACCTAATATGATATCTTCTTCACAATACTCGTTCCAAACATCCCCGACTCACCATCCTTTATCTAGAATAGTGGTGATATCCATGTCCTACCATAATGTTCCTCATTTGGTTCCATACATTTAGATTCCTAATAACTAATTTTATATGTGAACAAAAAATATATATGTTCTTCTCCAAAGACCCATCAAAGCTTAACACACATTACCAAAGAATATTCTTTTTCACCTGTATGATTTTCTAAAACTACCCATATGTTTGTGGGTGTAAATCCATTCTCAGTAAAACCTATGTATGATGCATCTTCTATAAACCCATCAAAAAGCACAATATAAAACAAGAATCATGATTTCAAAAAATATTCCATTACACCCCATGTAGATGTACTATTTCCCAAAAATTCAATATAGAAAGATTCTACATTGAGAATGTGTCCTGTATAGGCATGAATTGTGAATGATTTTTCAAACATCCCTCCATCACCCAATTAGCATCATTCCTCGGAGGCATCCATTGGAGACCCACAATGTAATACATATTCACATTGTACAACTTATATTTTATAGTGGGAAATTTTTTAGTCAACTCCTATGTCGTTGATGATTGGAATTTACACATTTAGAGGTGTATTATCATTTAACAAACCCTTCTATTTCTATTTTCATGCTCAGACACCATAATTTTTGACATAGATCATGGTACATTTGGGTCAAACATGGATTCACCACTCACATTGAGGCATGAATTTCATGTATCATCTCCTCCCATAGAATCTTAGGAACAATAACCTGATTCCTAACATAGATGATCGAATCCTTGTCTATTTCATAATTTGATGTTGATTACCCACCATTAAGGATTTCCATCAAGGATAAACATTTTGGATCATCATAATCCATGTTTAAAATCTAGTTCAAATGTGTATACTCCACTAAAACCAATAAATGATCCATATGATCCTGATTATCTTAAGCCACAATAGGAATCACATACAGTATATTCATCATCTTCCACTCTGAAATAGACACTAAAAATTCTTGAGTCTCATTTTAACAATTCAATGTTTCAGCAAAATTATTTTTTTCCATGTCATATATGCTAGATCAAAGTCAAAATTCTACATATACTCAACCCATCTATGATACTAAATATTTAAATCTCCATATGAAAAGTTATAAATTAGGAAATGTGGATCCATATACAAATTAAACAACTCATCTTATACATAATTCTTCCAACACATCAAATAATATACCACTATATCTAACTCATGGTCATGCATACGGTGGTTCTATTCACATGGACTCAATTTATGAGACCCATACACCACAACTAGATCTCCATGTATCAAAAAAATATCTATGGACAATACCAGAAGAAAAACCAAACAATTTATACATTTTCCATGCTTTATTAGGACCAAGATTATATCATTTTAATTTTCATATTCAACTAATAGAAGGAGTTCACAACTTCACCATACTATTAAAACAATACCCCTTCACGTTCAAGACAGAATGGGGTGCCTCCAGAAAGGTAAGGATAGGGAATAATCTCCACCAATAGCTTGTTTTCCCATAAAAATGTGGACATGAATAAGGTTCTTAGTCATATCCTTAGATACAAATACATGACATTATCTAGTTCCAATGACACACCTTCCTCCGATATTATGTGATGCAAGAAGTTTACTTAATGAATCCAAAACTCATTCTTAGACAACTTGATGTATTGTCGAAACTCTCTCAGTACACTTAGGTAGATGTCAATATGTTGGTCATAGTCATCATGAGTCTATCATTACACTAAGATTCACCCAACATAAACTACAATAAATTGATCTATGTATGTCTGTAATATTCTATTCATCATGGCCACAGACATTTATGGTTCTTTCAGAAACCCAAATGACATCACAAAAAACACATAAAAGTACATACATGATATTGAATGTGGTCGTTAGTATATTAGAAGGTTGAATTCTCAACTGATGATACCCATATCAGAATTAGATCATTGAGGAGATGCAAGCCACCACAAATAAGTCAAATAGATCATTGATATATGAAAGGGGATAATGGTTCTCCACTATCATCCAAATCCACTTTTGGTATTCCTCAAAGAAGAAAAATGTTATGTCAGATTCCTTATAAAAAGAATATAGAACCCCCTAGAGGCATACCCAGATGGATAACGACCTTTCTTATTAACTTTTTTATCTATGTATTGTGATCTTGAAACTCAGTTGACACCATTATGTATAGTGTAATAAACCAAGTTCAACCATCTATATGGGCTCAATTGTTAACTCCAAGTGTCTATTAAGAGGAATAAACATAAGTCAAAGAATCAAATCCTAGAACAAGTCGTCTATGGGAGGAAACACATCATGAAATACACATTAATCATCCAACAATTGACTAGAAACCAAGGTGATGAGATCCAATTATTAATGATGAAATGACCTAGGTTGGCCTGCCTTGATGCCCCACTCTCCCTGATGTACAAAATATTTCCCCTTATGATATATAAAATTCAGTCTCCTACAATAAAAATCAATGTTGTCAAAGTATGATACAAACCATTCCATACCCATATTTAGGTCAAACCATGCAATGTATTTGATGTAAAAAGCCCAAAAAAAAAGATCCTTCATAACCTTAATTGATTTCACCATTTATATGAGTATTTCCATCAATCGTACTCTTAATGGTGTATCAATCATCACCACCCCACTCATGAACTCCACTGCTTGGATTAAAAAAAATTTAAGTTGTGTAGAAATAAAGGAATGAGAAGTAACAGTTTCAAGTAATTCACTAAGTATCATAGAAGATACAAGAATAATTCTTCAAAATCAGTAATTATTGGTTCAATTATATTCAACATTCCCATACTTATTCCTTTGTATGCAATATAGGTCCACAGAGTACCACCACTCTAATGGTATGGGTGCTCTTTCCTAGATGTAACACATGTTCTGCCTCTACAACCAAGACCAATATAACTCTGTCAATCCAACTCATATTGTGTAGAATATTCCCTACCCACACTTTAATTCAATCTAGATTGTGACTAATTACATGTCTTTAATGTTATCCTGCATAACCATAGTGGATTTACCATTCTTCTACCACCTTAGCATTCTAAATGTTGCTAGGGGAACAACCACTAAAAGGTTCCTGATCTTCCAAACTAGTGAGAGATCGTATGAATAATGAATTTTGTAACTAACAATCCTTATAGTTACTACACTTGTCATCACCCTAGAAAACATTCTTATAATGAAATTTATTTCTCTCAGAAGTCATACCTCCTCATAATCCAATAGAAACCCTTTATCCTCAAATAGAATCTGATTTCGTGTTCCCCATATATATGAGAGCCTAATTTTTAATTTATTAAAACATCATTGTCTAGGATATATTAACATGGAAATTAATTTCACATTTAATTCAATCATAGAGTCATTTAAATGATGTAACGCAATCCCCTACAAATGCTAAAAAAATGCAGTGAATCTATTAAGCATCCAACCTAGTCTTTCGTAGACATACTCTCCTGATTCAACTAAAAGAACTAAAATTCTCTATCTAGCCTTAGTGTCTTAGGATAAAAGTGATCCCAAAACTCCTCTTAAAATCATTTCCATTCAATGTTATCAACATATTCATATCGAGTCTGGATGTCATACCATCACTTCACTTGACCACATAACATATACATTTCCATCATGACTATTTTCCCTACAAGAGTCTCTAAGTGGCCTTGTATGTCTTCCATAGACACAATATATAAATAAGAAACCATATGTCCACCCTATATAGTGAATATCAGAGGGTTCTAAAACTAAAACCCCCTCATTAGTCTTGACATTCCTCTAACTACCATCAGAATATCTATTTACAAGTATTGCATAAACAATGAGATGTTGTCTCAAATCATATAACTGAATTCCTCTCTCGAAACAACTGGTGCATTAGTGTAAGGACACATATTTTCAATGTAATTTTTTTAATTATATGAAATTATTACGAGTTTTAAAAAATTAAAGGTGTGTGATTCTGAGGCCTGGTGTACGTAGAATGAACTTCTGAACTTTTTTTATTGTACATTCAGTAAACCTATGAGTGGTGTTTTTTTACTTTTAAGTTGGTGTTTGGATTAAGAATACGAGGGCACCGTTGAATCCGAAGTGCTAGGATTCTCTTCAGGGAGACTTCAGTTCGACCGTAATAGTTCTAGATAAAATGTCAATTTTTGGTCTTTCTAAAAGAATAAATAAAATAACTTTTTAATTTTACTTTCATACTTTTTCCTTCAACGGACAAGAGACAATGTGGGACTAGCTACTTATCAAGCCAATAAACGGCATGAACATTCAATCCTAAGAAACAAAAACATTGTAGAATTAGGAATATTTCTAATTAATGTGGCCCCATTAATTCCCAACGTCGTTACTTACCCTCCCACTCTCATATTTATATGTAGCATGGGGAGAGGTATTGACACAACATCAACAATAAAAGAAGTACTGGTAAAGTGGAACGATTTCAAACCGTTGGTGGATAGAGCTGGTTCTAGTGGGAGGTGATGGGAGACATCACACCACGAACCGAATGACGACGTATGAGCAGATTCGTTGGAAGCTAGTTGCGGAGGATGGAAAACACCGACCAACTTCCTCAACCATGAGAGTATTTCTATATGTATGGATGTAGGGTTTTATTTAGTAATAAATTTCAATGTGATTGTTCAATCCTTTAATACTTCCACATGTTTCAAGCTAATGCGGAGGGCGTGGGCCTAATGATCATAGCCTAGATCCTCTACTACCATACTATCCTCTCATTTCCCATGGAAGACTGTTGGCATGGTGGCACAGACCGAATACGATGGAGGCAGCACACTGTCGTACACCACAAGATGAGGCCATGACACTAAGCCCTGATGGTCAGTGGAGTGGCCAACACTGGTCGATCACGGTGGAGGTGTGGTGCACTATCGCTCGCTGTCGGTGGGTATGGGGATGCGACCCATCAGTCGCGATAGTAGGATGAGGCATTCGACACATCGACCAATTGCAGAAGGGAAGGGTGGTCTGATCAATGCATCACCAGTGAGAAAGGGGCTGCAACTGAATCTGTCATAGAGGAGGAACCGACCACACAGGTTCAACTGTGACTGGCCAATGCAAACCTAGCACCGCTATTTCAAAAAACGAATGGCATCAATGATGTTTGGAAGACTAGGGGAGTAGCCCCCCCCCATGCTGGATAGGGCAGACCCCTCCTCAAGACACATGCCTAGCAGGCCGGGTCAGACCTCAGACTAGCGGGCTGAACCCGACGCGGCCCATCCCAACCGGGTCAGACCCATACTTGGTCAGGTCATCCCTGATTGGGGTTGGGCTGGGTCCGTTTGGATCTGGGCCCATCAAGACCCAGAAACACATAAAGTGACATATAATGTGTACCGGACGTCCGTTTGATGAATCATCTATGACATTGTGATACTTGGATTGAGTTTGTCCAATTGTTATACTCCACTTTAATTTTGGAGAGAGTTGTAGTACGACCGGATTGGATCGAACGTGAATCCAACCGAGCCCTGGGAACTAAATTTTTTATAACTCACTGACTGGATGTCCGATTGACACACCATCTATCGCGTTGGAACCCTCAAGACAAGATGGTACTTTGGATTACTCCATTGTGGATCTTAGTTTTAATTTAGGCACAAATGATATCTCGAGGGGAAGATTCTACAGAGCTTGAGCGCACTATGTGCGAGGAATCCTGTGGAAGGCTGTAACGTGATGAAAGAACATCGATCCTATGTGGGCCAGCATCCATCTATCCTGTGTGGGTAAGAATCTATCAGAGCCAGTGTGTGTCTGTTCTCAGCAATCATATGTGGGTCATTGCATACTGATCTTGTGAGTGTCAAATCCTGTGTGGGTCAGTTGGGATTATTACCCATCGATCCTATGTGGGTCAGCAACAATGCCACATAATATAATATGATGATATATCTTACAACTAATCATCCATACTTATGTATTTACGTTATACCTGAGTGTGAGTTGAGTCTTTTACCTTTGTGGTACTTCAATATTCAAGGTGTTACCTATGTGGTACGTCTAGATTCATGGTGATAAATGTGTGGTACAACTACCTTTGTGGTTTTTTATTAATGTTGTTTTCTATGTGGCACTTCTAGATTTTTGGTGTTACCTGTGTAACACTTCATCCTTGGTAAAAAAATTCGTGGTGTTACCTGTGTGGTACTTCTATCTCCATGGTGTTACTTGTGTGGTATTTCAACCATTGTGGTGTTACCTTTGTGGTAATATTTCCTCATTTATGAGATGTGTATATATTGATAACATAGATATATATATGAGCATATACCAAAGTAGAGTTGAATTCTTGATTTGTGTTATTTCCTTTGTTGAACTCTGGGAGACCTATGGGGTGTTGGGGTCCCAACTGAGTATCGTTATACTCAGCCCTGCAAAGGCAACGCCTGCACATTGTTGTATCTTGTGTAGATGACACACAACATTGATCGCGGCTGAGGGAGCTAGGACTAGACGGTACTCAGAGGTGGACTATTTGGCATGATGGGACTCGTTGAATACTAATTGTGAGAAGTTCCTACACTTTAGGTAGGATCCCCGATGGAAAATATAGGAGTTTTTTGTACTTTTTAGTTTTATTTGTAATTTTCAGTTTTATTATTACATTTAAGTTGTATTATTACTTTCCATTTGTACATGTACATTTCATTTAGGCTTATATTCCTGAACCTTTACATTCAGAAAACATTTAATATAGCAATTTACTTCATGGTTGCTTCTTGTTGAGTTCTTAGACTGTGTATCTGTATTGGTTAAAAGCTAATGCCTTCCCGTTTTAGGGATACAAATTTTCGGTGCTAGTCGCCAACCCATGGCCTATTGATGGAGGGATTAGGGTAGTCATGGAATGGGCCTCGAGGGACGGGTCGTGACAATTAGGTTCCACTACAAGAAGATCAAATCTAGGCATTTCCACTCATCATCATCACAAAAAGTGTAATCATGGAGGCATATATAAACATTTCCAATCACACATCTCATGGGACATAACATAACATTAACACAGTTAACAAAATGAGGATTCCCATAAGAAACAACAAGTAATTCCCCCAAACATTGATATATGGAAAAAACTAAGGCTCTAGAACTTCTCAAAACTGTCCTACAAATAATTCATGGTTAACAATGGGTAAACACATTCTCATTATTCAGGTAAAAAATTAATCACCCATTTATTCATAATTAGATACATTTTTAAATTTAAATTTCATAATATGACCTTTTCGCATTTCAATTACACATGAAGGAAAACAATTCAATTTTTAGTACAAACCCAAAATCCATTTCCCCTTTGGTGCCTATTATGATGCATGTTGAAAAAAAGACTTTATGCCATGAATGACACATGCATACTAAAATATTTTCCAATACTAGAACATGACTAAAATATCAAATGGAAACTCAAAAATGAAAAAATGAATCACACAAAAAGTGAATCGCTCGAGGTGATATAACATCAATATTAACAACAAATATAAATAAAAACAATACAACCATAGGCACCTAGAATTTTACCTCATACATGGGTTGAATACTCACATGCATGATCTCTTAACCATGTCCCAAATTGTCTAATTATAATTGTTAACATTTCAAAAATACAATGAAAAAAAATTAAAAGAAACCACCATCAATTTGACTATTTAATGCCCCAACCTGGGTGCCGCACACGAGTGCCCTGAGTTGGTTCCCTTTGTGACCTCAGGCACACCTACCCATTCGCTATTGGCTTCTGACAAGAAGACAGGGTCTATATCAACCATGGGAAGACTATACTATCTTTTTCAATGTAGAACAAGAGAATAAATATATAAACATCGAATATATGATATAACCATAACCAAAACAATACCAATAACATTTTATGACCAAGACAACAAATACAATATCCAAAACTAAAAATATATATTTCAATCTAGTACATGTATAATGTTAATATGAAAAAATAAAATAATAAATACTCAAAAAAATCCAAATCGTGTCCCTTACCCCATTCTACTCCGACATTCATGATCCATCCAATATTATCCATCAAACATAGAGACTTTTCCCTCAACTTCCCTAGAATCAATGAAATCTATCCTGGTAATGACTAGGTCACCTATGTTTATTATGAGTACAACTCAATAGACTACCACCAACAAAATCAAAATACAATATATAATCAAATTACTGAATTTAAATGTATATAGAATAAATTAAATAAATAATGTTTATAGTTTACATATATTCAATTGAAATTTATTTAAACACATAACCCTTAGGTTCCCAAGGGAACATAAGGATTAGTGACTTTTTTATCACATTTCATAGTCTAAACCATATACCACAATAAATTCGAAATTCATAGTAATACATGGTCATTCATTATAAATTTCATTTAAATTTATAATAAGTAAAATTAGATCCACAATCCAATTATATTATTTTAGTTATAGTTCACCATGCCTTATAACCCATTGGATTTTTATGTAATATTCTATGTCTCATTATCATTTACCAGACAATCACACATGTGGGATTCAGAACTATATACACATGTCTCACACTCATTTATCATTAAATTTATCATTGTTGGATTTGGAAGTAGTAGAACATGTCCAACAATTTTTTATCAATAATTACATCACTATGGGCTTCAGAAGATGTCGACCATGTACCACACATGAATATCACAATCACACATATTTCCCAAATATCACATAAATAAATATTAATAAACATTGTACATTTTATCACAATTCTCAATTGGTGTATCATTTTATTAATTCAAAAACAAATAAATCCAATTAAATTAATTTCACAATATGAAAAATTCTCGTAAATTAATTAAATAAATAGTTAATCTGATTCAAAATCCATATAACCCCATAAATAACTCAATAACTATTTTTTCATGAACATTTCACAATATCAATATCTCATTAATTAATCCAACAATTAACTAATCTTATTTAGTATTCAATTTCAAAATATAAATTTCCCTTTAATTAATTAAAAAATTATTTAATTTTACTCCACCCTTAAATTTTACCGATAATTAAAAATACACAATAGCTTTCAATTTAAACAAATCAATTCAATTCTCAAGAAAACATCACAATCATGGAATTTTTAATTCTAAAATTACATACATATAATTTAATCAATACTATGTTATTGGAATTTAGACTACCAACCTCAATTCATGGATGAGAGATCACCCAACCAAAATCCCCTATATGAAGTGGATCAATGATGAACATAATGAGGAATGTGATCTAGAACTGAATCCTAGATCCATGATCAAACAAATCAAGATCTAACAAACCAAAATATAAATCTTGATCTTGCAATTGATAAATATCAGTCCTTTATACAAGAATAGAAGCATCATTAAAATGGTATAAAGGGAATGAAAATTCATACAAGGATAGGTGAATATATAACAATTCCGCAATTAAATCAAAAATAATGGGGGTTGGGAGGGATTAACGTCAATCATAGATATTATGATGTTCATAGAGAAGATTTTAGGTTTGGGTATGGTTGATTTGGGATAAATACCAGTGGTTAATAATTTTAAAACAATATTTTAGGGATTCGTTATACACACATTCAGTTTTTATTATGGGGAACAGTGTTTTCCCTAAATATTTTCCCTAACCATGTGCATCACCAAGGGATTTCAGATGGGTTTTTTCATAATAGGTGAACAAATTATCAAAGCATGTTCCAACCATGTGAACCCCACATTATCTAGGGTGCACAGTTGGCAACGCTAGGATCACAGTTTGGGAAAACCAAATTTTAACTTTTCACTTCCCCTATTTTCTCCAAAAAATAAAATTTTCTCCCAAAAAATCATAATATAAAATCCAAAAATCATTTACTCAACACGAGGAAGAAAATAAAAAAACAAGTTCAAGACTTCTCTAGAAAAGATCTAGTTTTTATAGATGTGTTTGAATATAATAATTATTTTGAATGATATAAAACATATATGCATCATGGTGATTTAATTACAAATTTTAGTGAATAAATAATTATGTTAATGGATTACAAAAAGAGATTGAAATTTTTATTTTATTTTTGAAATAATAACATAAATTATATTAAAAATATAAAAATAAATATAATTTTACATAATTAATGTCATTCAATTTTTTATATATAATAAAATGATATTTTAGCGATGTATTTAAAATGTTTTTTGTACAATTTATTTTTTTGTGTTTTTAAATCAATGTAATTAGTTGTTTTAAAATTGAGATTAATGTTATTTTAAAATAAATAAAAATTAATTGATTCATAAAAATATATAAAAATATCTTACCTTTGGAAAACTGAATGGTACAAGATTAAAAATTTCATATATTATATATTATAGTGTCTTTTGTAAATATATCGTAAATATGTGAGCCCTCAAGGAAAACAATTGTAATGGTATGAGTAAAAGACATTAAATAATATTTAAAACCAAAAGATAATGGTAATAATGTGACATAAACATGTCCAAAAATTATTTAATGAGAGGATATCGACCTACCCTTATCATAACCTATAAATTACTCATTTTGGATCTAATTGAAATTGATCATCAATTTATATTAATTTCAAATTTTCTGTGATTTCAAAAGTTCTGCCCACATTAATTATAAAAGGGAACATCCCCTCTCACTTATTTAGACTACAGTGAAACTTCGATCTCAAATAACTAATCCCATGTATATTCTAAATATTCATATTCATGTTATTGATGTATTTTTATTCAAAATATACCATATCTAGATCCTGTATGGATAGATCTAAATGATGTTAGCAGAATAATTGGAAATTATTTTTATTAATTCAATCAAGTTAATTTCTTATTAATCTTATTATTCATGTGATTCACACATAAAAAACAAAATTTCACTATATTTTGTGTCATTATATTTAATTAGTATTATGGTACACTATATTACAACATTTCTCCATGTTATGAAAAATAAAATCATCAGATATGCGTACGTACGACCTACCATCTTCTCATTGTGGTGTAATTTGTTTCCCATTTCTAATTTACATGGATGGGAATCATGATATTTTTTCTAGAAAAATTATGTACCACACACTTTCAAACCCTATCACATTTAAGGAAATGATATTGTCAATAATTTATATGTATGACCTATCATCTCCACGATGTGATGTGTTTCATTCTCCATGTTCATAATTAAATACAAATTATTAAAATTTACATGTTTAATAAATATTATATCCATGACCATAATATAATATTGTATATGATGAAACTAAATCATATATTCCAAAATTAAGATGTACGCTACGAAGCATTCATAGAAAAATGAAACAGTTAAAACCAGAAAGAAGGGAAATAATGAAATATTATTAATGAAATGGGTGATGAGATGATATAGCAGGAAAATAAATGAAATAATAATTATGAATATGGTATTGGTATATTTTAATAAGATATTTTAAATATTTATAAAGTAATTAAAATCATGTTCAACATAATGAAAGATCAAGGTAATGATGTTTTGTCAAAATTGTTTTTTTGTTGGAGAAATGATTTATTCACCACTTATTATATTTGGGTGGTGTATATACCATCCCTTTTAAGTGTCATATCATTAATTTATTTATTATTCTGATATCTATTTTTTTGTTAAATTTTATTATTTGAAGGGGAATATGATTCAACTAATTACAACGTGGTAAGGTATTTCTTAATTCAATTTCCTTTCATTGGTTTAAAATTCTAGTTCATTGATCGTGTGATTCTATTATTATTTGTGAGATAAATTTCGATAGTATCATATTTCCTTTACATATATTTAATGTGTATTTAATAAAGATACACATTATCTATTCATTTTATTATTACCTAAAAATATACCATTTTTTAACGGTGTCTATATTGAAGGTTATTTGAATTACCGGCGGTAAATGTTGAATCAATATATTTTATTAAATATAGAAACATGTAGATAATGATTATAGGTTAATGAATTAAAATTTCCATTTTCATATATTAATATGTATTTAGACATTCATGAATGTCTGTGGACCATATATATAAAATCCCCTTTATTAAACAGTAGACTCATTAGATGAAAATATTTTCCAAATTAAATGGGATTTTACCCCTAATTATAAAAACTACTTTTGAATGTTCTTGATGGATATGGTATTTTGTGACTTTGAAACATGATGTGAAATATTTAATATTTTCCTTAATTAAGATATCATTTTTTATATCCAAGCGATTTTCAGTATGATATTATTCACGAATTGAGATTTTGATAATATAATTAATTAAAAGGAATGTTTGTTTAATTATTTTACCATTTTATAATTATTATGAATTATTGAATTAAGATAGATTAAACTATACATTAATATTAATTAGTTTCAAATATTATCCTTAAATTTCTCTCTTTTCCATAGGATGAGAAGAAGAAATGATAGAATTAAATCCAAGAATCTATTTAATTTTCGTTTGTTATGTTCAATGATTAATTACAAATGTAACAAGGGTACCATGTGTGTATCTTTTTCTCCAAAAATAATGAACTATATGGTCATTTGGGTTTTGTTTTCTTTTATTTAATATGAATGTACTATAGTAACCACTGAATCAAGGATACAATAGTTTGCGTTTTAACTATTGGAATCAATAGAAGTATAGTAGAAACCATATGAATTTTTTTTAAAATAAACTAAACAAACATAACAACTATTATAATTCATTATATTACTTAATAATATTTTCTATTATATTCATTTTTTAGAAAAATACTATTGAATATTTGGGTATACCTTATTGTGTTACATTATTTAGTGATGTGGCCTAATGAGAGGTTGTAAATCAATAACCATAGAGAATGAAAATATTTCCCCATTGATAACCCTAACATAGTTAGTGTTGTATCTGAAAAAATCATTGCAATATTCGGAAAAACACTCAATATATGAAAAATAACAATTGTAAATCTATTTTGGATTGTTAAATGTGGTATAATTCCACATCATTTAGTGGGACTTCTAATCAAGTGGATGCTTCACAAATGATCATGTCCCTTGAAAAGATATTTCTATTATTTAGACGTGATGAAAATAAAATGGTAGTATTGGATGTATGTTGTCTCAAGGGTGAGGGATATCAAAGGTGGTCTATAATTTGGAATAATAGTGGGATGATTTAATAAAACATATTTAATGGGGTTATTAAAAGAATTTTTTTATCAAATATTTCCCACATTTTCAATGAATTGATGTGAAGTAAAAATTACATTATATAAAGAAAAAGTAAGATGATATTGTTTTGGAGTATGAGGGTAAAATTAAAATACTTTCTATGATTTCTACATATTACATAAATAATTTGGAAATAAATATTCATTGTTATTGTGATGTTCTTGAGTTATGTCTCTAATGGGAATTAGATTCTCAAGCATTTTCAACATATGATGAAATCATGTTATGTGCCCAAAAAATTGAGAAGTGATATGATATATCATACTTCTTATAGGGAAATTAATATGAAAATTATTTCAGATGTTACCCATTATATAGGTATAGAACTACATAAGAATTATGGGATAAATATATTAAAATCATGTGAAAATTACAGGAGGAAACATCTAGATAAATTCTTAAGGTCACATGAGTGTTTCACATTTGAGGAGAAAATGTTCTTCTTCTTAATAAATGAAATGATATGAATCAATCCAATGATTATCCATGATTCAACCACCATGAAATGGGTTATTATTCAAATTAACGTCCCTTGTGTCAGGGGAATATACCAAAAAATAGTCCAATGGGATTGGATAAAACTAATGAAATCAATAAAGGTGAGGAATAAGTATCCAATGATGTAGTGAAAAGTAAATTAATCCTATCTCAAAATTTATCCAATTAATTACTAAATTCCAGATCGTCACAATCATTTATATCTACCTATTTTTCAATGAAAATTATTTTTTTACATTTAGATTAAACAAAGATGTTGTCAAACAATATTAATAATGGATGTCTCATTGAAACATAGAAGTGTCTAGAATTACCCATTATGAACATAATCATTCATTTTTTCTAATTTTTCATCACATTCATATAATACATTGATATTATCTTAGGTATGGATTGGTTTTCACAATATTATTAAAAAATTTATTAAAAGATGTAATAAATTTTAATTTTGGGAAGAAAGTGTATAATTCAATATCTATATAGAATGAAATTCATCGTATAATTCATAAAATGATCCACCACTAGTAGGTATAATATATGAAATTAATTGGGTGGAATATAAATTTATATATTTGGATGAATAATGTATTCCTAAAATATATGGTGTTCTTATTATATCAAAATTATTTGATGAGGTTTTTTTAAAATTACCCCGACAACAACAAGTGTGTGATGTTTATGTTTATATTAATTTAATCTATATTTAAATAATGAAATAAATTAATCTTTATATAAAGTGATATATGGAATTAGTGACGGTGAATAAAAAATAGACGATTTGTGTAATAAAGGATTTATTTTCCCGAGTGTATCACCAAGAAGATCTCATTTTCACTTAGTTATGAAGAAATATAGATCCATGAACTTTAAATTGATTATATATAAATTTGTTATATTACAGATATTAACAATTATCCTCCACCTATCACTGATGATTTATTCTATAATATGCCAAGAGATCAATATTTTATTATAATTGACAATTTTTATGGGGTTCTTCAATTATGAGTAAAAGATAAAGATAATTAAAGGATAACTTTTTGAATGAGGTATGTACATTAATATATTATAGTAATTCCATTTGAAATAAGTAATTCCCCCAATATTTTCATTGATGTAATGAAATAAGAATTCAAATAATATCATGTGTTTTTGGAATTTATTGATGATTCCTATATGTATTTTAAAATATATTAATAGATTTTGAATCATTTGATGATCATTATTGAAATTCTTAAAAGGAATGTGTTTTATGGTATATATATAAAATTTAAATCTGTCTAATGGAAAATTTAAATTCATGGAAATATTTTTTCTATGGACTAAATCTCAGTTGATCGTATGAAGAAATAGGTTGTCCATGAATTTCCTACACCGAAAAACATAATTGTGGTAGGAAGTCTCATTGGTTTGGTAGTTTACTACTGAATATTTCTCAGACCATTTCCCACTCGGATAACATATTACCAAGAACTTATGTAATAGTTTTATGTTTTTACGGAGTATAGACAATGAATAATTTTTTAAATAATTTTTGATAACATTGATCAATGCACCAATTTTTACACTACCATTAAGAAATGATGGGAATTTAATATACAATGAATCATCAAATAATGGAATTGGTTGTGTCTATATTGAAAAGAATATATTTTTTAATTATTAATTATGATGGTTTATTGTTGAATAAAAAAATTATCCAACTCATGATCTTGAGTTTGCATCCATAATCATAGATCTTTTGATATGAATTAACTTTCCACATAGTAAATCATGTGAGATATAAACTATCAAAATATTTTGAGACACATCTTGTAACATGAAGAACACAGCATGTAGAAAATTTAAAGGATTTATTTACTCATGTATTATGATTTCTCAAAAAAATAATACCCAAGAAATGTAAATAGCATATAATATCCAATAATAATGAAAGATCGTGGATTTCTACCCCAATTGTGGATTGATAGAGATACCATGATCATGAAATTTTTAATGATGGATATGGAAATTATTATTTAAGGGGAGAAAACAATCCATTTTCAAATAAATATGAAACCATAATTATTATAAAAGAAAGAACGTTCCAAATTTGATGATCATAATTTTCATAATAAAAAAACACTCTGAATGACAGAAATTTGGAATTCTTTATTTAGGAATATGGTGTTCTAAAATTTGGAAATATGTAATCTATTCCATCAATAACATAGCTAAAAATGTAACAATTGGATGATTCTCATATCTAATATTTTTATATACATCATGGTTGTACAAAGATGTATAGGTATCTGAAGAATCATGTTTGGTGGGTTAATATTATGTTAGAAATTGATGACATTGTATAAGATCCCAGATTTCATATAATTGTATGTTCATGTTAATGATTAAGTTTTATTCCCATTTTGTATTTAATTAAGTGTTTTTTCAAGTCCTTAAGAAAGATTGGGGTGTTTCGAGTGTTAGGTACACTCAAAAGGGAATAACGGGATGTTCTAGGTAGTACGCAAGGTTTGCAGACCGTGTGATGGGAAACCATGTGGGAAGTGGAAATCTACATTGTTTGCACATGGTCTAGAAAACCAGGTGAGAGAGAGGGGGTGTATGCAGAAGCCTCCGAATGGTTTTTGCATTCTTAGGAAAATCGTGCATGTAAACAATGCATCCTGGAATCTTCAAAAAAAATTACATAAATTCCATTACAGTAAAAATAAGGGGAACTCAATATTTTCCTCCCTTATTCTCCTCTACCCCTTGTGACGCCCAAAATGCTCCAAGAGACTCCATGGATTGATCTCCTTCATCTTAGGGCCGTTTAAAACACATTCAATTTTGTAATGATGATCCTGGTAGTGCTAAACCCCTCTTTAGTTATTTTTATTGTTTAGGGTTTTTATTTATCGCCCATCATCATCCCAAGATCTCAAACCCTTCTTTTTTTGTGATATTTTGGGTAAATATTCAAGGGTTGGATAAATCAAAATGTAAGGCTTTGATTGGGAGTGTGTTCACCAACATATTCAATGTAGGTGGTCTACAAGTTATTTCCCTTGGTATTTTAGTAGATTTTTTCATGTAGGGTTTTATTAATTTCCTCTTTTGATGAGTTCCTGGTGCCTTTACATAATGTTTTTTATTTAGAGTTTAAATGATTATATTAACCCCTCTTGATCCACATGGGCTGTAAGGAGTATGAATCAACAAAATTAGGGCCACCCATTTGGAGTGCTGATATTCCGCAAACCTAGAGTTTATCTATGTAAGAGTAAGGGCATTGTGTGAGAACATAGATCCTATGATGAATATGTCAATATAATTGAAGGATGTGTAATTGTTGTTTAGTAAGACATTATGTTGGGTAATTCCCTAAGAGGTTGTTTGGTTGGAATGGAAAAAGGGTTAAATTGATTAATGGAGAATTACTAGGGTAATAGCATAAAAATTGAATATACTTAGTTCGATAGGCATGGAAAATGGGAAAGGGTATAAAGGGGTTCTGTAATGTGAATATTGAATATGTTAATGGATTGAGTCAAATGTTAGTTTCCCATTAAATTATATTAGTTATGATTATTTCATATGGTTAAATGTGGTAAATAATAAATATGCATGTGAACATGGCTTGGATGAGTTAGTGTATTGACTTGAGGTTCTACACCCAGGAGTTTAGTTGGACCGAGGCTCTAGCTCCGCTATTAAATAAATGGGATAGGGAAGGTGATAGAGTAATATTCCTCTAATGGATTCATTCCAACCAAACTGATTCTTTGTGGTGAAGATTATGATATTGTAATAATGTGATTACTTGTGAGATAGGTGCTGTTTTTATTCCCATATCCCTGAAAACATTGACCATTCATAATCCAATTCACACCTAAAAACGATAGATTAAATCATGAATTATCTGTGTAGTGAACTGATCTCAATGGTAGTGTAATTAAGATGATCATAGTCTAGATTGGAATATTGAATATTTTACTTTTATTTTTCCATTATTATCATTTCCATGGACTATCTATTTTTCTATGTATTATTTAGACACCGTTGGTTGCAACCTACATAGTTTTACTAACACCGAGCATGGGTTTCTATTGGGTAACTGAGCCGATTTCATGCACACTGGTCAGAATAAATGAATGGTCCCTCTACTAGGTAGTAGAGTTCGATATGGGGCATGTTGGGTGAGGTTCCACACTTAGAGTCTTAGCCATTTTGGGTATCTAGAAATTTATTTCATTCAGGGTTTTTTTACAGAAAATTATAGCATGGAATAACATATTTATTCTTGTATTTAGTTATACCTAGTTTTGGAATTGGGTTTTTATACATGATTTTGATTGTTTAAAATTTATTATGTAATTTAAATTATTATCTATTGTGTCTTACTCTGTTAATGATGTTATAGTCTCCTCCCAAGAAATATTAGACCCTCACTTCTAGTCGAAAACATCTAACATATGGGAAGGAGCACATGATATCATGTCACTACCTATATCAGGGCACCGTTTAAGGGGCTCACGGTCAAGAATGTTAAAACATTGTATCAAAGAAGATAATTAATTTTTTATTTCACTTTGGGGATGGTATACATGAGTTTATGAATGATTTGGGCCTTGGTATGGAGCTTGTTCCTGTGAGTAGATAATCCATGTACAGGGGAAAACCCTTGTCACCATGGGAGAAGATTTTTTTCCCTTTTATGCACTGTTATATTTTACATTATTTCACAATTGGTTGATGATAATTTTTTATGGTTTTAAGGAATTTTCCTTTTTCTCTCATGAATAGAAGGGTATGAGGTTGTGCATTCATGCATCATTCTGGACACTTATATAGGCAGGTGATATGCACCATGATAGTAACACACACAAGAAGGGTGTGTGGGATATGAAGAATAGGATGAATTTGTTTTCCTAAAGGTAATGAAATTCTTCCCAATGGGATTTTATGAATGGGTAAAAAGTTATACCAAAAGGGTAACTAGTGATTAGAATATTGTGTTTACTAATTTAGTAAAAGTGGATTAACATATGGTAAGATTAAATTGGAATAGGGAAACTATTTTGAATTAGAAAAAAAATAAGGCTTTTACCATGGGAATAAGATACCTTGTTGTCATAGCCTTAGCAGAGATGTACAAGGGTAGTGATCTGGTCGTGAGTGGGATGTTTGGGGTAGTGCATGAAAACTAGTTTAGTTGGGGAATGTGATGAATCTACCTATATGTATTTTCCCCTTCGTAAAAGTGTTATGGTTGAATTCTCTGTCTCATGTTTGGGATTATATAGAAACTCCACATTTAATATGTGTGATGATTGGGTGAAATGGGGATGTTGTGAAAAATGCTCCTCCATTAGTGGAGAAGGAGGATGTGGTGATCTAAGAAAATAAGGAAGAGTAGATCCGGGTTAACTTTGCACATTTTATATAGATGATGAAATAAGACCTAGTGGGGGTTACACCGATTATGTCTGAGTAGACATGGGAGTTTCAGCTGCAGCACCCTCAAACCTTTACTGGAGAGGGTGGTCTAGATGCAGTAGTGTTTTGGATAGAGTCCATCCATACTATTCTTGACCATCTTGAGACTCTTATCTAATATCGAGTCAAGATAGCTGCATATATGTTGAGGGGTCAGGAAAAACATTGGTGGGACATCATGGTCCAGACAGAGGAAGCTGGAGGAATGATGTGGAAGGATTTTCATGAGAATATTCATTAACAATTCTATCTAGAAACCATGAGTCATGATAAGTCTACGGATTACATGAGGTTGACTTCAGGGACAATGTTGGTGATGGACTGTGCTAGTTGTTTCACTGATTTGAGGTACATCATTCTTGATGTTGACGGGAGATGAGGCAGTTGTAGAAAGAAGCTTTTAGGAAGGGTTGATACCCAATATCAGATATCAGGTGAATAAGTTTTGTTTGATATGTTTTGCTGAAGAGGTTGATCATGACCTAAATCATAGTGTATCGTGCTTAAGGATTCAGTAAGTGAATTTGTGGCGCCATCCAATTGAGAAGGTGTTATGGCTTCTGAGAGTAGGATGTACTACATTATACCCTTTCTGTAAGGTGGAATTGCACCGAGCAATTATAAGAGGGGGCCAACATCTCATAGTGGAGACCAGGTTTTCGGTTATCAATGTGGCAGGCTAGGGAACAAGCGTGACCAGTGTCCTTTACCATAAGTTGAGTTCCTAGAATGTGGTATGATAGGCCACGTTCATATGTTTTTTTGGAAACCATGATAGTCAGCGAATGATAATGATCAATGATCGGTGATGAGTGTATTTATGGGGTCAGTTAACCTATATCAGGCATCCAGCTAGTGCTCGATGGTCTGTACAGGTAGGGGCGGTGGATGTTGAACTTCGTGGCAAGATCACCCTTACCAAAAAAGTAGTGTAGTGCATGGAACATAAGATAGAGGCCAATGTAAAGGTGTAGTTCATATCCATGCAGTTCCAACTACACCTAAGGGTGGTGAGGAATGACCATCTACTATTTGAGGTATAACTATTGCAGCATTCATGGTTTGTAGTGCTTTATATGATAATGTTTCTACACTTTCCATAATTTCTGCTCAGTTTTTAGTCATGTTGGGATTAACTGTAGAGACTTCATGTGATGTAATCTAACATGGAACTCCTCTAGGGGTATGAGTTGAGGTTATCAGGGAGGGTAAGGGTTGTGCTCTAAAGGTTAGTGGGTATCATATTCTATGACATACTATTTTCTTAGAGATGTAATATTTTAACATGAACATAGGAATAAAATGGAAGGTGTTATATCGAGCCCACATAAAAATTTAACGACATCAAATAACAATGAAATATTTTGATGAGATAACATATTTACTTCGTGGTGAGTGGGATACTAGACCAGGTTGCGCAGTGCCACTATGCGAGTAGCTAGGATAACTCACAACCAAAGTGGCAGTCCACATTGTAGATGATAGAGAGAAAGGGAAACCAGTCTACCCATTTTTTGGGGACCAATTTAAAGATGTGTTTCCTATGAATTATTAGGGTTACCACATGAGAGGGATAATGAGTTCACAATCGAACAATTTTCAGTAGTCGAACTAGTTTCCTTCCCACCCTATTGAATGGTGTCAGAATAGTTCCTAGAACTGATTGTTTAGTTAGAGGATTTTGGGAGTAAGGGGTTTAGAAGTCCTATTACATCACCTTAGGGATCTCCAATGTTGTTTTCTATGAAGAATTATAGATCAATGAAGATTTTTTCCATTATATGAGGACCAATTAGAGGATTATTATGAATTTATACCCTCTTCCTATAATTGATGAACTATTTTATCAGGTTAGAGGTGCATCAGTGTTTTATAAGATTGATTCATGATCATGATACCACCAGTTTTGGTTGAGATGTTCGGGCATACCCTAGATAGATCTATGAAGCAATTAAGGGTTGTATGAATTTTTGGTAATGATGTCTGGCTTGACCAAGGCACAAGCTATGTTCATGGACATGATGAATTAGATATTTCACTTGTATCTAGATCAGTTTTTAGTTGTCTTTATTTAGTATATATTAGTGTACTCTATAACTCATGACAATCATGTCAAACATCATTATATCTCATTTAGTACACTAATTGATTATAGTATTTAAGTCAAATTATAAATAAGTAGATTTTGGAATGATGACGTGCACCTTTTAGGACACATCATATATGAGATAGCGGTGTCAGTGGACTCATAAAAATTGAAGGCTATGGTGTCTGGGGATCATCCCTAGAATGTTTCTAATATTCAGAGTTTTCGTGGTTTGGATGGTTATTACTGAAGGGTTATTAGATATTTACCTCATTTTGAATCATTTATCATAGGCCTAACCCTGAATGGTGTTATGTTTCATTGGTCAGACGCTTGTGAGAATTCTTTTTAGGATCTAAGAAGTAGTTGATTACCTCACCGATTTTGATCTTACCTATAAATGGTATGAAGTAAACCCTTTTTTGTGACGTATCTGGTGTGTGGACTTGAGGAGTGATAATTCATGATGATTGGGTTGTAGCTTATGGTTTGATGTATTTGAGGTCACATGAAAAGAATTATCCTACTCAAGACATTGAGATAGGTAATGTGGTTCATGCCTTGAAGTGTTTGAGGAACTAGTTGTTGGGAGAAACATTCACGACATTCACGGAGCATAAAAGTCACAAATACCTCTTCTACCAATAGGATTTGAATCTTTAACAGTGAAACTAGGTTGACTACCTGTAGTATTTTGATTTTGAGTTGGTTTACACACCAGGGAAATGGAGTAGTTCTGCTGAAGCTTTGAGATGGAAGAATTAGATTTAGGTAGTTCAGAAATCTAGTTTAGAGTTGGTTATTATGGACTTCTTTATAGATATTAATTTTGAGGTACGTGATGAGCACAAAAAGATGACCCTTTCATCTATAGTATATTAATCCACACTTCTGAGTTGAGTTAATTAGAGTCAGTTGGTGGATCCAAAGAGTTTTGTTATCAAGGAAAGAATTAAATGAGGGGAGTCACCATCTGGGTGTAATTTTAGTGTTGATGTAGTTACATATTTTCATGGTCATTTTGTGGTGATGGGATATGTGCGGAAGGAGATGATTCATGAGTTCCACATGTTGAAGTGAGAAGTGCATCTGAACATGACTAATATGTACAATGTTCTTTAGAGACAGTTTTGGTGGGTAGGAATGAAGAATGAAGTTTCCAGTTTTGTTCAATGATTCCTTACCATTTTGTAGGTAAGGGATAACCATCACCATCAAGGTGGGTTGTTTTAATCATTTAATATTATCGAGTGGAGGTGAAATGGTGACATGAATAACATTTTTTGGGTCTTCCAAGGACGAGTCTGATGAATGATTCAATTTGTTTGGTGGTAGATTGACTGACCAAAGTGGACCATTTCATGCTGATTCTATAGTCAATGAAAGTTAACCAGTTTGGGAAACTGTATCATCATGAAATAGTTTCGTTAAATGGTGTGTCAAGGATCATAGTTTCAGATTGTGATCTATATTTCTTATTTCAATTTTGGAAGGGGTTATAAAAGAAACTCAATAACCAAGTGTTTTTTAGTACGGCGTACCACCCATACACTCACAATAAGTTAGAGTGTACAAATAAAGTATTAGAGAATATTTTGAGGGCATTTGTTCTGGATTTCATTTGTTCATGGGAGAAATAATTGTTACTTTTTGAGTTTTCATACAATAACTACTTTTAGGCTCTAGTTCAGATGGAACATTTTGGGAACACTATGGAAGACTATGAAGATCTTCGTTGTGTTGGATAGAGGATGTAATGAGTGATCTATTAGGACCATGTCTAGTACAATACACATTAGAGAAGGTCCATTTGATATAAAAGTGCTTGAAATGTCTCAGAAGATGCAGAATCCATATACATATCAACATCGTAGGCCTCTCGATTTCATGGTGGGTGGTAGTGTGTTTCTTCAGGTGTCATTAGGTTTGTGTCACAGTTGAATTCATAACCAGGGAATGTTGGTGTCTGGATGTGTGGGTCCATTTGAGATTATGGAGAGGGTCGGACATGTGGAATACTGATTGACACTTCTATAATTGGAATAGTGGGATGAATGATGTTTTATAGATTTTAAAAAACAGAAAATATCACCTTGTTCTGTGTCATGTGAAAAATGTTGAGCATGTCGAGTTTGAGGTTGATGCATCCTTTGAGGAGTAGCCGGTTCGTATTCTAGATCATAGTGAAAATATTTTTCTGGGAAAGGATGAGAACTAATTTTTTGTTTTATGAAATCCTAGAAAAATTCAAGAGGTATCATCGGATATTGAATCATATATGTTGTCCTAGTGACCTAATATCTTTTACTTGGGAACTCAATGATGCTCTGAAGAGTGGCTTGAGGATGAGTCGTTATAAGGTAGGGAGGTTGGAAGATCAAGTATTTCAGTAAAATTTTTGTTCATGTTCATGTTTTAGGTTTAGAATTCTTTTTTTCAATAATGTGTTTTCCTATGTTCTTATGAAGTCTTGGGGGGGGGGGGTTCTCGGGGTTTGGGATACAAAAAATGGGGAAAAGAGGGTGTTCTTGGTAGTACGTATGGTATGTTCATAGTTTGGAAAACCATTCGAGGGGAAACCTTGGGGGCCGTGGAAATCCACACAGTTTGAAAATGGTTTAAAAAAAACATGTCAAATAGAGGGATTATGGGAAGTGGCCTCCAAACTATTTATGCATGGTTAGGCTAACTATATGGGTAAATCATGCAGCCTATAAACATAAAAAAATTAAAAAAATTCCATTATGGGGGAAAGAAGGGGCACCTTGTATTTTCCTACCTTCCACCTCTTCCAGCCCTAGTGAGGCCCCAAAAACTCCAAGAGCTTCCAATGTTCAATCTCTCTCATCATAGGGCTATTTGGAGCATCGTCAATTGAGGACTAAAGATTCAGGTAAGGAAAACTCCTTCATGCATCCTTTAATTGTTTAGGGTTTCTATTTCTCCTCCATCTCCATCCAATGCTCTCAAAGCCTAATTTTTTGGTGAAATATAGTTTCAATATTAATGTTTTGGTTGAATTTATAACCATGGATCTAATTATTAGTCTGTTCCCAAACAGATTCAAGGTTGGTGGTCTACAAGTTATATCCCTTGGTTTTTGAGTATATCTTTGTATGTATGGTTTTATTCATGCCCTCTTTTAATTTGTTCATAGTGCCTTACATGATGTCTTGTAGTGGGTTTCTAGATGGTCAGTTGACTTCCTCATAATCTCTATGGGATTCTAAGAGGATGAATCAACCAAACTAGACCACCCATGGGGTGTGACGATATTTTTCGGAACTAGAGTTTAGTTATGTAAGTATAGGATCATTGTGGTAGAACATAGAGCCTATGATTAATATTTTAATATGCATGAATGATGTGTAATTAGTGTTTAGTAATGCACTTAGGTTGGTTATTCGCCTAAGTGGGTGTTTTGTTGGCATGGAAAAATGGTTAAATGGATTTATGGGCGAATTCTAGTGGATTATCTTTATACTTCAATATGATTTGTGAGATAGGCATGGAAAATGGGAATGAGGATAAATGTGCTATGTAATATAAATATTGAATGTGTTAATAAATTGAGGCATATGGTTTATTTTCCATTAAATGATATTGGTTATGTTGTTGTGATATGGTTAAATGTGGTGAATGATAAATAGGGATGTTCCCATGGATTACAAGAGTTGGGTATTGTCTTGAGGCTCTATGCCCATGGGTTGAGTTGGACCGAGGGTCTAGATCCACCCCTAAATTTCCAGGCTACGAAATGGAACATAATTTTATTCCCCAAACAGTTTAATTCCACCCAGATTGAGGTTTTGAGGTGAAGATTATGATATTGTTATAATGTGATTCTTAGTTAGATAGGCCTTGTATTTATTCCCATATGCTTGAGAATGTTGAACATCTCTAATCCATTGTACTCAAGAAGAGTGCAGATTAAATAATGAATTCTCTATGTATTAAACCATCCTTAATGGCAGTCTAATTAAGAAGAAAACAATCTAGATTGGCCTATTGAATAGTTAACTTTTATTTTTCTATTGTTACCATTTTCATGAAATATCTACCAAAATAGATATTTTGTAGACACAATTGTTTCTGGATTACTTAGTTATACTCACACCCTACTCAGGCCTCCATTTTTTACCTGAGGATATTTCATGCTTGCAGTTCGGGACATGGAAAAGGGCCCTATGTGGGGTATTGAGTTGGACATGGATATTTTGGGTGAGGTTCCATACAAAGAGTAAAAATTATATTGGGGATCCTTATGTTTCATTCATTTTTTATTTTCTTAACTTAGCATTGTAGCATGGAATGAGATATGTATGGTTGTATGTGGTTATACTCATTTTGAGAATTGGTTGTTTATGCATGTTGTCAATTATTGCCGATCATTTGTGTTATTTAAATTATTACATGTTGTGTCATACTATAGTAATGAGGGTATAACCTCTCCACAAGACCTATTAGAACCTATCTACTAGTCGGAAACCTCTGGATTACAGGGAGGTACACTTAATGTCATGTAAGTACCCAGATTAGGGCACTATTTTAGTGGCTCCTAGGTCATGCATTTTACACTATGTGTAAAGTTTTTTTCTTTATACAAAAAAATAACACTGATTGATTACATCCTAGGAGAGTATTCTGATAAAATTTTATTCCTATGTTGAAATGGGATGACATTATGAGGCATATTATTATAGGAAAATCAAGGAATAATAGATAGAATGATGTGATTTGGTTTATGGGTGATACCCATAAAACCTAAAAAACTTTTCTTGCTATAAGAGAATATTTTTCTCTTGATCAACTAGAAAGACACTATATTAATAATTATATGATACATCATGGTGCCTCCCTATCAATTGTTTCTTATCAATATCCTCTAATAACATCAAAATTTTGGAAAGGTATTATAGAAAGCTATAGATTCTAAGCTTTACATTTGCACAGTGTACCATTCTAAAACCAATGTAATGTCTGGAATGATTTTTCTAACATTAGAAGACATGTTGAGATCATATTCATTTTATTGTCAATGTACTTGGGATTATTTTTTACCTCTGGTAACATTTTCCTATAATTATAGTTTATAATTAGGTATTCAAATGGAACAATATGAATAATTATATAAAAAGAGTTATCATATTCATACTTGTTGAAATGATATTGATTTTTTGACAATAATAGGTGTACAACATGTTGAATCGACAATGAGAATAGTAAAAATAATCTATTATCTTATTAGAAAATCTTAATGTTGGAAAAATATTTTTACTGAAAATATGAGTATGGATTTTGATTTTTAAAGTTAGAGATCATGTCTTTCTGAATGTATTTCCATAGAAGGTTACCATGATGTTCAGAAAGAAGAGAAATATATGTCATCAGAATATTGAAAAAATTAATTTTCTTTTCATATAATTTGATATGTAGCTTATCAATTAGTGAGTCTATCTCATGTCTCCAAGGATGTTGATGAATTATATGTGTCATTTTAAGGAAGTATATTACAGAACTAATAAATCTAATCACCAATGATAAAATAGAACTATAACTATACAGATCATATTTCGTTGATCCTCTCAATATTCTTGGCACTATTGATCAATTGATTAGGAACTATAGGACTCAACTAGTAAATGTTATTTATAGAGACAATAAAAGGGAAGAAGTAATGTTGGAACCTAATGATTTTGTAAATATTAACAACCATGATCTGTTGATAAGTTAATAATGATGGATATTTTGATGATTTTTTTTCAAGGATGTAATAATATATTATCCCATTATTTTATTCTATCTATCTTCTTAAATAAATTAAATTTAATTTGATAAAATATATTACACCAAACTCCCAACTAAAAGGAACAATTATATATTATTATGTGATTTTTATAACCTCAACACAATTATATTAGGAATGGATAATATTAAATACATTTTTAAATTTAAATATTAAATAATTTTTATTTATATTCATCTTATACATTTTATTTAAAGAAGTTTTGCTGTTTTAAATTGAATATTTGTTTTAAAACATTTTTTTCACACTATTATAAATTTTATTGCATAAAAAATTATTTTTTGAAAATTTAATATCAACATTTATTATAGTAAAAATTTAAGTATATTTTTTGATAAGTTTAATTTTTTAATCAATTGTGAAAAATGTTGTATTTTAATTGAAAACAGACAGTACAACTAAATTATTTATAAATATAAATTTTATTATATGTTTGTTTTAATGTATAATTAGTTTAATTATATCTCAATAAAATTAATTTATGGTATTTAAATCATTTTTAAATTAAAATTGGTTATAAAAAACATTCCATATGTTGGAACACTTGATCATTAAAAAATTCATTGTTTCACCCCGTCTACATGATTTATTTTGAATTACTTTTAAAAACCATTGTGTTTTGGATTATTAAAACTGGATTCAATATTTTGAATCATAGGATCCAAATTTATTAAATTGGTACATTTTATTTTTGGGTAATTTCAATATTAACTTTATTTAAATATTGTTACCATAGTGAGTGGTAAATCCATTATTTAATGGTAAAAATAATATTATAACTACTATAAAACGACCCTAACACATTTCCAAATATTATTGGATGAATATTTTTTCTATAAAAATTAAATAAACTATTATCATTCAATTCATTGTCAATTTAATGAGATTGTAACCATTACAATATTTTATTTAAAAAAAGTAAATCATTTCATACTATTGTTTTTAACAAGTGAAATATTTTTAATATGTGTTTATCAAATTGATATATTTTAATATATTTAGTATTTTGAAATATAAAATCTTTATCCTCATAATGGATGTTTAAATATAATTTTTAATGAAAATATAATGTTCTATAAGGATTTCACGATGACGATGAAATACTTGTTAGTTTATTGGAAAAACCCAATAATTGATATTAGAACTATAATAATCAATTTAATTTGAGATAATTAATATACACTAGATATTTTATAGTCTTTCTTAGAATATTATAGATGTATTAAAATATTTTTTTTGGATAACATGATGTTTATTAAGTGGTAGGTTAATGCATACTATAAAAATTGACAATAATTGTATTTTTTATATGATGATATAAAAATCCATAAAATTTTATAAATTTTATAAATTACATAGATATGAATTAAAAAAAATACTTCCATGATCTGTTTATTGGTCCCTTTTCATTCCTTATGTCATGAAATTCTTTCTTCGTGTTTAGGGAATGGGCAACAAAGTGTCATACAGGTCCATAATCAAGATGGAAGAGAGATAATGAACCTTGAGTCCTATATTAAATAGGCCCTAGAGTGGAGACTAACACTAAGGATATAGACTCTCACAATATATGGATTGAATTACACTTTTTAACAAAAACTAGTTAATGATATAGATTGTATATAAGGCCAAATCGTTAAACATTACATAATCATGAATTATGATTATAATTCACATTGAGGATCCTTTCAAGTTTAGAGATTTAGAGAAAAAGGTCATAACATATACAAAACATATTTAATATTTCATGTAGACACTTTTACTCAGTATCCATTTTTTCATAATATAAAAACAATTAAAAGAAAAGAAACATGTTTAGATCACTATTTTAAACAGCATGATTTTTCCTTGATCCCATACTTGACCATATTCCACCTTAAGTAATGTTAAAAACATTTAAAAAACATGTGATGAGGATAAAAATCATAGTTAGGGATATACAAATAATAAAAGCTATTAGTTTCCAAAACAACATGTAAACTATTAATACTTAATCATAAAGTCATACTTTTCACCTTAAAGAAGTAGAAAACAAATTCTATTAATATAAACTCATTTATTACCCTTTATTATCCATTCTATTACCATAAATCCCATAGATAACAATGTATAACATATATAGGTAACTAGATACATAATCATATTTAGTGGAATAACCATATGGTGGAATTCCACAAATTATTATTACAAATGGAATATCCATACATCCAGCATCTATACCAAATGAATTGGAGCTTTTAACATAACCACCCATCATGGGATTACCACGGAACCACCCCTTAATTGGTTAATCACATAACCACCCATCAAATGTCCAAGTATTATTATATAAGCATCACACATAATGATTTCAAATGTCATCATTTTAATTATATAATTTAATTTAAAATGAAAATAAGTAATTTCAAGATATTGAAATATTAAATCCTCTTTCAATACCATTTTCAATACATAAATACTAATAATGGAATAATATATTTACCATAATTTTTAAAACATTAAGTCTTACTAAGGAATCAAAATAATGATTATAGCGGCAGAAAGTTCATTGTCACCGCATATGTAAAAAATAGTCATTTTGTTATTTAGTAAAACTATTTTTAGAAAAACAATTTCTTTCAATGAAATAAAATATCGAATGGGATTACTATAACATTAAATTGATTAGATGAGTTTGTATCGGACATTTTTTTGATGCTCAAAACTTGAGTAAAAAATGAACTTGTTATAATTATAAATTATTTATGTGGTCACCATTCCATTATCTCCATAATTATATTCATGACTGAGATATAATTTATATCATATATTATATAGTATATATGAATTTATAATTGTCTATATCATTTGTATATAAGAAATGAAATGCACCATTACTGTAGATGGTAAGTCATACGTACGCATGAACACTACATTCTATTATTTTTCATACTTAATGAAATGAAAACTAAATGATACATAGGTATATTATAGTTTTATATAATATATCTATTATATATGATATATAAGTTAAATAATTCCATCGTTTATATGTTCCATATATGGCATGAAAGAGTCATACCACATTAAGTGGTTTGCAGTCCGAACATCCTCAAATAAAAATATCATATTTATACAACATGAAAAGAATAAAAATACATTATAAATGGGAATTACAGAATCATAGAAAAAATACATATAATAAATATCATATATAATTATAGTTTTTTCATAACATCCACCATGTGATGTGGTAGGAGAAAATCTAACAATTATCATTTCATGAGGTGACAGTTCACCGTACAGAGAAATAATATGTTCGTATCCATTAGATAGAGGTATGTGTTACTGTAGTAAAAATATTTCCCATAACAACCAAGTATATTAAGTATAATTTTTTTGAAATATAAACAAGGAATATGAAGATCATATAGAGTGGAAATGGAAAAATAATGGAATGAAACTTGACAGAAGACGTTACCTAAAATCGGGTAACTTCATTGGATTTGAGAAAACATACTCTTTTAAATTGCCTTATACCTATGGTAAGAAATATAGGAGTAATATAGGGATTTTGAGAGCTTATTCTCACCATGTATTGATGATATAAGGGGCTTGAGAGGTGTTTTAATGGGTTATAGGTTGATACCTTTTAAAAGAGTGAGAATGGATCTTAGGGAATATCATCAATTATTAGTTTATTATAAATTCAAATTATAGTATAAATGATCAAAATTATGTTATTTGAAAGATCACAATAATATGAGTCAAAATAAAATCACCCAAAATTAATTATATTGGTTTTGTATATTTTTTAATCCTTATTTTTTTATTTAACCCTTTTTTGATCTTACAATTTTATCAATCATTTAACACATCAAGAATCAAAATAGTTACCAAAACATGAAAAATATCGAATTAAAGAGTCAATAATAAAATTCTAGACTTTTTATAACTATTTTTTGGAATCTTATTTTTTTTAATTTTATAATATTTTATAATATATTTTATATTTTAAAATTTGAATTATGTCAATTTTTATATTGTTTATATCATATCTTTTTAAAAAATACATAAAACATGATTGATTAAATCAAACATCATTAATAAAAAAAACAAAATGTATCTATCCTCTATATAATTTGGAGATGACATCAAAATATTCAAATTACAATTATTTTAACACTTATAATATCATTTATTTGAATCCAATATTAATGATGGAATCATTAGATCATCATTATGTCATAATTACATATATTTAGTTTTTTTCCTTAAATTATAAATAAAATACCATGACTTAAGAAATAATATTATCATTATAATTACAATTTATAGTCTAAAATATAACTTATATTACCCAAAATATATATTAGTTTACAAAATGATATATTTTAAGGTTATACTTTCCTTAACATTAAATTAAATATAATTAAATGTCATTTTCACAGAAATTTTGCTCAATGGGGTCCTAAAATAGACCCAAGGATGCACATTGTCAGATATATCACAAAATATAGTATTATTATACTTATTAGGGTAATTTAAAATTATTATAATATTATTTTTTACCCTTATTTACTAGATTTACCGTGTAACCGTGGTAAATAAAATATTTACTGAAGATTCTATTCATAATGTCACAAAATAAAAGTTACCTATTTAAAAATTTTGGACCTCCTGATTGAAAATATGGAATCCATTTTTCCGTATATAAAACATATATGTTTCATAAATTAATTTAAAATTAATTCCCATTGATGAAACTAAAAAACATGTTTTTAAGAAATAATAACTATCGAAATATTGACATGTGTTTATGTATAATTAAAAAATATAAATTAAAATATATGAACAAAAGAAATTAAATTGTAAAAAATTATCTAATTACACTTTAGAAACAATTACAAAAAAAATCCATAAAAATAAATCATATGAAAATACATTTTTTACTAAAAATGCAGTATTTTACACTATTCATTAAAAATGAACATTATCAGAAAAATAAAAAAAAATCACCCAAAGTACATTTTGATTCCCTATTCTATAGAAGAAGATTATTTTTTCAAATGTGACATATAAAGGATATGAAACCCAGATTTAAATGCTTTTATCCATCAAAAGGCGACAAAACTACATTATAAAAATATTTGAGTATTTAAGGTTAAAATTGGATTCATCCAAATTTTAGGATACTAAATTTTTATGGATAAAATTCATAATATTTAACAAACATGACTAATCATAATATGGTTATTTCATTTCATTCCGGCCAATATAACAACTAGGTGTTAACTACCATTTAAAATAATAATATTATGTTATTATTTTTCATTATGAATCAATCTTGTGTGCACCGTGAGATTTTAGAGAAACCAATTGTTCTGTGTCGGGTACGACATCAAACATAGAATCCCCATTAAAGTAAAATTAATAAATTATTCATATGTATTAATAGAAATGAAAACAATTAATCTATAAATACCTAGGTCATTACATTCTTCCCCCCTTTGGGGAATTGTGTCCTCTTAATTTTAAAATAAGGCTTCGAAACATCATTGAATGTCCCACATCATTAAAAGAGTCGGTAAAATTTTAAGAATAACTGATATAAGGAGAAGTATAAATGTCATCCAAGATAATATATTCTAGGATACAATGAAAAAATTAATATTTAAGAGAAAAATAACCATCATTTTTTGATAGAGAGTGATAGAAAACCTGGTCAGGAGAAAGTTATCCACAAGAAAACCACAGACTTATGATAGGTTAAATGGTATTTGATTACCAATTATGAAATGTAAAGGAATAATGTTTTCAATTTTATGTTCCCCTTTTATAAATTTGGGGAATTTATTTATGTTATTGACTATGAACATAAGGAAATATACTTTCTACTCAAGTAGAGTTTCATCCTTTAATATGTTTCTACCAAATACTAATCTTTTCACCAAACAGTGATAATTCAAGGTGAATTGGTCACACATAAATTCATATAATCTACTTCTATCGAATAACATTATTCACAAATGAATATCTTTATATTTATCCTATATTTATACATTAATGAAAACCAAAAATGCTTAGTACAAGATCATATAATCCCTAAAAAGTGTTATCTTTTATAAAATGAAATACTTATTTTAATATCCAAAATTGTACAAAAAAAATACATAGTTCATAAAACACCATTCACTATGAAAATTTTATTTAAAATTCATCTAAATAATCAAAATTATTTTTGAAACACAAAATTCATAAGGATTTGATCACATATTCTTCCATGATAAATATTATCATTTATCTCCAAATAACATCAACTACTCTTAAAATCTCATATTGAATATGTAATTAACCAAATCACATATTCCCTATGACTGGTTATCCATTTCCTTAAATAAAACCAATCTCTGTATATCCAAAATAAATACATTTATTCTCCCTATATAATATTCCACCATTACTCCTCAATTGAAATCCCAAATAATTCAATTTTCCAAAAGCATATAGTGTTCTCAAAAAATAAAAATTCTTCAAAAATAACCTTAATCACTTTATCACCAATACATTTTCGTACACTATGGACATCTATTTGATAAAACATAAAATCCAAAATCATCTTATTCTTGATCAATAAAATTATTTAACTAAAAATAATAAGTCATATTATCTAGGATCTTCACGTAGGCCAGCGGTAGGTGATTCTCCCTCGTCGCCCATCAGTTGGGGGTTCAATTCATGCAGCCTTGCCAGATGTGAGGGGTTGTCACCCATCCTACATGTTTTCCTTTTTCTAAAACCATATCATTATTATAACATTCTATAGAATAAGATAATTTCATAAAAAATTACCAGAGAATATTTTTTCCTCAAAGTTATTGTAATAGCTTTCATTTTGTATCCCAAAATGTAATAACCATTAATCACCACAAAAAAAGATCATATAAACACCTAATGTTATCCATTATGTCAGCACAATAAAATGTAATTATTCAATGAATTTAATTTTAACATAACATACATCAGGGTTAAACATATTAGAAGAAGTATTCTCAAAGTAATCCCATCATCCAAATAGAATCAATAATTTTTAAAATTTCATCATCAAACTACCTACCATAACTATTGATTCATTTATTTGTAGACTTTTTACTCACTCAAAATTCATTAAGATACCATTAATAATTATTTTCCAACTTATTCTGTAATAATTTTTTTACTAAAAAAATTATTAATCATATCCTAAGATATAATAATGTCAAAACATCTACTAAGAAATAATTTATACATTTCATTAGTCATTGTGAGTTCCCTCATTCTCAATTGGAATGGCATTAGGCATTGGTAAACATATATTTATATGGACATACTGATTCCATTCTCAATGCTTCTTCATTGTAAATATATTTGTATATAGACCATGAAAACCACATTTAATACATTAAATATATCCCTAAAAAAGAAATTTTATCCTTGTAAAGGATTCAATTGGGGATTCCTTTTTCCATGGATGGTTATTGCTTTATAACATTCATTAACATATCTATAAAATAATCATGTCCCATTGAAGCATTTTACAAGGTGTTTCTTTCCATATAATTGACACATAGTTTTTTTAATATACATCTCATTATTATTATTATCGAAACATCTATAGGGATTCATTTCCCGAATATAAGATGCCTCATAAAAATCACCAAGTTTTAGGTGGACATTGATGACTCCAGATAGTTGGTTGTGAATAACCACAAGATTTATATTGGTATCTCCAATTTCATTTGGTTTCATATTCATAAAACCGTCATAGATTTCATCAAATACATTAATTCTTTGGTTCCTGTTAGATCCATCCATTTACTAAAACCAAAAATATCACTATGTGTATATCAGTGAGATCATCATATGATATCTTATTTGGAGGGTAAACACAAATATATACTTATTCATTTTATTTTAAACTCATTTAATTTATCGAAAATAAAAATTAATATTTCTCATATGATAACAATTATAGTTATGTAACAAATGCTTATATAACAACCTGACCTCTAATGTTATCAAAATTGACCTCTAATACCAACTAAATGACATCAACCATAAACATTACATAATATTTAATTAAGTTCATTATTCACATTTAGGATCTTTTCTGGTTTATATCATTAGTTAATTAAGTCATAATTTAAACAAAAAAACTTCAATATTACATGTAGACACTTCTATATAGTATCATTATATTTCACAAAATAGAAACCCTTAAAATAAAAGAATCATTTTTAGTTACTTTTTTAAAATAGCATGAATTTTCCTTGATCCCATCATTGACCCAATTCCACTATAAGTCCTATGAAAAACATTTCAAAAAAATTGTATCAGCATAAAATGCTTAGTAAGGGATACACAATGAAAGAAAATATGTTAGTTTCCAAAATACATGTAGACCACGAATACATAATCCTAATGTAATACTTTTCACTTTAATGATGTATAAAAACACTTCACTAAACAAAATCTCATTGAATATCAATTTTCTAACCAAAATATTACAATAAATTACATAGAAAATAATGTATATCTTATAAAGGTAACTTGGGTCATACTCATACATAAATTGAATAACATTACGGTTGAATTCCCCAAATAATTCATACAAATGAAATAACCATACGACCAAATTCCATAAACAATTCATTGAAGGTTATAATGTAACCACCCGTCCTTGGATTATCATGATACCACCTGTCAAATGCCCAAGTACCATTATATAACCATTACAAAGAACGATCGAAAATATCAATATTTCAATCATAAAATTTATTTACAATCACAAGAAATAATTTCATGATATTGAAATACTAAATAATATTTCAAAACCATTTTCAATACCAAGACCCTCAAAAATGTAAAAAGGGATTTTTTTCCTTTTAAAAACATTAATGATTATAGAGGAAGATAAATAACAATTACAGAGTAAGAGAGGTCATTATCCCCACATACATGAAAAAAAATATTTTTTCATTTAGTAAACACATTGTAGAAAAAATTCACATATAATGACAGTAAAATTCAAGATATTTTATTATAAACAAGGTAAAATAATTTCATGTATAAATCAAAATATTTATCAATGAAACGTGATTGAGAAGAAGTACCATACCTTGTGTCTAAATTAACTTGTTCGTTATTTAATTTCCTGAATAATAAACATAAGATAATTTCAAATTTATTCAGAACCATTTTCAAGTTTTTTATTCATATTATATCACTTATTAACTTTCTAAAACAATTAATTAATTATTTTAGTTCCTATCAGATATTTTTTCGATATTCAGAACATGAGTAAAAAATGAACTTGTTATAATTATATATTTTCCATGTGGTAAATATTACATTATATACATAATTTTATTCATTATTTAGATATCATATATATCATATATATCAAGTATATATGTTTTTATAATAGTATATAACAATAGGATATAATAAATAAAATGCAATTTTCATGGAGATGGTAAGCCGTACGCACACATGAATGCTGCTTTTACTTAATTTTAATATTGAAAAAAATTAAAACTAAATTATAAATAGGTATATTATAATTAAATTATAATATATATGTTATATTTGTTACATAATTTCATTAATTTCATCCTTTATATGTTCCATGTATAGCATGAATGAGTCATACCACATTGACGGGGTCGTAGTCCTCAATTCCACAAATGAAATTTTCGTATTAATGAATCCTGAAATGAATAAAGGTATGTTATAAATGAAAATTAAAGAATCATATTGATAAAATAAATATTATAAAAATAATATATAATTACAGTTCCATCATAATAGCCACCATGATAGGTGGTAGGGGAAAATCAAACAATCCTCGTTTGGTGAGCTAGCAGTTCACCGTACGTAGAAACAATATGTTTTTATCCATTAGATGGAGTTCTATGTTAGTGTAGTTAGAGTAGTTATCATAAAAAAAAACTAGTATATTTTGGATAATATATTCTTTTTATAAACAAATAATAAGAATGGCATAGGGAGTGGATAAGGGAAAATAATGGAAAGAAACATGAGAGAAGACGTTACCTCAAATCAGGTAGTTTCTTCTTATTTGATACAATCACTATATTGAATATCTTTATTGCTAATATAAGTCTTATATGAGGAAGATAAATATGTTGGGAGATTATTTGGGTAGATTTTGGATGGTCCATGGGGCTTTATAGTTGTGATTAATGGGTTAAATGTGGTGCCCTTTTATAAGAGGGAGGAGGGGCACTTAAAGAATATCTTGAATTATTATTTTATTATAAAATAATTTTCTAGTATAAAAAAGTAAATATTAATTTATATAGAAAATAATTTAAATATTAGTTGAAATAAATTCATCTAATAAGAATTAGAGAGGTTTTGGGTTCTTTTAATCTATATCTTTTTATTTAACCCTTTTTTACTTTTACCATTTTATCATGCATTTAACACATTGAGAATAATAATATTTAACATAACCAGAAAAATAACCAAATAAAGAGTCAATAATATAATATTAGAGTTACGATAACTATTTTTCTGAATCTTACATTTTTTAAAAAAAATATAATATTTAATAAAATATTGTATATTTTAAACTATAAATTATGTCAATTTTGGCATAATTCATGTCATGACTTTTTTAAAAATCCATAACAACTTGATTGATTTGAAAAAACATCATTAATACAAATATAAAATATAATTATCATCCATAAAATACGTTTATGATATCAAAATAACCAAATAATATCTTTATTATCGTTTATAATATTGTTTACTTGAATCCTGTATTAATGAAGCAATCACTACATCATCATTGTGTCATAATTAAATTTATTTATTTATATTCTAAAAATAATAAATAAAATACCATTATTTAGGAAATAATTTTATATTTCTAATTAATATTTATTTCTAAAATGATAACTAATATCAACCCATATAAAAATTCTTTTTCCAAAAGATACAGGTTTATGTTATATTTTTCTTAACATTAAATTACAAGTAATTTAAAGTCATTTTCACAATCAAGATGCTCCCTGGGGGTCCTAAAATTAACCCAAGGACACCCACTGTGAGATATATTTTATAAAATATTATTAGGACATGTGTTAGGGTAATTTATTATTATTATAATATTAATATTTACCCTTATTTACCAGATTTACACTTTAACCATGTTAAATTAAATATTTACTGACATTACTATTCATAATCTAAAAATAAACGTTACCTATTTAGACAATGTATATCTCATGATAATAAATATGGAATCCATTTTTCAAAATTAAAAATACACACGATTCAAAAATTGATTAAAATTTATTTTTCTATGTCAAAACCAAAAAGCATGTTTTTAATAAATAATAAATATCAAAAGATTGGTGTGTGTTTATGTTTAATTAAAAATTGATTCTTATTCCAATGAACAATATTGGATTAAATGAAAAAAAAAATAATCTAATAAATCTATAAAATCAATGAAAAATATAATTTATTAATATAATTAAATCAGATGGAAAGAAATTTTTGTTATAAAATGAAGTATTCTTCACCATTCATTAAAAACTAATCATTATCAAAGAAATACCAAAAAAATTTCCAAAGTAAATTTTGATGTCCCACTATTAAATAATATGTTTATTTTTTCAAATTTAACATTTATAAGTGACAAAAACTAGATTTAAAAGGGGTTTTCCATCAAAATCAATTAATACTACCTATACAAAATATTAGAGTATTTATGATTAAAATTGGATTCATTATCATTTTAAGCCTGTAAATTTTATTGGATAAATTTAAAAAACATTTAAAAAATATTTTTTATCATAATATAGTAATTTTTTGTTCATGTCTACCAATACAATGATTAAGCGATAACAACCACTTTAAATAATAATATTATGATATTATTTTACAGTATTACTTAGCCGTGTGTGAAAAATGAGACTTTGGAGAAACCCATTTTTACGTTTTGGGTTTACCAGAGAACATAGAATCCAATTTAAATAAAAATTAATATCTTATTCATCAGTATTAATATAAATAAATAGTATAAGTCTATAAATATCTAAATTTTACATGTAAATATCCCAAAAAACCCTTATATTGATATAAAGGAAACCAAAATCCAACCAATTCGTGATTTAAAGGTAAACGGTGACAAATGTTCAACCAAATAACCAAATAAAGTACCATAAGAAATATACTAATCAATATCATAACAACAATCTTGATGCCCAAGTGTGTAAAGTCAAGTTGAGTCCTTAAAGTACTCCAGGAAACTGGAAAATAGTTTTACTAACATATGGTGAGAATACAAGTATACCCAATATAAAAATTAATTCCACTCGTGAACAAGTAGGGGAACATAGTAAATCCTCTACAATTATAAATTAAATCCTCAATGCACCTAAAAATGTGTAAAAAAAACCAAAATCAACAAGGTACACTAACCAAATAATGTTATTCATGTAAAGTATTAGATTAGAAACATTGATATTTGTATACCCCACACCACCTTCCCACTAGTTAGCTGCTCATTCTCAATGGATAACTTTTTAATGCTACCACTATTAAAAAATTTTGTGCCACCGCAACAGACTACTAACACACATCTGGGCCTCAAACCATAGACAAATCATGCTAACAGACAACTAGGCCATAACCACATCGTACATCTCACCCACATACACCATGTCCACAAAAAACATTCCTCTCAACTGAAGTCACATATACCTCATCTCGAAGAAACATGGGAAGTAATCTTGTCCTACAAACACATGGCCCCATCATTCACACAAAATTTCATTAATGATCATGAACTATGGTAAACCTCAGGCCATTATAGCCTACCAAGATACACATAAGTAGTAAGAACCTATAAAATGGTGCAAGGAAAAATGTTAGTAACTAGCCATCTATCCTCCCACCTGGATTTTGGGAAAGACACCCTCAATTATGAAATGGGTGTGTTCGCCACCTTGTTCTAAATGGGGTTGCGGTGTATATGAAAATCACAAGGAAATAAAATTTATACATATAGTATGTAAACACATAACCCCACCTAATGGTTTTAAACAAACAACCATCCCACATAGAAACATATTCACTGCTACCCCTATAAGTACAACCACAGAAACAAGAACAATAAAACATAAGCTTAACCCCATTTCATTTAATCAAATTCCAATAATTTATTAAGGGGATCACATTAATTTATTCCAACACTACCTGGTGAAACTACCATCCACAACTATAACCAAAGGAACAATCCAAACCAAGATGCAACTCCACTACACAAAGAACACTTAACATCATCAGAGTCGCACATTAGAAACTAGTTAGATAGATACAATATAAACCAAAGGTAGTCCCACATCATACATGTTCATTCATTCCTCAATTGATAAATCTATCATCCTGATATTATGTCAAACCTGTTGTACCTCCCCATACACCAAGCCCACAGAAAAACACTACCTAATAACATTACCTACAGAAACAAGACATCACTCAAACAATAGGTCATTTTCTCTCTCTTATCTTCTTACCCATAACAATGTAACCAATAATAACATCACCAAAACACCACTATTTACATATCCTAACCAAACACCACACAACACCACACCATTGTTTCAACCATATTCAGATTTTTCAAGATGGGTTCAGTAATTGCACTTTATATAATGTGGGTGATCACATAACATGATTTATCTGAGGGCATCTCTTTATTTAACAAAGTATAAGTGATTATGTAGAATTCAAGTCACGACCATTTACCAAGAATCACAAAATAAATACAAAACAACACCACTATGTAGAAAAATACAACCAATGACCATGATTTTCAAAAGGCATTACAACCCATCCATTTCAATACATGTTTCATGGATACCTCTGAAATCATCAAATGTAACATTATCAATTTCCTTCCATTTTTTAATTGACACCTTTTATCTTTTAATAATCATATTCCCTTTCCCTAAATTATTACTTGTCATGGGAAGGGATACATCTGTTATTCAAAAATAAACATTACTACACAAACCCCACAAGATACAAAAATAAAGATAAGTATCAGAATCCATACATTAATAAATAGGTGAACAAAACATCACATGCACCAAATCATTGGGTCACATGAGCATCAAGAAAACTCCATGAAAACTAGAAAAAAATGATCTCGTACAGGTGCATGACTCATCTATAGAGAAAGTCTCTAGGAGGACCAAGAGAAAAGAGAAGATATGACCTCATATTTTAGGAATATTCAACTTATATATCAACGAAATGAAATGATTACAAAGTCTATAATATTAAGATAATGGAAAAGATCCTTTGGTTTGAACATATATATGTACCTGGAGTATTTTTGTATTAATGATATACTTGATATCCTTAGAAACACCCTTAAAATGCCCAAACAAGGCTTTAAAATCAGTTTATGTCAAATAAAATGTTATAGGGGAGATACTAGAAATATTGAGAGAATCATGGGAAATTATAAAACTGGAAATGGGTGATCCACCATTTGGTATGCCATTGTCTCGGTGTTCCACCAACACTATGCCATCATTTCGGTGTGCCTCCATTTCGGTGTGCCACTGTTTCATTGTGCCTCAATTATGGTGAAACAATTTTTGTGTGTCACTATTACTGTTCCACCATGTGGGTGTGGCTCTATCAAGGTAACACCATTTTAGTGAAAGAATTTTTGGAAACTAGATTTTTGGAAATCTCCAGAAATAAATCACTATAACCCCCAAGAACACAACATGAACTTGATTTTAAAAAAGTAATGGAACTGGGAAATTTGACTCATTACATCATATTTCTCTCAAACAATTTTATTCCATGGGAATTTAATAACATACTCAGATAAAAGGGGTTTGAACAACTGCCCTGTAAGATACTTCTCATAGACAAAACACATTGAATTGTTTGAATATTGATGAGAAAATATCAACATACAAGAACTCTCTAACAACCCCTGGAACCTCCACCATCATTATGTATATTTATCCCACTAATATCTATGTTGATAAGTAGATAAGGGGCTCTACCCATAGAAATACCACCTGAAAACTCCACTCAACAATTAAAACTACACGATTTCCATCCACATAAGAAAACACATTTCTTCAATAGAAGTAGTTGATAACATTGTACATAGAAAAAACTATTACATGCTTTTGATGATAGTGTATATCCATATATGTAGAATAAGAATATCCATATTTGACTGATGTGGACCCAACATCAATCTACATCACTAGAAAACAACAATCAAATTGTTTTTTCCTCTAATTAGTGTACTCAACTCTAGGGCACAAGAAGCCTCTTTGTGTCCAGTCCCAATGCCTGGGATAGACAAGGTGAAACAATGGATTTAGAAGGTCCCAAATCAAACAAATAACAAGAAAGAGTTCTAAATGGAATAATAGTATATTGAATAACCTCTGTCTCTTCTGGAACGACTGCGTCTATGACATAAAACATTCCACGCTCATCTCATATGCCCCTCGGATGTCAGCCACAAACCCAACCACACCTTGATCATGGTCCCCGAGTACAACCATATAGTTGGCCCCCTCCTGTACTATATTATCTCAATAGCGTGGGAGCCTACATGTACTACTGCTAAAATGGTCTGGAAAAATACTATTGTTGAGGTGGGTGCTGAACCCACCCATCTCTTCCGTACTGTGCTCGAACTGGGCATTGTTTCAGATGATATCCATGGACTCTATAGAAAAATCACCTCTTTTATAATCTTATTCATAATAACTTTGGACTAGGAGATCAGATCTAGAACTGTTTAGGCCGACATCTCCCTGTTCAAAACCAAGATGTTCCTTACACTAGAGACATATTGCTGACAGCCTTCCCCTTAGAATAAATTGGTTGGTTCCCCTATCTAGGTACACCACCATAAGATAGTATCATCTCCATTATTTTATCACTATTATGAACATCAATGAATTTTTAGGGTAATGTTTGTGAGGACATACTGATGTTAAGGTCAGAGTGCCGCTTCTATGGTTCTCACCTATGAATCCTCATCAAAAAAAGGATTTGAAAAAAATTGTATGAGATCCTTGAACATGATCCCTATTTCTCTCAATAACATACTCCCATTCTGGAGGGAGAGAAGCTCCTGCCTATTCTCAGTCTTCATAGTCTTGGAATGAAATTATTCCCAAAACTCCTTCTAAAATTTAGACTACAAGACATTGGCCTCCTTCCTCTCTCCAATGTGTAGTATCCTCCACTAATGCATCGCTCCTCACATATGGATCACTAAAAGAGGATACCAGAACTCCCTCGTAGCAAGGATCATGTTAATGGTGACAATCATATCATCAAGATATCCCTCTGTCTCTAAGTATAAAAAATTTCCTTCATACATCCCTAAGGTCTGTCAGTGGAATGCACAAATGGTCTTCTTCAACAATTCGTCTTCATACTATTAATAAACACTCCAATAATCAACTATGCCATCATTCCAAGCCTCAAATTCTTGTAACAAATGTAGGTGACATATGGGATCCATAGTTGAAAAGGGTAAAAATGAACTCCAAAGACCTTGTAGTATGAAAATATTCTTTTAAATCATTTTTAACTCTTCATTTATTTTATATCCATAAAACACCCAAGACACATAAGAACACGAGTCATTAAGATTCATTTACCTTTCCATGTGTCTCTACCCGAAATTTAGTGCAGCCTCCCTTGGCCATTTTGATGGATCAGAGTCCTTGCATCAGATCAAGGGGGCCCCAAAAATCCCATGTCATATCCATTATTCTATGGCCTTTTTCAATCACTAATATTTTTAAATACCATTAACATACTATGCCATGAAATCCTCAGTGTCCCTGACGTTGAACTCCATTATATCACTCAAGCATCGCCTTTGATACCATTATATCATCAACCACCTTCTTCAAGATGACTGAAGGGACAACAAAGATCCATGCCCATCCTTCTTTATTTCTAATGTGAGATAATGACACCAATGTCCTACCATCAATAGGCCCCAGAGTGGCTTCTGGAACAATGGGTACACAATATCCAAAAAAGATGGAATTACACATTTTAATGAACATAAGATAAATATATAAGATTGTAAAACCCCAAATGAAACCAAACATTTATATATTATAAACACAAATAATGCACATGCATTATTTAAACCTAAACAATTAAAATATTACAACCCGAGAACTAAATAAACTGCCTAAATAAAGAGACAAAGTAGTAGCGCATCAACTATTCTGATGCTTGTGCTTGTAATTTCTAGCACGGTCTTAAAAGTACATTGAGAAACCTGAATATAGTTTTACAGACATAGGGTGAGTATAAAAGTATTCCCTATAAGAACATGAATAACACCCTGAAAATGTGGGGGAGCATACTAATGCTTCTGTGACAGAGGTTAGTATAGAAGTAGTACCAATAGGAAAATGAATGACACCCTGAAAAAGTGGGGGAGCATACTGATGCTTCTATGAGAGAATAATATAACATCATGGAACCTACCTGTGATTACAAACCAGCCCATCCCCACCAAGGAACACACACCAAATAACGCTTTTCAATTAATGTATTAGTATAAGCACATCAACATTTTGGTACCCCACGCCAATTTCCCACAAGATAGAAGCTCATTATTAACTACTAATGTATTGATTATACCACTCATTAAAAATATAGTCCCACATCCACAACCTACCGTCACACACCACAGAAAAAAACCATTGAAAAATTGTGCCTATAAAACCCCGGTCCAGAACCTCAGCACACATATCCCCCAAATACTCCTAGGAAACAACAACCATGCCCCCCTCTTAAAGACACATGAGCCTCATCCTAAAGACACAAGGGAAAATTATTAGCCCAAAAACACCAAGGGCCCTCATCCACAACAAAACATTCCTGAAGGATATTGGACTATAGTGAATCACATCCCATTATAGCTTTCCCAGATATGCTCGAGTGGTAAAAACTCATAATGGGGTGTGATGATGAAATTCATTAACCATCCATCCATCCTCCCACCAAGATGTTTGGAAGTCACCCTCCCCTGTGAAATGGGGGTGTTTGGTACATGGTTCTCAACAAAGTTGGGGTGCATATTGAAATCACAAATAACATCGAATTTATATATATTAGTTAGAAAAAACTCAACCTAACCTATGAGTTTCAGAAAAACAACCTGCCCACATAGAACCACATTTGATGTTAACCATATATGCACAAGAACACAAAAAGACACAACAAAACTCAAGACTAACCACTTTTCCTTTAATTTCATGATAGTTATTAATTATGCGTTCACATTAAATTATTCCTGCACTACCCATAACATGTACCATCCACATCCATACCCAATAAAATAAGCAATAACATGTCATAGTCCCAATACCCAAATACCCATAACCACATTAGAGTCCCACCTGACAAACCTATTCGACATCCACTACATAAACTAAATAAATTCTCACTACCTACAAGTTAATCCATCCCACAATCTGTCAATATCTCAATCAGGGATTTTGTCACACATCATGTACCACCCCACACAAAAATCCCATAGAAAAAACACCACCAAAAAAATCCCCACTAGACCAACATGCAATTTCCTAAACACAAGGTCATTGTTACTAACCAACCCACATACCTATAACATGGTTTCCAATAAAAACATAAAAAACCCTTTGATTTAAAAAAAAATAAAAACTACACACAACGACAACATTAAACTAAGAATATTCATATTTAATATTGTGGGATCATTAATTTCAAATTAAATAACATTGGGGATCACATAACATGTATGATCTTGGGGAATCCATTTATTTAACCAGATATACATGATTAAGAAGATTTCATGTTACATTTATTTATCATGCATCACAAAATATATAGAACACCACTAGTGGGGATGAAAATACCACCAATGGACATGATTTTTAGAAGGCATTATTTCCCATAAAATACAAAATAAGTTTCATGTGAAATATTTAATATAGAATATGTAACATCATCACTTCCCTGTCATTATTATTTTAAGCCTTCTAATATTTTGATCATAATATTCCCATACCTTAATTTATTACTCCTTAATGTAGAGGATTTAATATATCATCATGAAGAAACATTAATACACCAACCCCACAAAATACACAAATAATGATAGGTATAAGAATACATACATTAAATAATAACTGACTAAAACACCTCTTTGGGCCAAGATAGGGGGATATGTGAGATGTAAGAAACTATTAGAAAAAAGGATTGAAAATGGTATAGCAAAGTGGAATGGATTATCTACAGAGGAGGGATCTAAGCACACGAATAGAAAATAGAATATATGACCATGGATTTTTGAAAAATATTGATCTTATATCAATGGAAGGAAATTATTACAAAGGAAATTAATGTCAGATCGTGGCCATGATAATGATTTTTGAATATCTCGAGGTCCATGACATGTTATGATATAGATGATACACATAATATTCTTTTAAATAACCATAAAAACGCCCAAATAAGGCTTTAAATCATGTTTACGTCAAGTAAAATATAAGAGGGGAGAAACAACAAAAACTGGGAGAGATTATGAGAAATATGAATTTGGAACGGTAGATCAACTATTTTTGTGCTACCGATATAGTGCCACAATTAGTGTGCCACCATTAGTGTGCCACTATTTTGGTGTTCCTTTTTTACAGTACCACCATTTTAGTTTTCCTCCATTACAGTGCCACTATATTCGTGTTCTACTAGTACGGTGCTACAGTTTCAGTGTTACACTATTATAGTGCCACCATATTAGTGTGACATCGTCTCAGTGTGCCAGCATCTTGGTTTTCTACCATCTTTGTATGCCACCTTCTTGGTGTTCTACTGTCATGGTGCAACTATTTTGGTGAATGTGTTTGGTGAAACCATTTGCAGAAATAAGGATTTGGGAAAACACTTGAAACAAACTACTACTACCCTCAAGAACTACATAAGAACAGGATTATAAAAAATAATTTTCCTTAGTGAAACCATGTAATTATAATGTAAAAAATACATTAACCCTTAATGATCATTAACCTATTTTGTAACAATAATTGTAAAAGAGATTAAATATGGGTTAAAACATAATTATAATGTATGAATGTAACATAAACTTGTATATTGTTTTTATGATATTATTTTTACCAATCTCTATATTATATTCAAAATAACTAATTTTAGATCAATTTAAAATTGAAAATTAATTTATAATAATTTAATAATTTGATATTTTCTAAAAGTGCCCCTCATCATAATTTTTAATGGGAACCTCTTCTATCATTACTTATCAACACATTTACACTTCCATATTAACCATAACCATCCAATTTATATTCTAATAATTCATATACATGATTTAAATGTATTTTACCGGAAAACATACCTTTCTTGTATCCACTAAAAATATATCTAAAGGAAGAATGCCGAAAAAGATGTAATCGTGTTTATTTACCAATTCATGTTAACTGTTTATTCTATGCAATTTTAATGTCTTATTTCTTTCATAGAAAGATAAATCTAGTATCATATATATTCTGATAATTTATTATTATTATTGAAAAAATGTATTCCACCATTCATCCATATTATGAATAACAGAAGCACCACATATTTTTACGTAAAAATTATCGTCTCTCTGTGGTGGTCTAATTTTTTTAATCCCAAATTTACTTTAATGGATATAATGATTGATATAATGAATAATTATTTAAATTATGACATGTTATTGATTCTGGATAAATTTATATACCATCTAAATAAATACCTTTTAACCATTAAAGTCATTATATCATCAGTCGTGCAAACGTATGGACATTCATGTCCACGACATGAAGTGATTAATCATACAAGTACAAAAATGACAAAATGGTTAGAAAAAATAAATTTAATGAATAAATAATATATATATATATATAAACTTAATATAATTATTGACAGTAAGTTACTATATTCTATACATAAGAATTGAGACTTACAAGATAAAACATACGTTGGAAAATAAAATAATTAACAACCAAAAAAAATAATTACTGAAATATTATTAAAAAATGGGTGTTAAGATGATATATAAGGATAATATATGATATCATAAATATATGTATGGTTTTATGAACAATTATACATAATTTTAAATTAGGTTCGACAATGGGAAAAGGCAAGGTATGGTTTTTTGTCTCACATTTATTTTTGTGGTACATATGATTTATTCACCACATATTTTTTGGGGTGTATATAATTCCCATATGACATCATATATCATGAATATATTTATTCTCATTTAATTTATAGTTTTTTTAAATTTAATTCATTTAAGGGACATTCAATTTGACTGATTACATTGTGGAAATAGATTTCATAACTGATATCTGATTTAGCATGAAAAACATATTATTTATTTATTACTTCATTGTAAGGTAATTTTTTTATGTATATTTATTGGATAATGTTGTGTTTAAATTTTTTTATGTGTATTAAATGTTGATAAAAATTATCAATTCATTTTATTTTTTCCAAAATAGTATACCATTTTAACAGACTATTTCTACATTGAATGTTATTAGAATTACAGGGAAAATAAAATTAAAATCATATATTTTACTAAATATGGATATTTTTGTATAGGTATTATTTATTAATAAATTAAATGGATCATTATGTTATATGATAAATTATTTGTACATGTAAGAACATATGGGGATGTATACTGAAAATCCCTTGAATACAGTGATCCTTTCATGAGAAGAAAATTATTGACAAATACTATAAGTTTTTACCCTTAATAATTAATGAATATCATGAATTGTAATAATGGAAAAGGTATTATGTTCTTGGGAACCGTGAAAACCAATAATTAAGAATTACCTTCACCATAATTTCAGTTATAATTATTGATAATATTTTTACAATAACATTATACGTTGTTCCAAATTTATAAAAATTTATATATTAAACTAGATATGTTTTTAGTTATTTTACCTTTTCATATAGATTGTGAATTATTTATTCATGATAGATAGAATATTATATAAACTTTTTTTGTGAATCTACAAAAAAGAATTTATTTGTTCCCTTTTCCCATGGATCTAAAGAATAAATGATATAATTATCTCCATGATGAAATGTAATATTATTTTTTATGTTCTATGTTTAATTATCAGTGTAATAAGGATTTCGTGTGTGTGTATATTGTTCTCCAAAACTACAGACAATTTCATTCCATTAGAATCTGATTCATTTTATTTAATAATAATGTTATTAATTTACCAATGAATTTAGATTCTATAGATGGTGTTGTCACAAAAACACTTATCCTTTCTATTATAACTAATGAACTAATAAGTTCACCCTTATATTGTTAATTATTTATTTTTTATAATATATTCATAATTAATGGATATAAATAAAAATGGGACATACATGAAGCTGTTATCTAAAAAAAGAATCAACCCATAATTGATTGTCCTATTATACATGACTAATAGAGTGTGATTGAATCTGTTTAGTGGGTTCATATAGGTTGGTGTTGTTTCTATGGATGAGTTACCCCTATAAATTTAGATACTAGCCATTATATTTTTGAAACAATAAAAGGTATGAAAGAGAATTTATTATTATTTATGATATATATTCATGATTGGGGAGTGGTTATTTATATATTGGAGATGAATAGAGTGGTGTATAATGTATTTCACTTTAATATTTATGACCTATTTGTTAAAAAAGCTTGAGTGAAATTATAATATTTAAATATCTATATATTAACCTATAATTGAAAATATTTAATTGATATTATTTCTCAAAAATACTATTTTATATATTTTATTACCTACTTTAATAAAATATTTTTTTCTATCATGGGTCATAAAAAATTTACAGTAGTTTATAAATAACTTCATATGGATAAGTAAATTTTAATGTTATTCAATTATAAATAATTTTTATTATCATATAATAAATAATATATATGGGAAGAATAAATTAATTTTTTGAATCAATGAAGAATAATAAATAAGAAATGATAAACCTATGAATTATATTCCTATGTATATTTTTTCAAAAAGTGGAAATTAATAAATTATATTTTAAAAGGAAAATGGGTATTCAAAATAAAACCAATAGTAAATATTGATGTTTTATAATGGATTTCTGATGATGATGTTAAATTTTTTGTCTAGATGATTTTTGTAAAGTTAATATATAATGGAAATTAGTGTTATATACTAATTTTCTAAAAGAAATTGTTGTTTCTTGTATAAAAACTAGCTAGATAGGTTTTATAAAAATATATCTAATATTTTATGATTTTTAGAGTTTGACTTTATATTGGTATAAAGTAATATCAAAAGAAAAATTTAAATTATATATTGAATAGGGAAGTTATGAAGGTACATATTAGTGAGATTATATAACCATCCTTAATGAAGAAATGTATTGTTATTAACTGTAGACAAAATTAAAAGGAAATAATAGTTAAAGATTTTGAAATTATTAATATTAGTCATTGTATGTAGTTATTATTTTATTTAAACTATTAATGAATTAATTGGAAAATTTTAAATAATTTTATTTATTTTTTAATTTAGTCTAGAAATTCATATCCAATACATGGAAAAATAATTATGTTCTAAATAATTTATATGGTATATTTTTGTCCAACAAATGTATTTTTAATACACAATGTTTGAAATAAAAAAAATTATATAATACATTATGATATTTCTTGGTTAATTTAATAAGGATGAACTTCTACTAGAAAAGTCTTTCAAACACATAGAATTGTAAAATGTAAATGTAATAAATATATCATAAGAGTGATTCAATATTGTATGTCATTAGTTGTTTACTCTAAAATATTCACTGCCTTTTTATAAGTATAAGTTTTAAAAATCGAAAATAGTAATAATATTACACAGTATAATATTTTCCATGGTATGGGTGCCTCTTAGTAGTGATTCATACTTCTAAAAGATGTGATATTATACTATTAAATTATGATTATCCAACATTATAAGGATCATGTTGACATTGTAAGGATGATTTCCATATCAATGCATTTAAAATTAAATTATGAAGAGAAATAATATGAATTATGTTGATTCTTGGTGATGTTATTTATATATTTGATCAAGAATATTTTCCATAGTGGTTATGATAAGATAAAAATTATTTGTAATCATCACAATGATCTATAATGCCACATCACAATTAATGTTATTAAGAATTGGTGGATATATTTATTAAAACATTATAAAACCATTATTTCTATGTTAAATTGATTTTATAAGTTATACCAAGTCCCTCTGGAATTTTATGGGAGTATTGGTAAGGATTTTATATTAGGATATTATGATAATTTAAAATGGAACATATTTAATTATTGGATAAATATTTTTATTGTCACTAATAATAATTTGTATATAATTGGTTCATATATGGAAGTAATATTCAAATATAATGGTGAAATTCTATGAATATAAAATATTAGGATAATTAATATGAAAAGGGAGAAATATAAAAAAATTGATAATCTACTCTTTAAAATCTAGAAAAGAAGCAGACAATAGACATGTGTCCTTAGAGTGGAAGAAGAATACATGATGTGCAAAATAATTTGGTTGATATTTTATGAATCATATTATATAATATATGTAAAAGTGATTTGGACTCATTCATATAATAATTATTAGTATATTCCAATGTTATTGATGAAGTGATCAGATGATTCTATGTGGATTTAAGAGGATTATTATGGTCGATATATATCAACCACTATAGTGTCCACATCAAAAAAAGAATTGATAATTATTATTTCGATTCTATAACATTATATATTTTCATTATAATATTGTATCCTCATATGGGATTTTTAATATAACATTGTATGTCTATATTCATGTCGGATTAATATGATTCATTGGGTAATTAATTACAATTAATATTGAAAATGTATGACCAGGAGGTCAAAACTGTCAAAATAATGATTATTGTCTCGCACTGATATAAAATCATATAAAAATCAGGTATCCCTATGTTATTATTTAATTCAATTTGGTGAGGCTGGGGAAATATAAAGACATTTTAACATGATTGTATCTGATAACATGTGTTATTAATTGATGAAAATTGTAAATTGTGTACCACTAATCCAATATACCATGCCTATAACATCTTCGTGGTATTCCATTAACACTAGATATATAAATTTCCCTATTTATAATTAATTAATAATTGGGATTCAATTTTTATTTTCCTTTACAATTATATGATGGAGTTGATGAGTTTATTTACTTTCACTCATAAGAAGAAGTTTCAACTCCAATCATGTATATACCCAAATATTGAAATCAAAAAGCTGGATAACCAATTTGTCAAAAACTATACCATATCATTATTCTAATAATGTTTTATTAGATAGAAACACGGATATTGTATTGATGTAACCTGAGCGAATAGATTATTATAGTTATTAAATTTACCATGAGGTATATTTAATCTTAAATTGTAATTGTTTTTATTTTATCATGGTAAATGTAAAAAATTAAATAACATATTTAGATGTAAATTTTTAAGCAGAGTATATATGATGAAAAAATAACATAATATAAAATTTATTAATCTATAACAAATTCTTTGGGTGGGTTTAAATTAAACATCAGATTACATATTTCTTCAACGATAAATAAAAATTTATTTTCCTTAAAAAATAAAACAACATATTATATAAATGATAAAATAATTATAAGATTTTTGTAACCTCTATGTGTAACATAAGAACTCTAATAACATTGAGCCATTGGTCATTTTGTTAGACTGTAAATACATTCTACAGATCAAACCCTATAGGATGATGTAGTTCATACGTTTTGTAATTTATATAAAAGTCTCAATCCCAAATAACATTTAAAATAAAAAATTACAACATAATATAATAATTTAAAGAAACATAATAATCCCCAAAATATACATTTACATCATTCACGATATAGTTATAAGAATATTATGTAAAATAATCATTGTCATGACCCGTCCTCAGGGCCCGTGCCGTGACTACCCCAAGCCCGCCTCCAATAGGCCAGGGGCTGGCGACTAGCACCAAAGGAGTAAAATCCGATAACTGGGAAGGCATTTCCATTATAATAGTAAACAAAACAACACAGAGTACAAGCAGAAGTAGTACACTATGTACAAAAGAAAGTGCTGAAAAGTAGGTGGGCCAGAATACAAACCCAACTAAAAGTAGAGCTACAAATGAACGAAAGTACAACAGAAAAAGACAAACAGCTGGAAGAATGGAAGTAGCTCCTGGGTCGTCCTCCTCAGATCCTACCTGAAGGGTAGGTACAGATAGCGCAACTCCTGGATCGTACACCATGGATCCTACCTGATGGGTAGGTACAGATAGCCTCCACAATGCTCTCACCCATCAACCTCCTCTGATTGTCGTCTCGTTGTGAAGTCCACCTCTGGATATTGACTCGTCGAGATGTCAACCTCCGGGTACCATCCAGTCCTCGAACACTCAGCCTATGTCAGCACTTCCTAACGTCTCCATCCAACACAATGAGGTGTGGGCATAGCCCGTGAAGGGGTGAGTATACTATACTCAGTAGGGACCTCGAGACCCTGAAGTTCTCACTAAATGCAACAAGGATAACCACAAAGTAGGATCTCAACAGATAACCCTTACATAGGTATAAGACCATACTTATACCTAAGATATCAAGTAACCCATCTCAATCATGAGGAAACATAAAGGTTATCAAGTCAACAGATAACCACTTCCCAGGTATATACCCATACATATAACTGAGTTATCAAGTGACCCATCTCAATCATGAGGTAAAGAAAAAAGTCATAGACTCAGCTCAAAGCAGGATTTTCATTATCAAAACCATAACTGCTAAAGAGCCCCGTCTATGTTGAGTACAGTGATCCTATCATGACTCCGAGGTACTGATCACTAACCTAAGACTGTTGAGGTACTCTTTCTGTCGAGTACTGCGGGTCAGCCACCCAAAAACAGTAGTGCTTCCCACCAGGGTCTGCCACCCAAACACAGTACTACATCCCCCCTAATAGCCTGCAGGTATACTCTCCGGACGAGTACTGTGGGTCTGCACCCCAACTCAGTATTGCTCCGTCTGCCATGGTTCTGCACCCATACAAATTAGTGCTCCGTCCACTGGTCTAGTGGACTCACTCCAAGTCGAGTCGGTCAAGTAGTCGCCAGGTCTCAGCCGGCTACACGTCCTCCATACTACATACGCTCATCTTCGGGAGGTTCCGCTCCACAATCTACTTGTCTATGATCCAAGTAAAACAATGTCCCACTAAGATGTATCTCAAAGTATTGCCTCATCATATGGGTCTCAACACAACAGATGGCGCTTCAATCGATCTCCTGGTCTGTGAGTTATTAGCCTTTTCGTCTCATGGGCCCGATAGATTTCATGTGCGAGCTAACCCGACCGTATCTCAACTGTACCCCAGACTCTCATAGGATATATTCATAGGGATTTTTTCTCAACGATATAATCAAGGCCGCTGACGGTTCGTCAAACGAACGTTCGGTTTGAGAGTTATCATCTTTTCCGTTCCAAGGGCCAGGTTGGATTTTTGGTACAATCCAACCCGGCCACTGTCCAACTATATCCAAACCTCAAGAGAAGTATTCCAAATGTTCCATATCATCAAAAATAATCCAACAAAGTCGACGGCATGTCAATCGGATGTCTGGAGCTCAAGTTATAAGTGTTTTCGCTCCAAGGGCCTGGTTGGTTTTGGGTTCGAGCCAACCCGGCCATACCTAATGTTAGCTGAAACCTTGAGTGTAATATATCAAAACGACCGTCTCGATCCAAGGATCTCATAAAAACTGACAGTGCGTCGATCAGGGGTCCGTAGCCCATGTTATGGGCATTTGAACAGAAAATTCCTGAAAATAGGGGGCTCGGGCCCGGTTCGACCCGACCCGAGATCCCAAGGGTCGGCCCAAACCGGGTCGGGGCCCGGCCCTGGCGGCATGGCCTGGCACTGACGCTGGCGGGGCACCCACGTGGCCAGCGTGTGCGGGTTGGGGGGGGGGGGGGGGTGGGGGGGGGTTACAACCCCCCCGCGGTCGACAAAACCGGCGCGGCTTAATGCCACGCCGCTCAGCCTCCATAACGGCTAAGCCGTTCTGGTTCGGCCCACCACCGCGCCGGCGTGGCGCGCCGCCGCCACCTTCTGCGGACCACCTGACGTGCTCTGGTGGTCCGTTTTTCTCGCCGCCTTCGCCAACGGTCCTCTCAGGACCCGACCTTCACTGTGGAGGCTTCAAAATGACTTTGCGGCCCTGTATTTCGTCGCCCATAAATCCACGAACAATGATCAACCAACAGAGTCTTTGAATTTCCACTGCGGCCCTAACACCGGACGCGGTTTCGTTCGGCCTCAATGGTGCGACGCAACAGTTCCACTCATCCTTGCCCTATTTCTCCATGATTCCGCGTAGTGCCTTTGCACCGCGCCGCCTTCTTTCGAACTGCAACATCCTAACAACAAATGGGGAAGGAGAGTCGGCCGTGTTCGTGTGGTTCGACCTCCTTCTGTTAAATTGATATCTAGCAGGCTAAATATATGGACAAAGAACGACAATGGATAACTCCTGAACAAAAGAAATTAACCCATACCTCAAATTGACGCCGCACGTCGTCGAGTCACAGATGTCGAACGTCGCAGTAGAACTGCATTGTGAATAATGAATAGAGAGTGACGACGGTCGTTGGTTTTTGTCGCTTCCGTCATTGTAGAAGTGCACCTGAACAAGAATTGACATATCCTCTCCTGTCGTAAGAAGAAGTGGATAGAGGGTGCATCGTCGTCATTCATGGAAGGGTGTGTCATTCCGCTCCGGATGTTTCGGTGTTCTTCAACGAAGGAGATGAAGTGATATTCACAACTCAAGAGATTTTTCCCCCAAAATCTCCTCACAACCCATCCAAAAATAAAATAAGGTTTCTCTCATATTTTATTTTCACCATGCCATGCATAAAAAGTTAAAATTTCAATCACTCCATTGATTAAGAGTTTCAACAAATTAATTAAAGTGTGAGTTGGCATGAGTTATGAGGAAGAGAGAGAGTGAAGGAGTTACCCAAAAAAACCCAAGGGGTGTTAAATATGAGAAATCTTGGGAGTTAATGGGAAGGTGAAGGGTTCGTGTTTCATGCGGACCCCACCACCCTTGGTCAAACCCTCTCTTGGGAAGTTAGGTGGGGTGTGTCCCCACCTCCAACTTCTCTATGGAGATATTATCTTCTAATGAAAATAAATTGTAACAATACAATTTAGTTTAGACTTATCGAATCCACAAAAATTAACCACCTCATGCAACAAAAGACATCTGCTTTTAAGGTCCCCATAAGAAATTACTGGCACTGCATGTTCATAGGTGCCATTATATTCCGATTCCGTGCACCGGTTCAAAATTTAGAAAAACCTGCTTGTTCGTTCACTGAACCTACCCTAGCTAAACTTCAGAAATTGATTCCGGGCACACCGGGCATCAGAATCAGGTGCCGTTAGAAACTGCGTTCTTGTAAAATCCCAAATAAAATAAGAAAAAAATTTCCTTCAAATTTCTGGGACTTTACATTACACCCACCTTAGAGCTTTACATCCCCATAAAGATTTAACACATATTAGGGATACAAAAGTGGTACTGAGTGTAACACCCCGAGCTTCCACGATACGCGTCTCTTTCAATAATGCAATAGCTTGCATTGTACGCAAGTTAGAGTTCTAACACACCACAACTAATCAATGTAGCCTTTATGAATATTAATATCCACTTTTTAAATTTTTTATTTCAAAATGGACTTCATTTTTGTATTCCTAATATTGAAAATAGCCTATGTTGAATTTTTTGTAATTTTCTGAGAACAAAAAATTTTATGAATAGTGAAAAATACTTAAAACAAATTTTTTAATCAAAATAATTTATAGTGATAAGTTATACTATTGAGTGGTTTTAAATTATAATTAGAATATATTTTTACCATTTTATCCAATGGTGTTCATTAGAAATAATTTCACTTTGAAATTGGACATAAACAATTGTCAATCTTTTGATATATATTGTTTCTTAAAAACACGCTATTTGTTGTGACAGCGGGAATTAATTATAAAATTAATTAAATCAACTTATATGTTTGGAATTTCATAAAATAGACATCATTTTTGAATTCGGAATATGAATTATATCTTAGGGTGAAATTTTGGCATTGTTCTTAAAAACTTCAATTTTTGATGAATAGTGAAACCACTAAATGGTAGTTAAAAAACTGATTTTCGTTTAAATGAAATATTACCACTTCTGTGATTTGATTTTCAAAAATCCAACATAAATGGTTGTCATTAATAATTAAAATGTGGTTCAATGAGATTAAAATAATTTTTTGGTGAATAGTAACTTTTAAGTTCTTAATCACGATTAGAGGTAATTAGTGTAGTTTAAGATAAAATAATGTTTTAATAATATGAGATGAGCTTCAAACATGTACTACACTTATTGGATGTGCCATGGCCGACCAATAAAATCCATGGGTCAACATGGGGACCCCATGGATCCACATTGGTTGGAAAATGACATTAAAAACATTTTATTTAATGTTAAAATAAAAATGTCACAAACCTGAGTTGTTTTACTAAAAGAATTATTACATGGGGTTATATAAGTTAACTTTTTGACCAGAAATATTCATTATAAAGATAAAAATATTTCCTACATTATGGTTATTTGTTTTATAATTTTTAGACATTAAATAATTTAAATTTTTAATGACACAATGATGATGCATCGATTACCTCATTAATTAATGATTTAAAAAAATGAAAAGATAATGTAATATCCAAGGCTTACACTTGTCGAAATCCTATTGTATGGGTAGATATCGAACCCTTATCACCTTATCCTATAATTATATAAGTGTGGGGCCTCTAAAATAAGTAACACATTTTATGATAAAGTGACTTTTCTTTACCTTCCAAGAGTTCCCCTCCTCTCCACTTATAAAAGGCCCCCACCTCTACAACATCATTCACATTTTCAAGCCATTTGGCTCGCCAAACTCTACCAAAATACTCTCTCCACTTTCCTCTATTACTCCTAGAAGCCTCAATTTGGGCAGAACTCTTCCCAAGTAAGCCTTTGGCTCAAATCAAAAAGAGTTACCCAATTTTGAGGTAATGTCTTCTCTAATGTTGTTTTGTTTTATTTTTCTTCTCCAACCCCCTAAAATGTTTTTATTCATTTCTTTTTTAAGAACAAAAGTATCCTCAATATACTAGGATTTTGTTATAAGAAGTATTAGAGCTAAAATTACACACACCTACATCTAATGGTTAAAGAACATACGGTTTCTGTGGATGGCGAATTTCTGCCTCACGAAACGATGATTGTTCAACACTCATATAACACATTCAAAGGTGGACATTAAGATGTAACTATAGTTATATATGATATATAATATGTTTATGTTTTACTTATGCTTCTGTATTTCTCATGTATGGCATGCTTTATGATTTCCATTATTGGTAAACGCGATAATTTCATTTTAGGAAGTGCGGACTACCACCCCCTCAAAGTGATTTGAATCGTTAATGCCATATGTGGGATACATAAAGGATGGATTAAATGGTATTATACACTATATTATACTGGAATTATATTATAAATTTATATCATTATAATTTCATTCCATTAAATACGAAATATAAATGAAGGTAGCCTTCATGCGTACGTACGGCTTGCCGTCTCCATGAACGGTGCATTTCATTTCTTACCTCTAAATGTTACGTAATATTATAAATGAATGTATATACTGGATATATATGATATTTATGACATCTAAATCATGAATATAATTCTGGATATAATGGATATTCTACCACATAAACAACTTGTAATTATAAGAAGTTTATTGTTGACTCAAGTACCAAAAATCGACCAAATGACCGTTATTAACATAAATAATTACATAATGTTCATAAAATAGTAATAAGTGATATAAAAAGGATAATGAAATTGAAAATGGTAGATATTAACACTATTTTATTATTCAGGAGGTTAAAGAACGGTCGAATCAAGTCGGACAAAAGGTAAGGGAACTTCTTAACCCAACTTCCATTCTTTGGGTTAATCTCCTACTTTCAAATTATGTCATGTTATTATTATGTCTTATTTTGTATTTTTACTTTCTTTATGTGTACCTATAGTGAATACACACAATATATCTATTTTATTTTAAAAAATGATCTTTGTAAGGACTTCGTCTCAATCTCTTTTCATTGAGGCATATTTGGTTTTATACACAAATTTCGTTTATACGGTGTATAAACCCCTTTGACTATTACGTATATTCAAAATGAATCTTTTTTATACGAAGTGTTTACTAAATGAAAAAAGGGAATTTTTTTGTCATACGTATGCAGCAACAATGACTTCTCCGCCGCCGTGACCACTATTTGAGTTTCAACTTCCTCTACAATCCATACTTTTTTTTAATGAAAAATAAATATCATGTTATACTTTTCTTTTATTTTGGTATTGAAAATGGTTTTGATAGCGTTTTTATTATATCAATGTGTTTTATTGATATCCTGTGATTGAAATGTGGAAATGTTATGTTTCCTTTATGAATGTTTTATGTGATACGGTTATGTTATGGTTTATGATATGTTTAAACCTATTCATATGAAGAATGCATTGGACTTAATAAGTGATGGGTGGAGCCCGCTATAGCTCCTCGATGCATCGTTAGGTCACATGAGACAACTAGACATGGAATTTTTTGAGGCCCTTTCCCAATTTTATTTATGGTTTTGGCCGAGGCCTTAATCATTTTAGACATCTTGGTCGAGGCCTTGACAAAATGTTTCAGAATGTCCGGCATTATGCATTCCATCATTATGAAAGTGGTTAATGATATTGCATGTGATTATTCGACCAGTAGAATATCCATGTGAATAATTAAATGGCATTATCTAATTTTACTTTTGCCATATTATGTTGATGTTCATGTTTAAAAAGCTTTTGTTTTTGTTATACATTACCTTATATGTTAATGTTTATTTATGAAAGCTTCCGCAATATTGTTATCCTTACTGAGCATCTAAGCTCACCCCTTTCAATGTTTTAATATTTTACAGGATGTGAAGATGTATATTATGAATGACCTGCAGGTATATTATAAGGGGATATGAAAAGAAAATGTAGTAGTTTTCTTTTACTTTATTGTGTGATGTAAGACTTATTAATGTATCTAGTGTTTCCAAGGCTACTAAACTAATCAGTCTTTCGAGACTTGATCTTTTGTGATCATGCCAATGTTATGAAGTAATGCACCGAATCTGGGTAGCTGGGGTCGGGGCATTACAGTTGGTATCAGAGGCAGTTTATTACTAACCTTGGAAGCTAGATTTAGATAAAATATGATTAGAGAACATAGCCCGAAGATAGACTTTAAGGGTAAATATATAAGAACTTCCTAGAATTTTGGTATTATAGAGATTTTGTGGGTTTTCCGAGCAATAAATCCCTGTCTGGATACGAGCAGGTAGAGGCGGCTCTGGAACAGATGTACCTAGGGGTAAAACTCAAAAACACCACTTTGAGCTAGACTCGAACGGGAACTGGTGCACGACAACGGGCCTTGCTGCACTTTTGGTTATGACACTCCCGGGGGATATGCTTAGGATAATTATCATTTTCTTTACAAACCATTATGAAGGTCTTATGAGTACATACTCCCTCAAAGATAACATTTTTATGATTATGGATTATATCCATAAAAAGTTCAATTAGTGTTAAGTGTTTTACAAGTATGGAATTATGTATTTTAATTCATAAACTAATCTAGTTTATGCCATTGTTTAGAAATGGCGCCTAGTGGAAGGAATAGAAAGCATATAAATGCACACACTCCATGTAGGGATTTCCCTCCTACTCAAGATAATTATTGTGGATTTGGAGATACAACTGGTGCTGATAAACTTATTACCATACTGGGACAACTCCCTCAGGTTATGAATAATAACCTTACTCGTATGGAGCACCCTGATCCGCAACGTTGAGGATCAATGTTAGACCACTTCATGAGGAAACAACCGCCAACATTTAATGGGGGTACAAATCCATTAGTAGATGAGAAATGGATAAACTCCTTAGAGAAAATATTCCATTCCTTGGGGAGTAGCGAAAGGGAGAAGGTTATCATGGCAGTTTACCGCCTCACTGGAGATTCCAATCAATGGTGGTCATTGATTCAATATACAAAGTAAGATGAAGAAGTATCAAGTATGGAATGGAGAGAGTTCAAAGATATTTTCTTAGAAAAATACTTTTCACATGACCGTCGAGCAGATATGGAAAGCCAATTTCTGAGTCTGAGGCAGAAGGAGGATGAGAATGTCGCAAAGTATGAGGCTAACTTTACAAGGTTAGCGAGGCGTGCTGTAGATTATATACGTAACCCAAGAAGTAAGGTTGATCGTTTCTTTGATGGTTTAAAACCATTTCTTCATTGAGCATTAGTCTCACAAACCATCTCGTCATACGAAGATATTGTCTCGTGTTCTATCAAGACAGAAAAGGAATTCTCTAAGTCTTATGACAACAAAGTAAAGGAAGAGAAGAAGATAACGGTGGAACAGGAGACAGATAAATGGAAAAAGGGAAAGAAGGATTTTCCATTATGTTATAATTGTGGGTAGAATTACCCTGGTACTTTCCTAAAAGGAATGGGAGTTTGTTATAAATGTGGGGAAAAAGGTCACCAGGCGTGTGATTGCAAGGGAAAGAAAGAGGATATCAATGTTGAATGCTAAAATTGTAGGGAAATGGGGAATTATACAAATGAATGTCCTAAGCATCAGGGAAACTTACCTTAGATAAGGCCAAGGGATCAAGGACAATCTTATGCAGTTACTACAGTTGAAGTAGAATAACTATTGTATTGGTGCTTTTGGACTCATGGATTATATTCTGGTTATTAGAATAGTGTGATATGTATATAAGGATTGTACTGCAGTACTTGTTGATTTCAGTAAGGTTTTATTATGATGAAGGTAATTATATTTTTAGTATGTGACAATAAGAGAATCTTTACTTTGTTTGGGGAATCTGATAAATTGATTTTGGAATTAAGAGACCTTTTAGAGAAAGTCTGGACAGAGGTATTTTGGATAACTATAAAGGTTGGAGTGGATTAAGTTGATCTTTGAATAGTATTGTTTATGGTTAAAAAATTTATGAAGATTATTTTTGGAATATTATAATACTATAGTTTTAGGAAAAGGACAACCTGCATGGCGGGGCATAACCTGTCGCATCGGACAAAGCTGCAGGAATCGAACCTACAACCATAGTGCGACAGGCCTTTATTCCCTACCACTAGCCTACAGGAAGTCCCTGGTTATTAAAATATAATTTTACTAATCTATATGGTATGTGTTAACATTTGGAACCTTATACAATTAGGATAAGTATAATATTTTTGAGTTCTATTATCTTTTTGAGTGAAAGATGAGTTGAAGGATGAAACTCTAATTGTCAAGCATAAATATATATATACCTATATCTTATTAAATGAATAAATTAATTCTTTAACTCTAGTAAAGGGATATTAAAACAAAAAAATGTGTTATCCTAATACATTATGTCTTGTTGAACTGATGATATTTTAAATCAACATAGATTGAAGGCTTTGAGGCCCTCAATTTGACAGTTGATTGTTATTGATGACCTCAATCACTCCCTACAAATATTTACGTTTTTCCTCCAATTATATATCTCTAATTGCCACCAATGTTCTCCTAATCGATATCATAATTGGGTGGTGACTTTTTCATTTACCTTTCCCTCTTATTAAGTCTAAATTTTATTAACCTTATTTTCGATGTGGGTTTTCCACAAATGTATTTTCCATTTTCAACCTTTTGTTTTCAAAGAAAAATTTCAAATTGCGAGGAATCAATTTATTTAAGGAGGTTATAATGTAACACCCCGAGCTTCCACGATACGCCTCTCTTTCAATAATGCAATAGCTTGCATTGTACACAAGTTTGAGTTCTAACACATCACAACTAATCAAAGTAGCCATTATGAATAGTAATAACCACTTTAAAAATTTTATATTTTAAAATGGACTTCATTTTTGTATTCCTAATATTGAAATTAGCCTATGTTGATTTTTTTGTAATTTTCTGAGAACTTCAAAATTTTTATGAATAGTGAAAAATACATAAAACGACTTTTTTAATCAGAATAATTTATAGTGATAAGTTATACTATTGAGTGGTTTTAAAGTATAAATAGAATATATTTTTACCATTTTATCCAATGGTGTTCATTAGAATTAATTTCACTTTGAAATTTGGACATAAACAACTGTCAATATTTTGATATATATTGTTTCTTAAAAACACGCTATTTGTTGTGACAGCGGGAATTAATTATAATATTAATTAATGCAACTTATATGTTTGGAATTTCATAAAATAGACATAATTTTTGAATTCTGAATATCAATTATATCTTAGGGTGAAATTTTGGCATTGTTCTGAAAAACTTCAATTTTTGATGAATAGTGAAACCACTAAGTGGTAGTTAAAAAACTGATTTTCGTTTAAATGAAATATTACCACATCTGTGATTTGATTTTCAAAAATCCGACATACATGGTTGTCATTAAGAATTAAAATGTGGTTCAATGATATTAAAATAATTTTTTGGTGAATAGTAACGTTTATGTTTTTAATCACGATTAGAGGTAATTAGTGTAGTTTAAGGTAAAAATAATGTTTTAATAATATGAGATGAGCTTGACACATCTCTTAACCTTATTGGATGTGCCATGGCCGACCATGAAAATCCATGGGTCAACTTGGGAACCCCATGGAGCCACATTGGATGGAAAATGACATTAAAAACTTTTTATTTAATGTTAAAATAAAAATGTCACAAACCTAAGTTCTTTTACTAAAACAATTATTACATGGGGTTATATAAGTTAACTCTTTGACCATAAATATTAATTAGAAAGATAAAAATATTTCCTACATTATGTTTATTTTTTTAGAATTTTTAGACATTAAATAATTTAAATTTCTAATGACACAATGATGATGCAGCAATTAACTCATTAATTAACGATTTAAATAAAATGAAAAGATAATTTAATATCCAAGGCTTACACTTGTCCAAAGCCTATTGGATGGGTATATATCGAACCCCTATCACCTTATCCTAGAATTATATAATTGTGGGACCTCTAAAATCCAAAACTCATTTTATGATAAAGTTACTTTTCTTTACCTTCCAAGAGTGCCCCTCCTCTCCACTTATAAAAGGCCCACACCTCTACCACATCATTCACACTATAAAGCCATTTGGCTCGGCCAACCTCTGCCCAAATACTATTTCCACTTTCCTCTCTTACCCCTAGAAGCCTCACTTTGGGAAGAACTCTTCCCAAGGAAGCCTTTGGATCAAATCAAAAAGAGTTACTCGATTTTGAGGTAATGTCTTCTCTAATGTTGTTTTGTTTTATTTTTCTTCTCCAACCCCATAAACCCTTTTTATTAATTTCTTTTGTAATAACACCAGTATCATAAATATACTAGGATGTTGTTATATGAAGGATTCGAGCTACAATTATACACACCTACATCTAATGGTTAAAGAACACACGGTTTCTGTGGATGGCGAATTTCTGCCTCACGAAACGATGATTGTTCAACACTCGTATAACACCTTTAAAGGTGGCCATTAAGATGTCACTATATTTATATATGATATATACTATTTTTATGTTTTACTTATGCTTCTGTATTTCTCATTTATGTCATGCTTTATGATTTCCATTATGGGTAAACGCGATAATTTCATTTTAGGACGTGCGGACTACCGCCCCCTCAAAGTGATTTTAATCATTAATGCCATATGTGGGATGTATAAAGGATGGAGTAAAAGGTTTTATACACTATATTATACTTGAATTATATTATACATTTATATCATTATGATTTAATTCCATTAAATAATAAATATAAATGAAGGTAGCGTCCATGCGTACGTACGGCTTACCATCTCCATGAACGGTGCATTTCATTTCTTAACTCTAAATGTTTTGTAATATTATAAATGAATGTATATACTGGATATATATGATATATATGACATCTAAATCATGAATATAATTCTGGAGATAATGGATATTCTACCACATAAACAACTTGTAATTATAAGAAGATTATTGTTGACTCAAGTACAAAAAATCGACAAAACGACCGTTATTAACTTAAATAATTACATAATGTTCATAACATTGTAATAAGTGATATAAAAAGGATAATGAAGTTGAAAATGGTAGATATTAACTCTATTTTATTATTCAGGAGGATAAAGAATGGTCGAATCAAGTCGGACACAAGGTAAGGGAACTTCTTAACCCAACTTCCATTCTTTGGGTTAATCTCCTACTTTCAAATTATGTCATGATATTATTATGTCTTATTTTGTATTTTTACTTTCTTTATGTGTTCCTATAGTGAATACACATAATATATCTATTTTATTTTAAAAAATGATCTTTTTAAGGACTTCGTCTCAATCTCCTTTCATTGAGGCATATTTGGTTTTATACACAAATTTCTTTTATGCGGTGTATAAACCCCTTTGACTATTATGTATATTCAAAAGGAATCTTTTTTATACGAATCGTTTACTAACCGACAAAAGGGAATTTTTATGTCGTACGTATGCGGCGAAAATGACTTCTCCGCCGCCGTGACCACTATTTGAGTTTCGACTTCCTCTACAATCCATACCTTTTTTAATGAAAAATAAATACCGTGTTATACTTTTCTTTTATTTTGGTATTGAAAATGGTTTTGAAAACTTTTTTATTATATCAATGTGTTGTATTTATATCTTGTGATTGAAATGTGGAAATGTTATGTTTCCTTTATGCATGTTTTATGTGATACGATTATGTTATGGTTTATGATATGATTAAACCTATTCATATGAGGAATGTATTGGACTTAATAAGTTATGGGTGGAGCCCGCTATAGCTCCTCGATGCATCGGTTGGTCTCATGAGACAACTAGACGTGGAATTGGCCGAGGCCCTTTCCCAATTTGATTTATGATTTTGGCCGAGGCCTTAATCATTTTAGACGTCTTGGACGAGGCCTTGACAAAATGTTTCAGAATGTCAGGCATTATGCATTCCATCATTATGAAAGTGGTTAATGATATTGCATGTTATTATTCGACCAGTAGAATATCCATGTGAATAAGTAAATGGCATTATCTAATTTTACTTTTTCCATATTATGTTGAAGTTCATGTTTAAAAATCTTTTGTTTTTTTATACATTTCCTTAAATGTTAATGTTTATTTATGAAAGCTTATGCAATATTGTTATCCTTACTGAGCATCTGAGCTCACCCCTTTCAATGTTTTAATATTTTACAGGATGTGAAGAAGTATATAATGAATGACCTGTAGGGATATTATAAGGGGATATGAAGAGAAGATGTAGTATTTTTCTTGTACTTTATTGTGTAATGTAAGACTTATTAATGTATCTAGTGTTTCCAAGGCAACTAATCTATTCGGTCTTTCGAGACATGATCTTTTCTAATCATGCCAATGTTATAAAGTAATGAACTGACTCTGGGTAGCTAGTGTCGGGGCGTTACACAGAGCACGCATCTGAGCCTTCCGCTCCCATATTCTCCCCTGGAGGATCCTGCGCTGCCAACGAATGCGCACTAGAGGAATCGACCGTCCTCATAGGACCCACTCCCATCGATCATCAACCTCTACTGCAACCCCTCAAAAGTCACCCCATCTCCAAAGTCCAGCTTCCCATGGTCTATGATATGCATCGGATCAAGCACGTATCTCCCCAGTTGAGATACGTGGAAGACATCGTGCAGCCGGTGCAACTGAGGTGGAAAGATCAAGCAGTAAACCACCTCGCCTACCCAGCTGAGGGCCTAGAAAGGTCCGTTGAACCTTGGAGATATCTTTAGGCCTCAGTTACATCTCTGTAAACCCCGTCGAGGTGAGACCCGTATAAGAACATAATTGTCATCCTATAACTATAGAGGTCTCCCTTTACTAATTATAACTGAAACTCAAAACTCATGTTGCCACATGGGTAAAGTTGGCCGAGTCAAGAGTGATCGGATACACCTTCCTATGAATGATTCCATCCTGTGTTGCATGATTTTTCCTTTTCTCCAGCCAATGAAAACCTTATACCAATGTTGTAGATAAACCACAACCATTTTGCATAATACAGTCAATTCGGGTATGAATTGTGGATCCAATCCATACTCAGACCAACATTATAAGGCGTCAACGTTGCCACCAAGATATTCCAACCAAAACTCTCGCCTCGTGGGTCAGATCACACTGTCAGCATAAGTGCGATTATTGAGTCTCCTCCCAAGGTATCTCCAGACATGAGGGTCAAGTCTACGGCTTACCAGAAACTATAGGTCTGGGACAAGATTTTTGGAAGGATGGAATGATTCATATCTACGTCTGTTACTACGGTAGCTAGTAGTGGACACAGACTATCCCTAGAATAATTCTTAGATCCATTGTGTCACACTCATTGACCGCATGCAGCTACTCTCTTCCGCTGCCCTCCAGCTCCCTGAGCCTAGAGGGGACTACAAATGCAGGTGATTGTAACATGTCAAAAAGTACACCACCCCTTGCTGCTCTCCTAGCTTTTCTTCCATGTTTGTTGCCCTGCAGATTAGTCTTTCCTTAAAACTTCCTCTTCTTGAAACATATTACACGTCCAAGTCTCTGTGACAGACTCAAGCTCGCATCTTCCCACTGCTAACATTGACTGGCTACACCGGATCATCCAAAGAACATTCAACCACAATGGTTTTCTCTAGCACCCTAACATAATTAGGAATGCATAGAGAAAAGAGTGCTTACTCAGATATCCTTTAAACACTCCTCTCTCTGAGGTCCTAGCTCTAAAGCACTGATCATATCGTAGTCATCAAGTACCAAGAATGATCGGTACGCCCTGATGAATTCTCAGATACCGACATGTCATCCTCCCAAAGCTGTATAAGCTCTAGAAAACTCTCAGCCACTTCCTCAAGCCAGTCATCAGCCGCCTGTGAGTCAGGCTCTCCTCGGAACATGAGGGTATCTGATGTTGAAACACGTGTAAGGCAGTAAGTATATAAGTGTCACATACTGGTACCGCTGGTTCTAACTGATGACCAACAGATAGTGATGTATAGCTGACATACTACCCGGAGGCACTATCGCAGGCATCGGTCAACGTAATGAAGCCTCATTACTATGCGGACCATCCTCATGGTCATTCACTGGAAAACACTAGTAGCCAATTCCACCATTCACTCAACTGATGTCTCATCTAGGAGGAAAACTCTAGCAATCGCCTCCAGCCAGTCCTCTACTGTCTATGAATCTGCCTCTCCACGTAACCTAGGAGGCCTCTACTGCTGGAACTCGTGCACCGCGATCTGCCAGCGTGCACCGTCCACTAGTACGGCTGGTGGATTCTACATCCCAACAGGTGGTGGTGCTTCTGGGACACCTCCCAAGGGTGATAACATAGAAAGGGGTCCATGCACCGGACCCTCATCGCTCAGTGAGCCGTCATCGAGTACTCTCTTAGAAACTCCAACTGACTGTCTGCGTGGAGACATCCTGAACAGATGAGACACGGTCAATGATTTATACATGGTGAGATGACCTGGTTGAGTTGACATTAAATCTTTTTGTAAACAAACATGCAATTAGTGTTTCTGTGCACAAAGTCGGAAATCAGTAGTTAGGGTCCCGGTGTAAGGATACGTTGGCTGCCGCACCAACACTGGACTCCCTGAACAGAAGACCACACCCGGTACCCTTAACACTATGTCATCGTAGAAAAGAAAATATCAGATTTAAAAGTCCTGCGGTAGAACCAGATCATCTAATACCAATTTTTCATGACCCGTCTTCGGGGCCCATGTTGTGACTATCCCAAACCCGCCTTCCATAGGCCAGGGACTGGCGACCAGCACCAAAGGAATAAAATTCGATAACTGGGAAGGCATTGCTTCTATAATAGTAAACAAAACAACACAGAGTACAAGTGGAATTAATGCACTATGAAAAAAAGAAAGTACTAAAAAGTAAGTGGGATAGAATACAAACCCAACTGAAATTACAGCTACAACTAAATGAAAGTAAAACAGAAAAAGGAAAACAACTAGAAGAATGGAAGCAGCTCCTGGTTCATCCTCCTCGGATCCTACCTGAAGGGTAGGTACATATATCACCGTTCCTTGATCGTACACCACAGATCCTACCTTAAGGGTAAGTACAGATAGACTCCACAAGGCTCTTGCCCATCATCCTCCTCCAAGTGTTGTCTTGTCGTGAAGTCCACCTTCGGATTCCGACTCGTCGAGAGGTCCACCTCCAGGTAGCATTCAGTCCTCAAACACTCGACCTTTGTTAGTTCAGCCCGACGTCTGCAACCAACACAACGAGATGCGGGCATAGCCCGTTCAAGGCTGAGTATACGATACTCAGTAGGGACCCCGAGACCCTCAAGGTCTCACTAATTTCAACAAGGATAACCACAATATAAGATCTCAACAGATACCCCTTACTTAGGTATAAGCCCATACATATACCTATGTTATCCAGTAACCAATCTCAATCATGAGGAAACACAAAGGTTATGAAATCAACGGACAACCACTACCCAAGTATATGCCCATACATATACCTAAGTTATCATGTGACCCATCTCAATCATGAGGTAAACACAAAGTTCATAGACTCAGCTCAAACCATGATTTTCATCATCGAAACCGTAACTGCTGAAGAGCGTCGTCTCTTTTGAGTACAGTGATCATGTCACGACTCCGAGGTACTGCTCACTAAGCTATGACTGCTGATGTACTCCTCCTGTCGAGTACCACGGGTCAGCCACCTAAACACAGTAGTGCTTCCCACCGGGGTCTGCCACCAAAACACAGTAGTGCACCCCCCCTAATAGCCTGTAGAGGTACTCTCCGGACGGGTACCGCGGGTCTGCACCCAAACTCAGTAGTGCTCTGTCCGCCATGGTTATGCACCCAAACAATGTATTTCTCCATCCACTGGGCTAGTCGACTCACTCCAAGTCGAGTCGGTCAAGCAGTCGTCAGGTCTTAGCCAGAAAAACGGTCTCCGTACTCAGTACACTCGCCTTCGGGAGGGTCCACACCACGAGCTACTGGTCGATTCTAAAAGTATCACAAATTCCCACAAAGATGTATCTCAAAGGACCACCTCACCATAGGGGTCTCAACACAACAGATAGCACGTCAATCAGGCGCCTGGCTGTGAGTTATTAGCCTTTTCGTCCTAGGGGCCCAGTTGGTTTCGTGTGCGAACCTACCCGTCCGTATGTAAACTGTACCCGAAACTCTCATAGGGTATATTCATAGGGCCTGTTTCTCAACGAGATCATCAACTCCGCTGACGGTTCATCAAACGGGCGTCCCGTCTGAAAGTTATCATCTTTTTCATTCCAGGGGCCCGGTAGGATTTCGGGTACAATCCAACCCGACCACTATCCAACTGCATCCAAACCTCAGGAGAATTATTCCAAATGTTTCTTCTCATAAATAGGAATCCAACAAAGTCTAGGGCATGTCAATTGGACATTCAGAGCTCAAGTTATAAGCGTTTCTGCTCCGATGGCCCGGTTGGTTTCGGGTTCGAACCAACCCGGCCATACACAAAGTTCTCAGAAACCTTGATTGTAATATTCTGAAATGACCATCTCGATCCAAGGATCATATCGCAATAGACGTTGTGTCAATCGGATGTCTGTAGCCCATGTTATGGGCGTTTGAACAAAAACTGCCCGAAAATAGGGGGTTCGGGCTCGGTCCGACCCGGCTTGAGACCCACTACGTCGGCCCGAACCGGGCGACCCGACCCAGGTCCGGGTCCGACCCACTCAGGCACGGCCAGGAACGGCCTGGCGCTGTCGCTGACATGGCGCCCGCGTGGCCAAAGTGTGTGGGGGAGGGGGGTTACAACCCCCCCCCCCCCCCCCCCCCCGCGGTCGACGAAACCGGCGCGGCTTAAAGCCACGCTGCTCGGCCTCCGGAATGGATAATCCTTTCTGGTTCGACCCGCCGCCGCGGCTCAACCGCAGCAGTTCCGTTCTGGCGGCGCGCTGTCGCCACGTGGGTGTGGTGCGCTGCCGCCGCCTTCCACGGACCACCGAACGCTCTCCGGTTGTCCGTTTTGGTAGCCGCCTTCGCCAATGGTCCTCCCGGGACCTGACCTTCACTACGGAGGATTCAAAATGACGTTGCGGTCCCATTTGTCCTCACCCATCAATCCAGGCACAACGATCAACCAGCGGAGTCTTCGAATTGCCTCTGCGGCCCCGACTCCGGCCGGGGTTTCGTTCGGCCTCAACGGCACAGTGCGACGGCGCCGCGCATCCTTTCCGTGTTTCTCCAAGATTCCGCATGGTGCCTTTGCACTGTGCCGCCTTATTTCGAACCGCAACATCCCACAAACAAATGGGGGAGGAGAGTCGGCCATGTTCGTGCGGTCTGACCTCCTTCTGTTAAGTTGATATCAAGCAGCCTAAATATATAGATGAAGAACGAAAAAGGATAACTCATGAACAAAATCAATTAAACCCTACCTCGAAATTAACGTCGCACGTTGTCGAGTCGCGTAAGTCAAACGTCGCGGTAGAATGGTGTTCCGAAGAACGAATAGAGAGTGATGAAGTTGATTGTTGTTCATCGCTTCCTTCATTATAAAATTGCACCCAAAGAAGAATTGATGCCTCCTCTCTTGTCGCAAGAAGAAGTTGATGGAGGATGCATTTTCATCCATTGTGGAAGGTTGGGTCGTTCCTCGTTGGAGGTTTCAGTGTTCTTCAACGAAGGAGATGAAGTGGTCTTCACAACATAAGAGCTTTCCCCCCAAAAATCTCCACACAACCTAACCAAAAATAAAATGTGGTTTCTCTCTTATTTTATTTTTACCATTCCATGCATAAAAAGTTCAAATTTCAAACACTCCATTGATTAAGAGTTTCAAAAACTTAATTAAAGTGTCTGTTGGCATGAGTAATGAGGAAGAGAGATAGAGGAGGAGTTTCCCAAATAAACACAAGGGGTGTTAAATGGGAAAACTCGTGGGATTTAAAGGGAAGGTGAAGGGTTGGGGTTTCGTGCGGACCCCAAAACCCTTTCTCATACCCTCTCTTGGGATGTTAGGTGGGGTGTTGCCCCACCTCCAACATCTCTATGGAGATATTAACTTCTACTAAAAAAAAATTGTAACACTTCAATTTATTTTAGACTTTTGGAATCCCCAAAAATTAACCACCTCATGTGACAAAACACATCTGCACTTAACGTCCACTTAAGCAATTACTGGTGCTGCGAGTTCTATCGGTGCCCTCATATTTCGATTCCGAGCACTGGTTCAAAAGATAGAAAAACCCGCTCATTCGTTCACTGAATGTACCCGAGCTAAACTTCGGAAATTGATTCCGGGCACACCGGGTCTCGGAATCATGTGCCGTCAAGATACTGCGTTCTTGTAAAATCCCAAATAAATTTTGAAAAAAAATATCTTCAAATTTCTGTGTCTTTACAATAATAAGAATGGGGTTATGTCAGATACTTGGTGATGAAAAATTCTGAAGATATGGTATGATAAAATTAAAAAAAAATTGAATAATGTTGATGAGATAAATAATAATAATAAATAATATATTTGTAATACCATAATAGGAGAATGAATCCATGATAAATTTATATCATAAATAATCAAAATTATAAAAATATATTTGTTTATAATTATATAATGAATAATTTCGGATGTCATAATCTTAGAGTCAATACCTTTTTCCCAAAAAACATAATAACCTAGTAAATCATATGCCAAATACTCAAACTAGTTTGTAACATTAGAAAAAACATTCCATCATGGTACACATATAGTCCTACCCATAAAATACAATTGTTAATGAATTCATCAAATAAATACTTGGAATAATAGTTTAATACGTAATGAAAATAAATATTAATATTCAAAAAATAACATATGAATTATTAAAAACATTCTATCCATAAACATAATATGATCCAAATTCATACAGTCTAATATTGGATATGGTATAAAAAGGTTCTCTCCCCAGAAAATAATAATATTCTCAACAGGTCCTTAAATATTACTACAAACAATTATCTCTACCTAAAGCATATCTAATGAAGTTGTTGTTTTCCACTATTCATGGAAATTATAGTATTCCACAACCACAATCATTTTCATAGAGTGCATGTGGAAAGGGAAAAATGTGAAAAACTGGATGTTCCATATTCTCAAATGTTTAGAAGAATCTTCAGTACCATGTTGAAAGATATAATGTATCAATACCTCTAGAATCTTATTAGAAAAAACATATAAAATAAAACAAAGTGCAACATTTATCAAAATTCACATGGCATTAATTATATCATTATATACACTTATGAATTAATCATAAAGACACTGTAAACGAGTAGAATATCTTAAATCAAGATGAATCCAAAATATCAAACCATTACAGGATACCATTTTTAATGAATCAAATGTTTTGATAGATTCATATTGTTAAGACCACAAGTTTATCCAAATTTCAAGGGGTATGAACATATATGAGGTGTCCAAAATCCTAATCCTAGTTGAAAGATACCCAATAGGATCGATGGGATGTATTAGAAAATGAATTTTCATAATGGAAAATAATTAACAATTTAATTATTTTATACACACATATTTATGGGGAAATAAATTTAATTGCCTATACTATAGTAATTGAAATTGGATAAATAGAGTTTTACAATACCACCAACATTAAAAAAATATTTCACATTGAATAAATGTTGACATCTATTATAGTGATCAAAATCTTTTTCTCTCAAAATATATTATAACAACAAAAATTTCTAATTAATTGTGATTTTTTTTTCAGTATGATGGTTATAGGATGTCATTGTAAGGATGGAATATCCATAGACTAATCATTAGAATAAATCAGTTCAATCAGATATGTTGGTGATTCAAGGGCCATAAAAAGGCTCTCCATAGATCCCATTGTTCATGGAAATAATTTCTGGAGAAAAAGTGCCTGGGGGTGGATTATTTTTAGATAGTTTATTAAAAAAAGAACATAACACTGCCACTCGGACCATTCTGTAGACCACCCAAACTATGGAATAATATCATTATCATATGGTTTATCTTTCTTATTCGAACCATGTCAAAAAATAGTGTCTCTATTCACAATTCAGATTAACAAACATACTTTGGTACACTGACACAAACTAATAAACCATGCATTAAAAAACAGAAGCTCTATATATAGGAAAAGTTATAGCCTAGATCCTTTTTTGTAGGGTATTACTTTTTATATAACCCATCCAAATTATAATGAAACTAAATATTTAATATATATATATATATTACTTATTATTATATGAATATTCATTACAATACATTACATTCCACAAAATAATTATATAGGACTAGTTTCAGTGGAAACATGGATACATAGACCACCAGTTCATAAAAGAAATAAACATTCTCCTATTATGTTCTTCCCAAGTATTACCACACGTCTATAAATCATAATTTGTATCATAATTTATGAACAATAGAATGGAATCCAAATAAAGGGCTAGATTAGAAGCTTTTTAATGGTAAAAAAGGGGTATATCAGTGATCATTTATAAATAACATGTGAATAAGTGTATAAGGGAATGGTAATAAAATTTGAAAACCATTCAATTAATATCCTAGATTATAACATTCAATCATGGAATAATTATTTGTATTTAGGAACAAATTAATCAAAATTTAATCATAGAAAATGATCCAAGATTTAATAAAATTGGATTCTAAAATAGAAATGTGGAATACACATCAACATAGAAAACAATTTCTTTATTATTCATGGTTTACTATCGAGACTATCATATTGGATTAAGTTCACTCCCTAAACAGTAATATAAGTCATGGTTTGATCCCCTAATTATTTTTGTGTAAATAGATACAAAATGAACTATGTTCAACCCCCACTCCATCCAATTTAACTCATGAGAAATAAAAAACCTCCAAATTCATTGGAAGGATATATAATTCCAGTTGCACTAATTTCATAATGAAATTCATAGATATATTTTCCATAATATCATGAAAAAATCATCTTATCATTACACTTTCATGAAAATAGATTTCATATAAATAGAATAAATGATGTAAAATAAACACATTTCATTAACATTATACCATATCATCGTATCACACACCATGGAAATAAAACATATTTAATAAACATCTTTCATCAAAATCAATAACCATCCATGGAAATAATAAGGATGGTATTAATGGATAATATCCATTGTTAATATTATTAAATTTAACAAAATTATTATTTTATGGATAATTCAATTAAAATTTTACATTAAACATTTCTTGAGTAAAAAACCTTTTATTAATCTAAAATCAAAATTTTAATATTCAAAAAATTCCAAAATATTTATTTAAAAGTTTTCTTTGAAAATAAAATTAATGATATCTCAAGGAAGATACAAAAACATAATTTATAATCATGGAAGAATACTTTTTCATATCATATTTAATAAAATAATGATTGTATTCACATTTATGTTACAAATATATAAGAACATCATTTAAAAAATGAAAAAAATTATCCTTTTAATCCAATTTTTAGAAAATAAAAAACATTAGAAAAAATGAATTCAATAAATCATTGGAAAATAATAATATAAATCTTGAAATTATTTGTAGATAATATTCACATGGAATAGAATGGATTTTATTAAAAGAGTGAAAAAATGTATATTTTTACATAAAAACATTCTTCAGTATTTTTAGTACATAATATATAAAAAATGAATTGGAAGAAAAAAAATCATTAAATAATCATATGAGAATAAAATAATGTGATTATTCATAGTTATAATAGTTAATTTAATTATGAAAAACTAAATAATAAAAATCCATGATAAATATTGATATTACAACATAAAATTCATACTTTATTTCAAAAAACCATCACCCATGTCAATGCCACATGTATAATAAAAAAATACATTTTATAAATATATCCCATAACCAAAAACATATAGATCATACAATAAATAATTTTTTATTAACTTTTATTAACAATTTATTAACTTTTATTTAATAAAATAATTGTTCATATTCAAAAATGATTCCTTTTCCATGTGTGTTTTTGTATGAAAATTTTGGACCATATACATTAATTATAATTTAATAATAATATTATTGTCAATAATAATAAGAAAAATAATATTTATTCATTATATTAAATTTTTTACACTTCCATTACCGTTAGATATGAGAAAATAAGTTGCACTATCTATGGATATTGTTGGCTGTAAGTATAAATTAATGATTTTTTTATTTTTAGAAAATTGTTAAATTATTATGAAAAATTTAAAATAGTTATTATATTATATAAATCATATATATTCTTCAAATTTATCCATATTTCCATAAACATAAATTAGGAATTCAAATTGAATCGCATCGCTTCAGAGAGGAGGTAGTTGATGCATATACACGGGCGAATTAAGCATTTCCAAATAGATTAGAAGGGAAGGAGGTAGATGTGACATTATAATTATTGAAAATTATGTTATATATATATATATATATGTAAAATAGATCATTATATCCATCCATGGAATGAGGTAAAAAATCAATTACATTTGATCATGACATTTTAGTCTATGATACACATGATTAATGCTATCATTCCCCATTTGATTGAAGAAAAGAGGAATATTAGTTATTAATTTAAAATAATTACATCTAATTATATGGATTAAATTTTTTTGATATTATATCATTTTTATTTAATAAGTTTTTATGGAGTTATATGATGAAATAAAATGAAAAATAGTGGTTAATAACATTATGTCTTCTTCAGACAAACTCTTTTGGATTCTTTCTAAACCCAATATAGGATTTTTTTAATGATAAAAAAATTATTCTTGGAAGTGGGTTGATATTTTGGGATAGTATTTGTGTTAGTATTTTCTAATCTAAATATATCTTTTTGTGTGTTTATGAAATGATTGTGCATCCTTTTATTGGTGGTTGAGAGAACAAGTGTGGAGTCTATTAAAATATTAAAATATATTAATTCATTATTCATCCAAAATTGATCCACCATAGACAATTCCATATTAATATATTCAAAATTTTATATATATGGTTTTATAATATAATTTTTATAAGAATTTAGTTCTTTTTAATCTTATCAATTTATTTTCACCCCTGATAAGTTTTTTTAATCCTTAATAATTGAATTTTATTTTTTAATGTGTTTAATATTCAATATTTCAATAATAAAAATAAATTATAACCTATTTTTAATTATTTTAAATAATAAATGGAAAATAATTTATTATATTAAAATCATAATGGTGTATAATTTTTTATAAATTTAATCCCGTAAATGCAATGAAATTTGGTTTTCAAAATGAAATGTTTTATTATGTATGAAGGAATGAATATAAAATGTAACCAATAAACCATCATCATTGATCTAAATCGGATAAAAAATATCATAAGTTTACTAATAGAAATTTCAAAACCAATTTATGCAAATATAACTTTTTAAATGGTTTATATACAAACAAAATTATAAATATAAAAATAGATTTTCACTATTCATTGAAAAATTAATAATTTTATAAAATTATCAGAATTTCAAACTAATTAACATTTAACATATTTATTTACATAATTATGTTTCTTTTACAAAATAAATTTCCTTAATGTAGATAAAAATTAATATATTAACGAAATTAATTTATTTAAAAATATAATGTCTTTTATTAAAATATTTATGATTTATTAAAACATGTTATACATAAAATTGTGATTATTTATATTTATACATCCAATTTAATGAATATGATATAATTTTATAGTATAATATTGTTCATTTAGACTTGGGGTGGTGTGTATTAGAATCAATCAATGAGATTTATTTATAGATAAATATAACATTAAATCTGAAGGTGTTACATTCTACGAATCATTAAAAGAATTTAACCCTAAAAATTTTGTATCTATGATTTAAAAAATGATGATATATCTATTTCAATACACCCTCAGTTTCCCATATATATTATTCAAAAATTTTGCTCCATTAGAAACATTATCTAGTTGTCTTGTCATGTTATTTATCACATTATCTCAACAAACATGACTTATATTTCTAGTTCACAATACAAAAAAGATAATTCTTCAGTTGTATGACTCGGATTTTAGTTCATTTCATGGAAAAGTTTTTTATTTCTTTAAGAGAGAAACATGGAAATCATCATAAACTTGATTAATATTCAGTGAAAGTGCATTCTTATATGATACCATCCCTAACTGATAAATAATTATGAAACGATTTTATAAACCTAAGGATCAAAATTACATTCTTTATAAATTTAATAACCATCTTCTATGGATATATCGATAAAACAAATCTCACCAAGTTCAAATATTATATCAAACTAATGATTTTTAAATTAAATATTTTGTTGAAATTATGATTATATGATTTGATGTTGAATGGATATAACATTCTACAACATTTCTATATCTATCTCAATTACAAAAATTTTTATTTCTCATACTCCCAAAATAAATTTGACTTATATAATTACTTATATAGAGTTCTTCATATGGAAACATCTAAATTCCATTTTACATAAACTGGTATCATATGATTCATAAGTTTATTGTGTTGATCCCAAACACCTCAAAAATTAATAGGACATGATTTATAAATATCCCTTATGGTTTGATTGGTTCCATCAAATTGTCTATCTCACTGGGATGATATGACGTAATGAAATATAACATTGTATCTAGGGATTTTTGAGGAATTTCCCTAAAAATAAGGTAAACCATTTATATCAACCATATATAATACAATGTGGTACACCATGAAACCATTCATGTACCTCGGTTTCTATTCATAAAATTTTATCCAGAGAGAAATATTCTATAATATAATAAATGATTGATGAATTTTTAAGCATATTGACTACTATCCACATTACATTATGTCCATTAGTTGTTTTGGGGAGTCTAATAATAAAATACATATCGATGTTTTTCATTTCCATTCTGGTATGGGTAGTGGTTATAAAACCTCCTTAGAATTGTATCTCTAAACCTTATAGTGATAAAATACAAACAAAAAATATAAAAACATTTCAATATCTATCTTCATTATATCCTTTCAAAAATATTTTCTCATATATATATACATCATCAAATATCCATACAAAAACATTATGATGAACCATGATACTTATCCAAGAACACCTATTTTAATTCTGGTATGGATAGAAAAAATACTTTTTTGAAAACAATTTCATTATATAAATATCTAGGTATATATCATGATCATTTTTAACATTCACCAGGTATTCCAAGACATCCTTCAAGTCATCATTAAAACTTACATGTATGTATGGTTGTATTCTCATTTGGGAAAGATATTATTTATCCCCATCCTTATATATTTCAGTATCCGTCGTTTTATAATACTAAAATATTGGATATTTTGTGATCATCATCATAAATATGCTAGTTTAATGCTTCTGTATCAATATATACTATAAATTTTTCTCGTTCCCAAGGTAATAATGTATTTATTAGTCATAACTATTAATAATACTTAGTCATATTCCCTATCACCTATTCAACTATTCCAGAGTGAATATGTAATTTTCAATTTTATAATAATAATTAATTTCACACCATTATCTATATAGATAATGGTTCCATATCATTAATGGAATGTATTCCATGGCTTACCTGAAATTAGGAGTTGTGTAATTTTTCTCATGATACACTAATTATTCTGATGTATAAGCAATACAAAAATCATTATTCAGGAGAATATATCCCATTATCATTTTATATTCACCTCTATTGATTAAAATCCCTTGCCTATTGTTGGGTAATTTAAGCATAGGTGGAATAACTAAAATTCTCTTCAATTCATTGTAATTTTCTTCACATTCAGATATCTAATGGATTATGGATCCCAATTCAGTTAAAATTGTGTGTGGATTGAATAAACATGGAAAATTCACTAAAATAATCAATTTAAATCTATGAAAATAATGAAAACTATGGATCACAGTCACAATTCGTTTTCACTATAATCATTCAATAACGAACATAATTGAAGGATCCACTAATTTATCTTCTGTTGTGATTATTTTATGAAAACACGATAAATTTTAACCAAACATTACTCTTTATAAATTTTTAATACAAATTAACCTTTTTAGGGATTCAATACACTCCATACATGATAATCTTACTCTTAATTTCTCTTATAATATGTAATATTATCACCTACAGTGACCACCACAAACAAATCATGGTCACCTATAAAGAAACTATTCAATATATCCATGAATATATTTGGGAATTAATAAGACAAAACATAATCACAATGTATTTATAGTGTATATAAAATAAATGGAAATCCATCTTGGGTATATCCTATATATTTAACCTCAATTTATTATATCTAGAATGATCTTCAATATTCGAAATGTATTGAGCTCCATTTAGTTGATCAAATAAGTATTATTTATGGGGAAAATGATAATTATTCATCAAAATGGTTTTTTATGTTCTAATAATAAATGAATGATAACACAGATCCATTTTTATTTTTTGGAAAAAGAATATGTGAACCACATGGTGATTTAATAGGACAAATGAATCCCATGTTATGATTCTACATGATTTTCATCTTCAACTCCTAAAAATCAACTGTGGCCATTCTACAAAGAGCCTCTAAAATATGTGTGACTCAATGTATGAGCTATATTGATATCTCAAATTCATAATTAATTATAATACTAGGAATATCTTTTATAAATACATCAACAAACTCACTCAGAATATTGATATCATAATTTTATCATATCTCAAAAAAAAGACCAACAAAACCATTAATATAAATCAATACCTATATGATAGATGTGATTTCCACAGATGTTCATATTTATCATTTTACTAATCTATGATCATATGATGGTCTCAAATATGATATTATACATCCCTTATTATGAAATTGATATGGTATTTATGTATGGAAATTTAATCCACTAACAATATAACATTAAATTCCACCGTTAAGTGAATAATATGGATTTATGGAAGCATATTCAAACCAAAATGAATAGATGAATAATCTCAATGAAGATATTTGATCATCTCGAAAATATTAAATTTCAATAATAATTCAACATCTAACAACTATGCGCAAAATTTGTTTCACATACAAAAATTATTTGATATAAACGTGCAGGTAGATCCAATGATTAATATGACTTTTGCTGATATATAGTGAATTCTATATGTACTGGTGACTACATCATTATCACACCCTCATCATAAATAGTGATCTCATGAGATTTCTAATTTTATTTTGGTTTAAGAGTTTTCTGACCTCAATAGACTTCTTTATATTTCATATTAAGCACTGATTAGAATAATTTTCATACTCCATACATTTGAAACAATTATGTGTGGGTGGTTAATTCTATGTTGAATTCTCTTAATAGGAATCATTATGTATCTTCTACCAATAACTTCTGTATTTGATTTCCCAAGGAAAATAATATACACATAATACATTTACCAGTCCACTTAATAAATGTTTATTATTGTCTATATCTACAAAAATAACATAATAGTCAACTCATTTTATTCTCTCATTGTTTTCCAAATTTCCATTGAATTATGCCTTTCTTTTTATGTAAAAAACACGATATTGAGGGATACATCAAGTATCCATTTGAAAATAACATCACAAAAAACAATTTTTTTTGTATAAATTTTAGTTGCATATAGATAACACAATTTAGAGAATTTTTTACTAATAATAAATAGTTTAAATATACTTTACGGTTGTGTGATTATTCCAGAAACATATCTCACCTGCCTTGTAAGGATTGCCTCTTTTCAATAAAAAACTTCATCACACTATTATAGTAGTTCGAGGAATTAATACTCCATTTTTGTAAAAAATATACGTAGAATGTACTTATGTAATATTAATCTCATAATATCATCCCATGCCATGGAGGAAATCTCATCATGATTGATCATATTATTCATAATAGGGAACCATTTTTCTACAATGCCTTTCTAGTGAAAAAAATCTAAAATTAAATTTTCATGTTTCAAACACTAGGGAGTGGAAAATATTCTTTTAAATATACTAATACATTTCATAGTAAAGAGTATATCAGTAAACCCAATAAATGAATGTGTATGTTTCATCATTAAGGGAACAACATAATATTATTACATACATTATTTATTTGGATGTGCATCATGATTAATTTCAATAGAATGTTATATAAGGAATGTAAATATATTTTTTATTATAGATACTATTACATCTACAATCACTGGAAAAAAAATACTTCATTTCCTTCCAAATATAGCATTAATATAGTTTTTTTGGGTCTCAACTATTTAATATAACAAAAAACATTGTGTGATCATGAATATACATATTGGAAAACTATATAATCATTGAAAAAAATTATAAGATGTATATGTCATGACACCTACATTTAAATATATTGAAATATTTTTTACCAACATAATTAACAATCATAATATATTAAAATAATTCATATTGGTTCATAAATAAAAAGTTATTTTTCCTATAAATTCCTCGTAGTAGTGTCACATTAGGTGCATAATAAGGCCACAGTCACTGTGAACATGAATGATGGATGATATATTCCTCACCAACAATTTTTAGTGATATTACACCATGATTAACCTATGAAAACCCACATCCATTAACATAATCTAGAAACTAATTTATCTCTTGGATAACCAATCATCTTTTTTTTCTATAACATATGATGTTATCTTATACATAAAATTATACAAAGTTTTATTAATAATGTTTTGTAATATTATTTTCCAATATTTATCTTAAAATTGATTTCATACAAATGATAATGATATAATTATTCCATATATTGATATTATATATTATTAGAACTTTATTTGAAACATTACATAAATAAAAATGGTATAATTTTATATTGATATAATTTTAAAAACATGGTTATATAAAAAATAGGTTCATAAATTTTCAACATCATATACTAAAAAGTAATTTATAACATGGATCCTTATTATATGTATCATACATAATAACTTTCCTCAAAAACTATGTAATATAAATACAATAAATGGTTACAATAGTTATTAGAATGTGTAAAAGAAGGAAAAATGAGTGAATAATTAGATATTCAATAGGAATAATACTATTAGAAAATTAGATATTTTTTTACAACCATACATTTTATATCATAGATTAAAATTTAAAATCATTATATTAATCATTATAGTTCATACTACATTAATAATAAATAAATAATATAACATATTCCATGATAGAATAAAAATGGCATAAGCCAATAATGGTGTCATAAAAATAATAATAGATAATAATTTCCTTAGAAGTAAATGGTTACTATTGAGACAATTATAATGGATTGGGTTCACTACCCCAAACCAATGGGTTAGCCAAGGTTCACTCCCAATTGTATCATATTGGAACGATTCCAATTCTGAACTAGGTTCACTTCCTATAATATATATATATATATTGAGATATTTGACATTACACGCTATATTAGTGGGATATGTAACTCAGGGTCCATCCATAACATAAATAAAATCATGCATATATGTATCATAAGATCATGAATCATTAACTATAAAATAACATGTGAAAAAAAAACAATAATTATAAAAATAGTATAAAATATAGAAAAAAACATGTTGTCATATGAAATTATTCATTTCATCATAATATAACCCCTCGAAAAGAAACATGTTTCATGATAATATTTTCATTATAATCATAAACTATCCATAGAATGGATAAGGATGATAACATTGGATCACATCCTAAGTAAAAATTATTAAATCACAAGGGATTACATAATAGAAGGAAAATTCATTTAAAATATCATATGAAACAAATATTAAGGAAAATAGCAGTAATGAATCTAAATTTTTTGGATTTTTTTGGATATTTATGTTTTTTTGGAGCCTAGAGAAATAATGGTATTGATATTACATGGAATTGTGTTCCTATTGTTAATTTTTGAAAATATATTAAACATAGTAATATCACTAAAATTAAATTTCCATAAAAAATGGAATAACATTGGAATATGTGATAGAATTAAAAATATAAGGGAACTATTGTGTTCAGAACATGAGGTTCATCTTCATCATGAAATGACCTTTTTATTTTTCATGTTTTTTTGAAAAAAATTTCATATGAGTGAATTAATATAAAAATAAAACTATTTATTTTATTTCATTAACATATAATCCTATAATATCCTATATTAAAATTAATTTATGGCCAATTTTTAGGGTTAGCCATATAACTCAAATTTTTTTGAGATGCCCCATTTAGAGAGTAGTGGAGGATTTTTTGGCGATAGATAATAGATTAATATTAAATAGAGGATAGTCGCACCATTAGAGTATGTAGATAACACAATTGATGGAATCAATGAACCATTATTCACCTATGATCAATAAAAACCCTTGGATGGATGTTTAATTTTTTATTTTCAATTCCTTTATATTATCATGGTCGATAAAAGTAAAATTCTATGAAACTAATGGTTTAATATATTGATGGAAGTTTAAATTGAGGGATTTATTTTTGTTCATTTTCATTAATACAATTATTTTTTTAATTTCATTCAAACTGGATTAAGGGATAATTTAAAATGTCTATGGTTTCTTCATCACATTTAATGGATTATTTATTTGACCCTCTAGATCATTTCACATTTATTATATGTAATATATTTGATTGAGTTTTGATTAATTCATATTATTTGATTATTTCACAATTATTCTTTAGTGAAACTGGTCGATACCATAGGTGAAATTAATTAACAATGTTATGATAATGGTTAACTAATACTTGTGTATGATTCAATGTAAAACACATCAAAATATAGCCATGGTTATTTATCCTTTGATGGATACACGACAATAGCTCATGGTAGTGAGAGATCAAATTTTCTGATCTTTTTTGAGCGGATCAAGGAGTAGATTCTAGTGAGAAGGTGGGTTTGAGGAATGTTGACCTCTAATATATAAGTTTAATTGTGATTTATGAATCCATAAATTTGGTGGATGGTGTGAAGTATGAAAAAGATAATCTGGAAAATAACACATCACATGGTATTTAATCAGGTCTCACAAACCGTGGGATCCCCTATATTATTCAAGAGGTTCATCAGAGAGTTATAAGTCACATGTTCTGTTACCATGTTATAATTATGTGACATGCGCTCAGTTCCTTGGTGTTTTAATATGTTGATCGATGGGCATGGGTATGATATGTATGTAGTCATGGCCAATGAACACTTACATGTGTACAATAGCACAAACAACTCTAAGTGTAAATGGGCATGTACATGTGTAAATTTCATAATACATTAGCATGTCTAGTGGTATATAAGCATGTAATATGGAACAGGATATGTGTCTAGTTGTATGTACATGTCACTCAATTTTCATACAAATTTTTATTTGTATATTAACATGCATCTAAGAAAACACCACACGAATCGCTCAGAGGTATACATGTTGTTTACTCATAGTAAAAGTCATTTCCCACCATTGACAGTGTTTTAGCCCTTCATTTTTACATTATGGACTATAATTAGTTTATATTGGTTCATTTTTACATTAACACTATGGAAAAAATTGTAATAATGTTCACATATTGTGATTTTGATCGTCTATATAAGATGATTCTTAGACAATGTTTTTGGTTACCATCGATGCGACTGGACCGTGATCATGTATCATCATAATATCCAATTTGGTATTTTTAGAATATTTGTAACCTCCATGAGTAGGGTATTCATACTATATCTACCAGGTCCTATTGGTTGTATTTATAGTTACATTTAAATATGATCCTCTTCGTAGTAGTGATATATATATTGTGCTCATATTGTCTCACAATGGTCCTGGGTGTTAAACCCTATCAAGGAATCAGGGTATTCTATGACAAATGGTATTTCATGGGTGGGACGAAATGATCTTAACCACATGGAAGAAAATATAATGTAATATAATTGGTCAAATAATTGAATCTTTATTAATTATCATTACATCACATAGATTTATATGGATGACAGATTGTTGTTACCTATTTGTGGTGTTTTTTTCTTCCTGAGCTTATATGGGATTATTTTGACAATAAATTGATTTAAATTTATTTTTTATGTGACGGGTATTGTTATACTCACCAAATAATGGTAAAAACTTATACATTGTAGGAATTATGAAGATGAATTTTTATATGAAGGTGTCTTGGGAGGACAAAGAGTTAGTGGAGAATAGTGTAAGGTAGATAGACTGAGGTGTATTCTGTTGAGTCAATAAGGTTTTCCTTATGAATTTTCCATTACTTCTTTCAAGGCGGAAATTGTTAAGTCATTAAGACTATCTTTATGAAATTACCATTACTCTTGAATTGAAAATCACAAACACCTTATCTTAATGAAAATCTTATTTTTACCCTTGTTTTACTCCTATAAGGAATGATTCCATCCCCAAGGAAATTTATCATTACCATATTTTACAAAGTTCATTATCATGTATATGTATAAAATTTCGTTCCATAACTAAATCCTCAGAATCATATACTACATAGATATGAATCATTCTGTTTAAAACCTTGAATTCTGGTTATGAACCCTCATGAAGTTCAACTCTGAATTCTGTTATGAACTCTCCTAAAGTTCAAATCCCAATTTTGGATACGAACATTATGAAGTTCAAGTCTGAATTATGGATACAAACATTCATGAAGTTCGACTCTGAATTCTGAATTCTAACTTATGTAAAGATCCACTATGAATTCTTGTTTTGAATTCTGATCACTAATTCTGGAAACGAACTCTTCTGAGTTCTAACTACAAATTTTGAATACGAATTCTGGTTACGAACTTTGTGAGTTCTAGTTCTGAATTCTTATGAATATAGGATCCGAATTTCCTTGAAATTCTAACTCTAGAATTCTATATAATTCATGTTCTGAATTCCTAGAAAATAGAATCCAAATATCCTCGTACTATAGACTCTGAATTCATTTTTGGTTAGACTTCGATCTTTCATATTTACCTACATTCCGAATATCACATTTTGGTAATCCTAAAAATTGTTTAGTTATAAAATGATGTTGTTCTTTTAGTTCCTCACTAACCGTTGTTTGAGTGAAACATTTACCTCTCCCACTGAAATTCAAGATAAAATATGACAGTTGGAGGAGGGAGCCAACCGTTATAGTCGTGCCAATAAATTGGGGCTCATTCGAAAGAGCTTGGAACTTTTGAACAACATTAACAACTATACTTACATGCAGTTGAAGTGATTTCGAGAGATAGGGGATCTTATAAACTCTCAGGCTTCATGAAAAAAGTTTTAAAGACTTGTTCAAACTTTTCTTCATGCATATTTTCATAGTGCATAGGATCCATTTCCTTAAAATTAGAGACTTCGGGTTCTGAAGTCAAAGGTGACGATTTCCTTTAAAATCGTGGGCTTGCCGGGATAGCAAGACAGATATTGATCTACGCATTGAGGTCTTACATGGGTTTGAGTGAGATCGACATTCATGAAAGAATAAATCAAGGGACCACTTATCCAGGGTTATTGGAAACCCTTATTTTCTGGTTAAAATAGTTCTTACTTGTTACTTGAAGTGTTACTACTTTGTTTGTTATTGTCTATTTGCATTGATGAGGAAAGTATAACTATCTTATACTTCCCTATACTTGTAATCTGTTTTTATAAGATTATATATGCTTTAAGGTAGAATCTTAGTTGGTGTAAACTTTTTTTATGTTTCATTTAAGCAATCACTTTTCTGGAAGAAAGCATGTAATTAGAACATAGAGGTATTGTGAATTATTGTTATGAAAAATTTACATAGGGAGTTTTAATGTATAAAATTCACCACCCCACCTCTTGTATTTGTATCTCATATTACATATTTGATCCTAAATTTGTTAAAATATAGTATATCAGAATCAGAAAAACTATCTATCAATTGGTATCAGATGGTTGGTTACCTATGAATTAATCTCACGTTTAGATTTAGAAGGGAGTTCTCGGAATTGAACTTTCAGATTCACAATTTTTCGAAATCTATTTTTCAGAATCATATAGTTCAGATTCATTTCTTCATAAAGATATTTTTTTTCTATATTTTCCTTTATTGTAATATTTTCCTTGTTTAAAAACTTATTCTATTAACTAGTTTGTGTGGAAAAAGTTTTCTTAGAGATGACATGAATCATTGTTGGTTCAATAGACAATCTAAATCTGACTAGACCACCTATCTATGATAGAAATGGATATGATTTTTGGAGAGATCATATGAATACATTCATTATCAATACTGGGGTTGATAATTTTGTTATTCTTACTAGAGGATATAAAATCAATAACAATGAAGTTAGTACCTTTACAAAAAAAGAAAAACATGGATATAAACTGAATTATAAGGTACACAATACTTTTCTTTGCTCCATGACTAGAAATATATATAGCCAAATATCATATTGTGAAGCAACAAATTCTATATTGAAGAAACTCAAAGTTACTCACTTTGGAACATCCAATGACAATGGAATTATAAGATCCATCCTCATAGATGAATATCATTGTTTCAGCTTTCGTTAGAGAGAACCCATATGTATGGTAAAAAAAATATTCATGACTATTGTATGTAGTTTACAATCAATGGGTGAGAAAGGATTAGATGATGAAGAACTTGTAATAAATATCATAGATATCATTCCAAATGAATGGGAGTCCAAGAGGACAGCTATTGATGAAAAAAGGAAAGTCACACAGATTTCCGTAGATGAGTTGTTTGGAACTCTTATTCAGCATGAAACCAGAATGAAGAGAGATGCTGAAAATGTTAAGAAGAAGAACGGGAATGTAGGATTTTATTTTATAGCCCCTTCTAAACATATAATAGCTAAGACCCTAGAAAAAGTAACTAGATCAAATACAACTAATGTCATTATTCAGTGAGAATATAATGACACAAAAATTTTTGAGAATGAATTAGCTAATATTTCTCGTATAATTAACAAGATTGCATCTCAAAAGAACCATCAGGCTATGTACAAGAAAAAAGATGATGTAGATAATAATGATAGAGAAGTTAATTGTAATGAATGTAGAAGAACATGTCAGATCAGACCAGATTTTCCTTTGTTATAAAATAAGGAAAAGATAGAAAGGAATTCAGAAAGGAACAAGAAAAAAAATTATCGATCAAAGCACAAGAAAAGCCTTAATGCTAATTATACTTAGAGAGATAGCTGTGAAGACTCTTCATAATGTGAATATTCTGAATATGATTCACTAGCACAAAATAATATGGGATTCATTGCTAATAGTTCTTTCCCCAATACATGTCTTATGGCCAAGGTACTCTCTTCAGAGGATTTAATAAATTTATCTATTGATAAAAATTACTATCCTGAAAATAGTACTTATAATGAAGATACTACATCCATAGAAAATGATGAAATACCTTCATATGAAGAAGTTTATACATTTTCCATGTTACCTGATGCGGTAAATTGTAAAAATCATAAGAAATTAGACAAGGAAAACACTACTGAAGAAATTATTACAAAAGAGATTTCATATCATTCTGGAGATCTTAGAGATAAAGAAGAGATTTTAGAAAAACGTTCTAAAGACCTTGAGAAAGCAAATTATGTTAAGGAAGAACTACTTAAATATCTTAAGAATCCTATTTTAGAGATAAAAGTTATAGACAAAAAATATACCTCTAAAGAAATGATTCTTGAAGATAGGAATATATTCATCAGATTGAGATCTGAAATATTTTCTATTAAGAAGATTCTTGCAAACATTACCTCTGGGAAGGAAAATTTTTACAAGATGTATTGTCAAATTAAACCTCAAGGAAACACTACTGGAGTAGGTTATACTCACCAAAAACCAGTTTTCAAAAACAACTATTATGTACCTTCAAGAGACCCTTTTTATAATAAATGTCAAAGTGGTGGGTATTGCAAGAAAAATTATTCCTTGAATAATGTTCAATATCTTTGGTTTCATACAGCTTATTTTTCTAAACAAAAGTGGATACCAAAAATATTGTTGTCTAACAAATACAGATCCAAGAAATTTCGGATTCTAAACTTATAACAATCGTATTTTCCAGAAGATAAAGAAGGTACCAACAGAAACACATGGTACATGGATAGTGGCTGTTCCTGACATATGACTGGTAACAAAAACTATTTTGAAAATATTATCAAGACAAAAGGAGGAAATGTAACATTTAGAGATAATGCTCAGAGATAAATTATTGGTATATGCTACATCATTATTTTGGGAAAAACATTGATTTCAATTGTTTTATTTGTTACGGGTCTTAAGAACAGCCTCATTAGCATAAGACAATTATGTGAAGATGGTTACCCTATGAATATTAGGAATGAAAAGTCCTTAATACACAATTCCAAGGATGAATTTATTTTTTCTGCCAATAAGCAAGACAATGTTTACACTCTAATCATAAAAGACCTTAGAAGCCAAGATATACCTTGCCTTAGTGCATTGGGAGACCATTCTTGGTTGTGGAATAGAATGATTGGAAATTGTAACATTAGGAATATATTAAAACATTCTAAAAAATATCAGTTAATGGCCTACCAGAGCTTAGATTTGATTCATCAAAAGATTTTGACTCTTTTCAATATGGCAAGAAACATAAATCATGTTTTAAATAAATTGGTGAACTCAAAACTACTGATGCATTACAGTTATTGTGTATGGATCTTTTTGGTTCTATAAAAATTGGAAGCATTGGTGGAAAGTATTATGTATTTTTCATGGTTGATCGTTACACTATATTACATAGGTCTATTTTCTAGCAATGATATTTGTGGATTTTTTCTTATTTAAAATGTTTTAGAGCTCAGGTCAAAAATGAGAAAAACCATCTATTGATAACTATTCATACTGATCATGGAGGAGAATTTCAAAATTTATATTTTGAAACATTTTGTAGTAGAAAAGGCATTACCCATAACTTTTGAGCACCCATAACACCTCACCAAAATGGTGTTGTTGAAAGAAGAAATAGAATTCTTCAATAGATAACAAGAACCTTGTTTAGTGAATATTCTATAGCAAAACATTTTTTGGATGAAGCTGTAAGTACATCTTGTAATACTATAAATCGTGTTTTGATTATATCCATTCTTAATGAAACTCTTTATGAGTTATAGAATGGTAGAAAACATAGACTTTATTACTTTTAGGTTTTTGGATGCACGGTATTTATTCTGAATACTAAAGATAATCTACATAAATTTTCACCAAAATCTGATGAAGGAATTTTCTTAGGCTAATCCAAAACTTCTAAGGATTATAGTGTTTTCAATTAAAACCCTTGTACAGTTGAAGATACAGTGCATGTGAAATTTGATGAAAATGATCCTTTTGTTTTCAAACAACCCTTGCCTACATCTTCAGATGTTTTTTCAAAAACCGATTTTCAACCTTCGATAGAAGATCCTTCTGATAAGAATAATGTTCAAGAAGTTATTTCTGAAACATTTACCTCAGAAGATTTTCTACCTTAGGTTGATGAACAAGTTTTACAAAACCCAAATCATTTGTTTTAAAGAATCATCCCAGTGATAGCATCATTAGAGAAGTGAATCAACCAATGAGGACTAGATGTTCATTAAGAAATGAAGTACAACTTCTAGAATTAATTTCCCAATTATAACAAAAAATCATTTATTAAGCTTTAGTTGATGATGATTGGATTAATTCCATGCAAGATGAAATAATGAATTTGAAAGGAATAATTTCTAGACCTTGGTTGAAAGAACTAAGGAAACTTCTGTTATTTTATTAAAATGGGTCTTCAAAAAGAAGTGTGATGAAAATGGAATCATTGTTAGAAATAAATCATGATTAGTTGCTAAAGGCTATAATCAAAAATAAGGGATAGACTATGAATAAAACTATGATCCAGTAGTTATACTTGAATATATTTATATTTTACATTCCTTTACAGCATTCTTCAATATCAAACTTTTTAAAATTGATGTAAAATGTGCTTTCCTAAATGTTTATGTTCACGAAGAAGTTTTTGTTGAACAATGTGCTAGAATTGAATAAAAAAACGTCATGATCATGTTTTTAGACATACCAAAGCTTTGTATGGCCATAAACAAGCCCCTTGAGCTTGGAATTATAGACTTACGTGATTTTTTCTTCAAAATAACTATGTTAAGGGAAATGAAGATCCAACGCTAATTATAAAGATAGATAAGAGAAATTTTTGGATTGTTAAAATTTATGATGATGACATTATATTTTGTTCAACTAAGCAATCTTTAACCGATTCCATTGCGGATCTAATGAAATTTGAGTTTGAAATAAGTATGATGGGTGAGATATCATTTTTCCTTGGTTTACAAATTTCTCAAAAACCAGAAGGAATATATATATCCCAACATAATTATATTAAATATTTTCTTAAAAAGTATTGAAATGACAACACTAAGAGTATAAGTACTCCGATCAGTACCTTAAACACACTTGATCTTGATTAAGCTGGGAATCCGGTAGATCAAAAAAACTTTTAGAGGTATGATAGGATGTATACTTTACTTGATACCTAGTCATCTAGACTTAATGTTTTTGGTATTCTTATGTGAAAGATATCAATCCAATACTAAGGAATCTCACTAAATGGTAGTGAAAAGAATTTTTCGCTACTTAATGGGAACCTTGGCTTTAGGACTCTTTTATAATTCATTAAATGATTTTGCTTTAAAATTATTTTCAGATGATGACTTTGGTGGACGTAGAGTGGATAGAAAAAATACATCTAGGACTTTTTATTTCTTAGGAGATTCATTAGATTAATGGTCTTCCAAAAATAAACATTCAGTAGCACTTTCCACTACTGAAGCTGAATATGTAGACGCTGGAAGATGTTTTGCTCAAGTGTTGTGGATTCAACACACACTCACAGATTATGGTAAAAGTTTTAACAAAACACAAATTTTGTGTGATAATACAAGTTCCATTTCACTTAGTGAAAACTTTTAACATCACTCTCATGGAAGGTGCATATATATTAGGCATCACTTTCTTTGGGATCACAAAAAAATATCGTTCTTCAATTTATCAGAACCCAAGATCAACTTGTTGATATTTTCACAAAATCATTACTCTCTAATAGATTTAATACATTAAACAGATGTTAGGAATGATAATCGTAAGGTAGTATTCATGGATTAACTTCTTGTTACACCAATATCCTTACAGTAATAACCTTCTTTTCATAGGGGGGTACATTTGCTTGTTAATTTTTTAAATTTATCATAATGAAAATTTTTGTATATATTTTTTCAAATTTTTCATAATGAAAATTTTCGTAGTTAGTTTTTCAAAGTATTCATAATCAAATTTTTCATAGATAGTTTTTAATGTCTTTCGTACTGATGTTTTTCATACTAAATCTTTTCATACTGAAAATTTTTGTACAGATGTTTTTTGTACTGATGTTTTTCATACTGAAGATTTTTGTATTGACGTTTTTCGTACTGAATATTATTGTACTGATGTTTTTTGTACTGAAGACTTTCTTAATAAATATTTTCATAATAAATATTTTCTTAATGAAGATCCTTGTACTCAATTTATTTTTCATAATCATGTTTTTTTTGAATCTATATTCCATCAAGAAAATTTTTCCTCAATACGAATAATTCACCTGAAAAACCTAAAGGTATGATTCTTTCATGAGTTTTCGTAATCATTTATTATTTTCTTTTAGTTTCTTTTTCTTTAAAATTTTTCAGATTCTAGTATCCTTAAATCCGAATGTTTTCCTATCAAAACCTCAAAATATCGAATTCAACCAAATTTTTCCTTGTGGCAATCATTTCAACCGTCAGATCGGATCTGAAGAATTATCATCCTTTGGATTCAAATGGGAAGTTCAACTGTCGCTTCAACGCCAATATAATAGGGACCCCCAATTGTTGTCCCACATCGGGTTTCAAAACTTGAGCATGTCAAAGCTCTTCCCCTCTACAAAAGCTCATTCCTAACATTTCAATGTGCTCAAGTCTGAATGTCTGCAGAAGTTCTATCTCAAGATATGTCTTCTGTCAAGCCTATTTCCGAGTGGAAAATATACAGGGATAGGTTGGTCCACCCAAACTTTTTCAACAAATATGACTCTATCATCTCCATGAACATAATGCTCAATGGATGGGAAAGTTTATCTTTTTCAATGATAGGAGCTCAGGATGTTGTCTATACAGATATTCTCATAGAATTATATGAATCAGTTTTCTTCATTAAGAAAGATGGTAGAGAAAAAATATCCATCAAGAGTTATGGAATGACATAAAAACTCTTTTACACCAAGGCTGCATGCTTGGTGGGGTTGTCATATGAATGAGATGCCAAATTCTTCTCTCACAAGCTACCTGATATACAAGGATGATTCATCAAGGTGAAGGCTATGAAATTCCTTGTTCTTACTAATGCAAATAACGAAAATATTTCTTATATATCTACCAACAATCGGATTTTATAATTATGGGTTCTGGGCCTTATCGTACCGAGGAAGTGTGACAGGTAAACTCTTAAGAAATGTTACATGTGCATATTGCATTTTTTGGTAAACCTATGGAAGGTCAAAATCATGATGAATATTCTCATTAAGATTGAAAATATCAAGAATGGGAATCTGAGAGCTTAGATTGTTATGTATCCTGTCTTAATTTCCAAGCTCATTGTTCGGTGTCCTGAGTCTTTCAAGATCCCCTACATTTCCTAGCCGAGGAATTGCAAGGTGATGCTTATCAGTGATGACACCCTCAAAATAATGAAGGATAGTTTCTCCAAGGAGTTAGGAGAATTCTATGATATGATTGAGGATGATGTAGAAGCCACTCGAAAAATTTATAAGAAGTTGAACCTTTAAAATGGCTGAAAAGATAAGAGTGTTGAGGAAGTGGAAGTAGAAGACAAAACCCTTAAGACTAGGGATGTCCAATTCGCACCTCCCAATCCCAATAACCAAAAAGCCTATCCAGATGATGTGGTAGAAAAATGGAGGGAGGATAGAAGAATAAATAATCCGGGGAGCCACTGTTCGGTTTGGATCCTATTGAGGCTAAGTCCTTAAAAGAATAATCTACAGAAGAGCTTGAGAATCAATCCAAGGAAAAGCAGCTTAAGAAGAAAATTTCTGAGGCTGATATTTTTCAATCCCTTTTAAGTGATACTGAACTAGCATACGAACAAATCCACATACTGAAATCTTTCATAGTAGAAATATTAAATGAGACTCCAGGTAAAAGGATTATGACTCCAGAAAATACACAAGAGAAAATTATGAAAGAGATAAAAGCTACAGAATAATTACAATAAACTAAGACTATTTGTGGCTCTGATGATGTGATTAAGAATGTTTAAGATTATCAGGAAAAGGAAAGTTCTTCTGAAAAGTTGTCAATCCAGACTTCTTAAGCCGGATCCTCAAAACATGTAACCCGTGGAGGTAATTAGAAGGGTGATGAAAAGGAAGTGAATAAGTTGTCAGAGGAAGAGATTCATATTCATGACTTCATTCATCCTGATGATGTTAAGGCTGGTGCTGAGAAGGAAAAATTTTATGAAGATAATATTGTCCAATTATCTACGAGTGAGCATGAGTCTCCTGATGAGGAAGTAGTACCAGAAATCAACAAGGGGAAACAAGTGGTTTCTGATACCCATAATAAAGAAATTTTGAGGAAGTCTGAAGATAGTGGATCATTTAGAGGAAGCTGGTAGAGTTATAGGAAGAACAATCTCAAAGTAAAATGTCTCATTTGGAGTCATCATCCTTAAGACATGATTTTGTTTTTCAGTCTCTGAAGATGTCGGTGGATACCATTCCGATATTTCAATCAATTGATTCAAAATTCCAGATGCTTTAACATAGCATGAATCAAAAGTTAGACTCTTTATTGATGGTGATGGATATATGTGTTAAGATTGAGATTGATCAAAAAAATTTCCTAATCAACTATGAAGGTCAGAGAAAATCTTGCATGAAAATGATGAGATGGTCTATGAAAAGTTTTGTTGATCTGGAATAGCTTGATCAATTTCACAAAGATGTCAAGGAATCCTTTGATACTCAAGATACCAAGATCAAGGATCTTACAAACAACTTTACGAAAAATATGACTCTATAACAAAATACTCGAATTCAAGAGTTAAAAGGCATGAATGGGAAGCTTAGTTATTTTTTCCAAAGATGGAAAACAGAAAATGATCTCTGGATCGAGATAGTGGAAAAGCATGTGAAGCATGATGACTTGCTGAAGGCTCAGGCAGAGGCCCTGAAGGCTCATGAGGATAGGATCACAACCCTCGAAAAGAAAGAAGAGGAGGACCAAAATGAATGGAAAAATATAAAATACAATCATGAAGAAGACGATTCCTATGGAAAAAAGAACCAAAATAGACACAAATCCGATCTTTTGTTCTATCTATTTTTCTTTCTTATGCTAATTCCCCCAATCATAATGAAATCTTGGTTTCTTGTTTTGTTTGGATGTCAATGAAAATATTTTAGGTACCATATTTTTTTTTTCATTCCATCAATTTTTTTTAAAAATCAAAAAGGAAGAGAAGGAAAAAGAATCATAAAGTGGAGAAGGAAAAAGATTTATAAGTATAGAAGAACTATCCCTATGTAAGTGGAAGTTTATCTAAGGGGGTGTTCCCATTACAAATATTTCCACATTCAAATGAAAATTATCATTTCAAAAATCTAGAATATGATTATTAGTGTTCCAAAGCTTAAGGGGGAGTTAGTCATATTCCCCATTGTCCATGAAAAAAGGGAGATAAGTCTAATTTTTAAAGTGTAGATAAATTTTAGCTAATTTATTATATTATTTTTTGTAAGGATGTTTCTGCCTTCCAAAAAGGTGGAGATTGTTGAATCAATAGAGTTTTCCATATAACTTTTCCATTTTTTCATTCAAGGGTGAGATTTTTATGTCATTAAGACTTTCCTTATATCTTTACCATTCCTCTTGTTTTGAAAATAAAAAACACCTTATCTTAATGAAAATATTTTTTTACCCTTGTTTTACTTATCTAAGGAAAATTTCCTTCCTCAGGGAAATTTATCCTTACAATGTATTACTTATTTAATTATCTTGTATAAGTATAATATTCAGTGTCATAACTAAATACTCGTAATCATATAATACTTAGATTTTACAAATTCTGTTTAAAACTCCGAATTCTGGTTACGAACTCTCATGAAGTTCAACTCCGAATTCTTCTTACAAACTCTTATGAAGTTCAACCTTGAAATCTGGATACGAATGTAATGAAGCTCAAGTCCGAATTATGGTTATGAACATTCATGATCATCGACTCCGAATTCTGATTACGATCTTATGTAATGTTTGAATATGAATTCTAGTTATAAATTCTGATTATGAATTCTAGATACAAACTCTTCTGAGTTATGACTCCGAATTCTAAATATGAAATCGGGTTACAAAATTTATGAGTTCTTGTTCTGAAATCTTATGAATCCATTTTCCAAATTTCCTTAAAATTCAGACTCTAGAATTCAAAAGAATTCAGGTTCCGAATTCCTAGAATATAGAATCCAAGTATCCTCATACTATAGACTCTGAATTCATTTTTGGTTAGACTTCGAACATTCATATTTACCAACATTCCAAATACCATATTTTGGTTATTCTTACACTTATTTAGTTATAAAAAATGTCGTGCTTTCAGTTACTCACTAACCATTATTTGAGTGACACGTGTACAGGTCCCTCCAAAATTCAAGGAAAATTTGACTGTTAGAGGAGGGAGTCGACCGTTGAAGTCATGCCTATAAATATGGGTTCATATGGAAGAGATCAAACTTTTGAACAACATTAAAAAATGTTCTTACATGATGTTGAAGTGATTTCAAGAGATAAAGTCTCTTATAAACTCTCAGTCTTCATGCAAAAAGTTTGAACGATTTGTTCAAACATTTCTTCATGCATATTTTCATAGTGAATAGGTTTTATTTCATTAAAATCAAAGACTTCGGGATGTGAAGTCAGAGGTGCCGATTTCCATAAAAATCAAGGTCTTGCGGGGATAACAAGACAGATACTGATCTTTGGATTTAGGGTTTACCTGGGTTTGTGTAAGACATACATTCTTTAGTGTTTAAATCAAGGGACATTATATCCAGGGTTGTTGGATACCCTCCACTTTTGGTTAATAGAGTTTCTTCTTGTAACTTGTACTGTTACTACATTTTTTTCCACTGTGTATTTGTATTATTGAGGAAAGTATAATTATCTTATACTTCCTTATACTTATACTCTTATTTTATATGATTCTATATGATTTATGGTATAATATTAGTTGGTGTAAACTTTTGTTATGATTCAATTCCTGAATCACTTTTCCAAAATCAAGCATGTTATTTGAACATCGAGGTGTTGTGAATTTTGGTTATGCAAAATTTCCTTAGGAATTTTTAATTTATAAAATTAACCCTCCTCTTGTATTTTTATTTTAGTTTACATATTCGATCCTACATTTGGTATTATAGATTATATCATACTCAGACATACCATCTAACATATTCCATGTGATATAATTTTATTTTAGTTATCACACTTGGATCAGGTAGGTCTCCCCAATTTTTTCTGGATTTTATTTTTCCCCATATCAATTTTAATACACTACTGTCATAACCTGATTCAGTGATCCAAGATGTATTCATGTATGTGATTAAGTTGTTTTACTTTTAAGCATTGTATAGTAATGAAGATGTGATTGTTTGTGTTTAGTTATATTATTCTAATGCCTCCCGTTTGTGTGACTTTCCAACTTGGTGATGACCTCCAACCCCTTGACTATTAGAGGTCAGATTGGGGTGGTTTCCAATTAGGCCCCATTAGTATGGGTCATGATAGAGCACAATCAAGGATATTGATCATACCATAAGACCAGAGTTGGTTTGATTAGTTTGGGGAAATAATGAATCTTTTTCTATGTTCTATAATCAGGCTAGAGACTCACATTTTGTTGTTTTGGCCAACATATCCATAAACCAGGACTCTAATCAGCTATTTTTAGTTACCCTACATGAATAAATATGTTAGAGTGAAAACATTGGTACATACATCATATTTGAATTGGTTCTAGTTTCTATGTCCTTCTTTAGAAAAATCCATTGATATAAACATCAACCATGGTACATTTTGATGGTTTTAGTATACCTACATCAATAAATTCATCAGTTATTCCAATGCATAATCATGTGGATGACCCACCAAGAGACGAGGCTTCAGTATAGGGGTCTATACCAATGATAACATCTCCATGTTTTTTTCCAACTATACCACAACCTACTATGAAATATCTAGAGATATATGTGTAATTTTTTCAGTCATATCAGTTGAGTTCAATAAAATAGTTCCAGTGGAAGATAAATTATAATTTTTTGGGTGATATAGATCCCCAAGTGGGTTAGGACTAGATAGAGGCAACCACTTGTGTTTTCTACCATGTTAAAAATCTTTTGATCATATGAAATTTATCACATAAATTTTTATTTATGAATCCAATCAAAGTTAGTGGAGATTAATGAATAATTAAAATTTTAAATAGATATCTACCTGTCATACATCGATCTTATCATTGTAGATGGATTATATTTTTCCATGTTGTGTTCATCATGTTAACTGAATGTTCTACATTTGTAATAGGAAAGTTTGACTAGGGAAAACTATCCTATGATTACTAATTTCTCATGATAATCCATAGATAATTTTTTATATATTTTATTTAGAAAAAACTATTATTCGGGTTTGCAATATGTTATCCATGCATCAAGGAAATCACTTTGAATTACCAATAATTATATATTGATAGATTAATCCATAGTGGTAGAGAGATTTTTGGAAGTGAAGGTGATGACCATGGGTTCTCGTAGTAGACACAATGGTGTTGATACCTTGATAATAGATAGTTGATCACATATGTAGATATCCATACCCTTCATGTACTTCCGGATATAATACTAGGACAATGGATTAGTGGCCTATATCTATCAACATGGAATGACTGATTTGAGGGATAGGTGGGGTTTCTTCTAAAATGGTCTTGTACATATGGAATGATAGTTTCAATATTTATATAAAACTAATCATGAAATCGTCTAGGGACAAACACGGTAAGGTTAATGGCCAAATCATGGAAAGCTATAAGGAAAAAGACTTTGTACCGGGGATGCTAGTGAAGAAGGTGGTGGTTGATGTATTGACTTATTAACCCCACCATCCCTAGGTGGCCTACATATGTCTCAAGGAACAATTACCTAGGGATGTTTATATATTTATTCTATAATATTTTTTAAATATGAGGCTCTATGGATGATATGAGGTACATTTTATGTGCTTTTTACCTTAGTAGTATTGTTAATATACACAGGCTTTATTCATTCCATTATTTACACATCTCTGGTTTGAGGCATATATATTGTTGTTGAGAATTCAATATGAATATTTTTTTCGGTGACACCAACATAAGGTGACTCAATGATTTAACACATCAACTGATGGTTCTATTCTTCCTTGGGGATGATATATTTGTATACAATCTATTTTTAATAGAAATTATTCATTGAAAAATAATCATCGGTAGGGAATAACAAACCATAATACATCCACTAATTGACTATTATAGGTGGATAATAAGGTGTCTCAATAGTAATATGATGATATTTTTCTTTATGAGCGGAATTAAAACCATAGAATAACATTATTGGATAAGAAATAATAGAGTGCAATTGATTTCTCCCTAGTCTATTAGAATGTCTCTTGGAGCAGTTATTCCACAAGGATAATAGTTGTTTTAAAGGAATATTTTGATGTTTTAGTATGGTATTAGAGTGATCAACCTCTTTGGACATGTTATATCACATGTTGGAGTGTATTTAGACCTAAAAATGGTTGAGGTAGTTCCTTAATTGGAATGACCCATGATTGATACTAAGGTGTAGAGTTATTGGGTTTAGCAGTGTAGTACTGATGGTTTGTAGATGATTTCTCCTAAGTGGTAGCACCATTGACTTATTTTACCAAAAATTGGAAGCCATTAATATGTATAAAAAGTTGTCAACATTTATTTGGGAAAATATTTTTGAGTGCTGCCATATTCAGATTTCAATATGATGGTTTCACATAAGTAGTGTTATATTATACATTTGTGATCTGGATTGGTTGTGATTTGATGAGTATGATGTCATTGAAAGCATATGGTTCACATTAGTTTAGAATACATTGGTAGAACTATGATAACCACGATGCTAAGATAGAATATTTAGTATTCACATTGATGATATGGTGACATTAATATATAGTTGATAGGATTATCATCAACTCTAACAACAAGAGTATCAAGTATATCTTCTCTTAAAAGGGTCTTAACTTGTGGTAGTGGTGATGCATAGATCTCTTCAAGGACAATGACATTTAGATTTTTTAAAATCCTACAAAGGGGAAAATGCTTGAATATTCTCTCACGTGGAGAAATATATATCAGTTTTGGTTGGGGATACTCATTATGGTGATAATGAAAATGGGAACATACATAGTAGGATATAATATAGGGATAATCCTTAAAGTATATTATGTTTTTTGGGACAATTCAATCCTTTTCAATTGATGAACGAGGGAAAAATTGACATTAAAAGAGTGGTGACTCTGGATTTTCATACCTACATTTGTGGTACGTCCAGGTGTGGTAAATATATTCCAATCCCACGAATGAAATTTTTGGTTGAAAAAATGAAGATATTTAATGGATTTTCTGTATATTGATTGATAAAATTTTAAAAAGTAAAGGCTTAGAAATCAACTCTAATAGTTTTAGCTCAACTGTTATTGGTTTGGATGTCAGAGTGAAATGAGATATCCATGGACTTCATGATGGGGTAACCCCATCTTTCAAAGGGAAATGATGCTAGATATATTATTAATGACCAAATAAATAATTAGGAATTATTTATGACTATTCAAGAGTTCATATTATTTGATATAATGGGATGTGTGAATGTACATGAGATAGACCGCCTACAATAATTTCAATTGATAACCATTTCATAACAATAAAATCAATTCACATCATGATTGAAAATATGATTGTAGGTGTCCTTTTGGACTCTGTTGAATTTGAGGTGTGAATTCCCCCCTAGAATGATTTCCTTATTAAACAAACCATTCAGTTCATTGAGGACATACTATGGTCTTACATGATCGATTTTTTTTTCAGAGTTGGGAGGATGTCCTACCCATGGAGGAGTTTTCATACAAAAATAGCCACAAATAATTTTCTTATGGAAAAATTTGGGTCTTTTTATGAGCGAAATTTTAGGTCACCACATTTTTGGATTTTTCAAGTATATTTAGAATGCATGGTCACAGAAGTTTGTGTGAGATACTATAGGAAATGTTCATATCATCCAACATTAAAAGAGAACTGCATAGTGCCATTATAAGCCTTATGTTTATCAATGATATGTACCTGTATATTTTGATAAAGGGGACCATTTTGTTATGTGTAGAATCTCCTTGAATTTTTTTGGGAGATTTGGACAAAGTGGTAAGATTTTATTTAATCTAATTACCTCTTAACGGATAAAACATAATGTGTGCATTATGGAATACTACATGGATCTACCTTTTCTGTTGGAAGGATTACATGATGCCTTTCATATGTAGCATATGAAGAGGTATGTGCATGGCCAATAACATGTAATCTTTTGGAGAAAACTACACATTTTGGACAAGGATACGGATTATGAGTAAATAGTTGAAACTAAAGATTATAATGAGATAATATTTCGTGGGTGATCGAATACCCTAGTTCATTTATTATTGTATCATATGAATGTCCATGAGTGAAATTATGAGTAGGAGTCCAAAATTTAAACCTAATATCCTCATATTTCAGTTAAGTTTATATCTATTCGGATTGAAAATAAATAATGTATGGATAATTTAAGAAATTTGATTTTATGGGTTTTCTTTTTTTAATACTATATGGATTACTTTTGGATCCGGGCACTAAGACAATGAGAGATTTAATGTCCTTATGATCTCAGAATTTATTTGTGAAAATATATTAAATATATTAATATTGTGAATGTGTAGTCTTTGAGAAAAAATAAAATAATCATGTACAATGTCCCATATAAAAATCTTATGGAACCACTCTGATTAAATGTGGGTTTTACCTATCGCATGTCATAACCTTGGTCGGGGTATTTAATTTGAGGAAAACATTATACTTGTGAAAATATATAAAATAAAAAAATTTATTTATTTTATTTCTATGATTTATCCACATATATTATCCACTATTTGAAATGTATTAAGGAATATTTTGAATGAAAACCATATAAAACAGTAAATTTTAGTGGATCTATTGGGACAACATTGAAGGTGATATTAGTGAATGGAAATATATTTAGAATGTATTGATGATCATTGAAATATCAAATTTTATGAATCTTACAAACTATAATAATTCATGACTGTTCATAAACATATTTCTAGACAACATCAAGGTAGGTAATTTAATTTATTATTCCCATCCCGTTCATTTATCCTAGTAGAATTGGGATCAATTACATGAATAATATTTATTTTTCCATCATCTGTAGATTTATTTGATGCACTTTTCTCGGGTTTTTTTTCTTATCCGTCTTAATTTTTTTTATTTCATAGACAACTAATCATGGATGAACAAACAATGTATGTGGATTTTCTCTAAAATTTTATGGATTCTATACTATTTCCCTCATTTCTTCACACTTTCAAGATTGGAAATTTCATTGTCTTAGGGATTGATTATTACATTGTATTCAATAATTATGTGATAGTTACTCAGTAAAATAGATAAATACCATGGTATTATCATATAATAGATTGTAATATAAAGGTTGAATGAAAAGAGTGGATGAGTCTACATGGAACATAAACATATTAGACAGTTGGTTTTATTCCAATAATGGTTATAAAATTCTTGGGAATGATCAGCTTGAAAGATCATATTCTAGGTGGATCATGGGTCATATTCATGTGATCTAGTGATGTTAAGGTTGGATGACATTTGATCCATATGTTCCCAAAACAATGGATAATATAAATATGAAAAGGAAAAAACATTATAATAACTAATGAATATAGATAATATAGTACTACAGATGTGTAATCCAACATTACATATCAGTTGGGACCCCTTGAACAATGATATTAATTTTTTGGAGAGTTAAATATCAATGGTTTGGTGAAATTTTCATTGGTTTATGATTATTGAAAATAGTATGTGTTCACATGTAGATACACGATCATGGTTTCTGGTGGTCTCTATATGCCTTTTACATTTCATTTATACCATATAATTTTATGTTTAGATGTTATGTGAGAGATTACCAAATTGGCAGACCTCGGGTTTGCGGGAAATGTCATGTAAATCATTTTAGGGTGTTTGTAACTCATCAATTTTTAGTCTAGACCAATATTTATTGAGTATGATATCATTTTACATTATATGGAGGGTCCAATATCATATTATGTCCCTATATCCTGATTTTGATACCCTATAGAAGTTTAGACTTATGTGTAGTTCATTTTGTCCCTCTTTGAGACTAGTGTTCAATCCTATCAATTCATTTTACACAGGTGTGGTTTATAAAATTAATGTGACCTTATTTATTAGATAGTTTATTATATGTCTAGTATGATGTATCGATATGTATTGTTGTATCGATAGAAATAAATCCACATTGTAGTGGGTCGATCTGGAGTTGGTTCTTGGTGTACCCGATTGATCCTGGGTTTGTCCCCAATATGATTATCTGGGCCTTAAACGACTAGTGATCATTCAAAAGAGGGGACAAATAATAATGACTTAATGGATGGGGTCTCCAGTCTTAACATATATCACAGAGTGGATTGTCCAACAATTGAGAATTACATCAAGATGAATCCTATGGATGGATGTTGGTCATGATAATCATGAGGCGAAGTGTCATTCTTCTGTGTATATCGGTTTATTTTAATGATAAATTGATTGTTGTATTTTTGTTATGAGATAAATATTTTTGATTCTGTTTGTTTATTGTCTTATTGGTGTCCTACTAAGAATTTTTTCACTCTTGCACAGGTTACGCCCATACATGTCGGGTATTATTCTAATTTTTTCCCACATGAATTTTTTATGCGGGGAAAATGAGTTGGTGGAGAATAGCATGAGTTAGATAGATATATGTGTTTTTCAGATTTATTCATTTTATTTTTTCCCTCGAATTTGGAGTAGGTCAAATCAACTCTAGTTTGTGTTGGGATTGTTTGTTTCCGTATTTTTCATTATGTATATTATTTTCATAGAATGATTATTGGATCATAAATGTTTGTTTCCATGGATTAAAATTATTTTATATTTTCTCATTATATGGGATCTGAAGTGTGTGTGTGTGTACATGTATAGTAGAATAATGCCTCCCATGTTTTCTAATATATCTTCTCATTACATTCCTTCGAGATATGGTGAATTAGAGGCAGACCTGGGGTATTCATTATTATAGCCTAGTCAAGCCGGTTAGGATAGAACATTTTTTTACAATGAAATAACAAACTAAAAATCTAAAAATTTCTCATATATTAATTAATTATTAAAAAAATTCAATAGATACTAAAGGTATAATTAATTACATGAGGGGTAGTGATGGTGGGACCAACATCATATGTATTATATTTTATTAAAAACATTTATTTAAATTTTCAATAACATATGTAATGTTCCTCATTCAAAAAATGAAAAAATATTCATTTCAAACTATTTTGTAAAAATTAATGCACGGATATTGCATCACCACATGGTTTTAAAAATAAATTTAAATTCATAAAACTTTGTTTTATGTATATTGCTAAAATCTAGCCACTAAAAATAAATTTTATTGATTAAGTGATTGTAATCTAAAAAAATGGTCATGTACAGTTTTGATCAGTTTTGTATTTAGAGTCTGATAGAACAAACATGCTTTCTTGGTGAATACTAACATACCGTTATTAATAGTAGTACGAATAGTAATATGAACATTATAGATAATAAATAATATTATAATATTATCTTCATAAGGCTATAATATAATGATATCTTGATAAATTTTTCACGGAGATATAAAATCAGTCATAATTTTTAAATTGTTATTTTTGGAATAAAATATTATTTTACTTAAAAACTACATTATTCAAATTTAAAAAATCTATATATTTTCAAAAAATGGTGTACATTTTTTAATCCTAACCATCTAAAAATCTTTGGTTTAATATTTTGTGACTTTTCTGAAATACTTGAATTTTTTATGAATAGTGAAATACTGTAAAATACCATATATGAAAATTATCAATTAAATATACTCTTTTTGACATCATGAAAGATGTAAGAGAAATTATTTAAAACTCAAAAGATCTCTATACTGTTTTTATCATAAAAATTAATTCTATTTATATTCTTGGACCAAAATATTTAAATAATTATTAAAATAATGTAAAATCCTTAATCTCTTCCACTATAAATACTACCCTCATTCTCATCTACCACTCACACCTCTCAAGCCTTGATAATTGTATAAGTTCAGAAAAAATACCCTCCAAAAGGATTTCACCAACATCCATGACCTAATGGTCACCCAAAAAGTCCAAAACCAAATTTATTATGGAGGATCTCAAAGAGAAGAGATCAAGATGTATGAATACTATTTCATTTTCTCGTGTTTTGTTTTCAATTTTTTTATACTCCCTTACAAAAATCCTTATTTGTGTTTCATGAAGAAACTAGTGTGATAGATATTATTTATTTTTATCATGTTTATGGAATTATTCATCGTCATTATTCCTCTCCTCTTCCTCATTTCCTTAAAATAAATAACATCATCCATGATGTGCCGATTTACCAACATCAAAGATGATATGTTTAGAATTTATGTTTGTAATTATAAAATTGGTTATAATTTAATATTAATTTTTGAAAAAAAAATTAATGTGCATGGTATATACAGTTTCAGGTTCTAGAGTTAACATATATGCATAATATTATGTTATATAATTAAATTAGATCAGGATTATCAAATAACCACAAAACTGATCTAAATGGATATCAGTAATGATTTATCTAATGATTCATTCTCATATAATATAAAAAAATTAGGTATGAAAATATTTAATAAATTTTCCACACATGAGTACCGTTTAATTCCACTTCTATAATTTTATTTTCATGTCATAAGAAAATCAATAACAAACCGGCCATGTAACCCAGGAAAAGAACTCACCTGAAACAATGGAAGCAGGAAAATACTGATAATTAAAGGGTATAATTTTATCATGAAATTATCAAAAAAGTTGTTGTAAACAAGAATAAGTTTCATTAATATGTTGATAATAATATTTTATCCATTATAAATGATTTTTAAACACGTTTTATGTAAGAATAACACAATATAAGGGAATTCCTAACATAATTCCACATCATTGGGATATCCTTATTAATTATTCATTATGTGGTAGTAAGAATGTTTTTGAGGTGAATTTTTGTTTATATTATGTTGTATTATGTGTATTTAAATTTCATACACATGTCATATTCAATTTAATAATTCTTTCTCCAATTATATTTGTATGGGACTTTCCATTTAAAGAATCTTTAATAGCCTCTTTAATAAAATTCTGAAAGATTGTTTGTATATATATTTATATTTGTAATGATTGGTTTCCCCTTGATTTCATGATACTTTATTACCATGATTCCTTCCATGCACATAATTATTTTGGGTTTATCCGGTTATATCTCAAGGGATGTTGGGTTGAGCCCATTTTAGCTCACGATATGACATGTGATCCCCATTATATCCCTATAATGCATTTGGTATTCCAAAGATTTAATTTCATCAAATGGTTAATCCATGTTAAAATGTAATTATAATAGTATTATGGTAAAAATATCCCCAAGGAAAATACACAATGCCTCTATACATGTTAATGAGTTTTTATGAAATATATTTTATTGGTGTTTATGTTATCACATAACTTACAATATTTTTCCTTATATTCCTTACTAAGATTTTTGTGTTCATCCCATGTTTTTAAATGTTTTTCGCAGGTTATAAGGATGATTAATAGCAATAAGGAAGAAAATTTAAATGTAATGAAGACTTTTAAATGAAATTATGTTTTTATTTATTGTTTTATAATTTGAAAAAATATAGGTACTATTTTTGTAGTAACGTCATTTATTATTATGGGATGTGATGTATGTGTTATATCATGAATTTATTAAAACTCCAAACCTGAATAGATACTCTTTGTAAGAATTTGTTTCCTTTTATAAAACACAATATTATGTATTCTTTTAATGATTGTTTTTTATAGTTTGTATCAATGGTTGTTTTCATTAAATTTATGGTTTATGATGATGTTAAAGGAATACCATAAATGATTTATACTCTATGGGTAATTTTTAATGATATATAATTTAAATATTACCACGTTTGTTCATCATATATATGTATATTTGGAACTGTTTTCAATATAAGAAATAGGGAAATGTATGTTAGAATGCATTAAGTGGTTGATGTTTGTCCTAATCTGTAGGCTGGAATGGTGAGAATTATACTCGAGTTGTTTGTGACAGAAATGGATCAGTTGAATAAATAAATAAAAGATGGTGGTATAAAATATAGTGTAACAAATAAAGTATGTAATTAATAATAAATATAGTTATCTATGTCTATATATGAATTAGATAGTGTTTTAGAGGCTTAAAATGAGAATAAATCCAACCTAAAGCTTGAAATACTCTAATATTTTTAAAGGATTGTTATACTTCCTTTTGATGGCGAACCATTTTTAATTATATCTGTTGACAATTTTATAAGATATATTTGTCAAAATAAACTTATTCATTATTATTGGGACATTTAAATTTACATTGGATAAATTTCTGGTATTTTTATGATAATGTTCATTTTTTTAATGAATAGTGAAAAATGTTGTATTTTAATTCAAATCATCTTTTAAATATAATTTATTTATATGATTAGATTATCTTCTTAAATTGTTTTAAAGTTAAATTAGAATATATTTTTACCATTTAATCCAATAGTGGTCATTGAAATTAATTTCACCTTGAAATTGGACTTAAACTATTGTCAATCTTTTGATATATATTGTTTCATAAAAACACGCTATTTGTTCTGATAGCGGGAATTAATTATTATGATAATTATTGTAACATAAATGTTTTGAATTTTCTAAAATATACATCTTTTTTGAATTTGGAATATCAAATATATATTAGGGTGAAGTTTTGTTATTTTTCTAAAAAACATCAATTGTTGATGAATAGTGAAACCACTAAGTCGTAATTAAAAAACTGATTTTTCGTTTAAATGAAATTTTATCACCTCTGTGTTTTGAATTTCAAAAATTAGAAATAAATTATTGTAATTATCAAGTAAAATGTGGTTCAATGGTATTAAAATACTTTTTTGGTGAATAGTAACATTTATGTTTTAATCGCGATTATTGGTAATTAGTGTAGTTTAAGGTAAAAATAATGTTTTAATAATATGAAATGACCATGACACATGTCCTAACATTATTGGATGTGTCATGGACGACCAAGAAAACCCATGGGTCGATTTTTGAGATCCCATGGAGCCACTTGTGTAAGATAATGACATTAATGCCATTTATTTAAAGTAAAAGTAAAAATGACACAAACATGTATTGTTTTACTAAATAATTTTTTACATGGGGTAATACAAGATAGATTTTTGACTATTAATATTAATTGGAAAGATAAAAATATTTCATACATCATAATATATTTTTTAATAATTTTTAGACATTAAATAAATTAATATATTTATGACATCATGATGATGTAGTGATTACCTCATTATTTAATGATTTAAATAAAATGAAAAGATAATGTAAAATCTAAGGCCTACACATGTAAAAAACCTATTATATGAGTATATTTCTAACCCTTATCACCTTATCCTCAAAATACATCAATTTTGGACTTTTCAAATCCAAAACCCATTTGAAAATAAAGTAACATTTTATACCTTTACAAGAGTACCCCTCCTCTCCTCTAATAAAAGGCCCCCACCTCTACCTCCTTACCAACACCTCTCAATCCTTTGGCTAGGCCAAGATATTTTCATTTTCTCTTTCCACATCCCTATACTAATCCTAAAAGATTTACCTTAGGCAGGAAGCTCTTCAAGAAACACTTTTGGTTCAAACCAAAGGGAGTTACCTGATTTTAAGGTAACATCTTCACTTGTGTTTTTTGTTTTATTTTGCTTCTACACCACCTAAACACTTTGTATTAATTTATTTTGTAACAAATATAGTATCTTCAATATAGTATAATGTTTTTATAAGAAGGATTCTAGCTACAATTACACACACCAAAATCTAATGGTTAAAGAACATACTGTTTCTGTGGATGGTGAATTTCCGCCTCACGAAATGATGATTGTTCAATATTCTTTTAACACTTTCAAAGGTCGGAATTAAGATGTCACGATATTTATATATGATATATAATATGTTTATGTTTTTATTTAGCTTCTGTATTTTTCATTTATGGAATACTTTTATGGTTTCCATTATGGGTAAACGTGAAATCTTCATTTTATGAAGTGCCGACTACCGCCGCCTCAAAGAGATTTGATTCGTTAATACCATACATGGTACGTATAAAGGATAGATTTAATGATATTATATATAATATCATACAATAATTATAATTCTATTGTGTATAAATATGTTTCAATTCCATTATATATTAAATAGAAATGGAAGTAGCGTTCATGTGTACGTACGTCTTACCGTCTCCATTAACTGTGCATTAAATTTCTTACCACTAAATGTTATGTAATATTATAAATTCATGAATATAATGGTTATATATGATATATATGATATCTACATAATGAATATAATTTTGGATATAATGGATATTTTACTGTAACACCCCGAAATTTTATGAAAAATATTCTTTTTAATTTCATTAATGTCTTGTGTTGTACGCTACACCAAAAGGAGCTTGCAAAACACGCATCCTTATCTTGCCTTGCATTACACGCAATCATGACCTTCCTCGATAGCGCGTGTAATACGCAATACCGAGTTTCACTAAACAACGATATGCTATTAAAATATTATTAAAACTAGCCGTTATGAATAGTAATAACCACTTTTTAAAATTCTGTAAATCTTATTTTTCAAAATGAACTTCATTTTTGGATTCGGAGTATCGAATTTAGCCTAAGGTGAAATTTTGGTACTTTTCGGATAACTTTCATATTCTGATAAATAGTGAAAATTACTAAATTATAATTAAAAACAACTTTTTTAATCGAAATAATTAATAGTGATAAATCATTAATTTGAGTGGTTTTAAAGTATATTTAGAATATATTTTTACAATTTAATACAATGTTGGTCATTGGATGTAATTTCACATTTAAACTAGACATAAACAAGTGTCAATCTTTTGATAGATATTGTTTCTTAAAAACACGCTATTTGTTTTAATAGAGGGATTTAATTATAAAATTAATTAATGCAACTTTTATGTTATAAATTTGGTAAAATAGACTTCATTTTTGAATTCGGATTATGAAATATAGCTTGAGATAAAATTTTGGCATTGTTCTGAAAAACATCAATTTTTGATGAATAGTGAAACTACTAAGTGGTAGGTTAAAAACTGAATTTTGCATAAAACTTAATTTCACCGCTTCTGTGAATGGAATTTCGAAAATCCGAGATACACGGTTAATATCAAGGACTAAAATGTGGTTCAATGAGATGAAAATATTTTTTTGGTGAATAGTAACTTTTTACTTTTTTTTACCACGGTTAATAGTAAATAGGGTAACTAAGGGTAAATATGATATTAATATTACCCTAACACATGTCCTAATTCTATTGGACAAGTGTAATTCGACCAAAAACAAACTTAGGAATAAAATATGACCATTTAGGCCCACCTGGATTAGATTAGGACATTTATTATTAATTTATTTAAAGAAGGGTTAAAATAGTTAAAATCAAAGTTTAATAAGTAAATCATTTTTAATATGTGGTTATACATAAGATAAATTAGATTATAAATATTCATTAGAAAGCTAAAAAGATTTCCTACATGATGGTATTTTATTTGTAATTTTTAGACATCAAATAATATAATTTATTTATGACACAAAGATGATGCCGTAATTATCTTATTAATGAAATATTGACATAATTGATAATATAAATACCAAAATAAATGTTATTTAAGACTTTTTATGAATTCCACTAATTTTTTAGGTTACTATGATATATTAGTGTTGATTTAATCAACTTGGTTCGAACATATAATTCTGTTATGACTTTCACAAAAATCATATATCAAATAGTGTCAAAATTGACAGAAAATAATTTTTAAATCAAATATTATATTATTAATTGTTATTTTATTCCTAAAAAACTAAGGTTCGTCCAAATGACTTAGATAATGATATATGTATTAATAATATACAATTTGGGGTTCGTTTGGCATGTTATAGTAAGTTTATTAACCATATAGTGAAAGAAAACAAAAAGACACGGTAAAAGTTAAATTATTTAACTTAGAGTAAAATCTAATTGATAAGGTTAACATAATACCCTAAACTTGTCTAAATCCTATTGGTTGATAGGATTTCGACCCATCCCCACTTTAGCTTCGAAATAAGACCCTTTGGAACCATTATAAACCGATTTTAACTTTAATATAAAATAATATTTTGAGGTATTCCTAAGGTGCCCCTCTCCTCCCTTATAAAAGGAAACCTCCTCCCCTTCCTCCTCACACCAATTTGAGCACTCAAGCTCGGCCAAACCCTGACAATTTATCCTCTCCACTTCCCTAGCAACATCCTAGAGGTTCTGGTCTTCCTCAAAGAACAATTTTACTGCCCTAAGAGGAGGTCTCAAAGAGTCACTTCAAAGAAGAGGTAATTACCGTTACCAATTCTTTCATCTTTATTTCTTCTTCCACTTCTTCTTCTTAGGTTGTTTCATTATGAAGTAATAACATAAGTATCACTCATATACTGATATGTTATTATAAGTATGAAACAACCCTATTTCACCATCTATCCATCCTACGGAAAAAGAAATCACCGCGCGTGCGTACGTACGGAATACCGTCTCCACGCCGTGGTGTAATCTATTTTCCACCACCACCTTACATGGATGGGTATAATGGTGTAAAGAATAACTATAAATAGTTATTACAACATCATATTGATCCTGATATATTGTATAATACACTCCAATTCAATTCAATATTTATAGAAATGATATCATCGCTCGTGCGTACGTACGGAATACCGTCTCCACGACGCGATGAGATTCATTCTCCATGTTAACCATTTAAGAATGATTATAATGTATATATAAGAAATAATAATTAAATATATGACATTATAAAGCTACTGGATTTATGTATATATATACATATGTATGTCATCTACTTACTTCCATTTCAAGACAATAAGGAAAGGAAAACAGCGTTCATGCGTACGTACGGACTACCGTCTCCATGAACGGTGTTTTTCATTTTATTTATCTACCTATTATATATATATATATATATACTGAATATATATGATATATAATTCATATTTTTTATTTTGGAAGTAAGTAAATCATGATATAAGTAATAATGATGTCAAAACAACAAGTCAAAACACCTACGATAAATGAAACGATTTTACCCAAAACGCTTCTTCAACATGGAATTTACAAAAGAACGGGTAATATAATGTCATAAGTGAACCATATATGATATCATAACAATGAATGTGATTCTGTAATAAGTCAATAACATGATTTAAATCATTATACAGGAGGTTCGGACACTTACAAAGCAAGTCGGACCTAAGGTAAGGGAAATATCACAATCTCATTTTTATCCGAGATTGTTTATACTTTGGTATTTACTGGGGTGTATTTTATCATCCACATCCATGTTTCATCAATATGTAATATTATTTCCATCCAACTACAATTGTTTAAATCCATTTTTACCCTTCGGTGAGTTTTTAGTAATATGTATGAAAGGAATATTTTGTCGTACGAGGTACTTTTTTGACTTTTCCGACAAAAGTACGAAGAATGTTTTTTTTAACTTATACGGCACGAACGGATTTTTACGGTTTTATAAAGCCTTATTTTCATGAACCTTCCTCCAAAATATTTCATGACTATTTTCAATAAAATCTCTTTCTTTTAAAATTGCATGATGTTTTGTGAAAAGGAATTGATTTTGAAGAAGAAAGGATATTTTCCTCAAGAATTCATTTCAAGTGTTTTATCAAAATTATTTTCCATCCAAGATAATAAAGGGTTCTGTTTCTATCCATATGTTTACATTGATTTGGCTATGTTGTGATGGAATTATGTTTAAGAATTCCTTTATCTTATATGAATGGTTTTATGATGTCATGTTGTTTAAGAATCCCATTTTTATTACATGGGTTATTCTATGATGTATGGTTTATGATTTTGTGGCACACATAAGAAAGGATTCATTATAAGATGGGTGGGACCTATATCTCCCTCCAATGCATTGGGTAAAGATTTTATATCTCATGAGATAGACATGGCTGGAACGGAAGGTTATTTCGGTTCGGTGATACATGACTGAAACGAGGAGTGAACTCGGTTCAGAAAGGGACTTTGTCCACTAAGATAGTCTTGGCAATGAGTCATGACAAACAAGAAATGATTTTCCATGATTATGTGTGCATGCCACAATGTTTCAAGTTTCATGTTATGATTATGGGGATCTCATTTTCAATTCTATGATTTATCCCATGTTATGATATTATGAGCTCTTTTGCAGGTTAAGATTTCCAAAAGCTATGTTCTTATGTATATGATGTGATTGATATTTCTTTTGTTTACCCTTACTGAGCATTTGAGCTCACCCTTTTATGTTTTCTTTTCCCCAGGATATAAAGAAAAGTTTTAGGTAAAAAAAGGGGAAGATCTTTATGGGAGATATTGAAGATCTTTCACCACGATTAGAAGATTACGTTCCGAGTTTCCAAAGACACTAAACTATTACGATCCTTGTGTGTGTGTTTATGTTATGTACTAAGTATTCCGCAAAAGTAATGTGATGTCCATGTACGTCAAGATACGGGTCTCTACAGTTGGTATCAGAGGAAAGGTTTAGTCAACCTTTGGAAACTAGGATGCGAAAACGTTAGTGAGATCCCTAGAGATATTTCTAAGGTATGTCTAGGGATTCCCCTAAGGATAAGTATACGTATAGGATATAGTTCTAGAACTATGGTAACGATATTAGATTAAACCAAAGATGATAGATATTTAAGTTACTCCCCCTTTATTGTGATTTTTTCATCTAACACTATTCTTTTTGGGTTTTAGAAAATGGTTGGAAACAAGGTGATTCACGATAATGGAGGATATGATGGACAATGGAATGATATCCTTCATGAGCAACCAAATGAAATGGGATTTGGAAGTCCAAACATCATTATTATGCCGAATCAGCAATCTCATAATATGATCAATAAAGTAAAATTTGGTAAGTTTCCTGACTCGACTAATAAGAGAAAGATGGAGTTCCATGATGATCATAGAGGAAAGAAAGTTAAATTTCCCCAATGTAAATCATGTGGGAAGAGGCATCAAGGAGAATGTTTCAAGGGAACTGGAAGATGCTTTGGGTGTGGAAAAGAAGGACACAAAGCAAGTAAGTGCAAAGGAAAAGGGTCGGTTAACACCATGGATGAGGATAATGGTAATGCTACGACATCAAAAATGGTTAAGTGTTTTAAATGTGGAATGTATGGGCATTATGCAAACAAATGCCCTAAGGGAAAGACTCATGAAGAGAATCAGTATGGTCATATGGGTAGTATTTATGTGGATGATGATGAAGAGACTACAAATGATATGTGAGATGAAAGAATTTTTGAAGCTCGGTCAACGGTTTGAGAATGTAGTGGAATGATTACATGTTTATCATGTGTAATTTTGGAATAAAGAGATATCTATGGATTGTTACACTGTTGTCTTTCCTTGTGTTTTGAAAGTGTATGATTAATGTTACCAGTATCCATGAAAGGTTATTCAGATATTTTTGGAATGTAGATGATATGCGCATAATGAAGGGATAAGGAGAAAATTAAATGTTTGATAGTATTCATGAGCTCATGATTGATATAAGGACTAAGTGATATCATGGTTTGAGTATATAGAATTTTGAGGATTTTGGTATGTGGAAAGTGTTAACGTTTAACTAAACTCATGTTTTCACTAAGGTATTCAAGAGAATACACGATTAAGGTCTTTGAATGTTCGGAATGTGACCAACAAGACATATCTTATGATATGTGGGGATCAACGACAGTATTAAATCTCTGGTAATCGTTGACTGCAGTATTATGTATAAGCCTAAAGATTAGACTGGATTATGTTGGACATAAGTTAGTATTGTTTAAGGATAGAAGATTTTCGATATTATTGATGGGATGTTATAGTAACGTAGTTTTAAAAAAGGACAACCTGCAGGACGGGCGACAGCCCATCGCTTCGGACAAGGCTGTAAGAATCGAACCCACAACCGAAGTGCGACTGGCCTTTATCGCCTACCACTGACCTACAGGAAGTCCCTGTTTAGTAGAAACTAGTTTTATTATATTAAGCAGTATGATATATGAAGTATAAGCCCATTTTAGGAACTATATATGATTAATCCCACTATAGATCGACTTATGTATATAAATTTTGCTAACCTTTTGAGACAGATGGAATGACCTGTCATTTATCACATGATCTGCTAACACTTCACGAATAACAAATTCAACTTCATTTATTTAAGAGATGAAGTGGAAATTGTTCAAGGCACGAACAACAGTGAGATTGTACCAAAATAAAGTAAGTATTTATTCTAAGCAAATTTTCAACTTTAGGGAAATGATCTTGAAAACCAAAAATGTTGTCCTAGTGATCTTATACCTGATGAATCAGATGGTACCTTATATCATCACAAATCTATGGATTTGTGATTACTGGCTTTTCCATATCCATGTTCTCTACCACTCTCCATCAGAACATGATGGTTAGATTTCTCTTCCATATCCATATTTTCACCTATGTGGAAACCCAATGATTAGTTTATTTGGGTAACCGTTACGTTTCATACTTTTGTTTTTAAAGATTGGTTTTGATATTCCTTTTTACGATGTGGGTTTCTATTAAAGAAACTTTCAAATAGTAAACCATTTATAACCCCGACGAATTTTGAGGGCGAAATTCATTTTAAGGGGGGTAGAATGTAACACCCCGAAATTTTATGAAAAATATTCTTTTTAATTTCATTAATATCTTGTGTTGTACGCTACACCAAAAGGATCTTGCACAACACGCATCCTTGTCTTGCCTTGCATTACACGCAATCGCGACCTTCCTCGATAGCGTGTGTAATACGCAATACCGAGTTTCACTAAACAACGATATGCTATTAAAATATTATTAAAACTAGCCGTTATGAATAGTAATAACCACTTTTTAAAATTCTGTAAATCTTATATTTCAAAATGAACTTAATTTTTGGATTCAGAGTATCGAATTTAGCCTAAGGTGAAATTTTGGTACTTTTCGGATAACTTTCATATTCTGATAAATAGTGAAAATTACTAAATTATAATTAAAAACAACTTTTTTAATCGAAATAATTAATATTGATAAATCATTAATTTGAGTGGTTTTAAAGTATATTTAGAATATATTTTTACAATTTAATACAATGTTGGTCATTGGATGTAATTTCACATTTAAACTAGACATAAACAAGTGTCAATCTTTTGATAGATATTGTTTCTTAAAAACACGCTATTTGTTTTAACAGCGGGATTTAATTATAAAATTAATTAATGCAACTTTTATGTTATGAATTTGGTAAAATAGACTTCATTTTTGAATTCGGAATATGAAATATAGCTTGGGATAAAATTTTGGCATTGTTCTGAAAAACATCAATTTTTGATGAATAGTGAAACTACTAAGTGGTAGGTTAAAAACTGAATTTTGCATAAAACTTAATTTTACCGCTTCTGTGAATGGAATTTCGAAAATCCGAGAGACACGGTTAATATCAAGGACTAAAACGTGGTTCAATGAGATGAAAATAATTTTTTGGTGAATAGTAACTTTTTACTTTTTTTTACCACGGTTAATAGTAAATAGGGTAACTAAGGGTAAATATGATATTAATATTACCCTAACACATGTCCTAATTCTATTGGACAAGTGTAATTCAACCAAAAACAAACTTAGGAATAACATATGACCATTTAGGCCCACTTGGATTAGATTAGGACATTTATTATTAATTTATTTAAAGAAGGGTTAAAATAGTTAAAATCAACGTTTAATAAGTAAATAATTTTTAATATGGGGTTATACATAAGATAAATTCGATTATAAATATTCATTAGAAAGCTAAAAATATTTCCTACATGATGGTATTTTATTTGTAATTTTTAGACATCAAATAATATAATTTATTTATGACACAAAGATGATGCAGTGATTATCTTATTAATGAAATATTGACATAATTGATAATATAAATACCAAAATAAATGTAATTTAAGACTTTTTATGAATTCCACTAATTTTTTAGGTTACTAGGATATATTAGTGTTGAGTTAATCAACTTGTTTGGAACATATAATTCTGTTATGACTTTCACAAAAATCATATATCAAATAGTGTCAAAATTGACACAAAATAATTTTTAAATAAAATATTATATTATTAATTGTTCTTTTATTCCTAAAAATCTAAGGATCGGCCAAATGACTTAGATAATGATATATGTATTAATAATATACAATTTGGGGTTCGTTTGGCATGTTATAGTAAGTTTATTAACCATATAGTGAAAGAAAACAAAAAGACACGGTAAAAGTTAAATTATTTAACTTAGAGTTAAATCTAATTGATAAGGTTAAAATAATACCCTAAACTTGTCTAAATCCTATTGGTTGATATGATTTCGACCCATCCCCACTTTAGCTTCGAAATAAGACCCTTTGGAACCATTATAAACCGATTTTAACTTTAATATAAAATAATATTTTGAGGTATTCCTAAGGTGCCCCTCTCCTCCCTTATAAAAGGACACCTCCTCCCCTTCCTCCTCACACCAATTTGAGCACTCAAGCTCGGCCAACCCCTGCCAATTTCTCCTCTCCACTTCCCTAGCAACATCCTAGAGGTTCTGGTCTTCCTCAAAGACCTATTTTAGTGCCCTAAGAGGAGGTCTCAAAGAGGCACTTCAAAGAAGAGGTAATTACCGTTACCAATTCTTCCATCTTTATTTCTTCTTCCACTTCTTCTTCTTAGGTTGTTTCATTATGAAGTAATAACATAAGTATCACTCATATACTGATATGTTATTATAAGTATGAAACAACCCTATTTCACCATCTATCCATCCTACGGAAAATGAAATCACCGCGCGTGCGTACGTACGGAATACCGTCTCCACGCCGTGGTGTAATCTATTTTCCACCACCACCTTACATGGATGGGTATAATGGTGTAAAGAATAACTATAAATAGTTATTACAACATCATATTGATTCTGATATATTGTATAATCCACTCCAATTCAATTCAATATTTATAGAAATGATATCATCGCTCGTGCGTACGTACGGAATACCGTCTCCACGACGCGATGAGATTCATTCTCCATGTTAACCATTTAAGAATGATTATAATGTATATATAAGAAATAATAATGAAATATATGACATTATAAAGCTACTGGATTTATGTATATATATACATATGTATGTCATCTACTTACTTCCATTTCAAGACAATAAGGAAAGGAAAACAGCGTTCATGCGTACGTACGGACTACCGTCTCCATGAACGGTGTTTTTCATTTTATTTATCTACCTATTATATATATATATATACTGAATATATATGATATATAAATCATATTTTTTATTTTGGAAGTAAGTAAATCATGATATAAGTAATAATGATGTCAAAAACAACAAGTCAAAACACCTACGATAAATGAAACGATTTTACCCAAAACGCTTCTTTAACATGGAATTTACAAAAGAACGGGTAATATAATGTCATAAGTGAACCATATATGATATCATAACAATGAATATGATTCTTTAATAAGTCAATAACATGATTTAAATCATTTTACAGGAGGTTCGGACACTTACAAAGCAAGTCGGACCTAAGGTAAGGGAAATATCACAATCTCATTTTTATCCGAGATTGTTTATACTTTGATATTTACTGGGGTGTATTTTATCATCCACATCCATGTTTCATCAATATGTAATATTATTTCCATCCAAATACAATTGTTTAAATCCATTTTTACCCTTCGGTGAGTTTTTAGTAATATGTATGAAAGGAATATTTTGTCGTACGAGGTACTTTTTTGACTTTTCCGACAAAAGTACGAAGAATGTTTTTTTAACTTATACGGCACGAACGGATTTTTACGGTTTTATAAAGCCTTATTTTCATGAACCTTCCTCCAAAATATTTCATGACTATTTTCAATAAAATCTCTTTCTTTTAAAATTGCATGATGTTTTGTGAAAAGGAATTGATTTTGAAGAAGAAAGGATATTTTCCTCAAGAATTCATTTCAAGTGTTTTATCAAAATTATTTTCCATCCAAGATAATAAAGGGTTATGTTTCTATCTATATGTTTACATTGATTTGGCTATGTTGTGATGGAATTATGTTTAAGAATTACTTTATCTTATATGAATGGTTTTATGATGTCATGTTGTTTAAGAATCCCATTTTTATTACATGGGTTATGCTATGATGTATGGTTTATGATTTTGTGGCACACATAAGAAAGGATTCATTATAAGATGGGTGGGACCTATATCTCCCTCCAATGCATTGGGTAAAGATTTTATATCTCATGAGATAGACATGGCTGGAATGGAAGGTTATTTCGGTTCGGTGATACAGGACTGAAACGAGGAGTGAACTCGGTTCAGAAAGGGACTTTGTCCACTAAGATAGTCTTGGCAATGAGTCATGACTAACAAGAAATGATTTTCCATGATTATGTGTGCATGCCACAAAGTTTCAAGTTTCATGTTATGATTATGGGGATCTCATTTTCACTTCTATGATTTATCCCATGTTATGATATTATGAGCTCTTTTGCAGGTTAAGATTTCCAAAAGCTATGTTCTTATGTATATGATGTGATTGATATTTCTTTTGTTTACCCTTACTGAGCATTTGAGCTCACCCTTTTATGTTTTCTTTTCCCCAGGATATAAAGAAAAGTTTTAGGTAAAAAAAAGGGGAAGATCTTTATGGGAGATATTGAAGATCTTTCACCACAATTAGAAGATTACGTTCCGAGTTTCCAAAGACACTAAACTATTACGATCCTTGTGTGTGTGTTTCTGTTATGTACTAAGTATTCCGCAAAAGTAATGTGATGTCCATGTACGTCAAGATACAGGTCTCTACATTTACCACATGAACAACATGTAATTACAAGAAGTTTATTTTTGACTAAACTGCCCAGGGTCGACAAAACGACCATTATTATCCTAAATCATTACATAGTGTTCATGACATGGTAATAATTGATATAAGAGAAATAATGAACTTGAAAAAGATTCTTAATAAAGTAGAAATTAACTCAAGTTTATCATTCAGGAGGTTAAAGAACGACCGAGTCAAGTAGGACACGAGGTAAGGGAATCCGTCTCAATCTCCTTTCATAGAGGCATATTTTGTTTTATACACATATTTATTTTATACGGTGTATAAACCCCTATGAATTTTATGATTATTCAAAAGTAATATTTTTATACAAAGCGTTTACTAAACGATAAAAGGGAATGTTTTTTTTCGTACGTATGTGGCTACAACGACTTCTCCGCCACCGTGGCCATTACTTGAGTTTCGGCTTCCTCTACAAGTCATAACGTTTTTTGAATGAAAATAAATACCATGTTCTACATTTATTCTATTTTGGAATTGAAAATGGTTTTCATAATGTTTTAATATCAATGTGTTGTATTGATATCATGTGATTGAAAAGTGGAAATGTTGTGTTTCCTTTATGCATGTTTTATGTGATATGATTATGTTATGGTGCTTGGGAATTGTTGTGAAGACAGGTGGTTCAGTGATAAAAAAAGGTGGGTGAGCCTGATATAGCTCTACAATACATTGGGTAACGTGAAGGAGTTAATTGTTAAGGTTTCTTTGAAGAGATTTAGGGAATATATGGTCATGAGTATTCCAAACGTAACCAAGAGGGTTACTCCCTACGTAAAAATGTTATGAATGCCTCAAGTTACCTTTATGTATTATGATTTCTAGGATTTATTCATGATTTGATGAGGTATGTTAAAGTGATTATTTTTTATGGGTAAATTATTATTTCATTCTTATGTATATATGAACTCATGTTTCCTTTACATATTTTTATAACCCTTACTGAGCTTTTTATGATCATCCCATGTTTTTGAAATGTATTTCATAGGTCAAGGGAATGATACATGATATGATGATAGTGTCACGGAAGTTTTAAGAAAGAATCCATGTTTTATTTTAAATATTTTTCCGTTGATGGGAAAAATGAATGATATCTTTTATGTAACCACTTTGTTTAAATGTGGAATGTAATGAATGTTTTATGATCTAAATCTCTAAAACTCTAAACCTGAAAAGATCCCCAATGTGTAATCCTGTAATAACTCAAGATTATGTAATCTTTAAGTTTGGGGCCTTATAGATGGTATCATAGGTCGGTTTAGATAAGTTATGGAGTCAGAATTATATTAAATGATTATCCAAAAATATTTTTTTTCTGGTCAAATTGAAATTATATAGAATTTGAAGATGACCATGTTTCTTCATCTTAGACATGTTTGTTCAGAATGGTTTTTCATAGAGGAAACAGAGAAGCATTTATAATAAGGCATACAGAAGGAAATGACCTTCTGAATTAGCATCCTGAGATGGTCGGAATTGGAACTGAACAGTTTTTTGTAGTAATGGCACAGTTGAATCAAGCGATAAATGGTGGATGTATCCATCCACGAGATCAGCCAGATTAACCGCAGAGGAACATGTTAGTGGTGGAAAATTTCCTGAGGCAACATCCCCCATCATTCAGAGGATCATATGACCCTGTGCTAGGTGAAGGGTAGATTAGATCACTGGAGAATATTTTCGATGTCATGGGGTGTTCAGATAATCAAAAGGTTAGTCTTGCTATTTACTATTTGGAGGGTGAAGCAGATCAATGGTGGTCGATGGTTAAAAATATCAGGGATGCTGATGAGATTGATGCTCTCGACTGGGATGAATTCAAAGGTATGTATCTTGAGAAGTATTTTCCTAATACTGTTTGACTTAGGATGGAAAATCAATTCCTAGAATTTAGGCAAGAGGAGGACTCAATGGCTGCCTATAAAGAAAGGATCACTCGATTGGCAAGGAATGCTCAAACTTTTATCCGAGACCTTGATATTAAAATCAATCATTTATACTCAGGATTAAAGGAGAAATATCAAAGGTAATTAGCTTATCATGAGTTTAAAAGTTTTGAAAATATTGTTCAATGTGCTGAGAAGGTGGAAATGGAGTTTTCCAATGATCAAGTGTTCTATAACAACCAATAGAATAAGAGACCTCAGTGGCAGGAGAAAGAGAAGAATTCTTCAAAAAATTCTGATGTTAAGAAAACTATGTTTCCAGTTTCTGATAAATGTGGTAAAAGGAATGCTGGGGAATGACTTTTGAACTCTAGAAAGTGCTACAAATGTTGTAAGATGGGACATAAGGATCTTTATTGCACTGAAAAAGATTAGGGTGATGGTAAGACCAAATTTGATTTACAGTTAGTGAAATGTTTTAAGTTATATGAGATGGGTCACTTTGCAAATGAGTGTCTGACAAAGATCCTGAGTGATGGGAAGTAGATAGACTACAAGAAGAAAGGGGTTGTGAAATCATTTGCAACTACTTCAGCAGATTATGGGCCATCAAATGAAGTTATATCTGGTACTTTGTTTGTTTTTTCAGATTATGTCAGTGTGTTGTTTGATTTGGGGTCAACACATTCTTTCTTCCCTAAAAAATTTTCTAGTAAAATAGGAATACCATCTCACGAAATGACTCTTAAACCTGTGGTAAAAACACAAGTGGGAAATGTTGAAGAAAAAATAATTTATTAGAATCTTCTTATCCGTATCCGTGGAAAGATCCTACTTGAAAACCTTATTGTTTTACCTCTAGTAGAGTTTGATGTTATCCAAGGTATGGATTGGCTCTCTGTTTACTATTTTATGATTTAATGTAGAGCTAAAGAAGTTTTTTTCAGAAAGACTTTCAGTTTGTGTACAAGAATGAACCCCTACTGTTGATAACATATTTAAAGGATGAGAAACTTGTAGAATATGGAAATGAATGTTACCTTGAACATATCATTGAAGACAAGGGAACTATTCAGATTAATGATGTACCAGTGGTAAATGAGTTACCTGATATTTTTCCTGATGAGTTTCTTGGAATAATACCAGATCAGGAAGTTGAGTTTACTATTGATTTAGTTCTTGATGCTAAGACAATATCAAAACCCCCTTCTTGAATGTCTCAAACTGATCTTTTAGAGTTGAAGGACAAATTGCATGATTTATTAGAGAAAGGTTTCATTCGACCTAGCACATCACGATGGGGTGCTCTTGTTTTATTTGTTAAAAATAAAGGTGGATCTATGAGACTTTGCATTGATTATAGATCCTTGAATAACATCACTCTTAAGAAGAAATATCCTTTGCCTCATATCGATGATTTTTTTGATCAGCTCCAGGGAGCACATTATTTTTCAAAGATTGTCCTGAGATCAGGGTACCATCAGTTGAAGGTGAAGGAAGAAGTTGTTCCAAATACCAAGTTTCATACATGATATGGCCATTATGAATTTGTAGCAATTCCTTTTGGTCTAACTAATCCACCTGCTGTATTCATGGACTTAATGAATATAATTTTCCACGAGTTCTTGGATAAGTTTGTGGTGGTTTTCATAGATGATATTTAGGTGTATTCTAAAATTAAAGAGGAGCATGAAAGACATTTAAAGGTTATTTTGAAAACCTTGAATGAAAATAAATTTTATGGGAAATTCATAAAGTGTGAGTTTTGGTTTCAACGAATTTCTTTCTTTGGTCACATTGTTTCTGAATATGGGATAACTGTTGATCCTGCAAAAATAAATGTTGTTGAAGAATGTCCAAGTCCCACAAATTTAATTGAGATTCATTACTTCTTTGGTTTGGAAGGATATTACTGAAGGTTTGTTAGATATTTTTCATGGTTATCTAGTCCAATGTCTAAGATAACTCGGAATTGTGTTAATTTTATCTGGACAAAAGAATGTGATGATTGTTTTCAGGAATTGAAAAGAAGATTGGTGAATGCTCATGTTTTGGCACTACCTTCCAGGAATGGTGAGTTTGTTACCTACAGTGATGCTTCATTGAAAGGATGTGGTTGTGTCCTAATGCAGAATGATCAGGTAATTGAATATGCTTCACATCAGTTGAAAACTCATGAGGTAAATTACCCCACACATGATTTGGAATTAGCTGTTGTTGATTTCACTTTAAAAATTTGGAGGCATAATTTGTATGGAGTAAAGTGTGAAATATATACCGATCACAAAATTTTAATGTATATATTCACTCAGAAATGATTGAACATGAGACAGAGGAGATGGATAGAATTAATCAAGGATTATGATTGTACAATTCATTACCATCCTGGAAAAGCCAATAAAGTGGATGATGCTTTGAATCAAAAAAGTAATGCTTCATTAAAAATGTTGTGTTTGGTACGTGATCATTTGGTTAAGGATTTGATGAACTTTGGCATAAAATTTGTGGGTGCAGGATGTTCTTCGGGTTTGTTTCAGGTGTCAGTGAAATATTCTCTATTAGACAGAATCAAGAAAGCACAGAAGCAATACAATGAGTTTGCAGAAAAAGGTAGACCTGGTTCAGAAGGGTATGTTGCCTGAATTCAACATTGATAATGATAGTGTTTTGATATTTGGGATGAGATTGTGTGTGACTTGTGATTCACAGTTGAATAGAGAGTTGTTATGTGAAGCCCATAGTTCTCCATTTTCAGTTCATCCAGAAAGTACTAATATATATAGAGATCTTTGAGAGTATTACAGGTGGGACATAATAGAAAGGGATATTATTGATTTTACTGTGAATTGTTTGACTTTTCAATAGGTAAAAGCAGAGAAGCAGTTACCAAAAGGGATGCTTCAGCCTTTACCAGTACTAGAGTGGAAATGGGAGAATATATCCATGGACTTCGTTTTGGGATTTCCGAAGACACCTCGAGGCAATAATGCAATCTGGGTTATTATTGATCTCTTGACTAAATCAGCTAATTTCCTTTCTATACGAGATACTTTTTCCCTAGATCAACTTTCTTGTTTGTATCTTGAAGAGATAGTCAGGTTACATGGATTTCCCCTCTCTATTGTATCTGATCATGATCCCTGGTTTACTTCTAACTTTTGGAAATGCCTTCAGAAGTCATTGGGTATTGAATTAAATTTTAGTACAGCTTTTCATCCTCAATTAGATGGGCAGTTAGAACGAACAATTCAGACTTTGGAAGAAATGCTACGTGATTGTTCGATGGATTAGAAGGAATGTTAGGACCAACATCATTCTTTGGTTGAATTTTCATATAATAATAGTTTTCATTCTAGTATACAGATAGCACTATTTGAGGTGTTCTATGGGATGTGGTGTCGAACTCCAGCTTTCTGGGATAAAGTGGGTGAAAGGAAGTTGATGGGACCAGAATTGGTAGAAGTGTTAGCAGAAAAAGTTCAGATGATACAGAGACACGTGAGAACAACTCAGAGCAGGTAGAAGAGTTATGCAGACAAAAGGAGGAAGGATCTCTCTTTTGAGGTAGGTGATCATGTCTTCCTCAAAGTCTCACCATGGAAAAGTGTGATTCGATTTGGTAAGAAAGGAAAGTTGAGTATATGGTTCATTGGTCCATATGAAATTTTGGAGAGAGTTGGATCAGTTCCATACCGAGTGTATTTAACTCCGAGTTTATCTTAGGTACACAAAATTTTTCATGTTTCGATGCTTAGAAAGTATATGCCAGATCCATCTCATCTTTTGAGCCCAGAGGTAGTTCAATTGGAAGAGAATCTCTCTTATGAAGAAAAACCAGTCCAAATTCTTGAGCGATGGGAGAAAGTGTTGCGAATTATGGTAATTCACCAGTAATGGTTTTGTGGAGAAACCATATGGTTGAAGAGGCAACGTGGGAATCTGAAAATGCTATGAGAGATAAATACCCCCACTTATTCGATAAGTAAATAAATTGCAGGGACACACTTTTCTAAAGGGGGGAAGGATGTAAATCCCAAGTAAGTAATTAATAATATATATAGTTATCTATGTCTATTTATGAATTAGATAGTGTTTTTTGAGGCTTAAAATGAGAATAAATCTAACCTAAAGCATGAAATACTCTAATATTTTTAAATGATTGTTTTACCGTATTTTGATGGAGAAACAATTTTAAATCAATATTTTGACAATTTTATAAGCTACATTTGTCAAAATAAGCTTTTTATTTATGATTGGGAAATTGAAATTTACTTTGGATAAATTTTTGGAATTATTCTGATAATGTTCATTTTTTTAATGAATAGTGAAAAATGTGGTTTTTTTAATTCAAAACCCCTTTTTAATATAATTTATTTATATGATTAGATTATCTTTGAATTGGTTTTAAATTGAAATTAGAATATATTTTTACCATTTAATCCAATATTGGTCGTTGGAATTAATTTCACTTTGAAATTGGACTTAAACTAGTGTCAATCTTTTGATATATATTGTTTCATAAAAACACACTATTTGTTCTAACAGTGGGAATTAATTATTAATTTATTTATTGTAACTTAAATGTTTTGAATTTTGTGAAATATAAATCATTTTTTAATTCGGAATATCAAATATAGCTTAAGGTGAATTTTTGGTATTTTTCTGAAAAACATCAATTTTTGATGAATAGTGAAACTACTAAGTGTTACTTAAAAAACTGATTTTTCGCTTAAATGAAATTTTACCACCTTTGGGTTTAGAATTTCAAGAACCCAACATACATGGTTGTCATTAGGATATAAAATTTGGTTCAATGGGACTAAAATAATTTCTCGGCGAATAGTAACTTTTAAGTTTTAATCGCGATTATAGGTAATTAGTGTAGTTTAAGGTAAAAATAATGATTTAATAATATGAAATGACCTTGAAACATGTACTACCATTATTTTATGTGTCGTGGACGACCAATACAACCCATGGGTTGATTTTTGGGACCCCATGGAGCCACATGGGTAAGCTAATGACATTAATTCCTTTTATTTAAAGTAAAAGTAAAATTGACACAAACATGTATCTTTTTACTAAAACAATATTTAAATGGGGTTATACAGGTCAGATTTTTGACTATAAATAGTAATTGGAAATATAAATAAATTTCCTACATCATAGTATTTTTTTATATTTTTTATACATTTAACAAATTATATTATTTATGACGTCATGATGATGCAGCGATTACCTCATTATTTAACGATTTAAATAAAATGAAAAGATAAGGTAAACTATAAGATCTATAAATGTCAAAAACCAATTGTCTGAGTATATAACTCAGAATAATCACCTTATCCTAAAAATAAATAAATTTGGGACCTTTAAAATCCAAAACTCATTTGAAAATAAAGTAACATTTTATACCTTTCCAAGAGTGCCCCTCCTATTCTCTTATAAAAGAACCCCACCTCTACCTCCTTACCCACACCTCTCAAGACTTTTTCTCGGCCAATATCTGATCATTCTGTCTCTCCACATCCCTCTACATATCCTAGAAGCCTTAACTTAGGCAGGAATCTCTTCAAGAAACACTTTTGGTTCAATCCAAAGGGAGTTTCCTGATTTTAAGGTAATGTCATCACTTGTGTTCTTTTGTTTTATTTTTCTTCTACAACCCCCTAAAATAATTTTATTCATTTATTTTGTGACAACTCCAGTATATTCAATATACTATGATGTTTTTATAAGAAGGATTAGAGCTACACATACACACACCTACATCTAATGGATAACGAACATACTGTTTCTGTGGATGGTGAATTTCTGCCTCATGAAACTATGATTGTTCAATATTCTTTTAACACCTTCAATGGTGGAAATTATGATTTCACTATATTTATATATGATATATAATATTTTTATGTTTTCCTTAATCTTATGTATTTGTCATTTATGGAGTACCTTTATGGTTTCAATTATGGGTAAACGTAATACCTTAATTTTACGAAGTGCGGACTACCGCCCCATCAAAGTGATTTGATTCGTTAATACCATATGTGGTACATATAAAGAATATATTTAATGATATTATATATAATACTATACTATAATTATAATATTATTATGTATCAATGTGTTTTAATTCCATTAAATATGAAATAGAAATGGAATTAGAGTTCATGCGTACGTACGGCTTACCGTCTCCATGAACGGTGCATTTCATTTCTTACCTCTAAATGTTATGTAATATTATAAATTCATGTATGTAATGGATATATATGATATTTATGATATATAAATAATTAAAATAATTTTGGATATAATGTATATTTTACCACATGAAGAGATTGTAATAACAAGAAGTTTATTTTTGACTCAAGTGCCCAGGGACGACCAAACGACCATTATTATCCTAAATAATTACATCGTGTTCATGACATGGTAATAAGTGATGTAAAAGGAATAATGAACTTGAAAAAGGTTCTTAAGAAAGAATAAATTATCTCATGTTTATTATTCAGGAGGATAAAGAATGATCGAGTCAAGTCAGACACGAGGTAAGGGAATCCGTCTCAATCTACTTTCATTGAGGCATATTTTGTTTTATACACAACATTATTTTATACAATGTATAAACCCCTTTGACTTTTATGATTATTAAAAAGGAATATTTTTATATGAATCATTTACTAAATGAAAAAAGGGAATGTCTGTTTTTCGTACGTATGCGGTGACAACGACTTCTCCGCCGCCGTGACCACAATTTGAGTTTCGGCTTCCTCTACAAGCCATAACTTTTTTTGAATAAAAAATAAATACCATGTTTTACTTTTATTTTATTTTGGTATTGAAAATGGATTTCATAATTTTTTTATATCAATGTGTTTTATTGATATCTTGTCATTGATAAGTGGAAATTTTATGTTTCCTTTATACATGTTTTATGTGATACGATTATGTTATGTTTCTTGGGAATTGTTATGAAAAATGGTGTTTCCATGATAAACTAAGGGTGGGTGAGCATGATATAGCTTTACAATGCATTGGGTAACGTGAAGGAGTTAAACGTTAACCAAGAGGGTTACTCCCTATGTAAGAATGTTATGAATGCCTCATGTTACCTTTATGTCTTATGATTTTTATGATTTATTCATGATTTGATGAGGTATGTTAAAGTGCTTATGTTTTATGGGTAAATTATGATTTCATTATTATGTATATATGAACTCATGTTTCCTTTCCATATTTTTATAACCCTTACTGAGCTTTTTATGCTAATCCCATGTTTTTTGAAATGTTTTTCACAGGTCAAGGGAATGGTAAATGATATGATGATAGTTTCAAGGAAGTGTCAAGAAAGAATCCATGTATTATTTTAAATTTTTTTACATTGATGGGAAAAATGAATATTATATTTTATGTAACCACTATGTTAAAATGTGGAATGTAATGCATGTTTTATGATCTAATGCTTTAAAACTCTAAACCTGAAAAGATCCCCAATGTGTAATCTTGTAATAACTCAAGATTATGTAATGTTTAAGGCTGAGTCCTTATATATAGATAGGAACATGATCTAACACAATTAAACACTTCTTTGTTAGATCATTTTATGAGGCATCATCCATATGAATTCAATTTAACCACGGTTCTAGTGATAACTGAATGATAGATAAATGATCGTGAAAAACATTTGATGTCATGGGATTGTTGGAAGAATAGAAGGTAATAAAATCCATTTATAAATTTGGAATTTTAATTAAATCATTGATGTTATCTGTTTAAGAATATGGGATAAATATATGATCATTAAAGTCTTGAATGAGATGATTTTAAGAGTATTTTTCTTGAAGAATGTTTTCTTAAAATAATTCAACTTAGAATTAGGAATATTTTTTTTAAAATAATGAAGAAAGATTGATACATTTTTGAAGAAATTGAATCTAATTGTACAATACTGGGTAGGTAATTACTAGATTATATTCAGTATTTAGAAATTATATTTAATAGATTTTACAATAGTTTGAAAACATTTTTATAATGAGATTTGGATTCACAAGAGTTTAAAAGCTGTGAGAAACATGTTCATTATGGTGAAAATGTTGATATAGATTTTGTTGGTATGAATGTGCCTTGTTATGAAATGAATTAGAAGCAGTCAGGTTAGAATGAATTCAAGAATAATTCATCAATGAAATTTGGAGTATGGAAAATCAATTTCTTTTCTAGTGAAAAGTGTAGTAAAAATCATCATGGTAAATGTCTTGTAAATTATGGGAAATGATTCTAATGTCGAATTTTTGGAATCATGACTCGTGAGTACTTGGGAAATGATGGGAAAATTAATGTGAATCCAATGGTGAGATGCTTCAACTATATGGAATTGGGTCATTTTTCAAATGTTTGTCTGAAGCTAGTTAATCGACAAGAAAATCAGTAATATTTGAAGCAGAATGATGCGGTAAAATCCATTTCAACCAATTCAGCAGATGTTGAGCTGTCAAATAATGTTTTATTAGGTACATTTATTATTTATATAGATTTTGAAAATTTAATGTCTAATTTGGCGTCTAAAAATTATTTAATTTCGGAGAATGATTCAGAAACATTGGGAATTCCCCCTTCTTAAATTAAACCAGAACTCCTGGTAAAAACACTTGGAGGAAATTTAATGGAAAGAAAGAATGTATTAGAATCTACAAATCCTTTCTATGGTTGAAGATTACCTGAAAACCCCATTGTAATGACTATAGTAGAGTTTTATCTTATTATGGGTATGAACATGCCTTCTTTTTATCATTTTAAGATAGATTATAGAGAAAAATAATTTGTTTTTTGGAAATAGTTTCAGTTTGTGTAAAATAATGAATACATTCCAGTAATAATATAGTAGGTAGATATAAAACAGATAAATGATGGAAATGCAAGTTATATTTCTCATATTGTTGATGATATGGGAACTATCTAGATTAATGATATAACTGTGGTAAATTATTACCAAGATGTTTTTACTAATTATTTTCCACGTTTTACTCATGATCATGTAGTTGAACATACTATTGTATTTGTTCCCAATGCTAAACCATTTTCAAAACCCCCTTATTTAATGGCTCAAATGGAACATCTAGAATTAAAAATGGTAGTTGCATGAATTATTAGATAAATTAATATTTAAACCCAGAACTTCACTATTGGGTGATCCTATCTTGTTTGTTACAATGAAATATTGTTCAATGATACATTATATTGATTGTAGAGCCTTGAATATAATTATTCTTAGAAACAAGTATCATTTTCTTTATAATGATGATTTGTTGGATTATCACCTAGGAGGATAAAATTTTTTGAAGGATGACCTAAGGTCATGGTACCATTAGTTGAATGTAATAGATGAAGACCTCACAATGACTATGTTCCACAATAGATATGGTCATTATGAATTTTTAGTTATTCTTTTTCGATTAACTAATGATATTTCTAGATTCATGGAACTTATTAATCAAATATTTTATGTGTTCGTTGATAAGGTTGTGGTTGTGTTTATAAAAGATGATATAGAATATTTTATATGTAAAAAGGTACATGAAATATATAGAGGTTGTTTTACAACCCATAAACAAAAATAAACAATATTGAAAATTCATAAAGTGTTAATTGTTGCTGCAACAATGTTCTTTCTTTGGTTATATTGTATCTAAAGACGTAATAACAATTGATCCTACAAAAAAGAGTTTTTTATGAATGGAAAATACCTACAACTATAACTATGATTCAATTTTTTCTTGGATTGGTCAGCTATTACTAGAGGTTTATAGAAAACATTGAACCATTATCTAATCTGATGAATATGTTAACTCGAGACGGAGTTAAATTCATTTGAACATAAGAATGTAATTATTTTTATCTGTAATTGATAGTAATATTGGTCAATTCGCTAGTCTAGACTGATCCATCAACATGTGGTGAATTCATTATCCATATTTATTAATCATTGAACAAACATATTATATTGTAGTTGACAATGAATAGGTAATTTCCTATGCTTCACGTTAGTTAAATCCTCAAAAGTTAAATTACCCAAAACATGATTTAGAATTAGTTATAATTGTATTTTCAGTATAAATATTACGTAATAATCTATACGGAGTAAAATAAGAAATATATACCAACTGTAAAAGAATGATGTGTATATTTACTCAGAAATAATAAAACATGAGACAAAGAATATTGCTAAAACTAATCAAGGATTATGATTGTATGATTCATTACCATCCTCGAAAATAAAATAGGATGGATGATGAATTGATTCTAAAAATTAATTCTACATTATCCATGATATGTTTATAATGTGGCCCTTTCGAAAAATATTTGATAAACATTGGCTAAGAGGTTTTCGGTGTAGGAAATAGCTTGGTTTTGTTTCAGGTTTCAATGTAGTCATATTTGTGTGACATAATTAAAAAAGTGTAGAAAGGAGTTGACGAGTTATAGAAAAAGGTATAATTGGTTAAAATGGGTTTTTTACTATAATTTTAAACTTGATAATGTTTTTTTTGAGGATTGGGAATACAATATGTGTTCCTGGAGATTCTAAGTCAAGGAATGACTTTTTATATGAAGCTCACAGTTCTCTTTTTTTAGTTCATCCTAGTAGCACACTGATGTACATAGATCTTCCAGAGTATTACTGGTTGTATGGAATGAAAAGTGAAATATATTATTTTATAATGAAATTTTTATAATACTAATAAGATTAAGAATTATTTAAATTACCAAAGTGGATGCTGCAACCATTACTAGTTCGAGAGTGGAAATGGAAAAAAATATCAATAAACATCGTTGTGGGACAACTAAAGGCTTGTCAAGTTAACAATGCAATATGTGTTAATATTTACTGAATAAATAAATATTCTCATTTCCTTTATATTTGAGAAACCATGTCTTTGGATCATACTTATATACTATAATTCAATGACGTTTGTCCGGATTTATGGAAATTCCCTTTTTTATTGTCACGGACTATAATCACAGGTTCAATTCTAGGATTTGGAAAGGCCTTTAGAAATAATTTGGAAGATAATTAAATTTTATTATAGCTTTTCATCCTCAATAAGATGGACAATCAAGGCTTACTTTTTTGACTGTGGAGGATTTGATTTGAGCTTATTCAATGGACAACCAGGGATGTTGTGAGCAACATCTTTAAATTGATGATTTTTTATAATAGCATTTTTCATTATATTACATAGATTGACCTTTTGATGAATTATATGGGAAGTGGCATCAAACTCCATAATTTTTGGATGAAGTAAGGAAATGATTGTTGATGGGACCTGAAGTAGTAGATGATGTTCCTAAGAAAGCGACTATGATCCAGAAACGCTTGAGGATAACGCAGTTCGGACAAAAATGTAACGCAAATAACCTGAAGAAATTCATTTCATTTGAGGTAGGTAATCATGTTTTTCATTGAATCACCTCATGGAAAAGTGTTATTCATTTTGGTATTAAAGGGATGATGAATCCACGGTTCATTTTACCACATGAAATATTATACATAGTTGGACGACTTACCTACAAAGTATCTTTGCCTCCAATTTTATCATAGGTACACTATATTTTCATGTTTTGATGTTGAGAAAGTATGTGCCAGATTCATCTCATGCTCAGATCCCAAATGTAGATCAGCTCGAAGAGAACCTTACATATGAAGAGACACCAATTTAGATTCTTTAACATGGAGAGAATTTATTAAAGAATTACATAATCTATTGGGTAATGGTTTTTTTGGAGAAACCACCTGTTAGAAGAAAAAACATGGAGATCTGAATACGATATGATGGAAATGTAACCTCACTTGTTTAAAAAGTAAATTAAAATTTGAGGACACAATTTCCAAAAATTGAGGAGATTTCAAAACCGCATGGTTTTGAAAATATATTGAGTTGAATGAAACAATTTTTATTTAGATAATACTTACAAACTAGTTATTAAACACAATTTTTTCTACTTCTATTATTTTAATTTCAGAAAATTTTCATCTAGGGTTTTGATAAATAAGTTATTTGATGTCCGATAAAAAAAAATTGTTTTATTGGTGAATAATAACATACCCACATGAATAGTAATATTGAAAATATGAATAGTAAATAAAAATATTATTTTAATTTTTTAAGGTTATATGATAATGATTTATTGATTAATTTTTTGAATGACATGTAAAATCATGCATAGTTTTAATGATGTTATTTTTGGAATAAAATATTATATTATATAAAAATTAAATTAATAATATTTAGAATATTAATTTAAAAAAATGGATTCTATTTCAAAATTATCCATGTTGAAAAAATGGTTAGGGTGAATTTTTGGTATTCTTTTGAAATACATGAATTTTTTATGAATACTGAAATACAGTAAAATATTGTATAAACAAATTTTCAGTAAATTACAATAATTTTTGACATCATGATGGATTTAAGCTGACATATTTTCTACTCATGTGATTTGGATACTATATTGATCACATGAATTAATAATATTCATTAATATGGACCAAAATATTTAAATAATGATTAAAATAATGTAAAATACATCCTCTCTTCTACTGTAAATACCACAGTCATTCCCTTCTTCCTCTCATACCTCTCAATCCATGATAATTGTCTATGTTTTGGGAAATCCCCTAACCAAGGCTCAAATACACGACCAAGTCCTACTAGTATTACTAAAAGGTGAAAATCCATATCCTTATGGAAGATCTCAAGGTGAAAAGATCAAGAGGTATGAATCCTCTTTCATTTTCTTGTGTTTTCTTTTCAATTTGTTTTATACTCTCTTAACCTCCCCATATTCATGAGGCATGAAAACTCAAGTATGATATATATTTTGGATATTTATCATTTTTAAGAAATGATAATCATAATTTTTCATCTCCTCTTCCTATTATTCTAAAAATAAAATCACCATATGCGATGTGCCGATTTACCAAAATCATGGATGATATGTTTACAATTTTCATTACATCCATAGAAACTGGTTATAAAATAATTCTAAAAGTTGAAATAGAATTTAAATGGTAAGATAAATCTTATATCATGTTATGAAGTTAACATATATACATAATATTATGTTACATAATAAATCTAGTTTGTGATTATCAAAGAATCAAAAAATTGATCTAAACAGATTTCACTAAATATTTATTTAATGATTATTTCTCTTAATGTATTATCCAAATGAGTTAGGTCATAATTTAATATTATGAATATAATTAAATACCAATTCACTCCACTTATATAATATAATTTACATTACATAAGAAAATAAAATAGAAACCAACCATGAAAATCATGTAAATAGCACACAAGAAACAACAGAACGAACAAAGTGCCAATAGTTAATAGATAAAATGATTTTATGAAGTAATAATATATAGTAATATAATAATGAATATTTTTAGTTAATATATTAATAAAACTCTTTTAAATATTATAGTAAATTTTTAAACACATTTTATATAACATAAACTTAAGGTAATAATATTATTAACCCAATTTCCAATATTTGGGATAACCTTCATCATTATTAATTATGTGATATTTAGATTATTTGTGTGAAGATTTTTTTATATTATTTGGTATAATTTTAATTTTTAGTGTATATACATATCTAATCCATTTCAATAATTCTCACTCGAATTATATTTGTAAGATAATTTCTTTTAAAAATTCATTTAAAATTCACTTCAATAAAATTAAAAATGATTGTTTATATATATATATATTTGTCGTGAATGGTTTAATCTGATCTCTTGATAATTTGATACACTGATATGTTCCATGGACATAGATATTATGGGTTGATTCCTTAATATCTCAAGTTATGTAGGGTTGATCCCATTACAGCTCATGATAGGACAGGTGATCCCCATTATAGCTCTCAAACACATTGGGTAATACAGAGATGGAATTTGTTTAAATGGTTATTCCATGTGTAACTGAGATTGTAAGAGTGATATGTTAAATATGTAATAAGGAAACTAAATTATGTTTCCACTAATGTTAGAAGGTTTTTTTAAAATATCTTTAATTAGTTTTTATGTTATCAGTTGACTAACGATTTATTTACTTATATCCCTTACTGATATTTTTGTCTCATAACATGTTTTTAAATGATTTTAAATTGTTATAATGATTTGTATGATAAATAAAGAATAAAATTTAAATGTTATCAATATTTTTCAAAGATATAATTTTTATATTTAAATAGTTTTGTTTTGGAAATGTGGGTATTGTTTTTGTATTACTCTCATGTTTGATTATGGGATGTTATGTATGTTTTATGTCCAAATTTTTATAAGAAATTAAACCTAAAATGGTCATCAATTTGTAAAAATATATTTTCTTGTATAAAACAAAATATTATTTAATTTTTTAATCTAATTTACTTATATATTAAAAATAAAATAAAATAACATTATATAATATAATAAATATTCTTAAAAACTTTTTTGGAAATCATTGATATGAAAGTAATGTATTCTCAACTAAAGAGAAAAATAATGTTAATATTTATTAAATAGTTATTTTTTTCTCACGATTTTTTAATGTGAGGATAGATAATAGAATAAATTAATTTTATAGAAAAAAAATGGATAATATTCATTACATTCTTTGAATAAATATTGTGACATTTTATCATCATAATCATAATAGAAAATAAATATTTATAAACGATGAGATTAAAACATAAAATATTTCCATTAAGTATAAATTACATCATATATTTTAGAACCACATATAAAATTAAAAAAAAATTATAATAAATATATTATATAGTTTTACTCATACATAAAAAACCATATATGAATACTTATAAATATTTATCTCCCATTGACTGAAAAATCATAACTAAAATCACAGCTCTAGGTGTTATCTACATCATTATTCATGAATGGATTCATAGGATAGTTTATGTAATTACAACGTGATGACCATTCCTTAAAATTTATAAATTTATCAGTATTTTTAATATCCTATATATTCATAATATATATATTTATTGCCTAATAAAAATTACATTGAATGAAAAATCAATAATATCATTCATAGTGAAGGTATGCCATATTTATGCATGGACGATGTTATAATTACTTCATTAATAAAAATGAAGAGAGGTAAATACTAATTCTATATTATAGAAATATTAATATATCATATATATTATATTTAACCATCAAATAAATCCTCATTAACATTCATGACAAAAAAATTTATAAATTAATCACATTACATCATGGAGGTAATAATATACATATATGTGTAAGAAACATTTTAATTCTCCAATGGAGTGGATGGTAATGTGTATGATGTGGTGTTATAATTAATCAAATATAGATTTCATAAAAATAAATTAAATCCATCATTATATCTCTCATTTATGGGCATTGATGTAAAACTAATTTCACTTGTTCACAAGGTGGTAATCAGCCGTACACACAAATGACAGTTTCTATCCAATTTGAGGGAAAAGGGGATTAATATGTGCTATGAAAATAAATTAATAACATTTTATTATAAATAATATAATTTTATGTTATTTCATTAATATTAGATATTTTTTTGGAGGTATAAGATAAAATTAAATGAAATCCGACAACTAATAACTATACCTCTTCCCGAGACTAAATCAATAGGTTTATACCTAAATCCTTACATGGATAGAGTTTAGATCAAACTAGTAACTCTAGGCTGTGTAGATAAATGAGATTTTTCTTATATTTATAAAATAATTAAAATTCCCCATTACATGTAGAATAAGGAGGAGACATTGTGTTTAATTTTATGTAGTAATGACGACCCACATTAATGATTCAAAAAACAATAAAATATATTAATATATTTTGAACACTAAATGGTTCCAAAATGAGGAATTTTATAATATAAGATTATATAAGGTAGAAATATGAAAACAAATTAAATTTATTAAAACATTAGATCATTTAAAACCTTATTTCCTTATCCTACATATTTTGTTAACATGTTTTACCCATAAGATTGGAAATTTATTTGATATTTTTTTATTTTAATTGTGGAATAATTTTATGTTGAACATATTCAATAATATTAGTTATTTAAATAAAAAATATGGAATCAATTATAAATAATTTTGTTCATTGAATATAATGACCCATACATTACATACATTATTACTAATTCAGAATTTAAGCACACTTATTACAACATATAACAAAACCAGGAAATGACCGTATAGAAATAGAGTGTTTAGAAACTGGGAAACATAAACAACTGGTTCATATAGCGTCTACTTTGCCTCCCATTTATTTAATCATATCTAGTGTCCCTTTTGGAATATCCTACTAATAACCTTCTTCCTGACCTGGGGAAATAAAACATACAAAATGGTGAGCTCAAATGCTCAGTAAGGGTAAACAAAAGAAATATCAATCACATCATATACACAAGAACATAACTTTTGGAAATCTTAACCTACAAAAGAGATCATAATTTCATAACATGGGATAAATCATTGTAGTGAAATGTAATCCAAATAATCATAACATAAAACATGAAACTTTGTGGCCTACGCACAAAATCATAGAGAATCAATTCTTATTAGTCAAGACTCATTGCCAAGACTATCTTAGTGGACAAAGTCCATTTCTGAACCGATTTCAATCCTCGTTTCAGTCCTATTTCCATGAACCGGTTTAACCTAACATTCCATCCATGTCTATCTCATGAGATATAAAATCTTTACCCAATGCATTGGAGGGATATATATGTCCCACCCATCTCATAATGATACCATTCTTATGTGTGCCACAAAATCATAAATCATACATCATTGCATAACCAATGAAAAAATGGGATTCTTAATCAACCCGACATCATAAAACAACTCATATAAGATAAAGGAATTCATAAAAATAATTCCATCACAACATAATTAAATCAATGTAATAATAGGGGTAGAAACAGAACCCTATATTATCATAGATGGAAAATAATTTTCATAAAACACTTGAACTCCATTCTTGAAGAAAATATCCTTTCTACTTCAAAAACATTTTCTTTTCTTAAAATGTCATAAAATTTTAATCTAAAATAAGTTGATTAAAAATATACATGAAAACTTGTAAGGGAAGCCTCTTGGAAATAATGTTTTAAAAACCCATTAATGCCATATAAGTTTAAAAAACATTCTTCTCGTACTTTTGTAGGAAAAGTCAAAAATTACCTCGTATGAAAAACGAAAAAAGATTCCTTCCATATCTTTTACTAAAAACTCGCCGAAAAGTAAAATTGGATTCAAACAACTGCAGGTGGATGGAAACAATATTAAATATTGAGAAAACATGTATGTGGATGATAAAATACACCCCAGTAAATACCAAAGTATAAATAATCTCGGAGAAAATGAGATTGTGATATTTTCCCTAACCATAGGTCCGATTTGCTTCGTAAGTGTCCTAAAATCCTGTATAATGATTTAAATAATGTTATTGTATTATTTTAGAATCAAAATTATTTTTATGATATCATATATGGTCATATTCTTAGCTTCATATTAGTAATATTTCATTACTATTTGTTATTCGGGTGTTTATTAATTTTTGTTCTTAGGCGTGTTTTGTCGAATAAATTATTATTTTTCTTTTTAGGTTATAGATACCAAATTTCCATAATGGTATTAGTGTAATATATATCATATTAATTAATTCAATTCATTTATATAATCATTATTCAATGAAGATCATGTAGAACGAGTCGCATCACATCGTGGAGACGGTATTCCGTACGTACGCACGAGCGATGATATCGTTCCTATGATCGTGGAATTGTTTGTAGTGTATGTATACTATTTCCGAATCAATAACACTTTAAAATAATCATATATAGTTATTTACATGCACCATTATTCCCATCCATGTAAGGTGGTGATGGAAAATATATTACACCACGGCCTGGAGACGGTATTCCGTACGTACGCACATGCGATGATTCCTTTTTCCGTAGGATGGATAGATGGTGAAATATGGTTGTTTCATACATATAATAACATATCAGTATATGGGTGATTCTGATGTTATTAATTAATAATTAAACAACTAAATAAGAAGAAGTGGAAGAATAAATAACGTTGAAAGAATTAGTAAGAGACATTACATCTTTTTTGAAGCGCCTCTATGAGACCTCCAATTAGGGCACTAAAATTGGTCTTTGAAGAAGACCAGGACCTCTAGGATGTTTCTAGGGAAGTGGGGATGTGAATTGGGTAGGGATTGGCCGATATTGAAGGCTCAAATTGGTGTGAGGAGGAGAGGGAGGAGGTTCCCTTTTATAAGGGAGGGGAGGGGCACCTTTGGAAATATAAGAAATATTAGTTTATATTAAATCCCAACCCCAATTAAAAACTTTCTAAATGACTCCTATACTAATTTTAGATGATATAGGGTTTTATTATCATTATCAAATAAATTTTAGACATGTTAGGAATTTATTTTAAACATTATCAACTTGATTTACCCTTATTTATCAATTTAATTTTATTTGTTGTAATAATATTCTAAATTTTAAATTATTATAAATAATTACATATGTGTTGTGAATTTTACATAATATGAACTTTTATGACATTTTATACCATATAAATTTTAATCTAAATTTTTTAAATATTTTTGTGATTTTTAAACAATTTTATAATATGTTATATTTATAAAATAACAATAGTGTCAATTTTGACAGTATTATTTTATTTGAATTTAAATAAAATATATACAGACGATATGTTCGAAATAAAAGCTTTAAAAGATTCATAAAATGTAATATGTGTTTAGAAAATTAGTGGAGCACATTAAATAGTTCATATAATATTTATTTAAATATTTTGAAAACCATTTATTTGATATATTAATTAATAAAATAATTTCAACATCACTATTGTGTCATAATTAATGATAATTATTTAATCCCTAAAAATTATAAATAAATTTCTATGATGTATATAATTGTATTAGATTTCTGGAGACTATTCTTGTTCGATTTTTCATTAATTTTATCACTAAATTAATATTATTATACTTATAAGATTTAAGAAAGTGACATGTTGTCACATTTTTGGTTTTAATAATAATTAAATTATTTTCATTGAAAAAAGTCTGTTAAATGAATCTAATCCGACCCTTAGGTGATATGGGTCGACCTTTAGTCATCCAATAGGATTTTGGCTGGTGATAGGGTAATTTTATAATCTTATATTTACCTTTAATTACCTGATTTACCTTTAACGATGGTAAATAAAATTTAACATAGTTACTATTCATAATGCCCAAAAATAAAAAGTATCCTATTAACATAATTTGGACCCACTGATTCCAAATATGGAATCCATTTTTCAAAATTCAAAACATATAAGTTGTAGTAATTAATTTAAAATAAATCCCGTTGTTAAGAAAATGGGTTTTAGAAGTTAAAACATTACCAAAGATTGAAATGTTTTTACCTATGAATTCATTTTGAAATTAATTATAATTAAATAAATTATATTAAATGGTAAAAATATATTCTATTTATACTTTAAAACCATTCAATATTATAATTTAACCATCTAAATTATCACAATGGAAAAAGTTGTTTTTAATTAAAAATTAGCGTATTTTTACTATTCATCAAAATACGAAAGTTATCAGAATAATATCAAAAATTTAACCAAAGTAAATTTTTATATACTGATTCAAAAGAAGAATTTTATTTTTTCAAATTGGACTTATAAACGTGTCAAAACTAGATTTAATGTGGGTGTGCCATCAAAAGGTGGCATAACTGCATTTTTTTAAAAAATACTTATTTTACCTGAAATTGTTTTTGTTCTCTTACCATGTTATAGAAAATGCATAAGATGAATAATAAAATTTCAAAATGTAGTTAATACAATAACCTCTAGTTCATAATAATATATCATTTTTTAGTGAAACCTGGTTTTTTGTACTACAGACGCTATCGAGGAAGGTCGTGATTGCGTGTAATGCAAGCCAAGTCTATATTGTGTGCTGTGAAAGATTCCTTTGGTGTTGCATATAACACAAGACATTAAAAAGACATTTCTCATAAAATCTCAGGGTGCTACATTCTACCCCCTTAAAATGAATTTCTCTCTCGAAATTCGTCACTTTGTAACAAAAAGATGAGGATACCTCTCCCTCATCATATCCTCAAGATCCCATGTAGCTTCTTCTAATTAGAGATTCCTCCATAAAACATTCACCAATCGAGTGGTCTTGTTTCATAAGACTTTTTCGCTATGATCTAGAATCTCTATCGGCTTTTCTTCATAAGAATGATCTTGCTCCAGCGGTACAACTTCTGAGATGAGTACATGTGAAAGATCAGGTATGTACATTCTCAGGAGAGATATATGGAACACAACGTGAACTTGAGAGAGATTCTGTGGAAGCGCCAATCAGTAAGCTAACTTTCCAACACGATCCAGTATTTTGAGAGGACCGATATATCTAGGGATCAACTTCACCTTCTTTCCAAATATCATGACCCTCTTCTAGGGAGATATTCGTAAGAACACTTTTTCACTGTAACACCCCAATATTTCATAGTGTGTTACTTCTTCAAAATAATTCAATAACTTTCACTACATGAAACACCAAGTTCAAGCACACCATGACTTACCAAACAAGCCGTTCAAAAGAGGTTATGAATAGTATTAGATAAATTTTAATGTTTATATAATCCTTATAATTTTAGAATCCATATTATGAGTTTCTTAGATATAATGCAAGAACAAATTCATTTTCAGTATTGCACTTTTATCAACTTTAATAGTGAACCCTTTTTAAATACTATATTTTAAACTTTTTGACTAAATGGGGACATCAAAAATTTAAAATGAAACATCCCAAGCTTCTACGGTACGCTTCTCTTTGAATAATGTGATAGCGTGTGTTGTACGCAACACCGAGTTCTAACACACCATAACTAATCAAACTAGCCGTTATGAATAGTAATACCTACTTTTTGAAATTATATATATTTTATATTTGAAAATGGACTTCATTTTTGGATTCGGAATATCGAATTTAGCCTAAGGTGAAATTTTGGTACATTTCCGATAACTTTCATATTTTGATGAATAGTGAAAATTACTAAATTTTAATTAAAAACAACTTTTTTAATCAAAATAATTAATAGTGATAAATTATGAATTTTAGTGGTTTTAAAGTATATTTAGAATATATTTTTACCATTTAATATAATGTTGGTCATTGGACATAATTTTACAATTAAACCGAACATAAACGAGTGTCAATCTTTTGATAGTTATTATCTCTTAAAAACACGCTTTTTGTTTTGACAGCGGGAATTAATTTTAAATTAATTTCTACCACTTCTGTGTTTTGAATTTAGGAAAATGGATTCCATATTAGGAATCAGGATGTTCAAATTGTGTAAATAGGTAACTTTTATTTTTAGACATTTTGAATAATTACTGCGGTAAATATTTTATTTACCATGGTTAAGGGTAAATCCGGTAAATAAGGGTTAAAAAAATAATATTATAATAATACTAAATTACCCTAAAACGTGTCTTAACCCTATTGGTTGATACATGAGCGACCATGGGCATCTTTGGGTCGATTTGGGGACCCCATGGATCCACTTGTAAGTGATAATGACACTTTATTTTAATTAAGTCAAAATGAATACAAAAATGACACAAGCATATATCTTTTAGAACAACAATTGTTACATAGGGTTATATAAGTTGGATTTTAGATTATAAATATTAATTAGAAAGCTAAACATATTTCCTACATAATGATATTTTATTTATAATTTTTAGACATTAAATAATTTATTTTATTTATGACACAATGATGATGCAGTAATTACTATAATAGTGAAAAATTAAAATAATTGATATTATAAATACCCAAATAAATATAATATGAAACTTTTAATGAATTAAACTAATTTTCTAGGATAATATGATATATTAGGATTGATGTAATTGACTTTGTTCTAAGTAATCAATCTGTTATGAGTTTCACAAAAATCAACTATTGAATAGTGTCAAAATTGACATAAAAGAGTTCTTAAAACATATATTATATTATTAATTGATATTAAATTCCTAAAAATCTAAGGTTCGGCCAAGAGACTTATATCATGATAGGTTCATCATTAATGGACCACTTGGGGGTCGCTTGGATGTATATGGTAAGTTTATTAACCATATTATATAAAAATACAAAGAGACATTGTAAAAGTGAAACTAATTAACTTAGAGTTAATACTTAATGATAAGGTTAATATAAGTACCCAAACCTGTTTAAATTCTATTGGTTGAGTGGTTTTCGACCTATCCACACCTTAACCTTTGAATAATCAACTTTGGAGCCTTTAGAAACCGAATATGAATTTAATATAAATTAATATTTCTAGATTTTCCAAAGGTGCCCCTCACCCCTCTTATAAAAGGGCACTCCTCCTTCTCATTTATTCACACCTCTAAAGCCTTTTGGATCGGCCAAACTCTGCCCAAATACTCTCCCAACATCCCTCAATACAACCTAGAGGCCTTAGTTTGATCAGAAAGCCAACCTAAGGAGCCCTTTTGATCAAATCAAAAGGAAGAACCCGAAGAAGAGGTAATGATCTCACCACCCTTTTCTAAGTTCATTTCTTCTTCCACTTCTTCTTCCTTTGTTCTTACCATTCTGAAATAATAACTCCAGTATCTCACATATACTGTGATGTTATTATAAATATGGTACAATCATATTCAGTATTCTATCCACCCTTTGAATAACATGTCACCATACGTGCGTACGTACGGCTTACCGTCTCCACGTCGTGGTGTAATTGTTATTCAATATAATATTATTTGGATGGGTATAATAATAATGTGTAACTCATGTAAATAATAAATATAACATGTTAATGATTCTGTATATATTATATACCATCCATTTATATATTATTTTAATATCAAAAGAATGATATTGTCGCTCGTGCGTACGTACGGACTACCGTCTCCACGAACGCGATGAGATTCATTCTCCATCGTAACCATTAAAGCGTAATTATCATTTTATGATTTAAAAATGATGTTTAAGGACTTGATATCATTATGGATATGAATAATATACAACCTATCCTTTACAAACATGTCTTACGTAACAAAACATATGAAAGAAAACAAGTAAGTTAACACCCGAAACAACGATAATACTAAGATATTATTATCAAATCAATATTAAAAGATCATATATGATATCATATTATTATATATGATTCTTGTATAATTTAATAACAACTATTTCACCATTATACAGGAGGTTAACCTACCCCAACCAAGTAAAAGTACAAGGTAAGGGGTTTTCATCTCACTCCTTATTCCCGTGAGATTCATGCCATATTGCCACCATCACCTTTTGTGTGGTGTATGTACTGCCCATAATTATATTCTTTGTGTAATACACTCTAATTTATGTGTATTTACATATTCATTGTATGATACCTCTTTCATGGGTTGTATGTTTCATAAGTTACCAAATTGGTAAGGGTTATTTCACAATCTCTTCATTATCCGAGGTTGTTTATACGTAATAATCTACTTGGATCTCTTTATCATCCACATCCATGTTTCTTCGAAATGTATTTCAAAACATATTTATTATTTACAAGAATATGGGTTAAATTCATTTATACCCTTGTTTTACTTTTTGTAAGAGGTTTATAAAGGGATCTTTCCGTCGTTTTCAAAACAAGGTCCTTTTTGACCTTTTCGACAGAATTAAGATAAGAATGTTTTTTTTACTTATACGGCGGGTGCGGTTATTTTCCGCCGTTATAAAATCGTCAAAGCTTTCCTTACAAGCTTACAAGAATATTTTCAAGAAAATGTTTTATTTTATATGGCTCTTAAATGATTTCAAAAATAGAAAGAGATATTTCTCTAAAAAGTGTTTTGATTTCATCTATGTCAACATCCTTTAATGGATTTTACGCTTATTTGAAGTTGATTTATTATAATACAAAACTTCTATATTGTATTGAAGGTTTTGTGATATGTTTGACTGTGGATGTGCTATTTTATACCATTCATAGTTTATGGTGAAACTATTGACATTTCGTATGCTAGTTTTAATCCGAATGTTTATGTTATATTTCAAACTTTTCTTCAGATGAATGTGCTAAACCAGTATGTTCCGGGTTGGGGACCGGTAAAAGTAAGCCCTCCAGGTTGGGGACTGGTTAAAGTAAGCCCTCCAGGTTAGGGACTGGTAAAAGTATTCCCTCTGGGTTGGTGTCCGGTTATTAGAGGCACTCCGGGTTGGTGTCCGGTTATTAGAGGCACTCCGGGTTGGTGTCCGGTTATTAGAGGCACTCCGGGTTGGGTTCCGGTTAGAAGTAACCCCTAGGTCTTGGGATGAGGCCTAGACAAAGAAATTAACGTTTAGCATTATGCATTCCAACATTATGAAAGTGGTTATTGATTTTTGCATGTGATTATTCGATTAGTAGAATATCCATGTGAATAAGTAAATGGCATTATTTCATTTTACTTTTGCCATACCATGTTGAAGTTCAATTTTAAAAGGCTTTTGTTTTAGTAATGCATTGCCTTAAATGTTTATTCTTATTTATGAAAGATTCCGCTATATTGTTATCCTTACTGGGCATTTGAGCTCACCCCTTTTCTATGTTTTATTTTTTCCCAGGATGTGAAGAAGTAAGTTATGAATGACCTGCAGGGATTTTATGAGGGGTTAATAGTGTGGATTGTGGAAACATTATGTTGTTGTATTAGTTTTTCATTTTATGATGTAATGTAAAACTTATGAATATATCTAGTGTTTCCAAGGCTACTAAACCAATCGGTCTTTCGAGATTTGATCTTTCTTGTGATCATGCCAATGTTATGTAATTAATGCACCGACTCTAGGCAACTAGGGTAGGGGCGTTACAGTTGGTATCAGAGGAGGTTTAGTACAAACCTTGGAAGCTAGATTTAGATAAACTCTGATTAGAGCACGTAGACCTAAGATGAACTTTGAGGATTAGTATAGATGAACTTCCTAGAATTTTGGTATTGTAGAGATTTTTTTGAGTTTTCCGAGCAATACATCCCTGTCTGGATACGAGCAGGTAGAGGCGGCTCTGGCACAGATGTACCTAGGGGTAAAACCCGAAAACACCGCTTTGAACTAGACTCGAACGGGAACTGGTGCACGACAACGGGCCTTGCTGCACTCTTGGTTACGACACTCCCGGGGGATATGCTTAGGATAACTCTCATGTTCTTTACAAATCATTATGAAGGGTTTATGAGTATATAATTTCTCAAAGAAAATATTTTTATGATTATGGATTATATCCATAAATAGTCCAATTTATGTTAAGTGTTTTATAAGTATGGGATTATGTATTTTGATTCATAAACTGATCTAGTTTATGCCATTGTTTAGAAATGGCGCCCAGTAGAAGGAATGAGAACTCCAGAAATGCACATGATCCAAAGAGAAGGAAGGATCATATCTTTCATGGTCTTAAGCTAGAATTTATAAGAGAAATAGTCTCCCATGTATTATCATCATATGAAGAAATAATATCATGTGTTGATAAGATAAGTAAAGAGTTTACTGAGTCCTATGGCTTTGAAGGGAAGCAAGAGAAGAAAAGGATGGAAGAGAGAAAGATGGATAAAAGTAAGAGGGAAAAGAAGAATTTTCCCATATGTGGTAACTGTGGAAAGAAACACCCTGGAACTTGCCTGAAAGGAATGGGAGTTTGTTATAAGTGTGGAGGAAAAGGGCACAAAGTACGTGACTGCAAGGGTAAGAAAATGGTTTCAAATGTACAATGCTTCATTTGCAAGGAGTTTGGACACTACGCGAACCTATGTCCCAGTCATCAGACTATGCCGCAAATGATGCTATTGGATAATAATCAAGTTATGATACTACCACATATGAAGAGGAATGATTAGAGTTCTTAAGTTGATTATGTCAATTGAGTGTTGTATCAACAATGTACTTGTTATAATAATTATGGAGTATATAAGGATTGTACTGCAGTACTATTTCATTAAGGACTTGAGATTGTGTGGAACAAAGAAAAGTGACTCAATAGCAGGATAAATTTTTGGAAAATATATGGTTGAGAGAATGATAAATCATAATATAGTTCTGATACTGAGGTAGTGATTTTGGAATAATAAGTGATTGTTTTGGATAAATTGTATTGTATATTCTTAACTACCTTGGAACTGATTAATGATTTGTATATTCCATCATTGTTGGGTTTTAAAACATTTTTGGATTAATGAAGTATATCCAGCATTCTATATGGAATAAGGGAGCATGAATGTAATCAATAAGGAATATGGTAATACATGATGAAGGTATTCATATGCTATTACGGGGTAAAAAGGATCTATATTATGTTTACCTTCCTTATAAATGTTAGACTGTGAGTTTGGACAGAAGTATTTTGGATAGTTCTAGTTTGGATTATTTTGGATTGCCATAAAAGGACAACCCGGAGGTCGGGCGGCAACCCGTCGCGTCCGGCAAGGCTGCGAGACTTGAACCCGCAACCAAAGGGCGACAAGGGTGTATCACCTACCACTATCCCACGAGATGTCCTGGATTAAATAAAGTAGTTTTTTAAAAGATCTGGTAGATGAATTATAAATTCTTTTATTTTGGAACCCTCTATGAATAGTATAAATAGAATTTTTTTTACGAGTGAATGATGAGTTTTGGTAGAAATTTATTAATGGATAAAACTCTAATTATAAAGTAAGTATATCTCCTTATGATCTTAGCCAATCTCATAAATATATTCCTCAACATTAATAAAAGGAAGTTAGAACAAAAATGTTGTCCTAGATGGTACCTTAAATCATCACTAATTCATGGCTTTGGGATTTTTGGCCTTTTCATAGCCATGTTCTCTACCACTCTCCATCAGATAATTGATGGTTAGATTTCTCTTCCATATCCATATTTTCCTACATGGAACCCTAGTATGTGTTATTTTTGGTAATCTTCATACTTTCCACTCTTTATTTTAAATAGAGGACTCGTTAATTCATTTTTCGATGTGGGATTTCAACTAAGATATTTTGAAACGTCAAAAATGTGTTATCCTAATACCCTATGTTTTGTTGAACCGATGGTATTTCAAATCATCATAGATTGATGAATTTAAGGACCTAAATTATACACTTTTTTGTGATTGATGACCTCAATCACTACCTATAAATATTTACGTTTTTCCTCCGATTATATGTCTCTAATTTCCACCAATGTTCTCCTAATCGAGATCATAATTTGGTGGTGACCCTTTGATTTCTCTTTTCCTCATATTAAGACTAAATTTTAGTAACCCAATTTCCGATGTGGGTTTTACCACAAATATATTTTCTATTTTCAACCTTTTATTTTCGAAGAACAATTTCAAATTGCGAGGACGCAATTTATTGAAGGAGGGGAGAATGTAACAGCCCAAGATTTCATAGTGTGTTACTTCTTCAAAATAATTCAATAACTTTCATTACATGCAACACCAAGTTCAAGCACACCATGACTTACCAAACAAGCCGTTCAAAAGAGGTTATGAATAGTATTAGATAAATTTTAATGTTTATATAATCCTTATAATTTTAGAATCCATATTATGAGTTTCTTAGATATAATGCAAGAACAAATTCATTTTCAGTATTGCACTTTTATCAACTTTAATAGTGAACCCTTTTTAAATACTATATTTTAAACTTTTTGACTAAATGGGGACATCAAAAATTTAAAATGAAACATCCCAAGCTTCTACGGTACGCTTCTCTTTGAATAATGTGATAGTGTGTGTTGTACGCAACACCGAGTTCTAACACACCATAACTAATCAAACTAGCCGTTATGAATAGTAATACCTACTTTTTGAAATTATATATATTTTATATTTGAAAATGGACTTCATTTTTGGATTCGGAATATCGAATTTAGCCTAAGGTGAAATTTTGGTACATTTCCGATAACTTTCATATTTTGATGAATAGTGAAAATTACTAAATTTTAATTAAAAACAACTTTTTTAATCAAAATAATTAATAGTGATAAATTATGAATTTTAGTGGTTTTAAAGTATATTTAGAATATATTTTTACCATTTAATATAATGTTGGTCATTGGACATAATTTTACAATTAAACCGAACATAAACGAGTGTCAATCTTTTGATAGTTATTATCTCTTAAAAACACGCTTTTTGTTTTGACAGCGGGAATTAATTTTAAATTAATTTCTACCACTTCTGTGTTTTGAATTTAGGAAAATGGATTCCATATTTGGAATTAGGATGTTCAAATTGTGTAAATAGGTAACTTTTATTTTTAGACATTTTGAATAATTACTGCGGTAAATATTTTATTTACCATGGTTAAGGGTAAATCCGGTAAATAAGGGTTAAAAAAATAATATTATAATAATACTAAATTACCCTAAAACGTGTCTTAACCCTATTGGTTGATACATGGTCGACCATGGGCATCTTTGGGTCGATTTGGGGACCCCATGGATCCACTTGTAAGTGATAATGACACTTTATTTTAATTAAGTCAAAATGAATACAAAAATGACACAAGCATATATCTTTTAGAAAAACAATTGTTACATAGGGTTATATAAGTTGGATTTTAGATTATAAATATTCATTAGAAAGCTAAACATATTTCCTACATAATGATATTTTATTTATAATTTTTAGACATTAAATAATATATTTTATTTATGACACAATGATGATGCAGTAATTACTATAATAGTGAAAAATTAAAATAATTGATATTATAAATACCCAAATAAATATAATATGAAACTTTTAATGAATTAAACTAATTTTCTAGGATAATATGATATATTAGGATTGATTTAATTGACTTTGTTCGAAGTAATCAATCTGTTATGAGTTTCACAAAAATCAACTATTGAATAGTGTCAAAATTGACATAAAAGAGTTCTTAAAACATATATTATATTATTAATTGATATTAAATTCCTAAAAATATAAGGTTCGGCCAAGAGACTTATATCATGATAGGTTCATCATTAATGGACCACTTGGGGGTCGCTTGGATGTATATGGTAAGTTTATTAACCATATTATATAAAAATACAAAGAGACATTGTAAAAGTGAAACTAATTAACTTAGAGTTAATACTTAAAGATAAGGTTAATATAAGTACCCAAACCTGTCTAAATTCTATTGGTTGAGTGGTTTTCGACCTATCCACACCTTAACCTTTGAATAATCAACTTTGGAGCCTTTAGAAACCGAATATGAATTTAATATAAATTAATATTTCTAGCTTTTCCAAAGGTGCCCCTCACCCCTCTTATAAAAGGGCACTCCTCCTTCTCATTTCTTCACACCTCTAAAGCCTTTTGGTTCGGCCAAACTCTGCCCAAATACTCTCCCAACATCCCTCAATACAACCTATAGGACTTAGTTTGATCAGAAAGCCAACCTAAGGAGCCCTTTTGATCAAATCAAAAGGAAGAACCCGAAGAAGAGGTAATGATCTCACCACCCTTTTCTAAGTTCATTTCTTCTTCCACTTCTTCTTCCTTTGTTCTTACCATTCTGAAATAATAACTCCAGTATCTCACATATACTGTGATGTTATTATAAATATGGTACAATCATATTCAGTATTCTATCCACCCTTTGAATAACATGTCACCATACGTGCGTACGTACGGCTTACCGTCTCCACGTCGTGGTGTAATTGTTATTCAATATAATATTATTTGGATGGGTATAATAATAATGTGTAACTCATGTAAATAATAAATATAACATGTTAATGATTCTGTATATATGATATACCATCCATTTATATATTATTTTAATATCCAAAGAATGATATTGTCTCTCGTGCGTACGTACGGACTACCGTCTCCACGAACGCGATGAGATTCATTCTCCATCGTAACCATTAAAGCGTAATTATCATTTTATGATTTAAAAATGATGTTTAAGGACTTGATATCATTCTGGATATGAATAATATACAACCTATCCTTTACAAACATGTCTTACGTAACAAAACATATGAAAGAAAACAAGTAAGTTAACACCCGAAACAACGATAATACTAAGATATTATTATCAAATCAATATTAAAAGATCATATATGATATCATATTATTATATATGATTCTTGTATAATTTAATAACAACTATTTCACCATTATACAGGAGGTTAACCTACCCCAACCAAGGAAAAGTACAAGGTAAGGGGTTTTCATCTCACTCCTTATTCCCGTGAGATTCATGCCATATTGCCACCATCACCTTTTGTGTGGTGTATGTACTGCCCATAATTATATTCTTTGTGTAATACACTCTAATTTATGTGTATTTACATATTCATTGTATGATACCTCTTTCATGGGTTGTATGTTTCATAAGTTACCAAATTGGTAAGGGTTATTTCACAATCTCTTCATTATCCGAGGTTGTTTATACGTAATAATCTACTGGGATCTCTTTATCATCCACATCCATGTTTCTTCGAAATGTATTTCAAAACATATTTATTATTTACAAGAATATGGGTTAAATTCATTTATACCCTTGTTTGACTTTTTGTAAGAGTTTTATAAAGGGATCTTTCCGTCGTTTTCAAAACAAGGTCCTTTTTGACCTTTTCGACAGAATTAAGATAAGAATGTTTTTTTTACTTATACGGCGGGTGCGGTTATTTTCCGCCGTTATAAAATCGTCAAAGCTTTCCTTACAAGCTTACAAGAATATTTTCAAGAAAATGTTTTATTTTATATGGCTCTTAAATGATTTCAAAAATAGAAAGAGATATTTCTCTAAAAAGTGTTTTGATTTCATCTATGTCAACATCCTTTAATGGATTTTACGCTTATTTGAAGTTGATTTATTATAATACAAAACTTCTATATTGTATTGAAGGTTTTGTGATATGTTTGACTGTGGATGTGCTATTTTATACCATTCATAGTTTATGGTGAAACTATTGACATTTCGTATGCTAGTTTTAATCCGAATGTTTATGTTATATTTCAAACTTTTCTTCAGATGAATGTGCTAAACCAGTATGTTCCGGGTTGGGGACCGGTAAAAGTAAGCCCTCCAGGTTGGGGACTGGTTAAAGTAAGCCCTCCAGGTTAGGGACTGGTAAAAGTATGCCCTCCGGGTTGGTGTCCGGTTATTAGAGGCACTCCGGGTTGGTGTCCGGTTATTAGAGGCACTCCGGGTTGGTGTCTGGTTATTAGAGGCACTCCGGGTTGGGTTCCGGTTAGAAGTAACCCCTAGGTCTTGGGATGAGGCCTAGACAAAGAAATTAACGTTTAGCATTATGCATTCCAACATTATGAAAGTGGTTATTGATTTTTGCATGTGATTATTCGATTAGTAGAATATCCATGTGAATAAGTAAATGGCATTATTTCATTTTACTTTTGCCATACCATGTTGAAGTTCAATTTTAAAAGGCTTTTGTTTTAGTAATGCATTGCCTTAAATGTTTATTCTTATTTATGAAAGATTCCGCTATATTGTTATCCTTACTGGGCATTTGAGCTCACCCCTTTTCTATGTTTTATTTTTTCCCAGGATGTGAAGAAGTAAGTTATGAATGACCTGCAGGGATTTTATGAGGGGTTAATAGTGTGGATTGTGGAAACATTATGTTGTTGTATTAGTTTTTCATTTTATGATGTAATGTAAAACTTATGAATATATCTAGTGTTTCCAAGGCTACTAAACCAATCGGTCTTTCGAGATTTGATCTTTCTTGTGATCATGCCAATGTTATGTAATTAATGCACCGACTCTAGGCAACTAGGGTCGGGGCGTTACATTCACCCACTTCAAACTCTATGTCTTTTCTTCGGTTGTCAGCATAAATTTTCTGTCGACTCTGAGCTGCTCTTATTTGTTGTTGAATAGATCGGACCTTTTTTGCCATCTCATCAACAAGATCAGGTCCTAATAGATTTCTTTCCCCAAGTTCATCCCAGCAATTTGGAGTCCTTCATTTGTTTACATAGAGAGCTTCATCAGGAGCTATTTGAATACTGGAGTGAAATCTATTATTATAAGAAAATTCCACAAAAGTTAGTTGTTGATCCCAACCACCTTTGAAATCCATAGAGAAATCATTCAAAACATCTTCTAGATTTTTAATTTTTCTCTCAGACTGTCCGTATGTCTGAGGATTATAAGCAGGTCTGAAACTCAACTATGTATCCAGAGTATGCTGAAGACTTCGCCAGAACATCGAGGTAAATCTCGGATTCCGATCAGATATAATAGAAAGTGGTACTCCATGAAATATTACTACTTCCTTTACATAAATCCTAGAAAGCTGATCTTGAGAGAAATCCTCTCTAATAGCAATGAAGAGTGCAGACATTGTAAGACGATCAACTATGACCCAGATAGAATTATTGCCTTTGGATGTTTTAGGAAGTCCTGTGACAAAGTCTATAGTGATGTTTTCCCATTTCCATTTGGTTACGGGTAATGGTTGTAACATCCCCTTAGACTTATGTCTCTCAGCTTTAACTTGCTAACAAATCACGCATCGAGAGACATCTTCAGCAACATATCTTTTCATGCCATCCCACTAGAAGTACTCTTTAAGGTCCCTATACATCTTTGTGCTTCCAGGATGAATAGAGAATGAAGAACTATGAGCCTCATCCCGTAGCTCCTTATTTAATTCGGGGATGGGAGGAACACAAACCCGATTCCTGAACTTTATTATCCCATCACAAACAAGGTTGATTTCAGGAATATTTCTCACCTTCTTTTATAAAACTACATCTTCTTTCTGTGCCTCTTTAATCATGACATGTATAGATGGTTGAACATTAATTTTAGAAAGATACGATTTTCCCCCTTCCATTATAATTCCAAGATCCATCCTTTGTTAATCAATAAATATTGGATTTTTTGTGATCCTCATCATGGATAAGCAAGCATGGTCTTGTCGACTTAATGAATCTGCCACCTTGATTACTTTCCCAGGGTGGTAATGAATTGAGCAGTCGTAATCCTTAATCAGCTCCAACCATCTTCTTTGGTGCATATTCAGCTCATTTTGTGTAAAAATATACTTTAAACTTTTAGGATCAGTATAAATATCACACCTTTCTCCATAAATATAATGCCTCCAAATATTTAATGCAATGATTACCGCATCTAACTCCAAATCATGAGTTGGGTAATTTTTTATCATGGATTTTAAACTGTCATTTGGCATAAGCTATCACCATATCATTTTCCATAAGAACACTCCCCAATCCCTTCTTGGATGCAACACTGTAGGTCACAAAACTTTCTCCACTACAAGGTATTGTGAGCACAGGTGCACTGGATAACCTTCATTTCAACTCCTTGAAATTTTCTTCACATTCCACTGTCCAAACAAACTTAACTCCTTTCAGAGTCAACTTGGTGAGTGGATTAGATAATCGTGAAAAAACATTCACAAAACGTCGATAATATCCATCCAAACCAAGAAAACTTCGGATCTCAGTTACTGTTGTTGGTATCGACCATCTTTCGATAACCTCTTTTTTTTCTGGATCCACAGATATCCCCTCTTTTGAGATTATGGGACCCAAAAATGAAACTTTTTGAAGCCAAAATTCACACTTGGTAAATTTGGCATAAATATTCACCTTTCTCAGGGTCTTCACTATAATTATCAAGTGATCTTCATGTTATTCATTGCTATTTGAATAGAAAAGAATATCGTATATAAAGACTACCAGAAACTGATCAAGATAGTCTTTAAAGACTGTATTCATCAATTCCATGAAGATAGCAGGGGCATTAGTAGGACCAAATGGCATCACTATAAATTCATAGTGTCCATACCTCGTACGGAAATACATCTTTGTTATATCCTCCCTTTTGACCCTTAATTGATGATACATTGAATTAATATCGATCTTGGAAAAGTATTGAGCTCCGCATAGTTGGTCAAATAAGTCATCAATGCGTGGGAGAGGATATTTGTTCGTGATAGTGATCTTGTTAAGTTCTTGATAATCGATGCAGGGTCTCATTGATCCATCATTCTTCTTAACAGATAGAATAGGTTCTCCCCAAGATGACGCACTAGGGCATATGAATCCATTATCAAGATTCTCTTGGAGTTTCTTCTTCAATTACTGCAACTCAATTGGGGCCATTCTATAAGGTGTCTTTGAAATAAGCATAGAACCCGGTACGAGTTCTATTGAAAACTCAACTTCACGATTTGGTGGAAGACCCGATAATTACTCCAGAAAGACATCGTCAAACTCCCGTACAATGGGAATATTCTTAATTGTGAGTTTCTCTCTAGCCATTTGAGATAAATAACCCTCATTTAGTGAAAACAAGACCCATAAGATGGAAGAAATTTCCACTAGACGGTTATGTTCATTCATGCATCGATAGACGATCACAGATTGATCTGTAATATGAAATGTGACATTCCTTATTTTTCAATAGATATGATCTCCATATAGTGAAAGCCAATCCATGCCAAGAATCGCATTGAAATCCACTATAGGAAGGATCACCAGATTTTCAGAAAGCACTTTCCCAAAAACTTCAATCAGAGAAGAATTGTAAACTTTTTGATGTGACTATTGTGCCATTAGGAGTTGTCACAGCTAACTCAACATCTAATTGCTGAGGTAATACGTCTATACCCTTAGAAAAATCTTCAGAAATAAAAGAGTGGGTGTATCTAGAATCAAATAAAACATTTTATACTTTAGAGTGGATGGTAAGTGTACCTTTCACCACATCGTTATCGTACTCCACATCGCTGATAGAAATTGCATGTGACATTCCTTTGTCTTTATCCTTAAGAGTTTTTTTACATCGACCATCATCATCAACCCTTGGATTTCGTCATTGATTGGCATAAAGACCAATCTCCTTCCACTTGAAACATTGAAGTGTAGTAGGTTGATTCTGTGTATCCCTTCCTTTTTTTGCATCATTAGACATCTTCTTCCCATCATTTTAGCATTCAAATGACCGATGACCTTCCTTTATACATTTGAATCATTTACTTGTCCCTTTCAGACAACTCCCTCCATGTTTCTTTCCACACTTTGAGCATAAGGGAAGTCTCATCTTCTTTTCAGTGTGCTCTTTAGATTTTCCTTTGAATTCTACTTTCCTCTTCTTATCAAACCCATATGACTGATGGGTTACTCCAATCTCCATATCATCTTTGAGAGCACATCGAACAATTTCCTCGTAGCTATTGGAGTCCCTTATGGATAAGGCCCTTCGAAGACTTGGTTTTAAGCCACTAATGAATCGATCGATCTTACTCACAGGTTGGATAATAATACAAGAAGCGTACCTTGCAAGACTTGTAAAATTTGCTTCATAGGTACCAACAAATTAATCATCCTTTTTCTTTAGTTCAAGAAACTCCATCTCTATCTTTGTTCGGAGAATACGAGGGAAGTACTTATTGAAAAATTAGTTCTTGAACTCATCCCATTCCATGGACTCAATTTCATCTATTTTCATCGTATTCTTAATAAGATTCAACCATTGATCAACATCTCCTTCCAAACGATGAACTGCTAGGATGACTTTATCATGTTCAGAACATTGAAGAACTGAAAATATGTTTTCAGTAGTACTAATCCATTGTTCAAGAACTAATGGACTAGTAGACCTGCTGAATGAAGGTGGACGCTACCTCAAGAAGGATTCAAAAGAATGTTGCTCCTTCATTTTCTAGTTTGGAAGTCCTGCATGATTCATAGGTTGAGAATGTTGTGTGAGCATGGCTACAAAATGTTTCATTCCAGCTCCTATAACATTTGGTTGCTCAGGGGTAAAATCAATGCATTTCCCGTCGCATTCCACATTACAAAGTTTCCTTCGGGTTTCAGCCATTTACTAAAACCAAAGAAGAATAGTGTGAGAAACACTAATTATAATAGGAAAACGAAATAATAATGAATAAAATTTCACACTTAAGGTCTTATCATAGGTTATTCATGGCCATTTCTAAAACACTATGACTGTGTTATATGCTGAGACTTATCCTTAGGGTTCTTACTAAGGCTTTCACATCCTAGTTTCCAAAGGTTGACTATACCTTTCCTCTAATACCAACTTTAATGACCCATAATTTACATACATTGTTATTACTTCATAATTTTTGAACACTTATTACAACATATAACAAAACAAGGAAAGGACCATATTGGTATAGAGTCTTTAGAAACTTTGAAACATAAACATCTGGTTCATAAAGAATCTACTTTTCCCCCCATTTATTTCATCATATATAGAGTCCCTTTTGGAATATCCTACTTAATAACCTTCTTCTTGACCTGGGGAAATAATACATACAAAAGGGTGAGCTCAAATGCTCAGTAAGGGTAAAAAAAGTTATATCAATCACATCATATACACAAGAACATAACTTTGGTAAATCTTAACCTGCAAAAAAGATCATAATTTCATAACATGGGATAAATCAAAGTAGTGAAATGTAATCCCAATAATCATAACGCAAAACATGAAACATTGTGGAATACACACATAATCATAGAGAATCATTTCTTATTAGTGAAGACTCATTTCCAAGACTATCATAGTGGATAAAGTCCATTTCTGAACTGAGTTCACTCCTCGTTTCAGTCCTGTTTCACTGAACCGGTTTAACCTGCCGTTCCAGCCATGTCTATCTCATGAGATATAAAATATTTACCCAATGCATTGGAGGGAGATATAGGTCCCACCCATCTCATAATGATAGCATTCTTATGTGTTCCACAAAATCATAAATCATACATCATTGCATAACCCATGAAAAAAATGTGATTCTTAATCAACATGACATCATAAAACAATTCATATAAGATAAAGGAATTAATAAAAATCATTCCATCACAACATAATTAAATCATTGTAATAATAGGGATAGAAACAGAACCCTATATTATCTTATATGGAAAATAATATTCATAAAACACTTGAACTCCATTCTTGAGGAAAATATCCTTTCTACATCAAATTTTTTTTCCTTTCTTAACATGTCATACAATTTTAAACTAAAAGATGTTGATTAAAAATAAACTTGAAAACTTGTAATGGATGCTTCTTGCAAATAATGTTTAAAAAATACATTGATACCATATAAGTTAAAAAATCATTATTCTTGTACATTTGTCAGAAAACTCAAAAATTACCTCGTATGAAGAATGACAAAAGATTCCTTTCATATCTTTTACTAAAAACTCACCAAAGGGTAAAATTGGATTTAAAAAACTGTAGGTGGATGGAAAAAATATTAAATTTTGAGTAAACATGGACTTGGATGATAAAATACACCCCAGTAAATACCAAAATATAAACAATATCAGATAAAATGAGATTGTGATATTTTCCTTTACCTTAGGTCTGATTCGCTTCGTAAGTGACTGAATATCCTGTATAATGATTTAAATAATGTTATTGACTTATTATAGTATCATAATTCTTTTTATGATATCATATATGGTAATATTCTTAGCTTTCTATTAGTAATATTTCATTACTATTTTTTATTTGGGTGTTTATTACTTTTTGTTCATATGCGTGTTTTGTCGAATAAATTAATATTTTTCTTCATAGGTTAAAGATACCTAATTTATAGAATGGCATTAGTGTAATATATATCAAATTCATTAATTCAATTCATTTATATAATCATTATTCTATGAAGATCATGTATAACGAGTCACATCACATCGTGGAGACAATATTCCGTACGTATGCACGAGCGATGATATCGTTCCCATGATCGTGGAATTGTATTGGGGTGTCTGTATACAATTTCAGAATCAATACTACTTTAAAATAATCATATATAGTTATTTATTTTCACCATTATACCCATCCATGTAAGGTGGTGATGTAAAACAGATTACACCATAGTGTGGAGACGGTATTCCGTACGTACGCACGCGCGATGATTTCATTTTCCGTAGGATGGATAATGGTGAAATATGGTTTTTTAATACTTATAATAACATATCAGTATATGGGTGATACTGATGTTATTAATTCATAATTAAACAACTAATGAAGAAGAATTGGAAAAAGAAATAATGTTGAAATAATTGGTAACAGACATTACCACTTCTTTGAAGCGCCTCTTTGAGACCTCCTCTTAGGGAACTAAAATTGGTCATTGAAGAATACCATGACCTCTAAGATATTACTAGGGAAGTGGGGAAGTGAAATGGGTAGGGATTGACCGATATTGAAGGCTCAAATTGGTGTGAGGAGGAGAGGGAGGAGGTTCCCTTTTATAAGGGAGGAGAGGGGCACCTTTGGAAATATAAGAAAAATTAGTTTATATTAAATCCCAAACCCACATAAAAACTTCAAAAATGACTCATATCCAAATATTAGATGAGATAAGGTTGTAATATAATCAACCAATAAAATTTATAAATGTTAGGAATTTATTTTAAACATTATCAACTTGATTTATCCTTATTTATCAATTTAATTTTATTTGTTGTAATAATATTATAAATTTTAAATTATTATAAATAATTACATATTTGTTTTTAATTATCCTTAATTTGACGCTTTATGACATTATAGACCATATAAATTTTAATTTAGATTTTTTAAATATTTTTGTGGTATTTAAAAAAATTTATAATATGTTATTTTTATAAAATAACAATAGTGTCAATTTTGATACTATTCATTTATTTGAATTTAAATAAAATATATACAGAAGATATGTTAGAAATAAAATATATAATAGATTCATAAAATGTGATATATGTCCAGAAAATTATTGGATCACATTAAATAGTTCATATAATATTTATTTTAATATTTTTTAAACCATTTATTTGATATTTTAATTAATAAAATAATTTCAATATCACTATTGTGTCATGATTAATGATAATTATGTAGTCCCTAAAAATTATAAATAAATTCCTATGATGTAGATAATTTTATTATATTTATTTATAATATTCATGTTCGAAGTTACATTAAGTTTATCACTAAATTAAAATTATTATACTTATAAGATTTAAGAAAGTGACATGTTGTCACAATCTTTTGTTATAATAATAATTAAATTAATTTCATGGAACAAAATCAATTAAATGAATCTAATCCGACCCTTAGGTAATTTGTCTCGACCTTTAGTCATCCATTAGGATTTTGCCAGGTGTTAGGGTAATTTTATAATCTTATATTTACCCTTAATTACCCGATTTACCTTTAACTATGTAAAATAAAATTTACCGTAGTTATTATTCATAATGCCCAAAAATAAAAAGTAGTCTATTAACATAATTTTGACCCACTGATTCCATATATGGAATCAATTTTTCAAAATTCAAAACATATAAGTTGCAGTAATTAATTTAAAATAAATCCTGTTGTTAAGAAAACGGGTTTTAGAAGTTAAAACATTGTCAAAGATTGAAATGTTTTTACCTATGAATTCAATTTGAAATTAATCCTAATGACATAAATTATATTAAATGTTAAAAATATATTAAATTTATACATTAAACCCATTAAATATTATAATTTAACCATATAAATTATCTAAATTGAAAAAGTTGTTTTTAATTATAAATTACCATATTTTTACTATTCATTAAAATATGAATGTTATCAGAAAAATATCAAAAATTTATCCAAAGTAAATTTGTATATCCTGATTCAAAAGAAGAATGTTATATTGTCAAATTGGACTTATAAACGTGCCAAACAATAGATCTAATGTGGGTGTGCCATCAAAAGGCGGCAAAACAACAATTTTTTGAAAAATACTTATTTTACCCGAAAAATTTTTTTGTTCTCTTACCAAGTTCTGGAAAATGTGTAAGATGAAAAATATAATTTCAAAATGTAGTTAATACTATAACGGCTAGTTCATACTAATATATCATTGTTTAGTGAAACCCAGTATTGCGCACTACACATGCTATCGAGGAAGGTCGTGATTGCATGTAATGCAAGCCAAGTCCGTCTTGTGTGCTGTGAAAGATTCCTTTGGTGTTGCATATAACACAAGACATTAAAAAAATATTTCTCATAAAATCTCAGGGTGTTACACTAAATTTTCATATTTAAATTTTAAACTAAACCAATAAGTGTGATGAAAAAATATTTTCCCAATAAAATGTTTTATAAAATATAAAAACTTTATATAACAATTACTTAAGTCTTCTCCAGTAGTAACTTTTTTATTTATGAAAAATATAAATACAATAAATACCATTAGTATTCTGTGATGGCCAGTTTATAATTTCTCCCATCCCAAATATATTTACTATCCTCATCCTGGTCAACAGAACCTATTTAATTATCTCCTATATGGGACTTGGTCCAACTATCTCTGTCTCCTCTACCTATAGTAATAAATGATCTGAATAAAGAAAAATTAAATATAAATCCTTCAAGGATCCATTTATATAATTTCTTAGAAATTATTATCATAAGGAAACTTTTTTTGTGATATATATTATTCATAATAACCACTACAATCTGGAATAGGCGATTGCAATATATCCTCAAATATCTGAATCATCTGTAAATATTGAAAATAAGTCTGATGATGAATGGATATAATTTGAAGAAACTAGATTCAAAAGGATTTAGAAATAACCTTATAGAAAAATAATTCGATTCTGCTGGACTATTTCAGGAATAATAATAATACACAAATCATCAATTCAGACAGTATCCTTTATTGTAAACAAGTTGTACACCTTAATTCCTCGATCCATGATCACCCATACTACATTATTAGTATATGAAAACTGGGATAATGATATAATATATTTTATATTGAAATAATCCCACATTGATTCCCTAATTGATAGAGGATGCTACAACCTTGCATTCCTATTATCCCCAACCTTTATCTGTTTACTTTTAAAACACATATCCAAAGAAATTGATATATCATTTTTCCTCAATTTCTAAAAAATATTATATATGTATCATGATACATATTATCTAGATACATATGAAATCCCTATTTATAATCATGAACATTCCTCATTAACTCATCACAAAATTCCATATATTCCCACACACTTCCATGTACATGAGAAACATCGCTACAACGAGGATACTATCTCGATGTTGGATACCCACACTTTATGATGTCCCGAGGTAATAACCATTTCTCTATAAATAAATTATCTACCATAATAAAGTATATAAGAGTATATATTATATATTTTTATGTCAGAGCTGCTTGTTTATGGGACTCTTGAATATCTAGATGCTTGTCTATAAAATGTGACGTCAGCCGCCACTCATTATAAGACTCCCATAAATCCTATGTGATTTTATTTTGGCTCAAATTATCAACAAAAAATTTCTATTTACTGATTTATAATAAATAAAAATGTTGAAATTTTGTAGATTCCCGACACCCATCCTCTTCCAATGGTTCGTGTCTCAATGAAATAGACATTACGTTAGGATTTTATCATCCATGTATACAAAAAACCTCTCACCCAAAAAATAGTGTCTCTATTATCAAAGGGATTATAACATCATAGATAAGTTTAGTCATGAGTAGGGTAGTCCCCTACCATGGGGTCTTTTCTGAAATGATCTATATGATACCAATTTATCATCCTGTAATATTACATCTTTGAGTTAAACTCTATATGAGGTAAATTTTTTTGTATATTATTTTCCCCATGTTGTAAAAGTGAAGATTTGTGATGAGGTCAATGTTCCCTTTGGCTATTATAAATATATATCACAATATTATTCCCCAAAAAAAATCACCCCATTCTTGGTTACTATTCAATTTAGTGATTCTATATTGTATAGTTCATAGATAAAACATCCATAATATATTTCTATACATATAAATATCATAATCATGATTATATTCATAGGTAACTTCCAATATACCTTGACTGTAACATTATATGCTACCACTACCACATGAGATCTTATTTTAAAATATATCAATATGTGAAATCTATCAATCTATAATTTTATATTATTTACAATTGTATTAACATAATGATCTATCAATGTACTGATAATGATTTCATGTTTTTGGGAATAATAAAATCAAGATTGAGCGTACACAATGATTTCATTGATGAAAACTACAAATAATATGTTGGATGATATGAATGATTTTATTCGTAATATTTAGGAATCTTGGATGTGTATCTTTCAGGCTGGACGACATCACCAAATATTTAAACAAGCCATAAATTCTCTTAAAATCGTTATACTATATGTGAGATGGTATCATTCACAAATAATGGTTCCTTCATCCAAGGGTTTCCATAGGGAATATACTAGATGATTTTTGTTGATCAAAGGGATAATTAAAACATAAGAGGGGTTGTCGGTTCCTCATCTTCAACTTGTCTAACATCCAATAAAACAAAAAAATCATAAATTTTCATATTCAATCTAGAAAAAATTAGGAGAGAACTCCAATTATATGTATGAGGTTAGATGAATCTATTCACTTTATGATCAACCGATTAGAGTTTCAACACAAGAAACTCTACCAATCTGATTTTTTTTACTAGATTGAAATTTCTTCATCCACAACACCAACTACATCATTAACATTATATTCCACTTAGGTGGAATTATTGATAAATAATTTGGAAATAGATCCTAAAATGCTAAAAAAAGAAAAAAATTGTCCCACAACATTCCACCATATTCAAAAATGAGGTATAATTCTTATCTTTGAGAGAAAATAGTCATCACTGAAATTTTCATGCCTAACCATACAGAATACCCCCACTCACACTGATGTGTATGATGGAACTATTGTAGTTTTAAATGAAGATATAATCTGATTACAATATTTATGATACTGGTATTGGTATAGCCAATACATACATATAATCATGTAAAATCCTATCATTTCCAACACAGAAATTACCGAATCGTAATGAAGTCCATCAATTTAAAGAGTTCATTCCATGAAATATTTGATATCGGCATATAGATCTCCCAATTGTATTTTGATAGTCGTAATTCCATGAATGATACTATACAAAAAAACAAGTATATTTAAAATTAAATATCCAAAAAGGAATTTGATAATATTATATCAAAAAAATAACAGTAAGGGTTGATGATAAAAGAATTATTCATTTTATGGTTGAAGTTCGTACATCCCGACTAGTCATAATAGTTATAAAAAAAATTAAAATTGGCAATCCAATCTACCATGTTCCCTATTATGAATCTGATATGTTGTTTTATTAGGATGGAATTTTTACTCATGTTACTGGGTACAAAATACCCTACCTCAACCCGAATTTTAGGTTGAACTACAACTAACAGTAATCTATGGGATATATATGTCCCCACAATAACCTTGTGAATATCCTAATCCCCATCCACTACTCTACTTATTCAGGTTATTGTATATCCATTAAAGATCACCCTTTCATATATAATCATGAAATACTATTTTGAAGGACTCATTAGTCGCCTTTATCTTCCATGACACAGTGAAATAACTAATACAGAGATGATACTATGATGGATTTCTACTCCACATTCTCCATTTACCACTACGATCATGGATGTAGCTATTCTTGAGGCACATCCCACTTCACGATTAATAGTTCTTGGATCCCATAGTTGTAAAAACTATCCATTTATGGGGACCCTCTAATATTTCATTGTGTTTTGAGATCCTAATTCGAAACATCCAATAATCTAAAATTGAGAATGTTGTACACCAAAAGACTTATTTCATAGTTAATTTCATCCAGGAAATATCTCAGCCTAGAGACAAAATCATAAACTAAGGATGGAGAAAATCGGTGCATGTTATCAAAGCATATAAAGTTTTCTATCAATAACATTAAATCGTATTTAATGTGAAAAAACTCACAGTCCCCCTAACTTGGGGATGTCTCTAAATTGAAGACGATCATGAACATCACTTGGAAATCCATCCTTGGTAACTCCAATTAAAACACTCATTTCTCTAGTATTTCTTAATAATAGTTTGATGATCCTAGAAAAATTCTAGAAACATGCTTCGCCGACATATATGTCTGTTTATCATGAAATTTAAATATCATCTAGATTCACTCAATCACAAATATAGATTCTATGGGGACCCCATACCCAATGGACATAGGTGGATATTGTAGCTAATTTTTTCGAATTATCTCAAAAATCAATGATTTGAATTGAAAAGTTTCCTCTCCATGGAGTTCATGACCCTCAAGAATATGATATTAATCTAAAAAACTAATAGGTTATTTAATGATACAATAAGCTCCATATCAAATTCATGAGTACCGTGCTAATTAGCACTCCCCTAATTTTGAATTCGAAGATGGAGTGGAAATATTTTCTATACAAAAGATCAACACTCTTTATAACACATGATGATCAATAATATCAACCTCACCTTCTAAATATAATAAAAATAACTTGTTCATATATCCATTGAAATTTTATTAAAATGTAAGTTGTTATACAATATTAATTTTATTCTTCTATTATATAATATAAATCCATATATTTTCATTTCACTATTAATACGAGAGGTTATGTTACACATAGTAAACATGACCCAATCATGGAAAATGAATGTTACCATATATAACTATGTTCCTACCATGATTCATGAGTTTTCATCTAATTACATATTAGAACATGAATAAAATATTTATAATAATAACATCACACATCAATTGAATAACCTAATGTGGAATAATACAAAAAATGTAAACATAAATGTATATGAAAAATACTCCAAACATTATAAACTAGGATTTACCCATAAATATGGGTCAGATGCTGCAATAGAAAAAGTCCATTGAGAATCTTAGAAACATCGTAGCCAATATTAAAATTTACCAGAATAGTAGTGAAATATAAAAGAAACATGACACATTTGAAACAACTTTGAAACATCCAAAATCTGGCACTCCTCCAGGTGACCCAATTGGGTAGGTTTCTGACTCTAAGAATACCTCCCCATATGCTAGAGTATTTCCACTATTAGTCAGGGTATATGGGATATAATATGTATACTATAACCCCTATATATGGTAACAATTACAAGAAAAATTATAATGATAATCCATATTAAATTACCAATTCATAAAGGAATGGTAAAAAACCATATATTAATAAAAAAACTTCAATAGATTGTTGAATTTAACCAAAAAAATATGATGAAATACATATAAAATAAGTACTAAAGTGAATTGAAAAAATAATAAAAAATATAATATCCATACCAATGATGGTTAGATCTCCATGGAACTACTCATCTATTAATAAATATGTCAGTATCAGGCCCATTCCCTTATCCATACTTAATTCTGCGAAATCTTCCCATGTACCGAACTGTGGCCCAATAAAATTGTGATTGAAAATCAGTAGTCCACCTCCAATGATATAGAAATAAATTTTTTCAAAATAAAAAGTTCATTAAATGATTTTATAATATGGTAATTAATTAAAAAGTCAATACATGACATGAAATTTCCCTATGGACCCTCAAGATTCTATCTGACAATTGTTGTCATCCAAAAATATATTAGCTCCATTCTATATGTATCTATTGATTTGTGTTCTCTACAGTGAATAGGAAATGTCACCCAAAAAATGGGTTTTTCATGAATCATGATGAATTTCTAGTATCATGCCTCATGTAACTATATCTAACTAGGCCCTTAGACTATTCTAGGGGTACTTTAATCTACCAAGACAATGAATAACTACGGGTAAGTATACACATCAGTTGGCTATTATATTTTTCTAGAACATATTTCGTCTTCCAAGAGTGAAAATATATACTGGGTAAGTATCCATCTCATTAGGATTATAGTCTATGATCAAACCACTTTTCACTTAACTAAGAACACATTTCCATGAGGTAAGGTGACCAATTATAAGGGGGTTATTCTCCATCAACGAGATGAATTACCAGTTCCACATATAAAAAGATTATGGATAAATCCCTAAAAGTTATATTATCATAATTAAATTATATAAATCAATGTGTCAAATTTATCATAATTCACATTTCATTCCATATTAGTTAATTCGTCTCTTTATTAGTTAACAATGCATTACAATGAATGATTAGATTCTACTACATTAAAATGAATCACTAAATTCAAACCAGTCCAAGTTAAAATTTATTACTAAAAAACATGTTATTCAAGATTAAAAGTGACATTCTTACATGTTTATCATATGTTTAATAGGTACTGAAACATCTCCAGTAGCCACAAGACTATTTATAATTCCTAGAGACACAATGAGATCCTTGTGAGGTCTTTAACTTTGAATTATCATCCTAAAAACATTTAAATGATTAGATAGGTTTAATTAATTTTAAATCAGAATGATCATAATGATATCTCATACATTAAATGTTAAAAAAGATTAAGTGGGGTTTTCTTGACAACAAAACTTGAAATAAGAGTAATAATTGACAAAACCATGATGTTTAATTCCATGTAATGATTCTATAATCAAATTATAGGAACATATCCCTATGATATTTTGAATTTGGATTTTGAATCAAGGATAACACATTGTTGTTGATAATGTATGGCTTGTATCTCCATGTTGGAATTCCCAGATTTATTGGCTTTGGTCTGATAATTATATAATCCAATGTTCTTCAAAAGGATCAATAAGGTGCCTATGGTTTGAGATGATGTGGTTGGGTTAAAAAGAGTTCAACAGAGTTTAGCGAATTAAAGATAGCCTGGGGAAACATACACCACATTATAGAATAAATAATAACACCACTAACCACACAGACCATGGAATAATACACCTAGACAGTGAAAAACCATTTTTCTCAAATTGTGTTAGAATATTTTGCAAATTTCATACTAAATATCTTATTTATAAAGTGAGATAACACGAAAAAACCTAGTATACCACACATAAAAACCTAGAAATCCAATATATATGATATGGAATAGCCTATATACCCATAATAATGGTACTATATATATAATAACCAACCAAAATCAAACATAAACTCTTTTCTCTTCATCCATGGTCTCTATGTCGCATTGCTCCACCGCTCTATGATGAAACCTACCTACATGTAATGGATATGACCAAAAAGGAAGTATATTTGGAATTATATATCCTAGCCCCCATGTTCACAATAGATAAATCTACATCCCTTCCAATGGCCTTATGGTGTATCATATATATCTAAAATTCATATTCATCCTAAAAATTTATTTTCAGATCCCGCAATTTTCTTCTAGAAACAATACAAAACTACCCATCAAATCCTCTCAGACTAGAGATTGAAAACCAATGTTAATACAAGAAATAACATCATAAAAAATGGTTTTCCAAATATTATACAAGTTTATAGAAAGAAATTATTATATCATACAATACTCTATTAAAATATAACTATATAAATTTAACGTCCCAAAAATAAAAAAAAATATCAATTGTTTTTCAATATCATTCTAAAATTTATATCTAAATAATATAAATTGTTAATATGGTCAAATATCAAAAAATGTGTATACCCTATTCATATACCAAACTATTTTCTTCATTTAAATATATATCTGGAATCACTATACATCTAAAATAATGTCATATATGATTCAATATATTAACACAAAATAGATTCCAAAAATATTATTTATTTATTGGATTAATGTTACTAATATATTGAACTTATCATTAATCACATTGTCACCTAATCAGAATCCATTCCCATGGAATGTGATATTATATATTCATAAAATATTTTTGTTATTCGTTTCCCAATTATCCATTATTACCTCAACAACAATGATAATATTAACCATTATTATTTTAAATAACATTATAATTATGTGTAAAAAGTATTGTATTATTATTCCTAAAATATCATGTTCACTGAAACATATAGTAAACCAAAGATTTGTATTACCAAAAATGTCTCCCATGATATCCTTAATCCTATGAAATCCCATTACATAAAACCTAAAAAATATATATATTATTTTAAATGTACTATATACCTTATAGTTGTCAACCAAAAATAATTCTACTTAATAAAATATCACTATAAAATATACTAGGATTCCATGGGTGCAATTTTCTCATTAATCATAATTGTTAAAAATGAAAATATTAATTAAACAAAAAATATACCCCTATAAGTGTTAAAACATGCACATGGTAGGTGTTTATTCACTGTAAACTAAAATGTCAGATAAGATATAAAAGACCAAATATTTTAGTGTTTTTTACTACTTATTGAATTATAATCAATTCCACATCCCCTTTTAGTTATTATATTTGATTTCATTACTCAATTACCCACATAATATCCACCTTACAAAAAAACCGTAAGATATAATCCTAAAATTATAAATATCATCATAGTTATTCATATAATAATGTTCACTAATCTATTTCCCCATTGAGTACCCAGTTCTTATAAAAAACAACAATTCATACAATATATAACACCCCTACTCTAGTAACCCATATAAAGTGGTTATTTTACTACATTATCATAATATATTGGTGACCACATCCCAAAAAAGAAAAATATTTTAAAAGGATTTGAAAATTAGATAAATGATTCAATCAAAAATGACATTTGAAAACATAAATTAAAATGTTATTTTTTTTGTGGAAAAATAAACATCATCTCAATCATTTAATTAACATCACACATCCTAGTATCCTAATGAAAAACATAAGAAATATTTTAGTTCATTTAATAATGTACATAGGAGAAATCATACAATAGAATCTATTTTCAAAATAATAAAAAATGAATAATATAGTAGAGATAAAAATATTAATATCTACCTTATAAATGAAACATTTTAATTTTTAATAGTACCATGGATAATATACAAACATTAAAACTTAAATGGATAACAATAACTGCTTTCATAATGATATAATAAAGAATGTTTGCCTTTTTTTATATTTTCATGAACATATTGATCTATAAAAGAATGTGTAAAATGTTATGTTGTATGAAAAAATTCCAAAATTATTTTTTTCATTATATATATTAACATATATATGGGACATTATATTCCCCCCATCACATAATATTTACTTTTTAGTCATCATATGAAATGGGTGAGTAACAATTCGATACATTATCAACATGAACAATGGTATTGAGAAAAATGCATATAAAATGTTCATATTTTCTCTAATATGTATGTATAATAAGAAAAAAATCCCTCTATAGATATATATAATATTGTATAAAAGGTTAATTCCATAGTAAATAATAATATTCAAAAATGAATGTAGATGTAAATGAAAATAATTTAAAAAGATCACTGAAAATTTTCATGGGGAAAATAACGTTTTTATTTTGAAATCACATATACTAAAATAAAAAATTTAAATATTATTATAAAAATATTTACTTCTCTGTAAACATGGAAAATTTTTATGGAATATTTAATTTATTTATTATTCATGACATTTGGAAAAGCTGAAAATGTAGTGTACCCTAAAACAAAAATGATGTTCCCACCTATAGAAGAAAAATTCCTTTTTAAAAAAATATAATGAAGATTAATTTTTAAATCGTTTCTTATAAATTAAAACAGATTGAAATTGTATTTAATAATTGATTGTATAATAATTCACATATTCTTTAAAATTTCCCCATTGAAGATAAATCTTCCTTACATAATTGAAATATAATAATTATCATCATAAAAAACTATCTATTATTATTGTAGGGTTCCCAAGAAGGGAATAAATATTTTAACTAATTGAAAAAAGTATAATTATATTTATAATAATTATATTTATGGGGTTTAATATTGAATGATATTATAATTATTTTAATGTATATTTAATCATAAATAATTTTAAATGTAGGTAAAATTGTGAAATAAAACCTTAGCATAGGTCCGACAATCCTTTAATTTATTTTACACTCCACTATATTTAGTTTAATTTTATTATAATTACAATATTGAAAAATATATATAAATTTAATTAAATTTATTATCTAATTATTAAATTTAAATATATGTTGTGTATTATTTCAATTTTATAGTCATCATTTCATAGTGTAAACTAGTTCTGTTTTCATGTACATTTCAGTTCAATTGTATTGATCCATACATCATTTTTATGCTTCCATAAAATTAATAATATTAATAATAATATTAATTTCATAATTAATCATTATATACATATTTAGAATCATTATTCAAATAAAACCCCCAAAACAATAATATCACTTCATTGGAATGGTATTACGCACAAATCTGAGAAACACATAATCATTTTTTAATAAGTATAATGGTAAATATTAAATGATATATAATAATACAAGAATAACAATTATTTCATAAATTTCATATATATTCATTATATCTATCATTTAAACCATCCATGTAATTTGAGGATGATATTTTAATTAAATTTATACATAGAGATGAAACATCAGAAATCCACACATGGTATGTTTTAACAACTCATAAATAAAAAATATATGTAAAAGTGGTGAAAAAATATTTAATAATAAAATATAATTATAATTATGATAATTTAGGTGTTATTTTACTAGGTTTAAAACATATTTAGTGTAATTAAAAGAAGAAATATTTATTAATGTATCGAAAATATGATTGTCACACAATTGATAAGAATCATTTAGATCATTCCTCAAAGACACATGGGATGTTATTTTAAAAAGACCATAACCTATATAACCATTTTATATTATTTAGGATTATAATTTGGTAGTTTTTTTGATAATGTTATATCAAATTTATATAAATAAGCTATGATACACGTGTCTATTTATAGGGGAGGGGAGGGGAACATTGCGAAATTACCAAAACGTTATAAAATAATATGTTAATAACTCCTTAAAAATGTTTCAAAAATGAATTTTATATGAATTAAAGGAGGTTATGATCAATATATAATCATTAAATTGTATTTACATATGATTATATGTCATTTTAAACCATATTATTGGGTTACATCTAGGGATGTCCAATGTTAACATTAACTATCATAATGACTTTTTCTATTATTGTCTTATAATTTAATATATAAGGTGAATCATTGCCTATGAATTTCCATTGGATTATATATTTTTTCATTTCTCATCAATTTTCCCTCTTTCAAGCTTTGGATTATTTTTATATAATTTAATAAAATATTATTTAGCATAGTATATCATTAATAAAACTTTTTTAAGTAAACATTTAATGTGAAATTAATGACCTAAATATTATAACAGAACTAAAATATAATTCTTATAAAAATTAGTAAGAAATTATTATTTATAATTTAACTATTTTTGACCATCACTCATCCGAAATACATTTAAATTTAATTTTATTAAAATTATTTTCTTTTATTTTTTCAATACACTCAAAAAAATATCTATTTGTTGTAGAAGTTGTTAAAGTAATTATAAAATCAATAAAAATTATAAATAAATTTACATCAATAAACTAATTATATTAACCTCAAAATTAACTTTGATATTCATTAAAATAATAATTCTTATCCCTATATTCATATATATGATATTTTTAATGGCTTGAGAGTGATATTTTAAATTTATAGTTTCTTAAAATATTATATACGTCATTTTCCTAAACAATTGTCCCATAAAAAATTAAATATAAATACTACGTTAGTATATGTATAATTATTTTCATGAAATATGATTTAATGAAAATAATGATATCCTAATTAGTTTGATTTAACATAGTTTATCATGATTTCACAATTTAATGTGGTGTTTTAAACTAGGTTATAACAATTTAATAATATAATGTGGTGATAGTGGTTTAACATTTTCGCTATATATTATTAGAAAATAATTTGATGAAATTATAAGAAAAATATAGTTATTGTTATTTAAAATATAATATCCACTCTACCAAATAATATCCCCATCATTGGCATTAAATAATTTTATAATAATCCAATCAAAGGTGAAAAAATTGGTTTTCTTAAAATAATAATTTATGGGTACAATAATTGTTATTCCAACATATATATCAATGTTTAAAAAATTTAATAAATTGATTGATTTTGTTAAGAAGTGAAAATATTTTAATTTCCGAACTAATAAAATTCAAAATCAGTATTTGAAACTAATTTAGAGGAATATATAGGTCAAAATTCCATATTTTTAATGTTCAGTAAAATGTTTATTTTTTACTAAAAAATAAAAAACAACCATAAGATAATATTTTCATGCTTAATTAAAATAATGTATTTATGTTTGAAAATAATATTTATAAAATATTTTTAAATTAATTATATTTTCGATGTCCAAAATGTCATAATTACCATTAATTAGAAAACAAATTTTTGATAAATAAAATTATAATTTTAAAAATTTAATAATTATATATAATGAATAAATCAATATATTTTAACTACAAAATCACATTTAAAATATTTTCATAATGTGGTTTTTACTTTTAAAACAATAAAAATGATCAGGTTAAAGTGGAAACATTATGTTAACAATATTTTTATATAAAATATCTATATTCATAAATTTCAATATTTCTTATTATGAAATTTATCAAGAATATTTATTTCTAGAATAACATATTGAGGGAATGCTATAGAGTGAAAATTTAAAATAAGAAAAAAATGTCATGTTATTTAATTATACAATGGAAAACTACTATATTAACTAATTTAGATTCAATACAATTATATCTACAATAATGAAGGATTTGTTATGTTGGATCACGTCGATAAAATTTAATATGATATAAATATGTTTAAAAAAACATCCACACTACCATTTTATAAATGTCAGTTAAATATCAAAATTCATCATTCTCTCAAAAATGGAGGTGTTTTGTAAAATTCCAACCCTAAATATTATTCTATTGTTTTGATTATGTATTCAATGAATTTAAATGTCTCAAACATTGGGATCATTTTAAAAGGGAGATAAATCATAGAAATCATAGAGAAATAAATATTATCATTTAAGAATAGTATATGTTTATAGTAATGTTCATTGAATGGAAAATAAAATAAAAACAATTTGTAAGAGATGGTTTCTAATATTAATGGTATGAAATATTTCATTAATGGTGAGAATATAGTAATATATATATGGGAGTTTGAACATTCTAATGATCTAATATTTGTTTTTAATATTATAGAGTTCACTTGTTTTCGAAAAAAAATTAATGTACATAAACAAATAAACTAAGGGTTGATTGATTCTATTTATTGTTTTTTAAATAAATCATAATGTGATTTTGATTTTATATTTGGATTTCTAACAAACCCAAAATGTATAATATTGAATCCTAGGTTATTTATAACATATAAAGATATAATATATGTACATAATGTGTGAAATGTAAGTGATAAGATGTTTTTTTTATACATATCATAAAATTTCTAACACTATTGGATGGATATGATTTATGACACATAATTACTTTGGTCAATACATGGTGATGATTGGACTATTTTTTATTGTTTCTCTACCCATGCTCAAAATAATGGTATAAATTTATTAAATACATAGTATTTTTTAATGTTTTTTATGATACTTTTTTAATATTATAACAAAATATTAAATCAGTGTGGAACAATTTTTTATATTATATTAAAAGATGACTAATATTTACAATATCAATCGGTGGGAAATGAATTCTTCAACAATATGATAGTGTAATGGAAATTGAATTATACTAATGATTACTTTTTGACCAACAAATGTAAATTATGTTATGAGATGTTTTCTATCTAAAAATTGGTTCATTATTAGATTTTATTCCAAGATGTACTTCTAAGAATATTGATCACTCATTTTATGGAAGGATTATTGTTTCACCAGAATAAGTTACATTCTATTATAATTTATTTTTATTCTACTATATGAAGTTATCAATCCAATGAAATTAATATATCAAATTCAAATTGGGCCATCATTTTTTATGGATCTATGAATTAAATTAAATCATTCCATGTTGTGTATTATAATATGATAATTTGATGATTATAATATTTTTTATGATATAACATTTTATATAGAGATATATTAGAATTATTTTTGGTGTGATTATCATATACCATGTTGATGGATTTAAAGGCCAAAAATCCTATGGGATATGATATTTGTTGGATGATATTTTTCTATGATCGATTATATGTTATTTTGTTAGGGCGATTAAGAGAGTTTTGAGAAAAACTATGAATTATATATATTCTAAATAATGTTTTAAATGGATAAGTTTATAAAAGTTATTCTAATACATTCTTTAATATTAACGATGAAATAAATCTAATCAAGGTAGTTAAATCTCCTTCGAATAACACCCATTCATATTAGTGTTTTATTATATGACTAATATTTCTATGATAATGACATGTGTTTCATTTATTATTTCAAAATCATTATTGATGTAGTTTATTTCTAGAAATTATTCTGAATATTTTGGGTATGGAATGGTCCTTAATTTTTTTAATCACATAATACGTATAGTGTTATCCCATTTGAATTTATAAATAGCTGTTTATTTTTATTGTATTATCATATTATGGTGGAAAAATTAGTTTTTTTTAATTTAAACACACTTTTAATATAATAAATATATTCCTATTCATTTTTTAATTAAAATTTAAATTTTTCCCTTTCTTTATGAGTAAATTACCAATTTATAGATGAAAATAAATTTCAAAGACTAATTATCTCATATAATGTGTTTTTTCATCCTATGGAGAAATCACTACATCAGTCATTTTAAATTACTTCTTTAATAGTGAAATTGATATTTATACTTAGATATTGAATACATTTAAATAATCAAATTTAACATATATCATCAGTCCAATAACTATGTTTGTGACAACATACGACAAATTAATTTTAATAATAATATTCTAATATATTTTATATCATAATAAATGTATCACTCGGTATTCCAAAAATAATAAAATATTAATTCCCAAAGAAATTTTTGAGAATTTTATTAGAACAAATACTAAATGTAGGAGTAAATAAAACTATAATCATAAAACAAATGATATAAAATTGAACGTGGGAACATGATACATGTTATAACATAATGTTTTCATTTAACTCCATTATTATTTGTATATAGAACCAACCATGATCTCTTAATTACATTATTTCTATTAGTTTACAGAATAATTATGGAATTTAATATAATATTCATCTAATGATTCATTATTAAATAGTATCACATTGATAAAATATTTGATACATTATATTACCGCTCTTAGTATCTACATTCTATAATCTGTTGTATGAATAATTGTCATTTTAGATATTCCCCATGGATTTTTTTCCACAATGTATTTATATTACCAACTCCTTTATAAATTTAAATCTTCATTATTGTATTTTCATATAGCATCTCTCTATCATCATATACTATATAATTCACATAACAATCGATGAATTTTAAAAGCCTTCCATTTTTATTATTTATTTTTTCATAATTTATTCAATTGTATAATTACAAGAAAATAATGTGAAACTGTAATAACGATTCAATTTATCCCATTAAATAACCAATCTATATTATCATATTGGAAGTAAATATTTTCCACATCCAAATTACTAAACATTATAGACATCGGCTCTTACCCAACAAAAATTTATCATTCCGTTTTAATATAAATTATGAATTGAATTTATATATCATCAAATTTATCTGAACCTATAACTTGTAATGAAATATATCATATATTATAATCATGATTATATAAAATACCACATATAAAACAGATCCATTTATTAATAACCACCACTATAAAATATCATAAATAAATATTGATGCATCAACAAATATCTTATAAAATTTGAGTTACCAAAATTCATATATTATTTCTCAAGAGATTTAACCATTAAATTATTATGGTTCTCATATATTTAATGTATTCCATGTTTTTGTTCTTTATTAAAGGAAAACATTTATGTAAATTTCATTTTAATGTTAATTTTATTTTTAATAATCATTTAAATACTTAGTGATGTAGTAAATTGGAAAATAACTATTTTAAAGGGGTATGTAATTTATTTTTGGAATAAAATAGGAAATAAAATTCATTGGAAATTAATATTTAATGAAATAGTTTTTCTAGGTGTCTAAAAATATTTTAGGGATTTTGGAAGTGGTTTTACACAATAAGCGCTAATAACTAGGGTTATATCTGTAGAACCAAAATTAATGTATATATCATATGTTTTATTAATGATATAATATTAATTTTTGTTGATTTAAATTTTTTATAATCACATGTATATTATTACAACATAGTTCTATTCACAAATGAATCCGTATCTTCCCTTTCCACAACTGATTTGAAATTTATCTTCATAGTTTTGATAGTGATATGGATTTTAGGGTATAAAAGTAATATATTTTACAAATGTATCTTAATTAAATACGAGTAATAATGTATTTTCTTTAGTGTCACTCCATGAAATTGTTTCAAAATTATTTATTAATAAATTATTATTTTGATTAGATATATAATGAGGTTTTGGGAAATTATAATTCAAATCGATATTTATGAGGATACCAACATTATAATGAAATCATTTATATTTGTTGAATTTTAATAATTAGTTTTATTGAGTAATTATTTATTACTTATTCCATATTCATTTTATTTTATAATTGGTAATGAATTTAAAATACTAAATTTTCAATCAACGTAACATTAATTTTCCTCTTTAGATGGTGTTAGTTTTGAATTAATAATTTTAATAATATGATTTTTTCTATGAAAATGTTTAGTAATTGATTTAGTGATACTATTTTTTGTTAAAAAGTGTGAAATATAGTCTCCAATATTTTAATAGGATCAATATGATGATTATATTGTGAATTAAATTTTTTTTTATAAATACATCATAGTTCTACAGTGAGATTATAAAAAGAATAGGATTTTTTTGTATTCAATTTAGACCAATAAAATATATGTAAAAGTTAATTTACCTATATTAATGATTATTACAATCAAAATTACAATAATGTTAAAATCTATAGAACTAAACATATCCTAAGAAAATATAGATCTTGGATGTGATTTTCTATGGTTGTATAGTTATTTTATTACAAATGGTAAATTATATGTTTTTTCACTTTTGTTTTTATTTTCATGTATTGAAATTCATTTTATTTATTAAATTATTTATATCATGATAAATTATGGTATGAATTATTCATCCACAAAAAAACTGAGGACACTCTAATATTTTCTTCATTGTAATGACTCAGAGTATTGAGGAAAATTATTACGAGAAAATTTATACCCTACACATTCACATCTATATTGATGTGCGATTTTGATTATATGATATAATATTGAAAAAATATATTTTTGATTAAAGTTTATTATTAAATTTTAGTGACAATTAATGGATTGTGATAGGTAATTATGAAAATAAAATGTTTTAATTTTTACGCTTAGAGACTCATTAAAATTTAATATTATACTTTAGAAACTGCCGTTTATTTATTATGTAACTCAAATGAGATAAGTTTATATTTTTAACATTTCAATATTTTGTTATAAAAGATCATATTTTTTTGACATTATTTTAGTATAACAATGACCCTGTAATTTTTAATTCTTTCAGGTTCATTTTTCATTATTTTATAACATTATTTAACTAAATGAAATATATTATTATTTTGTTTTCATTGTTTTCCATGAGTGGATTTTTTTCCAAATAAATAAGTTCGTATCCTTACTTATAAATTCTATTGTCTTGATATTTGATTGTAAAAATTAATCTTTGTATTATAATTCCATATATAAGATATAATCTTTAGCTAGTGAGGATGTACAATATTATAACAACACCAATTAATTTGGTTTTAGGATAATTGTTTGTTAATAATAGTTGATATTAATTTTTTTAACAGAAATATTAAAATAAAACATAACTATTGAATATAATTATGACTATAATGGCCTGTATAATTACATATTGATGGAACTGGGTGGGAGGATGAACTATAATGAAATTAGAAGTGGGGATATATAATTTTTTGATATTTATATTATATATTTGATGTTTGACAAATTTTTTAATAATTTTACAAAATTTTTGATGTTTTAAATAATATATTGGGTTTAGATGAAGTTTATAATTGGGAAAAACTTATAGTAAATGACTATTGTTTCTTCCTTATATCTTAAATGGACACTCTAAATAGCTGATAATATTTATAAGAGAAATTTACCACATTTACTACTATAATGTTTTTGATAATATACCTGGGACAAGTAGCCTACTATGTAGTGATTCACTTCCTCTATGTACTTAATATACCTATAGATTTTAAAATAACATTTTTTTCATATAAACAAATAAGTCTCACATAGTCATTGACCTGACATGAATAGAAAAAGAATTATATCATCCTATTTTACAAAACGATCATAAAACATATTTCGTATCTTGGATATCAACATAATTCTATATAAATACTCACTCTATTATTTTAGAGTCATACTATATGTGAGGTATGGCCTAAAATGTTTCTTTATTTTCTTCAATTTTAAGAGTGATATAATAATACAATATTTTATTCATTTTTATCAAGTTTATTAAATTCATTTGAATGTGTTATAATAAATTGATGTGATATAATAGAATAACATTGATGATGGATAATAAGTTATGTCATATAATGGAATAACTTTTTAGGATGATGGATACTATATGTGGTCAAAACCTCAATTTTCCAACTAACATTCTCGGGGAGTTGAAATGAGCTAAAATTCCCATCTGTACCTCAATTTTTTAACAAGGGAAGTCTCTGTTCCTATATCATTTTTTCTCTCGTGCTCGATGGTCCAAGCCCCTCCCACTCACATTATCCTCTTGAAATTGTGGTGAATTGAAGGGATTTTTCTATAATTTTATAATAAAATTCAATTACATTGAACCCCTTATTTTCCATCCTCACTCCAATGTAATTTTCTTATATCTAGGATAAGGTTTCATATTCTAATTAAAAATTAATTTTATTGTAATTTTCTAGATAAATTGGGGATTATACTCATCCTAAGAATAGTACATCCTATGATTTCATCGATCTATCATCTATAATAATTTAAATGAAGATATTTCAATCAAATTATTTTATTAATGTTTTTTTAAAATAATTAATAATTATTTTGGAATTAGTATGATAGAATATTAGTTTATTAAATTATGATTTTGAGGGTGTTCCATGAGTCTTTAGAATTTATTTTGTAGTCATTATGAAATAAATACACTATTTTTTATCATTTAATTAATTATTCCCTATTAGAATTTAATTTTATAAATAAATTCTAAATGTTTATTTTGATAGGTCAAAAATGTTTTTCATGGTTTAGGGATTAATGATATTGATGGTGGTTATTTGGCCTAAGATGGGTCCATGAAAATCCTATGTATTTTTTCCCACCAATGGAGAAATATATGAGAGCATAAAAATAAATGTTGGTAGACACCAAGTTTAACAAAATTATTGCTTATTTTTCTATGTTCATGTGCTGGTGATTTCAACAGTTTTTTTAGTGGTGGACATACCTATATCTAAACATTAAAATTAAAATTTGACCACAATGATTGTCTAATTAAATGGGGTTCTCATTAAATTCAAAATATTGGAAGGATGATTTAAAAATAAAATTTGTGTATAGATTATGATGTAATTTTCAATATGTAAATTTTATTTTGTTTTAGAAATTGATGACTATGGTAACATAATTTTTTTTATAAGAAACCAAAAACCTATTTTGTTGACTTTTATACTGTATCGTATAATGGGCATTAGAAATTGAATTTTCAAATTTTGAACTAAATTGAATTTTTTTAAAAGAATTTGGAAATTACCCTATAATATTTCAATGTACATCTTGTGATATATTATAGATGTTATTTATTGTTCATTATGAATTTGGTTGTTAATATTAGGGTGTGCATGGAAATTGGGGGATATAGGTTTATGTTAACACTTGACGCGAACACCCACCATACAAGAGGATGTATGTTTATATTAAAAAATAGGGTTATCAAGGCCCCTCGAGTAAATCTTGGTTGATTAATAAAATTGGGGTGATCATGGTACTAATATGTGTGCACGTTCTACGGTTAAACATGAGTTGAACAGATCCATCTGTTATAAGTTGTGTGATTTGAGGATAAATTTATTACCCTTAGATGATGTTTGGATTAACGATGCTTTATTTACCCCCATTAATGCGTGGTTTGGTTAGAATAATCTTTAAAAAATGCTTAGATGCACCCCAAAACTAGATGAAGATGGTTTTCACCATTCTCATCGTAATTATGGCCCTCCATATTGATCTTTATTTCGTGAATTTAGTTTTTAGTGTTCAATAGTTCAAGTTTAAATATATTTCTTCTATAGAATCTTTATTCATTTTATAAATATGATTCATATTTATGGAATCCAATGGTGGTGTCCTACTAAGATGAACTAAAACACAGCTTGGTCGTCAATGGAACATTATCACCTAAGCATCCCTCGCATAATAAGGATCTATAGGGACTATGGCATGGTATTTCAAGAAAGGGAATTGGTGTCCTATATGGGATTTGGTGTTGGTGATGGTACCAAGAGTGGGGATTGTAGTGGATCCTCTAATATATTTCATACAATTTTAGTTTATTCAATTATTTTGTAACATTGTATGGGATTGTCCTAGTGGGAGATATCCCTTGATATTTTGTATGTTGATATATAAATTAATCAACATGTTAGTTTAATGGTTCTATATTTCTAAACTAATGGATTTATATATTAATTACTAATTTTTGTTTATTTATATTATTATTTTAAACACTGATATATGGTTTATAGCCTCCCTATAAGAAATATGTAGACACCTGATAAATATTTGTAGCAACTAAATTTTAGGGTGGAGTGCCTGAGGTCAGTTGATATAATATTCTGGTTATTTTTCAATGTGAGATTAGCTGAGATGTCAAAAAGTGGTATTAGAGAATTTATTTATATTTTTTTATTTTGGGCAGGATAACTAGGTGATCAAGGAATATTTCATAACCTGTGTTGGATTGTAGATAATTGTTTCAGGAAAACCTATTTTAGTAGGATGTCTAGGATTTCTTGAGAACATAAATTATTATATTGGAAATATGTTGTTTTGGAAGATATAATTTCCACCAGTTGTAAAAACAAAATAATTATATATTGATGGGTTCTAATTATATTCATTCATTTTGGAGTTTTAGTTAAAAGATGGTAATCTTATTAATATATTGTTTTATAGATTTAAGAAGTTTCATATGAATCAGGATTAGGTATTTAGGACTCATATTTCATTAATGCATGACTGTGTGTGATTTCTAATACTAATGATACTCTTGTTAATTTAATGTTCCAACAACATAAAATACATCATTTTCCAATATAAGTCAATGATGGGATTATACTATGTTTTTATTAATTTTATGAATGTATTTTCTTTCATGGATAGTCTAATGGAGCTACAATGAGGTTCGCGAGGATGAGCGAATAGACCATTTTCCTATGAGGAATAGTGAATCTGGTAGGTTAGTGAAGGAACATATTTCGTTAGTAGGAAAAACAATGTTCTATTCAATATATAGGTTCAATTATTTTATTTACTCATTAAGAACTATATATTTTCAGGCCATATAGAATGGAATTGAACAATACATAAACAGGTGATGATAATGATTCCCTTAATATGGAAGTTATATAATGATTCTTTCAGTTAGAGGAATTATTTTACCATTATGATCTTGATTATATAGATTCATGTATGTTTAAGGAGGTTTCTTATAATTTTCTCCTTTTAGACATATAGTTATTCCATTTGATGAGTTTCATATGTAGGGATACATTAGTGAGGTTATTGGAACATTTCTTTCCACTGGTTTTAAGATGTGTACAATGATTACTACCCCCTGATATATGTCTTGTGAGTGAAAAAATGTTCATAGTCTATGTGATATACCTTAGATACACTATAAATGCTACAAGGATGTTTTTGAGATAGTTGATTTTATGGTTTAGGGTGACTAATCAGTGGGGTTAGCATGATTAAATGTTCTTAGAGGTAATACATGTACAGAGTTTCATTGGATTATAAATGGTGATTTTGAGTTGTAATGAAGGTTGTTTTGGAATCCCTATATATTGATAATGATACAATAATAATTATGGCCTATGGTAAATTATTTCATTTCAAACATATATGTTCTTAATATAACAGAATATATCATAATAGTTTTGGAAAAAGGGATTGAAAATGTCTTGTTCCAGTGGGTGTTAAATCACTTAAATAGTTGGTTATCTTTATTATAGATAAATTAATATATATAAATTGTATGTTTTATCTTATATGTATTGAATAATGAAAAAAAATCTCAGTGTCAAAAGATGGTTTTTTTATCTTAGATCAATTGTAGATTATTTCATCTTGAAAATGAAAGAGACACAAATTGGGGAACAAATAAATTCTAAATGTTTGATAATGACACATGTCAAATGGATATCCATAAATTAATTCAACTCATATGTGATGTATCCATTTTATTGATGATTTCTCATTGGGTTCTTGGTTTGTAGGATCTGGCATACAATATTAATATTGTCAATAGTTTTTTAAAGTTATTATATAAATAAATAAATATACCATGATCCTTTTTGGATTATAGAATTTCGAATGATTGTATTTCATGGGACTGATACGTGATTGGAATGGTTTGATATTTAATTAGGCTTGTGAGATGAATTCTTATGTGATACAGCAAATAGAAAAATGAATATATCTTAACTGGTTTTTGGAACAAGAGAATATTCTCTCAATTTTTAAAATGGTGTGAGGAGATTTATGTTAGAAACATGTGATTATTTTGGGATATGAATAATATATGGCAATTTATGATCCATGAATAGAGGTAAATCAATGAAAAAACATGAGGAATGGCTGCTTGTTTTTGGATGGGGATTTAAATTTACATACATTTTATAGTAGAAAATCTTAATAAGATGGGTTTTATGGGATCGATGTTGTATGAGTGGGCGTAATTTCCCAGATCACACGGGGGGCATTATGGAATCCCCATTGAAAGTGGTCACACCTTCACATGGTCATTAATGGTACTATGAAAATTATTTATTAGGTCTAGGTGGATGGTTTAAAAATTTACATGACAATGTGACATGGATTTGGTTGAGTTGAATGAAAGTTGTGATGGAAAAACTTTTCAATACTAAACATGTATCTTGTTTTAGCATTTGGGTTGTTGTGTACCAATGGACATTCAGAGATGTTGACCTTCATTTGGATGAATTTAGGTTCTTATCCTGCATTATTATAAAACTACCTATGAGTGTGATTTTTTTTAATCTCCAAAAATTTACATGTAATTGTTATTATTACATTAAATTATTTCAAAACTAGGATCTAAGACGCCACATGATTATAAGGCCCAGAGAGGCCCGAATGTATTATAGAAATCTTTAAAATGTGCATTAAGTAATCATGTGAGTAGGTTTTTCTAACATTTGAACTAGTACCCGGATTGAAATTATGAGGTTACCGATGAATTTTGATAACCAGGATTCACCTAAGGAGGGCCTAACATCGACCAACGCTAGTCGACCAAGAAAATATAATTTTCGAACATTCAGTGAAAAATAAACTAAATACACATATTATTTTATTCATATTATTTTCTGATGTTGTGGAAGGTCTAGTTAACACTGTGGTGCAGCAATGAGGAGACATTGAATCATTAATGAACCACATTAATGAGACAACATGGACATACAAAACACATATCCTTTCTTTAAAAAACTAGGGATCCTGAGTTGAATAACATCCTTGGGAAGTCCTCTGACGAACGTGGAACCACTCTAACTCTCTTTGATGAAGAACACCATAGAAAACCAACATCAAATCAAGGATCGATGAACGTCAGCGTGACGGATTCAAGAGACGATGCAAGACAATGAACACTAACAGATAGAAGATCAAAAATGGCTCAGAACATCTTCCCTTCTCAGCGATGGATCCTAAAACCAAGTAATGGAATAATTGTGTTATTTTTACCAATTTATTTTCTAGAAACAAAAAACGTCAATCAACCAACAAAAAGGTTTATCTATGGATAAAGTTTTCTTGTGGGAGAGTGTTTACCATAGGTTTTTTTTCACAAGGATTGATAATTGTCTGATAAAACTATGATCCCTAGCCACCGGTATTTTTACACATCTATTGCGAAGGCTGAGGGACAAAATTAACCTGTCTCAAGACCCTATTCTACTGATTTATTCGGGTTTGCATCCTCATAATGGGGGAAAGGTTGATCTGAGGTGTTGATAATCATGGCGATAGCACAAGAGACTAAAAGGTGCATGCAGTTTTGAGATCGGACCACTGGAGGGGACCTGGTGTCTAGTAAAAGGTGTCATCGACGCATCACCACCAGTGTGGTGGCACTGGCAGCCTGTAGTTGTAGCATGTGGTGGTGGTCGTGGGTGGTAGGCCTCACTAACTGACAACACCTATGGGATGAGTGGTCGCCCCATGCATGCCTTGTTGGCAGAGGTGGCACGCTCGCTGCGCGCTGCTATGAAGTGGGTGGTCATCGCCCATCAGCCGCAGTGGTTAGAAGGACACAAATCTTGCATGGTGCCATATAGGGGGAGTATCCTTCTCCTTGCGGTCCATGTTCTGACAATTAGTGGGGCTGGATAACCGGCCCTGTACGCCCAAACCAGATTGGCTGAGCCAATCTAGGATGAATTAAACTTGTCCAGGTGAACCGGTTATCCCCCCAGGCTAAGCCACATGAGTGGCGTAGATAAATTTTTGAGCTAGTCTGCTACAGTGGACCAGGATAACGAGATAAATCTAGGCTGCACAGTGGCTCGAGCGATGAAAATAGACCGTCCTATTAGTGTGTGTCGGGCCAGATTAATTCATGTCACTTGGGGACCTAGCAGACTGGACCCATGACCTACTGTGGATAGGTCCAGTGAGGCCCAATGGACCTGGACAATGTTCCAGATAGACATGATCGGGTCATGTGGGACCCCTAGGTTTGGTTGGTCGGGTTGTTCTAAACTAGTCGGAGAGGGCCCATACACTATTGGTCCCTATTTTAAAAATGAAACATATCTCCCATACTGTGCTTTCAATCGACGCGCCGTCAGTGGTGTTGGGACCCACGTAATGGGGTGGTCCTTATAAAATCCCTTAATTATGATTTCATGTATATTAATGTAGCGAGTAATTTTTATTAGCTACCTAGAGAGACTTATGGAGTCTGCTATCAATGAGACATCATGACTCGGCTACCCAACAAGACTCTATGACGTAGCTATCAGTGATAATTCATGACTCAGCTACCCAAAAATAATTTGTGAGATAGAAAATAGTGAAAATATGTGACTCATCTCCCAAGCAAGACTCGTTAATTTAATTATCAGCAACACTCTGTGACTCTACTATCCAGTGAGGATTCATGGACAAGCTATCAATGAGGCTCTATGACTCAGATACCAAGTGAGGCTTACTGACTCATCAACAACGAGACTTCATGACTCAAATACTGAATATGTCTATGATACTAAGCATTCCAAAATTACAAATAAGTGATGAGTGAATTTGTAGTGATTGATATTCAGTGTTTGCAACCATTTCTTTTTTCTAGAAACACTATAAGTTATACATTTTTCAACATGACTCTAGTGACTCAAATATTTTTCCATTCATTTCTGAGATTCTTTGAGGATTTCTATAATACCAAATATATTTTTGGGGTCCCTACTAAGTGTTATTATTTTCACCCCATCATGGGAATTTCCCTCACCAGTTGTGTCTTGGAAAGATGACAGGCATATTTGACTAGGATCTTAGAGTGATAGTGAAATATGGTGCTTGGATGTAGATCTACAGACACAGTACGATTTAGTGAAATCCAATAGTGAGATAAACCTATCATTTTGGAAGGGTCCTTGGAAGATGAACTCCAGTTCTTGTACATCCTTTTACTAGACATTCCTTTTTAGTTGGGTCTGTATTATGGTCCATTTTTTCTTTAAATTTCACCTTTAATTGTGTGGTTTCTTCCTTGTGTGACATACTTGTTTTCAGTATCCCAATTGTTTTTACATTATATAGTATTTTATGTGTGTGTACATGTCTAAATAATATTCCATCCATTTTGGTGATAGTCTCCAGCCCTTGGCATATGGATGGTGGGCTTGGGGTAGTTACAGAACAGACCCAAGAGGGACGAGTCAAGATAGAGTGGTATCAGAGGATTTAGGTTCTACCTCAATGACCGATTTCTAGTAGTTTTATTTTTTTGAAATAGTGTTAAATGTTTCGATTTTGAATTTTAGATTCAGGGAGTCCAGTGTTGGTGCTTCGGCAAACATATCCATACACCCAAACACTGAATTCGGTTTTCTGAATCGTAGCATGAAAAATTGGTTACATTCATCTTTAAAATATTAATCATGAACTCTATGATTCAATGTCATCTCACAAGGTGTAATTATATAACTGTAGTTCATCTTGATTTCTCTTAAGATTATTCCACGTAGAAAACTAGGTAGGATCCCAGTACAACATCATGACAATGGTCCAATATGTTATGATGAATTGGTACAGGGACCAGTTCCTAAGATGTAACCATTGGGTTTTGTACAAGAGGAAACAGAACCCATCAAGTTGTAGTATATATTGGCCTTATCATTAGAGGATTTATGATGACTATGTGTGATTCATGAGTTCCAAATATAACGGCCTCTGATGTTTTGAGGCGAGACAGATCCTTAGGTCGTTGGGGATTGGCTGGAGGTGGTGACATGAGTTTTCTACATAGTGAGGAGATATTTAAATTAGATGTAATTTATATCCACTATACATGTACAAGTGACAGATGGGAGATGGTAGAGATCGACACAATACACACAAGAAGAGGCAACCCTCCCTGGGGAAGACTCTGAGAAACTTTTCAGGGGGAGTTCTTCCCCATGGCCATATTCTCTGTAGGAGTACATGTGCTTTTCCACTTATGGAAGGGCAGATTGACTGTGGTTGAGTACTCTACGAGATTCACAAACCTCTCATGATACTCTTCTGATGTGGTAAAGGACCCTTTCTTCAACACCCAAACCATTGATCATGTGGATCATATGGGATGTATAATCATCGAAAATATCTCTTATAATCCCTAACCAAGATGGGGTTTTTAAGTGATATCTTATAGTGGAGAACATCCTTGAAGAACCTGCACCAACATTAAGTGCTACCACCAGATGATATGTAAAGGAATCCTCGACAGCGGGCATCAGATAACTAAAACATGGGTCCAAGAGGACCAAAACCTCCAGGCGATGACCTCATGATATTAGATCGACAGTGTGACACCCCACAATTAGTGGAATGTAGCAGAATAATATGTTGTTCTTCACGTGCAATGGTCCGGGGCACCTAGCCCAAGACTGCTCGACCCGCCATACAAACAATCAGTAGGTGGTTGTGGGACCACCAAGGTAGAGGATGAGGGTCGAATAGGGAGGCTTACAGAGAGGCGTACATGGAGAGGGAGTAGGTAGATCACCATCATGTGGTAAGAGATACAAGGTACAACAACCACCACCACAGTTAGACTACCCTGAGCTCCGAGAGCTAGTGGAATGGGGAATGGATAACATTAGTCAACAGAGATCTATAACCATGGTGTTCCAGATATGATTAGGGGAACAATCTATGTCGACTCTACTACAACTATATCTCTTATAAACACAGGTTCAAGTCACTCTTTCCATTCCATAGAAATCGTTCTAGGATCATAATTCTATTTGAGACATTTCCACGATCATTAGTAATATAGACTCCTAAGGGAGGGGATTCAACAATTACACACTTGTAACGGTTGTTTCATGTTACTTATGGATGTGATATCTTTGGCTGGGATCTCATAAAAGAGGGGTCGATGCCTTATGACGTCATATTGGGTTCGGAATTGTTATTTATAGTCCATGGATAGATCGACTGTATTAGGCACAAAGTGCGGTGTTTCCTTAAATATGGGACTGGGTTTTCCTTCACCTGTGAGACAGGAACATCTGCAGCTTAGGAATAACACTCAAGGAGGAGGGTGTAGTTGATCACTCACTAGTTGTATAGCCTCACCCTCAGTGTGGTGTACAATATAATTCTAATTTTTCCTCTTCTAGTGGAATAGTATGAGGATGTCATTCTTAAAGATGTTCTAGGAATACCTCCTCACACGGTTGTATAATTATGCATCGATCTATACATAAGGATGAAACTGATATCCACACCATCATATCAGATGGATCCCACAGATCTTTGTGAATTGAGGGTACTACTGGAGGAATTTTAGGAGAATATGTTTGTAAGAACTGTAGTTTCACTATAAGGAAGCCTCAAAATTGTTTTCCTAGAAGTCGGATAAGAGCTTGAGGCTATGCGTGGACATCCAATTCTAAAACAAGTTGATTGTGAAGAAAAACTATCCACTACCAAGAATTGATGAACTTTAGAATAGCTAAAGTTTGAGATATGGTACTCGACGATATCCCATAGGTATGGAAGTCAACATCATCATTCATGGGATGGGGAAGTATAGAAGACATCCTTTGGATGATGGTATGTCCACAACATGTTCATGGTGCTGCCCTACTGCATGACCAATGCCCTAGATTTGATCATGGGGCTCATGAACAGGATCTTTCAGCCTTACATCGATCACTTTTTGGTTGTCTTCATTGATGACATCTTGGCCTTCTCGGCGTCGGAGGGAGAGCACACTACACACCTGAAGATAGTTCTGGATACACTCTGACGATACTAGATTTATGGTATGCTCTGGAAGTGGTAGTTATTGATTAGGGAGGTCCACATTCTAGGACATGTAATATCATATGCTGGTGAATTACTTGATCCTATGATGATAGAGGTAGTGTTTTCAAGGAATCCACCGTGGCACATGACTAAGGTGAAGAGATTCTAGGGGTTGGCTGGATACTACTAGAGGCTCATACCCGATTTTTTTGGGGTAGGAGCACCCATTATTCCTTAAACAAAGAAGGGACATCCCATCATATGGATGGAGATATTCTATAAGAGTTTCATGGAGATAATGTGGAGACTGAAGAGTTCCACCATATTGAGACTACTAGAAGAGGGTGTTGGTTATGTAGTCTTCCACGATGCATCAGGAACCAGACTAAGTTGTGTCAAGCTAGCGGTGGTCACCTACAAATCACAATATTTGATGCCACATGAGTTGAACTATTCGACCCATGATCGTGAGTTAGCAGAAGTAGTAATTTCCTTGAAGATGTGGTGACACTACTTGATTGTTGAATAGTTCACCATCTACTCTGACCATAAGACTCTCAGGTATATCTTCCCAAAAAAGGACCCCAGTGTTAGATAGTTTTGATGGATGGATTTTCTCCAGGACTATGACTTTGTTATAGTCTATACACCTAATAAGGGGAATGTAGTGGTAGACTCCCTAAACACGAGTTCTAGTTTACAGTTGTTGATTAAGGAGACCGAACAGCTAGTCATAATGTAGAGATCCTTCATGGATGATGATGGAGTAGCTTACCATTAGTCATTGAGTTTCACTCCTTCGCTCTTAGAGTGAGTTTGGGAGGCATCTCTTGTTGATGTCGACTATGAGGCACGACAAGGTCAGTTTTCCTAAGCATAAATTCTCGATGTGTTTTTGATATATGGGGAGCACGACATCATTTTAAGAGGACGCACTACAGCACCATTTAAATTGTGGGAGGAAGTGTTGACGAATATTTCACACACCACCTTTGGGGTTTTATCCTTCTGTGACTAAGATGTACTCAGAACTTCGACATCAGTACAGGTGTCCTGGGATAATGTTTGTGGTGGTAGAGTTTTTTTAACAATGCCCCATTTTTCAGCATGTGATTTCTAAGAATCATATCCCAAAGGGCTTAGTATAAGAACTTGAGGTATCAAAATGGAAGTGGGATGGTATCTTAATGGGATTTGTGATGGGTATTCAACATACTTTCAATGTCCAAAATTCTCTCTCAGTGATAATTGGACGACTCATCGAGTCAGCTATCATTATACCCATACATGAGTAGGGATCAATAGAGGGCTTGAGATGCCACTATGTCCGAGTCATATTGCAGCTTCACAGGGTGACTTTGATCATCATTTTTGATCATCAATATCGATTGAAATAATGGTTTTGGATGAGATTGTGAGAGGCATTTGGGACTTACCTATGCATGATCATGACCTTTCACCCTCAGAAATATGGTCAGATAGAGTGAACCATACAAACTATGGAGAACAATATTTGTTCATTCATCATTTTATTTGGTCATAGTTAGAAGGATCATCATCCAATAGTTGATTTCACATAAAATAACATCTATCAATACACCATTGGCTTGGAATCGTTCAAGGCATTTTAATGGTGTCCATGAAGATCGCCACTATATAGGACACTACAAGGGGACTCAAAAATAATGGTTCATATGTATTATGAGATACAACAGAGAAGGTACAAATCATCTAGGAGTGGATGAGGACTACATATAGTATAAATAAGTCTTATGATGATAGAAGATAGAGACCCTTGGTGTTCGAGGAGGGATACCATGTTTAATTTTAGGTTTTATTTTGATGGGGATTGCAGAGAATTGGATTGTGTGGAATGTTATCTATAAGGATTATAAGACATTTTCAGATTCTAAGAAGATTTGGTGAGTGGCGTACCACCTATCTTATACCACATAGATGTACCAGGTGCACGATTTTTTTCCTCATGTAGTAGCTGAGGAGGTATGTGTATGATCGATTTCACGTCATCGACTAGGGAAATCTAGTCATTGATGATTTTTCAATGTTTGTGGAGTTTATAGGGTTGATAGATGGTCGGTAAGAGATGGTACTTCTAGGATGATCAATTTATCTGGTGCACGTTTAGTGGTAGAATCAGATCTTACAGGAGAGAACATTGGAGTGGGAGGCTTAGATTAATTCTTAGTGCCCTCCATTTGTTTTTTATCCTTGTTTTGGCTTACGAGGACATGAATCCCAAAAAGGGGGAGTGATGTGATGTGCCAAAATTTTAATGTAATGATTTTTACTACATTGAATTATTTTGAAACAGTACATTAAGACTAAAAATGATTCCATGGCCCCGTGTGATGGAAGTGTAATTTAGAATATTTTATAAAGTACATTATGTAATTACATGAGAGGGGTTTTCTAACTTTTTTACTAGTACCCATATCAAAAACTTGAAGGTACTGTGGAATTCAGAATGTCGGGATTCGCCTAAGGAGGGCATCTCCTTGACCGGCGTTGTTTGACCAAAAAAGTTAAATCTTTGACATTTAGTGAAAAAAATAAATATTTATTTTTTTCAAATGTTTTCTTAATGGAGAAATGACCATTCAATGACATTGTGTAGTTATGAGGCAACACCGAATCATTAACGAACCTCATTAATGATATATAGGGGCAACGATCCACACATCTCCTTCCATTGATTAAATAGGAATCCATTGTCCATGAACAAACCAAGTAATTCCTCTGACAAATATGGATCCTCTCTATATCTCTCCGGCGATGAACACCATCGAATCAAGGATCGTCAAAATCTAGTAGGAAGGATTCAAGTGGCAATGAATGGTAATTGATTGATGATTGAATAAGGCTTAAATCTTCTTCCCATGTCTGAGATGGATTTTCAAACCAAGTAGGGTTTATTTTTTGATTTTTTCCACATTCTTAATCAAGAAAAAATGGAGATGGATAATCCTACAAACAACATGATCCAGAGATCGTGTGTTCTTGAGGGAGGATGTTTACTTTGGGGTTTTTCACTGGGATTGATGATTGTCTGATAGAACTATGATCTGAATCCTCCACTGTTTTTAAAATTAAAAATGAGAGGCCATGGGATGACATAAATAGGGCATGACTGCCTCCGATTGTCTGTTCTTTGTTGCTACATCATCAAAATGTCGACAAGGTGGATTCTAGGCTGTAGTAGAGATGGTGGTGACCTAATAGGTTTTTTTAAATGGTTGGGGATGAAGCCTCATTTTATTGTTAAATGAAATCAAATACATATTTTTTAACTGGGTAGATGGAGACCCATTACATAGCCCGAAGTCCTTGTGTGCTTGTAGCCCATTACATGGCCTACATGCCCAATTTCATGTCCCAACTTCCACTCTGTGAATAATAACCTGGCTTCTACAACACCCGTATAGTACTACTATTTCTATAGTTCCTACGCCACTATAGTACCCTTATATCTGTAGTACCATTGCTTCTACAGTATCACTACAGTGGTGCTACAGTAACCTGCACCCAATGGGTTTTGAAACCCCATTTTTCATGTACGATTATGGGGTTCATACCACTAAGCCAAACCGTAACTACAAAATTTATAAATTGATGGTGAAACGATAGTTCCAAGGTCTCATAATGTTTTTATATTGGAACAATTAAGTAGAACTAGTGGAATATGGTAGGTGATTCTGATGACTGAAAACTGGAGGTGGACATAGGCAATAGGTAGACTAAACTTGAAGTGCATGCAGGATGAGCGGTTAGACCATACCGTATGTGCTTGTGGAGACAGTGTGCTTGGTGCACGCTGCGGTGAAAAGTGTGGTCATAGCTGATGTTTAATAGTTGTGGAACCATATTTGGGACACCTATTAGTAGGGTTCCAATCTTTCCGGGCCACATACAAACAAGGGGGAGGTCGGCTGACCGATCGTGCAAAACCAAACCGGACTGGCCCAGTCGGTCTGAGACAAACTGATCAGACCACCTGGTCTAGTCAAGCCAGTGGACTTGGCCAGGTTAGTGTCTCAAATAAATTTTTAAATTTTTTCTCTTTAGGGTACTTGGCTGGCGGGATAAATTTAGTGCACGTGGTAGCCAAGGTGAGCAAAAGGGATCGGCCCCCCAGTGCGGGTCGGGTTGGATAAATTTGTGTCACTGGGTGACCTTGTGGGTAGGACTGATGACCAACCATGGACATGTCTAGTGATACCCAATGTGCCAATACATTGGGATAATAGGTTAATATAAGTTCATGCAAGACCTCTGGTTGGGTTGGTCGGGTTGTTATGAACCAGTCGAACCGGGCACATATGAAACTATCCCCTGTTAACAAAAAGGGACGTATCTCCCAGATTGTGCGTTTGATGGATGTTTAGTCTACATTATTGTGACCCACAATATAGGAAGGTCCTCCAAATATCCACTATATAAGATTACATGGATGTTTACTAGGTGAGGATTTGTGACTCACCAACCCAATGATACTATGTGACTAAGCTATCAACGAGACATTATGACTATGCTACCTAGTGAGACTCCATGGCTCATCTATCTACGGGACGTCATGACTCAGTAACCACGAGATACTATGTTACTCATAATTTAGAAATGATGCATGATTCACCAACCTAGTGATTCTCAGTGACTGAGCTTTCAGCAAGACTCTGTGACTTTGTTGCCCAGTGAGATTCGAGAGCCATCTACAGGAACGACTCCATGAATCAGCTTCCCAATGAGGCTCCATGACTCAGGTATCTGTGAGGCTTCATGAAATGGATACTAAATAGGTCTAGGCGACTTATGTTACCTAGATTAATCATCAGGGATGAGTGCCTTTGTAGTGATTCATGATCTTTGTTTTCAAATGTTGGTTTTGTTATCAACACTTTAAGTATTTCATGAGTTGGCATGACTTTAGTGACTCCAATATTTGTGCATTTATTTGAATTCCACTGTTTATTTTGGTGAGATCAAAGTTTTATTGTGGTCTATACTAGGTATTGTTATGCTCACATATGCATGGGATTCGCCTCACATGATGGGTCTTGTGTAGATGATAGAAAACATTGACTGTGATCTTTGAGTGTCAGGGCTATGTGGTGCTCAGAGGTGGATCAACATACACATTATGCTTTAGTGACATCTGACAGTGAGCTACACCTACCCTTTATCTAGGATCCTTGGTAGATTACCTCAATAGGTTATAATTTTATTGTACTTTTTTTAGTTGGGTTCATATTCTGTCCCTTTTCTCTTTTATATTTCACCTTTACTTGTGTGGTTTCTTCCCCATGTGACATACTTATTGTTGGATTCAAAATTTTTGTTTTAATTTCTATAGCATGGGTTGTGTGTGTCTGTATAGTTTTAATGAAAATGACTTCCATTTTTTGGGATATGAATTTTTGGTGCCCGTATCCTTCCCCTGGCCTATATAAGGAAGACATAGGGTAGTCATGACATGGTCCATGAGGTATGGTTCATGATATTTTTTCATGATTACACTCTGAAATGAGTGGTATAGCCATTCACACTCATTGATTTTTCCCATGGATGGAGTATAGGATATACCAGTTGATATTTTCGATTCTATAATTGATGAAAAGGGTTCTCGTATGGTAGGTGGTGTGATGTCTTCATGGGTGATGTAATCCCATGTGATAAGGTTCATGGATGCATATAACTAGATATTAGGGGGTTTATTTGGCCTTCGGTTTCTAGAGAGAAAATCAGTGTTGTCCATTTGGATTTCTTTGTAGATGATATGGGTAATATTGATATTTCAAATTAGATGATGTCTACGCATTGTCTTTTAGGTCAGGGTACTGGTTTGGAAAAAATGTAGTTGTTTTTTAAATTAATTATGTTCCTAAAAAGAAATAATGGTTCTTCAATTAAGATACTTAGTATCTTCTTTTTATGACATTGATATATATATATATATATATATCTAATAATCGGGATGGGAACTAATTTTGAGGTTTGGTGTGCCCATAATTAATTTTATTGAATTATAAAATATATTGAATATTTTTCATATATAGTTTCATAATTTTAATGAGATTGATTTTAAATGTAACTATAGATTAGAAATTTGAGATAATGGTTTAGTCTAGAATGTGATGTTTACCAAATGAGTGACATAAAATTGTTTGGTTTAAGTATTTCACGAATAGCGACCTTTGTAATGTGAATTTAGTTAAAAAGAGTAATATGATATTTTAATTATAATTAAATTAACCAAATTTAGTTCCTATAAATCCAAATAAAAGGTGGATACTCTAGGGTTATATGAGTTAACATTAGGATCATTGAGAGTTTTCTCCCACTCCTTCCAATGGGAAATCAAATTAGATTGTTATGGGACATTTTATCAAGGAATATCTAATCAAATTGAGAACAATGAATCCTATAAATTATTATAAATAATGTTCTTAAATTAAAAATTATCCAATATCTATGCACGAAATTGGTTATCTATATATATAGTTTATCCCCAATCATATAATGTAAATGAAGTCATTACACAAGTGTGGAACCCCATAGATGTACTAGGGTACTGTTCCTTGAAAAGTATAGTGGAACCTCTTTAATGCACTATGCCATGGGTCCAATCTCTATGACTAGAACCCATATAAAATAGGTAATTTTCACTTATTACAGTAGAGTCGCCCCCACTAATTTATTAGGTTAAGATTCCTCTAACAATAGTGTGGAACTCCTGTGATGCACCATAAAGCGGGTCCTCTATCTACCTAGGGGACACCATATCAGATTAGGTGGTGGTACTCGTGAAACTAGAAAGAAAATCCCCTAATGCACTAGGGTTCGAGTCTTATAATAATAGAGTGTAACCCCCTGATGAATTAATTATTATATCTCATGTTGTGACAAGTAGGTTGTGATAGTAGGGGCTATAGCCCATCACCCATCTATTAATTATTAAATCTCATGGTGATGTATGATATTAAAGATTATGGATTCATTAACTTGTGGTCGATTTTATAGAAATTATTCCCAGTTACATTCTAGGACTACCCACATGGTGGGAGAGGGTGTATTTTATTGGCTTTCATCAAGGGACCACTATTATTTGTTCTGTAGAATATATGACTGTCATTTCCATGATCTTGGAGATACAGTTTTAGATTGTTTAACTTCGAAAGAAGGGTTTTATCAGTCCTAATATGATCCCTAAGAAGGTCTATTGTGGATAATGAAATGTGAAATGAGATCTTACGACATTGCATGGATTATGATCACATGAACTAGACCATGATAAATATTAATTACTAATATATGTGGATTTACAACTTTATGTGAATTTTATGAGGCATGTGATGGTTCTCGAATATTGATCCTAGTTTTGAATACCATGAGTTGGGGGTTTAGAATGTTGATATTCCAAATCTACCATTCTGATGAAACTATGGGAACTATTAATTCATAGTGATTCCCATTGGTGTGAAGAATAACCCTTCCATGTTTATGGAATTGATAAACCACATCCTCTAGACAGAGTTGGACCCATTTTTCAGAATTCATTAAAGTCACACTCATATGCACTATTAAATATGATGATATTGTAAAGAACATAAGGATGGTCTTATATATTCTTATGGGGCACCAGATTTATCGTGAACTCTCGAGGATCATGTTCTAGATTAATGACATTCAAATTCAAGGGAATTCAATATTTTTCATTTAGTTTTGGACCAAAATAATATTTATATAGTTCTTTCATTAGAGACACAAAATAGGGTGTCTTAGGTGATTAGTTGTCTTGGTTTGGAGGGGTAATATAGAGGATTATGGAAATCCACTCCAGTTTTAAATCCCTTTTGTGTGCACAATGACAAAAATAATTTTCTTTTTCCAAGATTCAGTAGTTTTAGAAATCATTTGGTGAATTAATGATAAAGATAAAGAGTTCTCCTATAATTATACTACAAGATGAAATTTTGGAGTAAAAAGGGTATTGTGACACCTAATGAACATTTTTTGGCTTCATATTAACATTATATTGAGAATTTATCACCTACGTGTCAAGGAATTTGGTACCCCACATCCAAACCATAGATATGGAAGTGGTTGTATTAAACCTGTGCATGTAGATGCACTATATTCTGAGAGGGTGGTCAATGGTTTACAATGACCATGAGATTCAAAAAAATGTCCCTATACACCGAATCTTATAATCAGATATTATCATGTTTAGAGTTCATGTAGGATTATGACTTCCTGATTTTTTATACCATAGGGAAGGGAAACCTGTTAGTATATAAACATAAAATTAATTCAAAATCTCACTTTGTATATGAGGATATAAGAAATTTGTCTTTCTTACTACTGAATTTAGTTGAGACATAAGGTCCTTATTTTCTTTGGTCAATGGTGTTTAATCATCTGTATCTCTATTGTATGAGAGAGTCCCAACTCGGAGGCAAGGACGTAGAGTTCATTCATTGATAGAGTCCCAAGGGGATTCAGTAGTCGTAAAATATGAAATAGGGAATCACATCATCCTTTTCCAAGGATTAATATTTGTCCAAATCAAGATGCATGGGGATGTGATGAATGATTTTTACACCTATCGTTTACATCTATATCTAGGTGTGGGGAATGTGTATAGTGAAATTTTGGGGATGTTTTGGTTATCTTTCACGAGACACGACATGGATGTCTATGCCTATTAGTGCCTCACCCATCTGTAGGTGAGTGCTTAGCACAATGTTACAGAACATTTTTTCTAGCACTTTGAGTTCCCTATGTGGATATGGGAAGGTATATACATTGAAATTTTGATAGGTATTCCTTTTATAGGGATGTTCCATTATTCCTTATAGGTGATATTTCACCAACTCATGATGTTAGAACACTTCCTTGCTACATGGGATAAACTTTTTGTGGGGAGTTTGGTAGATAAAATTGTATGTGAATTTTTTTTCGTACATGGGGTGCCCTCAACCTTTTTCTCTAACCGTGATGTACAATTCTTCAATGTTGTGGAGAGGACTCTAGGAGGAATTTAGGGTCTATGTGGAGATGAGTACAACCATTCACCATGATAGTAATTGTATAAGTGTGTGAAATATCTTGATGTTTGTGTATTTGATGATGGATTTCATGTTAGACTTCAGTCAAAGTTATGATGAACACTTTCCATAGATGATTTTTCATAAAAAATTTAGTGCCACTATAATCTATGTATAGAACTTTTCACGAACCTATATGATAGGGTATTCTGGTCACCCTTATATAAGACATATTTTAGAGATGAAACCATTTATGGTCTATAAATGGTGTAGTAAATGATGAAGAATGTAGAGGTCATTGGCGAGATGATAAAGATGTCCTAGAGCTAGAAACAATCTTATGAATATTTCCATTGTATGACCATGTAGTTCATGTAGGGAGACCCCAATTTGTGAGATTCTCCACAATATGAGGATTGTAGATATTCTGACATAGATTCATGTTATACCTAAGATTCATTAGGCCATACTAGATTATGGAGATCATTGGTGATGTTCCATATTGACTCACCCTAACCCCATAACTGGATATAGTTCACAACATCATCAACATGTCACATATGAGGAGATATGTGTCTGTCCCTAAACATGTTATTGACTATGTGGTATGGAAATCATGGATGGTGATGATTTTGTGGAGTACCGAGTAGAGATTGAGGATTTATAGGATATGACCCTATGTTGATGTATCTGACCCTTGGGTTTTGTGTTGTGGCACCATGAGAACTTATAGGATTGCTCTTGGGAGTGAGAGATCTAGATTCCAACTCTATATGTTGAGATGACTTTATACTTAGTCTTTGAGGTGATCAAATGAATGAAGTAGGGATAAATTTTTTTCTTTTATGACTTTGAAATATTTATATTTATTTCTTCATTGGTAGGAGATGACATGGCTTGGGATTCTGATGCCCTAGCCCCACCGAAATAACATTGATAGAATATTAAATATATTGTAAAATATGAACATAATGTTTATTAATTAAAATGGAGTAAATATAAAATTTAACAATAGATTATAAATCTAAGACAACTACTCTTCTCACAGTGTGATGTTTAGTTGAACTACAACCTAAAATAAATCAATGAAAGTATTCAAAAATAGATACCTTTTGATGGCATGTTTTGTAAAAACATCTATATTTATATATTTATATTAGATTAAAATAATACAATTACTATAAATCCAATTTTATGGTGAATATTCTTGGTTATCCACATAAACCATAGGAGCATCTTGGGAATTCTTCCTCTCCTTCCATTAGTGAACTGTATCAAAAGATGATGAGACAATGGATCAAATAAAAGTTAAGCACATCAAACACAATGACTACTCTTAATCATTTTAGATAACATAATTTGAATGGAATTTTTATAATATCATGGTAGGAGTATTCCTTTTATGTATTTTGGATCAATTTAATAAATTATTGAGAATGGTCAAATAATTAATTTTATTTTTAATTTTCTTGAATATTTCCAGAGCAAATGTATTGAAAATAATTTTTTTATTCAATTTTTCTCCCCACAGAACTCAAAAATATATTAATTGGATAAAACCACTATTGAAACATTTTTAAACCCATTTTATTGTGATTTTCCATATTTATTCTTATCGTTATTCATAGACTATCCTACCAAGCCTCGGTTTGATGATTCCATGTGATATTGAGCCCAGTCGAACCAAAAACAATAATAGTTGAATCGTATTCAACAAAAAAATTATCAAAATAAAGGATTCAATGAATAGTTTTATGGGTTATAGAAGAATGTTATAATGATCCATGATCAAAACTAATACATAGAGGCATCGGGATACAGAGGAGGTGCAGTGGTTTTTTCAGATCCACATTTGTGAAATGAGTGTTGATTTTTGGCCACTAGAGGATCAGAATAGCTTGACAGATTATAAAACCATAATTTTAGATAACTGAAGAGGACACATATAAGGAATTAATGAATATATCTGAATTGAAGAGGTCAAATATAAAATTATAATAACATCTCAACTAAATTCCATGTAGTTCAGTATAACACATGTTGTGTAACCCCTGGGGTAATATTTCTAGGGTTTTAAGGAATTGTAATGATGGAATGGTGTGTATCACACCTGACCATAATTTATCCATATCAAGGTGGGCATTAAATGTGGAAAAACAAATGGGAAATACGACATTTTGGACTACATGACTGGGAACACGCCATATACCGAAGCACATGGAAAAAACTTTTTCAACACTCTGTATCAAAGAATACAGACCTCGGGTAAGAGAATGGAGAGGGACCCCAAGTGTATTTGACATTACATGTAGTCTACCAATATATTATTTACTAAATTTTTTGGTAATCAATGTACCTTTAGATATTGTCCTACCAGACGGAGTAAGACCACACATTGTGTGGGTCCCCTCGCGTGTAGTGTATCAAATGGTTTCTTTTGTGGAAAAATCGATCTCTCATATAAACATTGTTTACACTCATATTTTGGTCTGAAAGTAGCTTATAATGACTCTTCATTTATTGATAATAAGATTCTTCTATACATTTTTTATTTAGATAAGTGATGTTAGTTGTATTGGCCATGATGAATATTTAGGTGAGACCTCATACCATTAGTGATCGTATAGAGGATCACTATGGGAACTTGAGTGGAACCCCCTGATGGATTAGGTTTTAGGTAATTAATATATCTAGTGTAATCCTCCCAATAGTATAGGTAATGTCTCTTCATGATACTAGAGTGGAACACCCCTAACAGACCAGGGATTGGGTCCATGAAAAATAGAGTGGTACCCCATGATGACTAGGGCTCGGGTTCTCAATCTACTAATTGAAAACACCCAATAGTATATGGAATGTGTCCTTGGGACTCTAGTGTCTAACCCCAATGAATCACCATGTTGTGGTGCCCCAACCTATAGGCTAGACCCCCCGACACCATAATTCACGGTTCCTCTATCTATAGAGTATAACACCATATCAGATAGAGATAAGGACATTATAACACAAGTGTGTAACTGCCCTAACACACCATGGTATGGGTCCTCTACATACCGATTGGAACTAAACATAGACATTAGGGTGTCGGTCCTATATAGATACATACTGAGTGAAACCCCACTTTTATACCTTGGAATGTGTTCTCTATCTCTATATTTTTTCCCTTTAACATTGTGGCTTATTTTATATTTATGAAATAACATGGATGTTTTCTATATAGAAGATGTGTTGGATGTTGGGAATCAAAAATGTTAATTTAGAACATTTTTTTCTATATCTAAATTATATGGGATGTATTATAAAGATCATATTATCTCTTATTTGGATTTATTGGGATTGATAATATATATATATATATCCATTTTTTTAATCTTGTTTATTCACATTATTTGGGATGATCTATCGTATATCCATCTATTTATAGTGTATATATTATAGCCTCTTGATTTTGGGGAATCATACTAGGTATGTATGTACACACCCGTGCATTGGAATTTCCTATATGTGTCTTGTCTTATAAAGATGACATATATGTTTCCAATGACTACTGAGGATATTTTGGATACCCAGTTAATTGGTTCTGTATGATGCTTGGATCATGGAGATTAGTATATGGGATCTGTTATCATTTTTACATTAAATGTTTTCAGTATTCCACATCATTCTGGTTGAGCATGTATTTTACCCACAACATTTAGTTTTATATGTAGTACATTTACACACCCTAAAGGGTTTTCATTTTATTATTATATATTATTTTGTTGAATAAATGTTTTCTTATTCCTCTATAAATCCTCATTGAGATGTTTGGGTGTCATAATACTAATACATTATGAAATGTACATCCATTTATACTATTGTTTTTGTCAATTTATACAACCCGTGTCCCATGGAGGCGGGTTTAGGATATGTGTGTATTGGTCCTTGGTTTGTGTGAGGTTATGATATTAATGATCAATGATGAATCACTAGAGAAATTATATAGTGGGTTGGGTATAAATATTTATGTTTTTAAATTATTGAATTCATGATTACTCAATGGATAAAGTCAATGCAATCAGTTAGTTAGAAACACATTATTGAAAGTGGTTGATCATTCATGAGATGGGTTGTTCTGACCAGTTGCATCTAGTGTTCTATCTTGCAATTGGATGTGGTGAACATGAAACTATATTTGATTTTTCATTTTGGATACGAGGTATGGTATTTTGAGTTTTTTCCATGATTCATTTGGAAAATATAAAATTTAATTAATGTTCTTAGATTGTAAATAAACATCTTTTATGACTTTGTTTTTAATAACAAATCCACGAGCTGACATTGAGCAATATTTTCATGTATCATCAAGTACAATATGTATGAAATTATTTAAAGATGTTCATTGGATCACTTATAGAATGTTTTATATAGAAATTAATTTATATGATGCATTTTGGTTTTATAATTTTTTTATAAGCTATATTTTGGTGTTCTATAGGGGGTCTTTAGATAGAGCACAGCCTGTACAGGTAGCTGAAAAAATGGAAGGACACTAAAAAATTGAAGTATCACATAGTGGTAGGAGAATTTCCTTTAACAAACATTTCATATGGTAGGTATCCACAAAAATTACAGAGAAGTATTCTAGTGGAAGATCGACATCCAATTTCCACTGGCCTACTGGTGGAGTAAAAATGGAAAAAATTGTCTTTTTACCATTTTTCTAACATGTAAATGAGAAATACACACACTCCTTATGTCATCCATCCCATGATGTTTGGATATCCTAAAAATATTTTCAATACATTATAGAAGCTCCTTGAAATCTATATAACACTAAAAAATTCCATACTCCCACAATTTTTCTTTCATTCACTCTTAATTAGTGTTTTATATTTCAATTCTATTTGATCATGGTAGAATTATATAATTTTGATTGGGCTTTTACTCTCCCTATGGAGAGGAAATCTTAATATTCCATTCATATACCATCATTTGACATTTTAATGAATTTATTTTATTACACCTAATTTATTGAGGTCCTTAGTTAATCTTAATATATAATTATTTTGTAATTGCCATGATGGGTTAGGGATTTATCCTAGGTTGAGATTTAAGGAACATCATAGGTTGATATAACTCTTTTTTCATAGTTTGATCATAACTAATATCTATGTGATCTTTTTTGTGGGTATTTCTATTTAAAATTAATTTGATAAATTAATTATTAATTATTAATTTTATCTTTTTATGATTCATATAATGGTTTAGTAACTCAAGTCGATTATGGTAGATGTTTGGAATGACATTGGGCAGGGATGGACCTTGGAATCTATTTACATATATTTTAATCAAAGGAGATATGTTAAAAATAAAAATAGGTTGTCCCAAAATTCACCAATATCGTTTGTTATTGTTCTATGTGCATGTGATGGTGGTATCTCTAGTTTTTATTGACTTTTACTAGAGGATAAAATACATTTATAAATTGAAATGTTACCATGGATATTAGATAATTATATGGTTTGGCAGTTAATTTAATTATAGAAAATGTATTTTATAATCTAATTTTTATAGGGAACATGAAAGGGTTTTTGAACGATTAAATTTGGTTTATTACGGAGATGGATTTTTGGATATGGTAGTATATATTTGTTTTTAAAAGAAAAAAATAAATGGTTTTGATGATTTTTATTGGTGTATTGTACGGTTTATTTATAATGGTATTTTTAAATGATTTTGGAAATCATATTTTTTTATGTAAATGTGATTTTTCTAACGTTGTTTTTCTTTATCATGTGATATGGCATATAAGATACATATTTTTAATGATAGTTAATCCCAAGTCAAACCTGGACCGTGGGTGGATGTTGGTTTATAGTTATATTCTGGAAAACACTAACCCTTGGTAACATTAAAAAATATTTTAAAAAATAGTTAAGAAGTAACCTGGGTGGATTAATGGTTGATGGTTAATCCCACAATGAACATGATCCCTATATGGACACATGGTTGATATATAATCCAAGGGTGAATGTGTATCTTATGTAAATGATCAGATTTAGAAGAATCGATATATTTTCATTATATTTTTTTGATATGGGGATCAATAAATTTCTCATGATGTTGGATGGTTTGGTTGGTATGCTCTTCAAGATATTCAGACAAAAACCCCATCCCTGACCTAAATAAGTATGTATTATTCCGAGGGTGAACTCTTTTCCAGGGTGTTGTGTTTATTTTCTGATTTTAGTTTTCATTTGAAAAATATTATACTTGAAATACTATTCTATAATAAAAAATGTAATAAAATTTATACATTTTGATTATATTTAAGTACACATATAGTGGGTCCTGATGAGTTGTACTACCACCCTTATCAGGAAACAATGGGACTAGGTTACCAGAGTGGACCCCATTTATTAAAGCTTTAGTTATGGTTGATCTATGCTATTACATAATTGATTTATAGTGTCTCATATACGATTTAAAGATTGGGATGAATTTAGATCCCTGATTATTGAGGTAGAACCCCCTGTACCTTTATTTTGGAATTAGTATAATCATTTATTTTTTGGTGTCATGAATTGAGCCAATGGGTGAATTTTCTAAATGATTATACCTAATAATATATTTTTGTATAAAATATGAACTTTATTTATTTAATTTTAATACTCTGATAGATTTAAATTTCTATATATTTATGAATATAATTTTTTTATTTATATTATTATTTTTCACTCTGATAAAGTTGCAATAACCTCCCAATAGTTTACCCTTGTCCCCCACTTCACGTCAGCAGCATCAAGAATATTGGGGGTTGTGATTCAGGTCAAGTAGTATTTTTGTATGGTTATTATTATTATTGAACCCAAATAGAACATTGTGGTTTCTTATATATTTGGATGGGAATACAATTTATATGCATTAGATTTGTTAAATTTTATTTATCATTCATAATAAAAGCTATGAGTTTCCCTATGATGGAAGCGCATCACATTCTGGGTAAATATATTTACATGGATGTGGTGTAATTGGATTTATCAATGATATTTTTATTTTACTAATGATACCTCTTGATTAATTTTATTAAATTTTTGATTCCTTAGTAATTAATTTAACTTATAAATGAAAGTGTGTCCATATTGACATCAGTAACATATTTATATCAATGGGTTTGATAATTTTTTTTAATACATCTCATCTTGGGTAATGAGGGTTACATAATTATGTTTTATTTACACATATAATGTGGTGTTTTATCCTTCAAATTTATTAATATGTATCTTATGAGATAAAATCTATACCTTTTACATGTTTTATATACTCCAAAATGGATAAATAGTGATTTTTATATGAGATTTATATATTATTTATACACTAAGGAGTGAATCTATTGCATGATATCTAGTATTATATTCATCCATAGAAAAAGTATGATTGTTTTATTTTTTTTTGTTTTTTTATATTCCATTGACCATCATAGGTGTGTTTTCCACCCACCATTCTACTATATGAACTAGATTAAAATATGTGTTTTTATATAACTATTATGTGAAATATGGGTCTATTGTTATATGGTGGTAACATGATTTTTATGATGATAATTCAAGAAAAAATCATCCCATGTAGAAATATAAAATTATGTGGTTATGTTCATATATCTTGTTGGATTTTTTATAACATGAGAGGTTGAAATTTTAATTTATGATTTTTTTCCTCCAAAAAATATATAATCATGAACTCTTATATAAAATTGATTATTCCCGTGACAATATTGTTGGAGGATAACTATTTTTTATAATTACACCTCGCATATACCACTCTATTTATGTATTGATAATATGGATGATTTATAGTTTAGGGTGATGATGTTTAATATGTAGAAAACCTCAAAAATATTATTGAGAATGGGAAAATATTTATATTGAATCATTAGGATATTTGTTTAGTTAGGATGCCTTTTATGTTTTATATTGTTAATAAATATTATATAAAAATATCATTTTGTGAACACATTATTTATGTTCGATAACACACCATAATGTGTTCTTATATTTATATTATATTTTCTTGTATATTTATTATGGTCATATGATCACAATAATCTTAAATTTTCATTATAAATTTTGTTTTTATAGTGGTAACATACTTCACTATTACTTTTGGTTATTTATTAAAGGGTATATTCTTCCAATGATATTAACATACCCCCACCACTTCATATATTCCTCTATTAGATAAGGATTAATTCATGAGGGGTTATGGTGGTTTTTAGTATGTATGTATGGTTACCCCAGTCCAGAAATTATATTATTATATTAATATCCATATATATATATATATTATTTAATAGATATGTGGTAGAAAGAGAGAGGATGGTAGAAACATTATATGAATATTTTTTATTCATTTGTTACACCATAATGGTGGATGTCTAATTTAATAGGGTGTAAGATTTTAAATCATGGTTTTTGAGTATTTTTATTTTACGATTTCAAGGAATATGATTTTATGGTGAATATTTTCTATTTTACTAAATTATTTCATATAAAGAAAGTGTCCTTACAAGAATTATATTCAATAAGATGTTCAAAATTATATGTGTATGATTGTATATGAATGATTACTATTTTTTAAATAGTTATTGGGTTAATGAAAACCTAAAAATTAAACTATCCATTGATTAAATGCCAAAATTATTAACTATTTGTGAATTTATTTTATATGGGTTGATGTTACTCTTTAATGGTTATCACATCATTACTAAATATGTGAAATGAATAGATATTTATTTTTAAACCGTAAGTGGATGATACATCAAATTCCTTTGACCCTAATGTAGCTTGTAAACAATATACCATGATTTATCAAATAATACACACTCTAAGGTGTTGTTAATCATGATAATATTTAAAATTATTCATTAATAATATAAGATTATTTTTACAAAATTGTATTGTTATTGGAATTCTTCTTTGAGATATTATATTAAGAGTAAATTTTGTGATTTTAAATAAAATAGTAACTTTTTATGTAAATGGTGAAAATTTATCTTTTTACCATAACGGTATGTTTTATGAAATTACTATTACATATGAAAGAACATTATGTTTATTAAAGCCTTTAAAAATTCAATGAAAATTTTAAGATATAATATGAAAAAAATTAAAAGTGTTCTTATATTATAAATATTTTCTTTAATTTTTATGAACATATATTATATTTTCCAGTAAATGAATATTCTTTTCAAATTATCATTTAATTTAACAATATTTTTCGAAATTTCAATTTTGCATTTTTATAAGGAAAAAAAATTTATTTTATTCTAATTATTACAATTTATCTCATTAAAAAAAATTAAATCTTTATCCTAAATAATATTTAATTGAATATTAATGTACGTTTTCTAAAAAAAATTATTTGTAGAAGTTCTAAAAATATTTTTATGAATCAAATTAATTTTATTTTAGTTTATTTAATTTATATTTATAATTACTGGATCTATATTACATAATAATGAAATTTTTTACATGAAAATAAATTACTTTGATGAATGATTATTTACCACCATAGAAGTAAATATTGTTATTCAAATAAATAATTTTATAATATATTTATAAATTTATTATAAATATATTTCATATAATGACTCTCATGTTTTTTTAATCATAATAAAAATATATATAAACACTCATTCAATAATTATTTCTTGGAAATTATGATTAAAGAACATATTTCATTGAAAAATATTTTTCTATAATGAATTTTTTATATATCATGTAATATAATTAAAAAGATGAATTTTTTATATTCAAAAATTGAATTGGATTTAATTTTTTTCAAATTAGGATTCATAATGTAATAATATTTTTGCAGCGATAATATTATATATATTTTTAAAAAATCATTACCATAGATTATTTTTATTCAATATTATCAATTTTAAGCATTGGAAATCAATGTATAATTTTTTATTGTTAAAAGGTCACAAACACCTCAATGAAGAAATGTTTTCAAATGAATATCATAACCACATGAATCAACGACCATTATTTTACTTACTATTTTATCCCACCAAAAAACCATTTCATTCCATCCATACCACATAAAAAATAGTTTCCTGGAAAAATCTCAATATTCTCATATGAAAAAAGCTTACACTAACCCATTCCATTATCACCATCAATATCAAATGTATGGATCATGAATATAACTTCCAATTCACTACTAAAATATTTCCAAGGGATTTCATATGATTCTATGTAGCCCTCTAAATTTTCATGAACCTACATAGAAATGTAAGGATTCCATGTCCTTCTATTTAAATATGGATTGGGAATATTTTTTAAATATATTATTTACACATATTTAAATTATTATTTTTTCATCATAATATCATCTAATAAATATTTTTTAATGATAATCTACTTGTCTCCATACATTATATCTTTTATCATATATAGAAATTATACAAACAAAAGGTCATTCATTTCACCCATCCATTATTAATTACAAACACTTATTATAATTCCATAATTATTTTAATTATGTTGATTAATGATACATTTAAACAACTAAAATGATATTTCATTACCTTGATTTAATTCCCTCTTAGATCATAATTATAATAAATCATAAATATTTGGTATGTAAAGTGTGTGTTATTCCATAGAATAGCATCCCTTCATAGATACTAGAATGTAGATGTGGTTATAGAATTGATTCATTAACATGTAATCACCCTAAAAAGGTTGGTTGAATAATTAAATCAACCATCACCAAGATGCATTAATAGTTTTCCAAACAATAAATATCTTGATAGACACTCATGGGGTATATTCTTTGGAATATCCAAACACTCGATATGAAACATCATGAAAGATTTTTCTTACCTCTTAAATTCTCTACATCCGATTAAAACAATTAAAAATAATTTCTATCATCCATGTATAGTCATTCACTTTGAATGTATCACCTCTAGTATATTTTCATGATAAGGATACTTCCAAAAATATTGATTATACCCAATTTATTCTATGATGATTAAGGGTATTCTTCTAGACATCAATAGTAATGTAGGGAAATGGGAAGTAAATTTTCATTACATTCCATTATATTGAATGAAATGTTTTTTGAATATTTTGTTGGTTCCTTATGGAATATAATTAATGTTATTGTTTTCTATTATAGATATTTTATTAAACATAATTCAAACATGGGTGGGTATTATAAATATATATAATTTTGAAACATCAATTGGTCTCCCAAGACAATACTAATTGGGGTTTTGTGTATAACTCTTTCCATATATGTATCATTCTCTGGGAGAAGGCACTAACAATATAAAATTATTTCTAAAATTATACATTCCATCTATATGTAATCAATGATTAATGTTATCCATGTTATCATTTACTATCATTAATATATAATTTCCTCTACCATTATTATTAACAATCCATTTGGTTTTATTCATTACTTCTCTATCACTTGTGACCTTCTAATATTATCAAATATAATGATATATTTAAATAATTAATAAAAATATGAGCTCACCATTTTTTTCTAATTTCAATGATATCTATATGAGAACTATTTTTATTTTTTAGTAATATGATTAAAAGGGGAATAATGTTCCTACAATGTTTTCTTGTTATGTTTTATGTTTTATAATGGAATGTTTGTATGAATGTAGTATAAGAAAAAATGAAGCTATTGAATCATTTATAAAATCATGTATAATTTACCAATAAGGTAGTAAAATTATTGAAACTGGGGTAATAGATGCAAATTTGTTAAAGATGGAATCATATAAATTTTAGTAGGATCAATAGGGACTAGATATAATTAAACAATAGAGAAATTTCACAAATACTATGATAAATATTCATAATTACAAGGTAAAACTATATCAAAAAAAATTAGAACAAAATTAAATGAAAAAATTTCTTTCGTTAATTATTTATAGGTTATTTTAATGTTATTATAGCTAACGAGAGGAATGCAAACCATATCTAAAACTGTATTCAATATTGTTATATAACCCTTCAGAAAGTCAATAAATCCATAGTTGATTCTAATCAAATGATAATAATTTTTTTCAACCCTGGTTATGGAAATTTTTTTAACTCCATTGGAATAAATACTATTCCACAACATGGTATAATTATGTTAGACCTCTTCATGGGACAACAAACTAAAACATTTAGTGGAACTATAATATCCATTGACATTATAAAAATGTGTCAAGTCCGCAGAAAATATGTTTCATATTTTTGGGAGTTGTTAAAAGGAAATCATAATCATGGGATTCTATAATCTGAATGTAGATGAAGAAAAATGGTTATTGTTAATTAAATACCCTAAAAAGTAATACTAGATTATGTTAAAAAATCTAGATACATTATGATTTTATTCAAGGAGAAAATAATACTTTGTGAACAAATAGAATAAATAGATTTGTAGTTCGTGTTTGTTAGAAAAATATAGTTCGAAGATGATGTTAAAAATATTTATAAATTTTAATATATATGTAGAGTTGTAATGTACTCAATAAATACAATGTAACTCAATATTTATCATTTCGTTGATAGAAATAATTCAAAATTTTAATATAAATTTTTCCCTCAGACATTTTAATGCTATGAGGATATATAATGAATATATATTATGATCGAAAAATAGTTCACAAATAAGTATGAATTGAAGGGAAATTCTATGCAGAACATGTCCACAAAGTATCGAGGTAACAATAGTATATAAAAGGGGGAAAATGAAAGATGATATTTCTAACACGTGAAAATGTTAGGATGAAACACCCAAGGGACAATAGGAAGGGAATATATGATTGATACTAGTGTGGAGAAAAATTAAGTAATAATCAAGAACAAAAATTCATTGAAAAATATTTTTAAGATAAATTGTATAACATTAATTAAAATATAAATTATGTGATCCAATTCCCTAAACATCAATGGGATTCACCATCGAAAAGGAAAAGGGGAAAGGGCCATGGTTAAGTGAATACCACATCTGAATTAAACATTCCCTATGAAACCATGCTATGTACTGTGAATGTAGCCTCAATGATAGCTACTTTTTTATTTGAATATATATCTAAAAAATGTTTTATATCATTAATATTTTCTAGAAACATAATTTTTTTTCCCAATAAACCATGTAAAAGAGTAATCAATTAACATTCTGTTTTAACATCATATTACAACAATGATATATCAATTTCATTCAATTTAGATGCATAGAAATTCCATATTATCAATCACGATTATTTTATATAAGGAATAATTTGATATGATTTATTGTATAGATTAACATAACAAATATAAATCAAAAATATATTTTTATGATAACAATATTTGGTTCATGAAGGTGAGGATGAATCTATTAACATTATATAGGGTACTTCATCATCTTAATAAAAGATTCCCCCCTACAGTTATCCATAATAAAATTCCATGAATACAAGAAGATCAAAATTTATATTTATATGGATTATATATTGTTTATAAATAATGTACTTATGTTCCATATTTTCATGTATTCATTTCATGAATAATTACATGGACATTATCCTATGCATGAAGATAAGATCTCCATTAAACTCATTTAGGATGAAATACCTATATCTAAAACATAATATAGAATTGATGTAGTCGATTTTGTTGAGTTAATGAAATAGTTTAATGATTTGTGTGATAAATCATTTATATTATCTTGTGTTTCAAACTGGGGTTCTTATTTTATTATTGAAAAATTATGGTTTATGTAACGCCCTGACCCTAGTTACCTAGAGTCGGTACATTATTACATAACATTGGCATGATCACAATAATGATCAAATCTCAAAAGATCGATTGGTTTAGTAGCCTTGGAAACACTAGATATATTCATAAGTCTTACATTACATCATAATGTGAAAAACTACTACAACAACATATTGTCTCCATATTCCACACTCATATCCCCACATAATATCCCTGCAGGACATTCATAATTTACTTCTTCACTTACATAGAAAAATAAAACATAGAAAAGTGGTGAGCTCAAATTCCCAGTAAGGATAACAATATAGCATAAACTTTCATAAATAAGAATAAACATTTAAGTCAATGTATAACTAAAAAAAGAATTTTAAACTTGAACATAAACATAGTATAGAAAAACTAAAATGAAATAATTTCATTTACTTATTCACATGGATATTCAACTAATCAAATAATCACATGTAATATCAATAACCACTTTCATAATGATGGAATGCATAATTCCAGACTATCATAACCACATAGCCAAGGCCCCGTGCCAAGACTACAAATAATATTTTTCCAAGGCCTTGTTCCAAGGGACTAGATTGTCTCATGAGACCTACCAATGCATCGAGGAGATATAGCGGGCTCCACCCGTCACATATTAAGTCCAATTCATTCCCATATGAAAAGGTTTAAACATAACATAAACAATCATATTAAAACTAGAACACGAAATGTAAATAATTCATCCATAAACCATGAATGGTATAAAAATAACCCATCCACTGTAAAACATATCACCAAACCTTAAATTCAATATAGATTTTTTGTATCATAATAAATCAACTTCAAATAAGCTTAAAATCTAGCAAAGGATGTATAAATAGATGAAATCAAAACTAATTGAGAGAAATATCTCTTTTCTTGAAATCATTCAAAATCACACATTTATAAAGGAAGTAATTTAAAAGAGATTTTTGAATCAAAGTGTCCCATACCACTTTGAAACTTTTGAAAATAAATATCATTTCAAAACCTTCATGTCCATATAAATAAATCCCTAAAATCATTTTGAAAACATGGACATTAATTAAAAATATTTAGAAAGATAAATCCTTAAAACATTTAAAATTATGATCCTGATAAAGAGTACATTTCCAAAATTCTTAAAATATTCCTTTTGAAATCATTTAAGAGTAAAAAATTTACTTTGAAAATATTCTTATAATCTTATAAGGGAAGCTTCGATGATTTTATAATGGCGGAAAATAACCGCACCCATCGTATAAGTTAAAAAAACATTCTTATCTTAATTCTGTCGAAATGGTTAACGAACACCTTGTTTGGAAAATGATGGAAATATTCCTTTATAAAACTCTTATAAAAAGTCAAACAAGGGTATAAATGACTTTAACCCATATTCTTGTAAATTTTAAAAATGTTTTGAAATACATTTTTATGAAACATGGATGTGGATGTTAAAGAGATTGCAGAGGATTATTAAGTATAAACAACCTCGGATAATGAAGAGATTGTGAAATAAACCCTTACCTTGTACATTTCCTTGGTTGGGGTATGTTAACATCCGGTATAATGGTGAAATAATTTTTAGTAAATTATACAAAAATCATATACATTAATACGATATCATATATGATCTTTTAGAATTTTATTTGTTAATAATATCTTAGTATTATCGTCGTTTCGGGTGTTAACTTACTCATTTTATTTTATATGTTTTATTACATAAGACATGTTTGTAATGGATAGGATGTATATTATTCATATCCAGAATGATATCAAGTCCTTAAACACCATTTTTAAATCATCAAATGATAATTATACTTGAATGGATACGATGGAGAATGAATCTCATTGCATTCGTGGAGACCGTAGTCCGTACGTACGCACGAGCGACAATATCATTCTTTTGATATTAAAATAATATATAAATGGATGGTATATAATATATATAAAGAATCATTAACATGTTATATTTATTATTTACATTAGTTACACATCATTATTATACCCATCCAAATAGTAATATATTGAATAATAATTACACCACGATATGGAGACGGCAAGTCTTACGTACGCACGTATGGTGACATGTTATTCAAAGGGTGGATAGAATACTGAATATGGTTGTACCATATTTATAATAACATCACTGTATATATATGATACTGGAGTTATTCTTTTATAATGGTAACAATAATAGAAGAAGAAGTGGAAGAAGAAAGGAACATGGAAAAGGGTGGTGAAATCATTACCTCTTCTTCGGGTTATTCCTTTTGATCTGGTCAAAAGGGCTCAATAGGTTGGCTTTCTGATCAAACTAAGGCCTCTAGGATGTAGTGAGGGATGTTGGGAGAGTATTTTGGAAGAGTTTGGCCGATCCAAAATGCTATGAAGGTGTGAATAAATGAGAAGGAGGAGTGCCCTTTTATAAGAGGTGTGAGGGGCACCTTTGGAAAAGCTAGAAATATTAATTTATAATAAATTCATATTCGGTTTCTAATAGCTTCAAAGTGGATTATTTAAATTTTAAGGTGGTTATGGGTCGAAAACCGCTCAACAAATAGGATTTAGAAAGGTTTGGGTACTTATATTAACCTTATCTTTAAGTATTAACTCTAAGTTAATTAGTTTTACTTTTACAATGTCTCTTTGTATTTTTATATTATATGGTTAATAAACATACTATATACATTCAAGATACCCCCAAGTGGTCCATTAATGATTCACCTATTATGATATATGTCTCTTTGCTGATCCTTAGATTTATACAAATTTAATATCAATTAATAATACAATATTTGTTTTAAAAACTCTTTTATGTCAATTTTAACACTATTCAATAGTTGATTTTTTTGAAACGCATAACAGAATTATTACTTCGAAAAAAATTAATTAAATCAATCCTAAGATGTCATATTATCGTAGAAAACTATTTTAATTCATTGAATGTCTAAAATTATATTTATTTGGGTATTTATAATATCAATTATTTTAAATTTTCACTATTATGGTAATTACTGCATCATCATTGTGTCATAAATAAATTAACATATGTAATCTCTAAATATTATAAATAAAATTTCATTATCTAGGAAATCGTTTTATCTTTCTAATGAATATTTACGGTCGAAAATCCAACATATATAACCCTATATGAAAATTTTCTTTCTAAAAGATATATGCTTGTGTCATTTTTGTATTCATTTTAACTTAATTAAAATTAAGTGTCCCTATCACCTACAAGTGGCTCCATGGTGTCCGAAAATCGACCCAAAGATGAATATGGTAGAACATGTATCAACCAATAAGGCTAAGACACATTTTAGGTAATTTAGTGTCATTATAATATTATTTTTTAACCCTTTTTACCAGATTTACCCTTAACAATGGTAAATAAAGTAATTACCGAAGTAATTATTCCAAATGTCTAAAAATAAAAGTTAATTATTTACACAATTTGAACATCCTGATTCCATATATGTAATCCATTTTTTCAAATTCAAAACACATAAGTGGAAGAAATTAATTTAAAATTAATTCCCGTTGTTAAAACAAAATGTGTGTTTTTAAGAGATAATAACTATCAAAAGATTGACACTTGTTTATGTCCGGTTTAATTGTAAAATTATCTCCACTGACCAACATTGTATTAAATGGTAAAAATATATTCTAAATATACTTTAAAACCACTGAAATTCATTATTTATCACTTTTAATTATTTTGATTAAAAAAGTTGTTTTCAATTAAAATTTAGTAATTTTCACTATTCATCAAAATATTACAGTTATCCGAAAAGTACCAAAATTTCACCTTAGGATAAATTCGATATTCTGAATCCAAAAATGAAGTCCATTTTGAGAGATAAAATTTCAAAAATATAGGTATTATTATTTATAATGGCTAGTTTGATAGGTTGTGGTGTGTGTTAAAACTCGAAGTTTCGTACAACACACGCTACTGTATTCTTCAAAGGAAAGTGTATCGTGAAAGCTTGGGATGTTTCATTTTAAATTTATATTAAAATATTGTATTTAAAAAGGGTTTACTATTAAAAGTTGATAAAAGTGAAACACTGAAAATGAATTTGTTCTTTCATTATGTCTAAGAAACTCATAATATGGATTCTAAAATTATAATGATATATCCGTTTAAAATTTAGTTAATACTATTCATAACCACTTTTGAATGTATTATTTGGTAATTAATGGTGTGATTGAACTCGGTGTTTCATGTAGATCAAGTTATTGAATTATTTTAAGAAATAACACACTATGAAATCTTTGGGTTTTACATTCTCCCCTCCTTCAATAAATTGCGTCCTCGCAATTTGAAATTGTTCTTCGAAAATTAAAGGTTGAAAATAGAAAATATATTTGTGGGAAAACCCACATTGGAAATTAGGTAAATAATATTTAGTATTAATATGAGGAAAAGTGAAATGAAAGGTTCACCACCAAATTATGATCTCAATTAAAAGAACATTGGTGGCAATTAGAGACATATAATTGGAGGAAAAACGTAAATATTTATAGGTAGTGATTAGGGTCATCAATCACAAACAAGTGTAAAATTGAGGTCCTTAAATACATCAGTCTATGATGATTTGAAATACCATCGGTTCAAAAAAACATAGGGTATTAGGATAACACATTTTGGTTTTAGGATTCCTTAAATAAAGTATAAGAATTAATTTCTTCATAGGATAAGAGAAGATGAAAAATATATTCTTGACAAGTAGAGATCCATCCATTAACTAATTTCTACCACAAACTAATCCTTCACTCTAAAATATAATAGAACGAAAAATATATATTCTATTTATCTTATTTGTATAGGGTTCCAAAAAAACGAATTTATAATTCATCTACCATATCATTTAAAAAAATCTACATTATTTAATCTCGGACATCACGTGGGTCAGTTGTAGGTGATACACCCTTATCGCCCTTCGGTTGTGGGTTCATGTCTCGTGGCCTTGCCGGACACGACAGGTTGTCGCCCGACCTCCGGGTTGTCCTTTTATGGAAATCCAAAATAATCCAAACTAGAACTATCCAAAATACATCCGTCCAAAATTTATAAGAAATGTAAACACAATGAAGTTCATTTTTTTCACATAATATCATGTGATCACCTTCATCATGTATTCTTTTAAAACACTACAGCATCTCGTATTATCATAAAACCTTATTGATTACATTCATGATCCCTTGTTCCTTATAGAATAATAGGTATACTCCTTCAATCCAAAAATGTTGTAAACCCCAACAATGATGGAATATACAAATCATTAATCAGTTTCAAGGTAGTCAAGAATATCCAATATAATTTTTCCAAAACAATCATGTATTATTCTAAAATCACTACCTCGGTATCAGAACCATATTATGGTTTATCTTTCTCTCAACCATATATTTTCCAAAAAAAATAACCTGCTATTGAGTCACTTTTCATTGTTCTACATAATCTCAAGTCCATAAAGAAATAGTACTACAGTACAATCCTTATATACTCCATAATTATTATAACAATTAAATTGTTGATACAAAACTCAAATGACATAATCAACATAAGAACTCTTATAATTCCTTTTCATCTGTGGTAGTATCATAACATGATTATTATCTAATAGCATCATTTACGGGATAGTCTAATGACTGGGACATAGGTTCGCATAGTGTCCAAACTCCTTGCAAATGAAGCAGTGTACATTCAAAACCATTTTATTACCCTTGCAGTCACGTACTGTGTATCCTTTTTCTCCACACATATAACAAACTCCCATTCCTTTCAGGAAAGTTCTAGGGTGATTCATTCCATAGTTATCACATATAGGAAAATTCTTTTTTCCCTCTTCCCTTTACCCATCTTTCTCACTTCCATCCTTTTCTTCTCTTGATTCACATCAAAGCCATAGGACTCAGTAAACTCTTTAATTATCTTATCAACACATGATATTATTTCTTCATAAGATGATAATACATGGGAGACTATTTCTCTTATAAATTCTGGATTAAGACCATGAAAGATATGATACATCTTTCTCTTTGGATCATGTGCATTGCTGGAGTTCTCATTCCTTCTACTGGGCGCCATTTCTAAACAATGGCATACACTAGATTAGTTTATGAATAACAATACCTAATCCCAAACTTGTAAAACACATAAAATAAATTAAATTGTTTATGGATATAATCCATAATCATAAAAATTTCTACTTTGAAGACGTATATACTCATAAACCCTTCATAATGATTTGTAAAGAAAATTAGAGTTATCCTAAGCATAACCCCCAGGAGTGTCATAACCAAGAGTGTAGAAAGGCCCATTGTCGTGCACCAGTTCCCGTTCGAGTCTAGCTCAAAGCGGTGTTTTTGGATTTTACCCCTAGATACATCTGTGCCAGAGCCGCCTCTACCTGCTCGTATCCAGACAGGGATGTATTGCTCGAAAAACTCACAAAATCTCTACAATACCAAAATTCTAGGAGGTTCTTCTATACTAATCCTCAAAGTCCATCTTAAATCTATGTGCTCTGATCAGAGTTTATCTAAATCTGGCTACCAAGGTTTGTACTAAAATTCCTCTGATACCAATACTAACGCCCCGACCCCAGTTACCTAGAGTCGGTGCATTATTACATAACATTGGCATGATCAGATGAAAGATCAAATCTCGAAAGACCAATTGGTTTAGTAGCCTTCGAAACACTAGATATATTCATAAGTATTACATTACATCATAATGTGAAAAACTACTACAAAAAGCTATTGTTTCCATATTCCACACTCATATCCCCATATAATATCCCTGCAGGTCATTCATAATTTACTTCTTCACTTCCTGGGAAAAATAAAACACTGAAAAGGGGTGAGCTCAAATGCCCATTAAGGATAACAATATAGCAGAAACTTTCATAAATAAGAATAAACTTTTTATGCAATGTATAACTAAAACAAAATCCTTTTAAACTTGAACTTCCACATAGTATGGAAAAATTAAAATGAAATAATTCCATTTACTTATTCACATGGATATTCTACTAATCAAATAATCACATGAAATATCAATAACCACTTTCATAATGATGGAATGCATAATGCCAGACTATCATAACCACATATCCAAGGCCTCGTGCCAAGACTAAAAATAAGATTTTTCCATGGCCTTGTGCCAAGACACTAGTTTGTCTCATTATACCTACCGATGCATCGAGGAGCTATAGTGGGCTCCACCCGTCACATATTACGTCCAATGAATTCCCATATGAAAATTTTTAAACATAACATAAACATTCGTATTAAAACTAGCATAGAAAATGTAAATAATTCATCCATAAACCATGAATGGTATTAAAATAACACATCCACAGTCAATCATATCACAAAACATTCAATACAATATAGAAGTTTTGAATCATAATAAATAAACTTCAAATAAGCTTAAAATCCATCAAAGGATGTTGGAATAAATGAAATCAAAACTATTTGAGAGAAATATCTCTTTTCTCGAAATCATAGAAAAGTCACACATTTATAAAGGAAGTAATTTAAAAGATATTTTTGAATCAAAGTGTCCCATACCACTTTGATACTTTTGAATAGAAATATAATTTCAAAACCTTCATGTCCATATAAATAAATCCTTAAAATCATTTTGAAATCATGGACATTAATTAAAAATATTTATAATGATAAAACTTAAAAACATTTAAAATTATGATCTTGATTTAAAATATTAATTTTGAAATCATTTAAGAGTAAAAAATTTTCTTTGAAAATATTCATATAAGCTTATAAGGGAAGCTTCGATGATTTTATAATAGCGTAAAATAACCGCATCCGCCGTATAATTTAAAAAAACATTCTTATCTTAAATCTGTCGAAAAGGTTAAAAAGTACCTTGTTTGAAAAGCGACCGAAAGATTCCTTTATAAAACTGTTATAAAAAGTCAAAAAATGGTATAAATGACTTTAACCCATATTCCTTTAAATTATCAAAATGTTTTGAAATACATTTTTAAGAAACATGGATGTGGATGATAAAGAGATCCCAGTAGATTATTACGTATAAACAACCTCGGATAATGAAGAGATTGTGAAATAAACCCTTACCTATTACTTTTCCTTGGTTAGGGTAGGTTAACCGCTTTTATAATGGTGAAATAATTGTTATTAAATTATACAAGAATCGTATACATTAATATAATATCTTATATGATCTTTTAACATTGATTTGCTAATAATATCTTAGTATTATCGTTGTTTCGGGTGTTAACTTACTAGTTTTCTTTTATATGTGTTGTTATGTAAGACATGTTTGTAATAGAAAGGATGTATATTATTCATATACATAATTATATCAAGTCCTTAAACATCATTTTTAAATCATAAAATGATAATTATACTTGAATGGATACGATGGAGAATGAATCTCATCGCGTTCGTGGAGACGGTAGTCTGTACGTACGCACGAGCGACAATATCATTCTTTTGATATTAAAATAATATATAAATGGATGGTATATCAAATATACAGAATCATTAAAATGTTATATTTATTATTTACATGAGTTACACATCATTGTTATACCCATCCAAATAATAATATATTGAATAATAATTACACCACGACGTGGGGACGGTAAGCTGTACGTACGCACGTATGGTGACATGTTATTCAAAGGGTAGATAGAATAATGAATATGGTTGTACCATATCTATAATAAAATCACACTATTTATATTATACTGGAGTTATTATTTTATAATGGTAACAACAAAGGAAGAAGAAGTGAAAGAAGAAAGGAACTAGGAAAAGGGTGGTGAAATCATTACCTCTTCTTCGGGTTCTTCCTTTTGATTTGATCAAAGGGGCTATTAGGTTGGATTCATGATCAAACTAAGGACTCTAGGTTGAATTGAGGGATGTTGGGAGAGTATTTGGGCCGAGTTTGGCCGAACCAAAAGGCTTTGATGGTGTGACGAAATGAGAAGGAGGAGTGCCCTTTTATAAGAGGGGTGAGGGGCACCTTTGGAAAAGCTAGAAATATTAATTTATAATATATTCATATTCGGTTTCTAATGGCTCCAAAGTGTATAATTTAAATTTTAAGGTGGGGATGGGTCGAAAACCACTCAACCAATAGAATTTAGACGGGTTTGGGTATTATATTATCCTTATCATTAATTATTAACTCTAAGTTAATTAGTTTTACTTTTACAATGTCTCTTTGTATTTTTATATTATATGGTTAATAAACATACTATATACATACAAGCGTCCCCCAAGTGATCCATTAATGATACACCTATTATGAGATAAGTCTCTTGGCCGAACCTTAGAATTTTAAGAATTTAATATCTATTAATAATATAATATTTGTTTTAAAAACACTTTTATGTCAATTTTGACACTATTCAATAGTTGATTTTTGTGAAACTCATAACAGAATTATTAATTCAAAAAAAGTTATTTAAATCAATCCTAATATTTCATATTATCCTAGAAAATCATTGTAATTCATTAAAAGTATCAAATTATATTTATTTGGGTATTTATAACATCAATTATTTTAAATTTTCACTATTATGGTAATTACTGCATCATCATTGTGTAATAAATAAATTAACTTATGTAATCTATAAAAATTATAAATAAAAAATCATTATGTAGGAAATATTTTTTTCTTTCTAATGAATATTTATAGTCGAAAATGAAACACACATAACCTTATGTAAAAATTGTTTTCTTAAAAGATATATGCTTGTGTCATTTTTGTATTCATTTTAACTTAATTAAATTTAAGTGTCCCTATCACCTAAAAGTGGCTCAATGGGGTCCCAAAATCGACACAAAGATTAATATGGTCGAACATTTATCAACAAATAAGGCTAGGACACGTTTTAGTGTAATTTAGTGTTATTATAATATTATGTTTTAACCCTTATTTACTGGATTTACCCTTAACCATGGTAAATAAAATATTTACCGAAGTAATTATTCAAAATGTCTAAAAATAAATGTTACCTAATTACACAATTTGAACATCCTGATTCAAAATATGGAATCTATTTTTCCAAATTTAAAACACAGAAGTGGAAAAAATTAATTTAAAATTAATTCTCGTTGTTAAAACAAAAAGCGTTTTTTTAAGAGATAATAACTATCAAAAGATTGACACTTGTTTATGTCTGGTTTAATTGTAAAATTATCTCCAATGACCAACATTGTATTAAATGATAAAATTATATTATAAATACACTTTAAAATCACTCAAATTCATTATTTTATAATTTAATTATTTTGATTAAAAAAGTTGTTTTTAATTAAAATTTAGTACTTTTTACTATTCATCAAAATATTAAAGTTATCCGAAAAGTACCAACATTTCACCTTAGGCTGAATTCAATATTCCGAATCCAAAAATGAATTCCATTTTGAGAGATAATATTTCAAAAAGTAGGTATTACTATTTATAACGGCTAGTTTGATCGGTTGTGGTGTGTGTTAAAACTCGAAGTTGCGTACAACACACGCTACTATATTATTCAAAGGAAAGCGTACCGTGGAAGGTTGGGATGTTTCATTTTAAATTTAGTATAAAATATGGTATTTAAAAAGGGTTCACTATTAAATGTTGATAAAAGTGAAATACTGAAAATTAATTTGTTCTTTCATTATGTCTATGAAACTCATAATATGGATTCTAACATTATAATGATATATTAGTTTAAAATGTAGTTTATACTGTTAATAACCTCTTTTGAATGGCTTATTTGGTAATTCATGGTGCGATTGAACTCGGTGTTTCATGTAGAGCAAGTTATTGAATGTTTTTAGGAAATAACACACTATGAAATCTTGGGGTGTTACAGTTTATGGGTCTATTCAATTATTATGTAGAGATCAATGTCATTACAATAATGAACATGTATCAATTTCAATGCCTTGATGAAATATTTGATAATAGTATTTTTCCAACTAATTTTCAATTATTAACATTTTCATGGAGAATCAACATCAAAGGAAGAAGAATGATGATATACAAAAGAAGGAATTTTGAACTAGATATTGATATTATGAGTCTACATTAATTATCTTCATATTAAATAATGAACCTTCTATATTAATATATATGATTAATAAATTACTCAATGATTTTATTGACATACTTTTAGGGGTATTCACAGAAAATATCATGATATAATCTATGTTTTATTAGGAGATTGAATTTAATCTATTAATAAATATAATGTTCCTTATAAAAATGGAATTAATTTTTTTATCATAGTATTAGTGAAATTTATCTCATTTAATTTTATTTTATTGGATATATTATATCCATGTATAAAATATTTATTAACCCATAAAATATAATAGTATTCAAGGTGGAATATATAATGATGAATATAATAGAGATATTACATTTAAATGTTATTATATACTACAATCAACGGGTTATTCATGTTTTTCCATGTTATCCAACCCGTTATAAATGATAACAACAATGCATTAATATTCTCATTGTCAATGGAATGTGAGAAACATATTAAATAAAAGAATTGGAGATTCATTAATGTTAATATATTTACATTACAATTAATTAGGGAATTATATTTAATATATATTAATGTAATGATGAAGTATCTTTATTATACAGTAATGAATATTTATAATGTGGTTCCCTCTGTATTCGGAAAAAAATATCCATGAGTTGAACTATCTATCTTAAAAACTTGAATTTTATCTGCTATATTCTATTTTAAAGTATAGAGTAACTACCTCTATGGTAAAATATGTTATATATATATATATATATAATTATTTAACGTTTATTTATTCTTAGAACAAACATAACAAAAGGAAAATATGATGTCTGTAACTACTTAAAAATTATGATGAAATAATATAGTCAAATCATGGGATGGTGAAATATTTGGTTGATACACTGAGAATGAGTGACCATGGATTTATAACAATGATTAGGATTAATACGGATCCAATATAAAGAGATCTAGTAATGAGGGATGTGGTAATGTATAGGATCTATGATTCCTTAGTAATTTTTTAATACATTGTTAAACCATCATCACTAGATAAGTTGGGGAAGTCCAAGATGGATAATGATGATAAATAATTTTTAATTAAAGTGGTAAATGGTGGGATATTACTAGAAATTTTCTATAAAGTAGTATTATTTATGTTTGGAAATGTGTTGTTTGTTTTATACATACTAGATACAATGAAGGAACTTCTAGATGATGAACATGTTTCAAATTTCCCTATACACCATATTAGTAAAAGTAGGATTAAGGATTTAAGGGAGAATATCTTGTTAGATATTATGAAGAAGGAAATTTTTAACATTGTTAGTGGAAATATTGTATTTCGTTATGTAATGTTTATATAAAACATATTATGGGAGTTATGTAACCACTTCCACCCCTACATTGAATTTTGTTCATCTTATAATGGGTAACATCATTAACATTCAACATACTTAAAGATAGAGAAATTATAGATGGTTCATTTTAATTAACATTAATATGTTTTGTTGGTTTATTAATGATAAGACAATATATACCACATGAGATCTACTCTTGTATATATATTAATGAAATCAAAAAACAAAATGGGGAACCTCAAATAGTTGAGTCCGATTATGAGAATTTGATTAAATCTAACTTTCAAAAATATTCTTTAATGAACTATTGACATTGATAACAATTTATTCCCTTCATATAATCACATAAATTTTTGATATATTAAATGGAATATCATGAAATTTAATGACATATTGATATCACATTATATTGATGTCAAAATTATGTGATATCAGTACTAACCTTTGGTGGAATTATTATACAATAAATGATTATATTAAAGTGGTAAAATTAAACAACATAAAACGTTTTATGGAAATAGGGACATACCTAAAACTATTGGGTATATGTTTTATAATGAAAGATAGATAATCCCAATCTTTTAGTGGATATTATTTTTAATGAATATAATATTCAAGATCATATGACTAGGGGAAATGTTATACTGGAAATAAAATGTTATAATTTAAATTTCATGTTATGAAATAGGTATTCTTTAAGTTATCCCTATGGAATGGAGTTCTATTATTTTCTAATTAGTTTAATTTAATCCCTCAGACAAAATAAACTTTTTAAATACATAAATTAATTAGGTGTGAAACATACCAATTGGCTATGCCTTCCAAATGTTATAAAGTAAATGTCATCATACATGTTTCTTTAATATGGTAATAAATGATATATGAAAAAAATATCACCTATAAGAGAATAGATTTGGTGCCTGACACAATATATATAATTTATAATCTATTTGGATACTAGACACTATAGAAAATGTGGTGAAAAATTTAATAACAAGTTTTATAGACCTCCTTTGGAGAAATTAGACTCTCAGAGAAGAGACATTGTAGACTAGAGAATCAATGATGAAGTAATATCCAAGTTTATATAGATAATATATACATAGTTTTTATTTCAAATGTGTTTTTAAGGGGGTGAGAATTTAATACATGAAACCATAGTGTATCTAGTAATTACCAGAACCTAAATTATTACAAAATGTGATTTCTAAAGAGTCATCATTCATGTGAATATTTTAAATTTTATATTATTAATTTTATATTTTGATTTTAAAAAACAATACTTCATATTTTATGTCATCATAAAAAATTATCATAGTAATAGTTTTGTTTCTTTTTTATATTTATAAATTTAATTTTTAGATAAATAATGGAAAATATTTTTTACAAAAATATTATCTTTTAGGATCTCATAATTATATAAGAAATAAATATATGTTTATAAACCTATTAATTAGTCAAATTTAGTTAATTTTAATAATAATACATATATTTTAAATATTATTAATAAATTATAAAACATTTTTAACATTATATAACCGTAAGTAATAAATTCCAATAAATGAAAATGTATTTATCATTTATTTTAACTAATTTTTATTAGGTAAAATTATTTTATCAATTGATGTGAAATCCACAAAATTTTTTATTTTATATAAAATAAAAAAATTTACATCATGAAAATAAATTTCATTGATAATTTCATCCAACACATAATTTTTATTCTTTAAACTACATTTGTAAAAAAAATTACATGCAATATTGATAAATTTGATATTTTGTTAAAATGATAATTTCATTTAATAAAATATAAATTATATTTAAAATCAATTGGTCTAAGATATATGGTAATTCCAATCATTAGTATATAAATTAAAAACAATTACATAGATTAATCATTAATTGCAACATACTAATTTAAATGGTTCTTTTTAATGAAATGACTATATAAGAGTTTTGTAAATTTATTTTAAATGAATTTGATAAATCTAATTAAATTTATTACCAAAATATTATGTTTAAATTTGTAGAAAATAATATGAAAATATGTCAATTAATAATTTATATGAAATAATAATAATATCACTTAATTTACACAATACATTTTCCCTAAAATCAATTTTTCCTATATCTTATATCTTGTTTGAAATATTTATTTTGTTAATTTTTGACACTAAATTGTATTAAATTGAATCCCAATTAAAATTCTGAATTTAAATATTTTATAAGAGTGGTCATTTTTTAATTTTCAAAATAAAATAATTAACAATGTTGATTATTAACCAATATTGATAAGGGTAAAATGGGTCAATGAAATATCATGATTTTTAAAAATTAATAGTACATGTACCACATCATGAATACAATATAAGATATTAAATTTATACCCACATTTTTCATCTATGATTTCATATCCAAACTCATCTAAATCACCTATCTAAGAAAAAACTGATGGTATTCCATTTATACCCATTACCTATCTATTTACTCTATGAGAGACCCCATATATTAACCTATAATATGATATCACACTGAAAAATCATCACATCCAATAGTAGGATCGAAATATAAGATGTGAATACTCAATTACAAGTGGGGGTGAATTATAAGTTTAAAGACATTTATTTTTAGCCTTAAGGATACTTCTTTTAAAAAAATTAAACAATTATGATTCCAAAAACCCTTTATTATCTTAAACAAATACATCAGAAGGGCCCAAGGTCCAAAGAAAGATAATATAAGGAAATGAAAAAATAGTTTTACATAGGTACGATTTTACTTTAAAGCATATATAATCGTAAATTAGTGTAATTTTTCTTCCTAATCAATTTTTTTTATTTTCATAAAGATACTTTCTAGATTAGTGGGAACCACAGATAAAAAATCCCAAATACAATATGGTTGCATCATCCAACCACAACAAATACAATTGGGGGGAAATAAAATTCAAAATATAAATATATAGTACTCAAATCAACGCAAATCTGGGAATTTAAAATTAAAAAGTGATCCTCAAACAAGGCATTGCAAACCTACACGGGCCTCAATCCATCACCATCTTCAATGTCAGTCGCCTCAAGTAAAAATACACCACACCACAGCTCCTATAAGAAAAATACCATTTTTATCATCTCATACCAAAAAACACATGCCAATGGACTCATGAAATCACACAAGTAACCAGAAACTTGATGTAATACCATGTACAGCATCGAACCATCCCAACCAATCACAGAAAACACATACTAGAATCAACCAAATGAAAATAAAAACTGCAATCCATCATCATCATCAAAAATTATGGCCCAATGATCCTCCACAACATATGTTAATGATAAACCCAATGAGGATCCAAAATAGAGACATAGGGTAGATTCCTCTAAGAACATTGATGAAAACATGAACCAACCTCCCATGAAACCTTGAAAAACCAGCGAACAGATCCAACTAGGAGAGGAGATGTGGAGTCCTAGAGTAACAGTAAGATAAAGAGTGGACGAAGGTCTTAACAAAAAGCACCGACCTTTGTTAAGACCGCTGAAATATTCCTTGGATCCATCACAAAGTGAATTATAAATAAAGTGGAACAAACATAAGATGAATCAGAAATTAAATACTCAATTGTAGTCATCATTAAGGAAACACCAACACCTCCCACCCCCTAGACACCACAATCACAATCCAAAGCCTGAAAACAACTTCAGAAAAAGATAAATTCTACACAACTATAAGTAAAAAATAATATATATTTGAAATATAAAACCAATATGCAAAAATAAAACACCAAGAACAAACTACTTCTAGTAAAGGGAAATTGCAATGTATGAAATCAAAACTAGAAAATATAAAATTGGAACAGAGATCCTTCAGCACTACCACCCCTCCATCTTAAGACACACTAAGCACTATAATGTTTAAATAGAAATGGTGTCATTTATGGTGAGTAGGGATATAAAGGAAGAGGACAATCACTTAAAAGTAGGACTAGAGCTGGGAGATGTAAGTTCCAATAGAAAAGAACACCAAGAAATTGAGACTATAATGTTCTAGTGGAAAGGAAAGCGAATGAGGAAGGAATAATAAGAAGCATGAAAAAACCTCTCACTTAATGGAGTATGGAGAGATGGTGGAAGTAGTGACACTAGGATGGAAGCTTAGTATGATGGGAGGGTGGAGAATTATAATATGGGGGAACCCTAGAAAGTTTAATGAAATATTTTAACCGAAAGTGATTGGTATCCAAAAAAATTGGATAAAGGGCCATTGATTAATACATTCAATAATTTCAGCCTTACCCTCACTAGGGTAAACCATTGTTATGAAGATTATGAACTATCTTTATATCCCCACAAGCCCTCGATATTTAATGTGATTTACACCACTCTCTTCTTTCATCTTGTAATCACTCAATTGTATAATATAACAATTGGAATAAAAATCAGAAGAATAAAACATGTTGCATATTTATATAAGAATAATAAGTTCCTAAAAATATATACTGTTTAAGTATTTCTCATTAAAAAAATATTGGAGATATCCCACAGTGTGTCAATTCTCCCAAAAGATGTGATCACTGATCATGTTCAAATGAATGGATATTGATAGGTTAGATCTACAGTAGTCACATTCCACTCCAATGGTTGTATTTTACAATAAATACAAAGGGAATTTTTTAGGTGGAACTAAGGAAATTGTCATATTGTAACAAAATGGAAGACATCATTTCATATAATAATATATGTGAAAAAATATCAAACATTCTTTAAAATAAATATTATTCAATGTATTGTGAGAAATATTATGGAAAAAATTAACTATAAGAATGATATTCAATCAGGTTCATAAGGTAAATCATATTATCAAACTATAAAAAATAGGATTCTAATTTTAGAAATAATCAGAGTCTAATTTTAGAGATAATAATAGTTTTATTTTTGTGAGATTTGTAGTCTAATTTTAGTGAAAATGAGAGTCAGATATCTTAATGGATCATATTCTGATTGTATAAGGAATAAGAGTTTCATTTTAGTGATAATTGGTATCTGATTTAAGAGAGAATCAATGTATGATTTTATAGAGAATAATAGTTTGATTTCCAATAGAATTAGAGTTTAATTTTAAAGATAATATCAATTTTATTTCTATTGAAATTAGATTCACAATTCTTTGAGAATTAGATTTACAATTCAATGGAAATCATATACACAATTCTCTGAGAATGAGATTCACTATTCTAGGGAATCAAATTCATAATTCTCTAAGAATTGGATTCATAATTCTTGGGATATAATATTAACAATTTTTTGATAATGGGATTCAAATATCTTGGGAAATCAGATTCATAATTATGTTGAAATCAAAATCAAAATTATGTGACAATATGATTCAAAATTATCTAAAGATAAAGGATATATATAGGGGTCTTATTTAATTAGAAATAAATTTTCATAAGGAAAATATGGTTATTCTTGACATAAGAGAGCATAGGTAAGACATTAAAGAAAAAATTTATGTTATTCAGTTTCTATAATATAAAAATAAAATGATAATAAGAAAATATTTTTTAGAATATGTGTTTGTGATTTTAAAAACATTTTGGATGGGAAAAGTTATAAAGAATCATATTTACTAAAAAATGTATCCCTTTTTGAAAAACAAAAACTATTTTTTGGTAAAATATATTATCGCACAATATTTTCAGGATTGATCACAAAATAAATACACCTCTCCCTTTTTTTATTTACAATAAATACGACAAACGCCCACCTAGGATATGATTTCCCTGTGGATTGAATTCTTTTCTTTGATTTTTATTTCTTAAATAAAGGCATAACTCCATTTTATAAGATTTATTCTAGTAATATCCCCCTTTCATGAACGTCCTCCCCATTATTTAATATTCTATTGAGCATTATTTTCTCCCCATTTTTTATTTTCAAAATGGGATCGAGGCAAAAAAATGTACATAATGGTAAGGATACATACATTACAAAACAATTTTATAAAAAAAATTTAATTATGATCTCAAAGTATTAGAAGATTTGGCTGTCAAAAATATTGGTAAGAAATGTATTCATCCTTCTTCTTTTCTAACATCAACTTTTTCATCATAGAATTCAAATTCATCCGCACCTTGTGATCATCTTCAAAATTGGCTAGCAACAACTCATGAACAAAATTTTCCTTTTCAATATCATAGATCCTCTCTTCTTGAGACATAATCACTTCTTCCTGAGTCTTAATATTATGGTCTATCTTATCCATGATATTTGTTTCTCTTTTTGGTTTAAGTGAAATAGAGTTTAATTTTCAATTTTGATCTATAATTTCTTGTTGACAAACATATTTCACTTCCTTATGTTTATAGGTAAACTATTTGATATATTTGTTTAATGACTCATCATATTTATCAAGGGACATACTGAAGGATTCATTGAAGTCATCCAAAACATTAAGATCATTCAAAAAAAGATTCAACCATCTACTTAAATCTTTACATGATTTTTTATGAGCATAATAGATATTCTAGAAGGTCATGAACTCAGCTTTGATTTTGATAATTTTTTTCATTTGATAATATCTAGATTCAATTTTTTCATTAACTATCTATTGAATAATTCTAAATCTATATTTTATATTTCAAATGAATAGAATATGGCTTACAATAATCCTCAAGGATTGAACCAAAAAATATGCACCAATTAAAGAGGATGATTCGGAAATAGAAAATTTTCTTGGTGAGAAAACATCAATATGCTCATCGTCATTCAACATGGATGTACTAGAAAAAAATTTCTTTGTTTTTTCAACATCAAATTTATGAGTATGGTAAACAATTACTTTCATTCTTTTCTCCATCGTAGATAATGTCTTATAAATTATCAATGTTTATTTATCTCTATCAGAAACATGAAATATTATATCATCTTCATCATCAACATATTTATCAACATCGTGATAAAAAAATTAAATATTGTCATCATCATGTTGATAAATAATATCATCATTATCACATTCCTCATTTGAGGGGATTTTAATGAATTTTTCTTAATCCACGTCATCCTTTTAGAAATATTGACCTTATGAAATCATATTGGTGAGGAAGATTGCGAAGTTATTATTTTCAACTCGTCAATTTGACCATCCTTACATGCTTCTTTAAAAATTTGGATTATATAATATCTTCCATATTAATCATTAATTTCATCTTCTTGTTGGGAATATTATTCAACTATCAGATTTAGAGATGTAACAACATTCCTTCCCACATTTTTTGTTGGATATAAAACTATTACTGGTGCTGGAGGAAGATCATGATATTTTATGAATTATTCTAGTAGTTGAATATTTTCAATGGATTTCCCATGTATTTTCATCAAGTCTTGGAAAATTTATCCTTTTGGAATTTTCATATTTTTTACTCTCTTTTCATTGTATCAAAAGCTCTTCAGTAGTTAGGATGTTTAATTCATTTTACTTAGTGTGATGTATTCTAAAAATCAGGTTCTCCTTATTTTCTATTTCTCTAGTATTCTATCCATAGAGAAAATACTTATTCTTAGATGGTTTTCTATTTCTTAATATTAGGATGACCAGATGTAGGTTCATATACTTGAGGTGGTTTTGAGGTTCTACTACTTGATGTAATCATTCCAAAACATATATTTTATTAGTATATCACCTTGAAAATTCACCAACTTGGTCTAATTTTCCATCTAGGTAAAAAATTCAAATGTATTATCAGATAATCAAATCATCATTCTCCCGAGTGTGTCATCACTCAATAAAGTAATTCTGAATGTATTAGGCTTCGACATGTAAGGAACATTACATGTTTCTAGGAAGATAACCAAGAACATAAATGAGATTATTTGATAAATTAAAATATGATATATGTTCATTCCATTATTTATGTTTTTAATTGTAGGAATAAATAGTTCATCAAGATAATATTTCATTGAAAAATTTTACAATACATCATTAAAATATATGATGTTTTTATGGTTTCCTTGTTCCCATTTCTCAGAATGAGAATTCAATTCATCAAAATGTATATTATCATTTGGTTTCTTGAGATATTTGAGATTTTATGTTTCTTAAGTTCGTGAATTCATAGACATTCTATTTCATTATAATTTTCCAAAGAACCTTATCTGTCTGGAAATCTATGTGAACAAAAGAATGCCTCTCCATCATAAGGTATCCATAAAATAGTTGAAGCATTATTATAGGACAAAGAGTATGTAATTTCATAACCCTTTAATTGAATCATATATTTAACCCTTTTTCAAAAATCCGAACTATTTCATAAAATATGATTATATGTTCTGTATAAACCAAATCTTGGATTAGTTCATTTTCAAAAGAAAAACATTTTCATCAATTTTTATTGATAATTATCCTTATGAAAGAATAATATGTGGTGTAGAAATTATGATGTACTAACCATTTAATAATGATTGTCTAGTCATCTTCATCCTTATGAAAAGACATCCGATTTTGATAAGAAACAATCATAGAAATTTGAAGCTTATAAGAAGGTTAAAAAAATCTGATAGGTGGATTAGAAGGGAACCAGATCATGGGCACAAAAGCTATGCGAACAGATGTGGGACCCGAAGAGGGGTCCCTCTATATAGGTTTCACGGTGACAGTTCAATATCCCAAGTCAACCAAAAAATTTAGATTATCTTGATCTAATCTAAATCTTGATATTAATTCCAAAGAAGGATTTATAAATTCCTGTCATTTGAGGTTTTAAGGAATTAACCATATTTAAGGAATGATGAATCCAATATTAATTTTCATAAAAAATATAGAAATAAAAACAAACAAAATAGTAATACTAGTCAATATAAGCATGAAAATGTACCTTCTTGAGTTCATATAAATATTATTTAGTATGATAAGTTAAATATAAGAAATATTATGGTCTGAAAACATTTTGGATCCAAAAAAATTATGGTTGTGAAAAATTTTAGGTTATAAAAATTATATGTTTCAAAAAACATTTAGGGAATGAAAAATAAAATGTAAATGGAAATTTTAGAAGAATGAACAAATGTACTCCCTTATTAAAATGAGAGTCTTAATGTTAGGATATTTCTTAACCTAATGTATATATGAATTTTAACATTATAGTAATCATTTATAAATTTTGATTAATGTTTTCAAATCAATCAAAAAGTAATGGTTTGGTAAAAATATTTACATTTTGTTCTTGCATTAAGATGAATTGTAAGATAATAATTTTTTACAAGTGTGATCACTAATAATGTGATGACTAATATTTATTTTCTTGGCATGAGAGTAATGTACATAGTTCTTTATTAATGCTATGGTACTAGTGTTATAACAATGTATCTGATTTTTAGTAAAACTACTACCATAACTTATGTGTGTGTGTGTCGCATACATAACACATGAGCACAATAACATCCAACTACATCATCTTCACCTTTAGTAGTGGAAAGTGGGAAAAAAATTTGTTTCCTAGATAACCCAGATTCTAAAAAATATTCTAATAAATGAAATTTCATTGATGTACATTTCTTATATATTATACAACAACCATGTCATCATCTGAAAATATTTTTTAACATAAAATAATTTATATAAGAATATAAAAATTCTATTCCCATAGTTCCCTTTAAGTAGAAATTTTTTTCCGCTAGTTTAAAATGGGATTATTCTGGATAGTATTGATATGATCCCCAAAATCATTCAGAAAATACTAATTCTAGTCCACTAGATATTATGTATAGTAAACTTCCTGCCGTACATCAAAAAGATGTTTGATCTAATGGTTTCCCAGCTTTATCAAGATCTATAGTATTTGAGGTGCTGGTTAGAGTACTTATACAATTAGTGTTGACATATCAATACATTTTAAGAAGATCATTAATATAACTATGTTGACATATATAACTTTCTTCTGTTTTTTAATAAATTTTAAAACCAAGTAAAAATATTAAGTCACCTGTAACAATCTTTTCCAACTATGATTTAATAATATTTATAAAATTATCTGTTAATGGTTTCTATGTTGATCCAATGATAATTTTATCAGAATAGTTTTGAACACCTAAAACAGTTTTTTTCTTTCTATATAAATAGTATTAGATCAGAAGTTTCATTAACCTAAATGTTTTGTATAAAAAATCCTTTAATTATATCATACTAGGAGCTAAGAGAATTTTTAATAGCATATAATGATTTGTTATTTTTAAAGATACATTCAATTTGTTTTGTATCTTCAAAACCCTGAGGTTTTTAAAATAAACTTCCAACTGAACATATCCATTAAGAAAATCAAAATTCCAATCTATTTGAAAATGTTTGAAATTAAATAATGCATCAATGGCTATGACAATTAAAATAGATTTATGTCGAGCTACCAGAGAATAGGTTTCTTCATAGTCTATACCATCTTGTGGATTATATTATTTAGAAAATATTATTTCCTTATTTCTAAATAAAATTCCATTTTCATAACATTTATTTTTGATTAACAAATTTACACAAATTATAGAAGATTCATTAGGTCTTTCATCCGAGGATTAGACATTATTCCATTCAAATTAATTTAGTTCATCTTGCATAGATTTAATATATTCATCATCACCAAAAGCATAATTGATAGTTTTATCTTCTAATTGTGAAAGAATTTCAAGATGATCTAATTCATTTCTTATTGAAAATATAGTCCTTATAGGGTGATGTACATCTACAATGATACTATCACGAGAATGATTCTTATGAATCAACTGAAATCGATTTTGTAAAACCAGTTCATTAACATAGGGTAGAAAATATTCTTGAGTGAGTACTTTATAAACATTTTATAGAGTCTTCACCTTATTAAAATAATCTTCCATCAATATTTTATTATCACTTTTTTAAAACAAAATCGAAGATGTAGGTGGTGGATATTAAAAAAAGGATTAGTTTCATAAAATTTAAAATGTACAGTTTCTTCAATAGTACAAGTAATGATGTTAAAAAATTATAATCTTTAGAAGTTATAGAATTTCCTAAGAATATTCCTTCATCGTATTTGGGTGTGAATTTTTGTAAGTTATCATTACTCTTCAGGATGAATACATTGCATCCAAATAAATTGAATTATGATAGTTTAGGTTTTAGACCAGTCCATAACTCATAGGGTGTTTTATAAATTAATTCACATATTAAAACTAAATTTAAAGTATAATAACCAGTATATACAGCTTCATCTAAAAAAATTTACTAATTGAGTATTCAATCAACATGGTTTTTGTTATTTTATAATGATTTTTGTTTATTGGATTAACAAAACCAGTTTTTTAATGGAGTTCTAGTGGTTGAGATATTGTGAGTAATGATTTTATCACTACAAAAAGTACCAGAATCTGATTTTTAAAATTTTCTACCATGATCATTATGAATAGTTATGAATGTAATATTTTACAAATTTTTAAAATTTTCAGAAAAATATTTAAAATAATTAATGTCTTTTGATTTAACTGTTAGAAAATACACCCATATAAATCTAGTGTACTCACAAACTAGAAAAAATACATATTATTTTCATTCAATACATCTTGTTTGTGTTGGACTGAAATGATCCAAATGAACTAGTGGTAATACATCATAATTTTATACTTTACATATTTATTTAAAGGTAATATTATGTAACATTCCATATAAAAAAAGATCATAAACATTTAAATAATAAAATCAAAGATTTGGTAGATCTTTAGCAAGTATTTTCATAGAATAATTACAAAGGTTTCTAAGGTTATGATGTCCTAGAATTTTTATACATAACCATGATTAATCTCATATAGAAATAAGTTAAGGTAATTCATAGATCCTACGATCTTATAAATTAGAAGTATAAAACATCTCATGCCATTGGTAAGAGAGATTGAACTAATCCCTACAATTGTGTACTGATAATTTATCATTTTTAAAATTTAGCAGGAAACCATCATCACATAATTGGATTGTACTTATAAGGTTTTTCATAATACCATTAATTAATGAAACATTGGAAATTTTAGATCTTCCAGGAAGAATAATTTAACCTATAACACCAATTTCTCATTGATCATTGTCTCCAAAAGCGACTTTTCAACATTTTATCTTCACTATATTTTAAAAGAAGTTTATGTTATAACTCATGTGTCGAGAACATACAATATCCATGTACCATGTATATTTTCTAGTACTTCCCATGTTTTTTCTAAAAATAAAACAATAAGAGTTTGGGAATCCAAACTTTTTTGGATCTAATATTATTATAATGCAAATTCATTGGTATCCACATTTTATTCAAAAATAATTATTTATGAAAACATATGGTTAGAATGATGTTTAATGATTAATTTTTCTTCCAATTTCCCCCAATTTGACACTTAATGAAAATGGGTAACAATTAATTACAAAATTATTTTGACTAAAAATGGGTTTTGAGTGAGAATAACAAAATCCCAAACTATTCAGAAGAAGAAATATTTCGGAATACATTTTATTAACGTTTTTTATCAGTAGTAAATTTTGAAAATATATTAATTGTGGAAAATATTTCAAAATTTATTTTAATTAATACATTCCTTTCCTCAATGTAAATTGTCTTAGAATCAAACATTGTCTCTAAATCCTTTATCATAGAAATAAATTTTTCTAAATTCATTGAAATTTTTTCCTTCTCAGAATTAAATTCCATAAGGTTTTTCTAAAAAAGAAACATATTAAAAAGATCTTTCATAAATATCTTTAAATGGTTTCGATACATCCTTTGTTAAAATATTTATACTAGATTTTTCATTGTCACGTATCTTATTGATCTTACAATTTTAATTTACAAGTAACTTGGAAATCCTAGATACTTCTTCAAATGAAGGTAAAAGATTATGTTTTTGAAAAGAAAAAACATTATATTAAGATTAATAATAATTTTTATTATTGAAATTATAATCCAAAGAGATATTGGTTATTTTTCTTGAAATATTTACCTTAGGCATCAATCATTGACTTTTTTTCGTATTTTGGAAATAGGACCATTATTATTATCTACAAAAGATTCCTTAGGTGAGCCTCCAATACATGCACTCCAATATTTATTTTCCTTCAATAATTTATTTCTCGTAGGATTATAATATATTTTTTTATTCCTACAATGATTTTTATTTTCAAATCCCTTCTTTTAGTCATATGACAATCAGGTTTGATATGTTCATCTTTATTGCATTCATAATATACAATATCCGCATATTTTTTTGTCATTAATGTCATTATTCTTATATCTATACTAAATGTCCCTCTTAAAAACAAAATTATAAAGACTTCATGAAATATTGGAAAACTGATTCTATGACTTCTCAAATTCACAAGTTTCTAACTTAAAACCCACATTCTTAGACATAGATGTCTTAGAAACTTTATCAAGAGTGTTGGCTTTCATCTGATTTAAAGTAGTTGTTAAATAAACAATCTCATTAATCCTATTTATATTATTATTAGCTCTTTATAATCAAGTCTCATGTTAGAAGAGAGTTCCACATATATCATAAAGAGTAACTATTTAAACTTTCCTTGAGTCATCAATAGTTTTTCGATTTTATTACCACTCATTTGGCATGATATCAAAAAACCATTCAACAATAATTTCATCATCTCTCCCTTTTCTCCCATTTATTATAGACTTTTAACAGTATTTAAGAATATTTGTTAATGATTAAATATTGGTTCTCCATAATGAATAACAAATCTATGATAATCATCTCTAAGAACAACTATTTAAGTATCGATATCATTCAATATACAAAAATGTGTAACTTCGTGTTTCATCCATATAAAATTTCTTAATTCACATGAAGATATCTAACAATATATTTTATATTTCATAGAACAGAACGAAGTCTTTTGTACCTTATATATAATCTGATATTATTACTTTTCATGATTTGTAAACGTTCTGACATACTTTTCAGGGATCTTATAATCACTAGGACACATAGTAATGTTGTCAACTCCACTGTTGATGATAATAGTATTTATTAGATCTCTCCAGTAATCACATTAATTACCAAAAAACATAGGTGGTTTTGTTGGATATATATTGTCAATAGATCTAATATTGATTCCTTCCACATTTTTAAAAACTATTTTTACTCTACATGTTATTTTAGTAAGTATTTATATAAAAATATATTATGAAATAATTCAAATAAAACAATGTTTATGAATAAATATGCATTGAAAAACTACTGTAAGGTAATATGTGTTAAATCATTATCATAGATACCTACTCTTATACCAATGTAGGTATTGAAATATTTGAAGTAGATAATCAGTTTCAAGAGTTGGTGAATTATAATTTTAAAAACATTCATTTTTATCCTTCATACCATATTTAATAATATAAGATTCACAAAAACTCATTTATTTTTATCAAAGAGACCAAAAGGGGAAAAGAATCAAAAATAATGATAATATAATGGAATAAATACAAATGTATAATAATGTATGATTCTACATTAAATAATATATATTCATAAGTCAGAGTAATTATAATAGGGAATATGTATGAAATTTACACATTCTATCTTTAACAAATACGAAATAAAATTTCAATTACTTGTAACATAATATGTATTAGAAGTTCAATAAAATCTTTTAGCACAAATATAAGGGAATCCCAAACCATGGATAATGTTCCCTTCAATTTTGCTTTCCAGAAAGTCTATCAAACCCACAGTAGTGTAGACACTTGATAAGAATATAAGAATCTGTCCTATTATCCCTGCAAGACCTCAATCTAATTTGTGTAACACCTATATCTTGTTTCATCTTGGACGCCATAAATTATATATAGAAAAAATAATAATTTCACTTGGTATAAAATATCATGATGAATATTTAATTAAATAGAACATGTTATTCACAACATTAACTCATCATGGTTTTCACTTGAAGAAAATCTAAAATATCTCTCACAAAGTGTCCAATATTAAAAAAGGTCACATATTCAATAACATTGAAATGATTTGGAATGTATTTCCAATATACCCAAATGTCACATTCTCCTCCAATGGTTATACATCCCAAAAAATTCATAGGAACCTATACATGTGGCACTCAGGAAATGATCATATTGTAAAACATTGGTCGACATCATTTTATATAACAAACTGTGAGACATAATATCCAACCCTATGTAAGAAAAATTCTAATGAAAGTAATGTAATAAATATTAAAGGAAAAAATGTAAATACAAAAATGATATAAAATCAGTTTATTAATGTAATTCATATTTTAGAAATATAGATTATCATATTCTGATTTCATAAAAATCAAATTCAGATTTCAGAGTGAATCAGATTCTGATTTTAGAGGGAATAATAGTCTAATTATATAGATAATAATGTTTTGATTTTAGATAGAATTACAGTCTTCTTTTTTAGAGAACCATAGTTTATATTAGGGAGAATCAGATTTTGATTATTGTGATAATGATAGTCAGATGTCATAGAAGATTAGAGTCTTATTTTAGATAGAATCATAATATGATTTATGGGGAAATCAAATTCATAAATTTGTGAAAATATGATTCAAAATGTTGGGGATACCTGATACACAATACTATAATAATTAGATACTGAATATTGGGGAAATCAGATTCAAAATTATGTTAGAATTAGATTCAAAATTATGATAAATCGGATTCAAAATTCAAGGGAAATTTGATTCATAATTCTATGAGAATATGATTCAAAAGTCTATGAAGTTTTATGATATAGAAGAATATTCAATTTAATTCAATGTAATTTTTCTTATGGAAAATTTGGATAGTATTGAATAATGAAAGCATTAGATAAGACATTTATTACTAGAGTTATGGTTTTACATGTTCTAGAATAGAAATATAAATAATAAAATACAAAATATATTTAATAAAATGAGTTTGTTAGTTTACAAACATAAATAATTAGAAGATTAATATAGAAACATATTTACTTGATAATCACTCCACCCCAGTGGGATTTGCAATGACAATACCTTCTTTATCCCTCTCAAAATCCTTTTCAAGGAGTTCTAATGGTTCTATGTAGACATACCAAGCATTAAGTAGCTACATAGCATTATAAAAGATTCAAATCACTCTCTTTAATTTTTAATATAAATTTTTTATATTAAAATGTTATAAATATATTTCTATATTGTAGTATCTGGGAATTATCTTAAATATTATTGGTTTTTAATGATATGATAATTATCCCCAAACATTATAAATTATTCAATGTGGTGTTGATACCGACATAACGAATCTAATCCAATCCAATCAATTTTAAATTTAAAAATGTTAATGTAATTCAATGATACATGTAATTTTATGGATTTTATAAATTATTTAATATATAATAAATCATATATCATCACTTTAAATAATATTATAGTGTCTTGATAATACATAAAAATTATAAATATTTTGATTGTTATGAGTTTATGGTTTCCTTAGAAATGAAATCCTACTATGTATAATATAATGTTTATGTAGTTGTATTACAAATTAACCAAGATCTAATCCACCAAAAAGGGTTTGTTTACTTATTGACTCAACTATCACCCGGATATATGATGAGTGGACTTAATCCATAACAACTTTACAGAAAATCGTGGTTGATATTCATTGGAACATTCACACTCTACATACAGTCCACGATGTAGGATTTTCATTATAATTAAATTGGTTTTATACCAATGAATACTATTGAATAGATGTAATATATTTCATGGTTAACCCTTAATATTGAATTTCCCCTCTATAAAATATTCCATTGATAATGATACATCATATTACATTGATTATATCACACAACTTTTATTTTGATTAAGGGATTTTATCATTGACGTACATATTATTATATTGAATGAGGGAAGTATATTTCTTATGTATTTCCCACTAAACTGATTTCCATTTTTTATTCAGATAGAGGTTACTTGGGAAATGGTATAAATGATCCTTTTCAAACTTATAGAGAATAGATTGGATATTATCATGTCATGCTTTGGGAATCAAATTATATATCCCTAAGATGAACTGAAAGATATCATATGGGAAAATAATATGTGTCTAGGTGTATGCAACATGAAATATCTATAATGTTCAATTGGAAACTGCCTTGATAGCATATTTTAAATTTCATAATAATGAATTAAATTTTTAATAGATCAATAATTATTCCTTTCCACATTTCTATTTATTTTTACTGATATATCTTGCAATTAGTTTTAGTGACTATGAATTCATCCCTTTAATATATTTAATAATTATCACTAGATCAAAATTTATGATATTAAATAATCCACGTTATGAGACAACTTACTTAGGTATGTTTCATTCCCTTATATTTTTTAATTTTCCATAATTAAACATAAAGGAAAACTATTCAATAATTTTAGGGATATGATAGAAAGGATTATGAAATCCATTCATTTTTTATAGTGTATAATATGTATTAAAAAGTAATTTATGTATTTATATATTCTTCTAGGACTAATATGTTTTTATAACACTCTATAATGATTATTTTGTGTACAAATAATTAATATAGCTACTAGATTCGAGTTTCAAATTACTATGATGTTACAATTCATCTATATAGGTATATTAATATGATTTATAGCTCATAGATAGGTGACTTAGTAGATATATGACTGATAGTGTTGTGAATTTCGTATTAGAGTGTTTAAACAAGGTTATTTTCTTTTTGTGTGGATATAGACCATAATACATAGTATGGTCATATAATTGGGATTAATATTACATTATCCTATACTGTGGTTGAGATAGTCAGGGTATGCATGTTACTTGAGTATTCATAGACATATGCATAGTTAGTGAATGTGAGAAAAATTTTAATATTAATGGTAGAAATGTGGGATTCTTAACTGGATCGATTTGGCATATAATAATAGGATTTTTGAATATGAAAACTATTATAATTGGGTAAATTTAATAAGATATCATGTTTTATAAAATAATGTTTATTTTGGAATAATCAATATATTTTAAGATTATAATTTTATATTGAGAATATTAATGATGGACATAATATTCCTATATCATTTCCATAAGAAATTATTAGCCTTGCATTAATTTAATGGGTGATAATTTTTCTATTCAATAGTTTTAATAGAATAAAAATAATGATTAAATTATTTAGAAGTTATTTTTACATGTTATCATATTTATATTTTTTATTAGTAATCATCTATAGATATTGAACTATAATTGAGTGGGAAACCTCCAAGGTGTGGTAATCTAGTGTATGGAATTCATATATTAGTAATTTTTTTAGTGCGTTGAAAATTTTATGAATTAGTTAAAAAATATATTACTCGTAATTCAATCTATAATTTAAATGAACATTCCTATCCAACCCTTGAATTAAGATTATGATGCCAAAAAACTTGATGTTGTCTTCATAATATCGAATTTAGTTTTCAATGAGCTCATGCTATGTGTATAAGGACCCGCCCTTAAACATTACTTAATATTGAATTAAATAAATAATTCATAGTGATGATCTTTTCAGGTTTATAGTTTTAAATAATTAGGAAATAACTATTATATCTCAAAAGATTAAAAGGTAGACATATCTACAGAGCTTCCATTTTTTCATAAAATAAAAACTCTTGAAAAAAGAGTCATTTCTAGATTCATGTTTTAGAATGCATGACTTTTCCTTGATCGCATCCTTGACCCTATTCATCATTAAGTCATGTGAAAACATTTCAAAACTTGGGATGAGCATAAAAATATCAGTAAGGGTTATAAAACAATGAATGAAAACATTTTTTCATAAATAAAAACAAAACATGAAATTATTTACTGACCTCATGAAATCATAAAATTTATGAAAGACGAAGAGAAATCATTAATCATAAAGGTAACTTGTGGCATCTATATCATACATACATTGTAGCTATCTCAGCTTCATAGGGAGTTACTTTGGAATAACCATCACAGAATATTTCCTAACTCTATTAGGATAAACATTCAGGTTTACCTTAATCACGTTTCCCAATGCATGGAGAGCTATCTCGGTCTCACCCGCACTAGGTTAATCACGGAACCACCCGTATATGTAAGTAATGCCGAAGAACCATAACATAATCATAACACATAACATAAGCATAACGGAAATAAAAAACATTTACACATTGCATAATAAAATATGATTTCAATATATTTAAATAATAAATCAATTCTCAAAATCATTTTCAAATAATGCCAAAAAACCATAACAAGATCATAACACATAACATAAGCATAAAGGAAAGATAACATTTCCACATTAAAATAATAAAGTATCATTTCAAGATATTGAAATAATAAATCCATTCTCAAAATCTTTTTCAATACCATAATACGTAAGAATAGTATATGGTATTTATTTTTCCTTTTAAAAGCATTCCGGCTTGTTAAGGAATCCAAAGATCAAATAATACTCACGGCGGAGGAAAGGTCGTTGTCACCGATTACATAAAAAATCCTTTTTTCTTTTAGTAAAATGATTCATATAAAAATATTCCCTTTAAATAAAATGAAAAGTCAAATTGTTTTACACAAAATATAAAATAAAGTCTTATATAAAACTGAAAATGCCTCAATAAAAGCAGATTGAGACGAAGTCCCTTACCTTGTGAACGACTTGACTCAATCGTTCGTTAATCTCCTGAATAATAAACTAATGTAAATTTATACTTGATTAATAAATTTTTTCATGTTTATTATTCCTTTTATATCACTTATTTCCTTGTTATAAACATTATGCAATCATTTATGTTAATAACGTTCATTTTGTCGATATTTGGTACTTGAGTAAAAAATGAACACCTTATATTTACAAGTTGTACATGTGGTCAATGTTTCATTATATCCAGAATTATATTCATGATTTTGATATTATATATATCATATATATCCAGTATATACATGTTTTTATAATTGTACATTAGATTTAGAGGTAAGAAATGAAATGCACCGTTCATGGAGTCGGTAATCCGTACATACGCATGGACGCTACTTTCATTTCTATTTATTTTTCTAATGGAAATAAAACATAATGATAAATAGGTATATTATAATTCCTGTATAATATAATATATAATATCATTAACTCCATCCTTTATACATCCCACATAAGTCATTAACGAAACAAATCACTTTGAGGGGGCAGTAGTCCGCACTCCCTCAAATGAGATTATCATATTTACCCACTATGGAAACCATAAATGTGAGCCATAAACTGTAAGTACAATAGAATAAGGAAATAATAAACATAATATATATCATATATAAATACAGTTCCATCAAAATGGCCACCATGAGAGGCGGTAAGATGTAATTGAACAAACATAGTTTCGTGAGGCCCTAGTTTTCAATCCAGAGAAACTTTATGTTCTTCATCAATTAGATGGTGGTGTGTGTAAGTGTAGTCCGAATCATTCACATAGAAACATCCTATTATATTTAAGATACTTTTTTGGTTTCAAAATAAAGGAATAATAAGAGTTTGGGGGTTGGATAAGTTAAATCGAAAAAAAAAACAATTTAAGAGAAACCCTTACCTTTAGTTTGGGTAACTCCCTTTGGTTTGAACGAAAGGACTTCTTGAAGTGAGTTCTTCCTATGGTAACACTTATATTGGGAGGATAGGGATGTAGGGAGATTAATTTGTCAGGGTTTGGATGAGCCAAATGGCTTGAGAGGTGTGAAGAATTGGTTGGAAGTGGTCTTCTTTTATAAGGATGAGGAGGGGCTCTTTAAGAATGTGTGAAAATTTTATTTTATTATATTATTATATTCAGTTTCTAGTGGTCCAAAAATCATTAAAGATGAAGATAAGATTACTCATGGTTGAAATAAATACATCCAATCAGAATTGAACATGTTCAGGATGATATTTTAATCATTATGTTCTTATTTATTTAAATCATTTTTTAATGAGGTAAATACTGCATCATTATTATGTCATGAATAATTTAATTTATTCGATGTCTAAAAATTATAAAGAAAATACTATCATTTAGGAAATATTTTTATCTTTCCAATGAATATTTATAGACAAAAAGAAAATTTATCTATCCTCTTCTAAAAATTATTTTACAAAATTATATTTTCTTTTGTAATATTTTCCTTTAAGTTAAATAATCTAAATTGTCATTATCACTCAATGTGGCTCAATGGTGTCCCAAAATCGACCCAAATATGTACATGGTCGTAAATGACTCAATAAATAAGGTTTTGGCAAGGTTTATGATATATTTTAATTATTATAATATTCTTTTAACCATGAATTACCCTATTAACCATTAACCGCGGTAAATAAATGTCAAAAGTTACTATTTACCAAAAATTATTTTCATCTTATTGAACCACATTTTACTTCTTGATAAGAACCATGTATGTTGGATTTTAGAAATTCAACTCATATAAGTGGTAAAATATCATTTAAATGAAAAGTCAGTTTTTAACTACCACTAAGTGGTTTCACTATTCATCAAAAATTGATGTTTAACATTTTGTATGCTAGTATTAATAAGAATGTTTATGCTATGTTTTAACCCTTTAATATGTGTAATGCATTTTAAATAGTATGTATTGGGTGGGGAACTCTATATAACCTCACTAAATCAGTAGGTATCATGAGAAAAACTAGTGTCTTGGCATTTGGTCTTGATGGTATGTTTATGTATGGTCTTGGAAGAAGGCTTTGTCAGTATAGTTTTGTTGTATGTCATTATGCATTCCCTTAGAATGATATTTGATATTTATTATACATGTGATTATTCGACTATTATAATATCCATGTGAATTTATAAATGGAATTATTTGATTTGTTAGTTCCATATCATATTCTGGTTTGTTTTTAAAAATCCATTTTTTTAGATTTATACGTGTCTTAATGTTTATGCTTATTTATGAAATCATATGATTTATTATTTGACCTTGTTGAGAATATTAGATCACCCCTTTCATAGGTATTATTTTCAAAATATTCAAAGAACTGTATTATGAATTATATGCAGGGTTAAATTGAGAGAATTTTGATTTCCTCCAATAATTATATATGATTGGTGTTAAATTTTTAATTCTAAGGTAATGTCTCTGTAAGTAATATATATTCCAAGAGAAATAATGAAGTTGTCCTTTCACGATTTTATTACATTTAATCACTCCAATGTATTGAATGGTGAACTGAATCTAGGATTTTGGGGTTATGGCATTATATTTTGTATCAAAGGAAGCTTAACCAAAACCATCGAAATAGATTTAGAGATAATAGATTAGGGATCATAACCCCTAGATACACGTCGATGTTATGTATAGATGAACATCCTTATTATTATTATATTTATATTATATGTGTATTACTAGAAAATAGACCGAGGACTATCTAACAACCCAAAATTATGAATAATTTTTTATTCCTAATTTGGTGAGTTATTTTATTTTATACGTCTCAAAAATATATTATTTAATTAATGAAGTGAATATAATTAAATGAGATGGTTGGGTTTTGAATTTTATATGACCATTGGATTCTAAACTCTTAACATTGCAATTTTTTATTATAAATACAAGTGATCTTGGTTAATTAATTTCGAAAGAGGATTCACTGGCCTCATCCAGTAGGTTCAGGCCGCTCGAATCCCATCTAACGGAACTTGGGAAGGAGGTAGTACCACTGGGCTTTTTTTTGGGCCAATCTCAAGCCGAACATCATCATCAGAAGCTTGAACGGAATCACCTATGGGGGAAGTTCAAGATTACATAGGTCATTACTCGGGCAATATTGGCCGGGTCACCCCAAGATTCTTCCACTTTATCACAACTTACACTTAGGTCCTATGATGGTATTACAAGGGGATATGTAGTGTGAATTTAGTTGCATTGTGTAATCCATTGAAATAAAAAAATTGTTATTCCAAACTGTTGTAATGTTTGTGAATTTCAAATATCTGGATAAATAAAGGATTTATATTATTGGTGAATATGGGAAAAGGATATTTTAAAATATTTAGGTAAAGTTAAATAATTAATAATGTGTAATGATTTTCAAAAAATCGTCTTCTACTATTGTGTTCAGTAACAAATTGGGGGTCTAATAAGATCAACATAATTTTTTGTGAATAGTAAATTTTGAATAATAATTTTCTGCTTATGAATGGTAATGTGACAAAATGGAATATTAATCCCACTTAAGAAATTATTAAAATAATTTAGGCACCATGATTAGGTAATGTGATTCAATAAAATAAGTCAATAAATGTTTAAGAATTTTTCAGTAATCTATTAGTTTTCATTCATGTGAAAAGTGTTTTTATTTAAAAGAAATTTAAAAAAATTAGAAAATTATTTTCATAAAATTGAGTTCAATTTTGTATTCAGAGCATCGATATATGGTGATGTTCAATTTCTTTTATTTTCCTGAAATAGTTAGATTTTCAGGGAAAAGTCTTTTTATTTAAAAATTATATTAAAAGTATTTAGAAAAATATTTTCATAAAATTGAGTTCATTTTTTATTTCAAAGCACCGATATTTGGATAAGGTGAATTTTTGGGATTTTTCAGAAACATTTGAATTTTTGATGAATAATAAAAACAGTTTTGAGTTTTGAGTGTTTATTGACATCATTAATGATGTAATAAGTATGTAATCATTCTGGTCATCTAATTAATAGTATGATATTCTATGAGGTGTCCTAAGTGACAGATACCATGGGGAAATACCATCGGAAAGCCCATGGTTTTACCAATACCACTGATGAGGCGTCCCTTGGAATTTAATGACATGTTCCCTCACATCTCCTATAAATTCCAATCCATTCCCTCATTCAATTCATTTCTAAATCCTCCCCAATGAAGTTGTGGTCTATTTACCTCCCACAGTTCCCTCAACCCTCCAATGGTCTTGACCTTCATTCTTTCGAAGATTATCTTCATGGTAAGGGGATCTTTCACACACTTTTTTTAAGTCATGACTTCCTTTATGTTGTGTCTTCTAGTTTACATCTCTTTTTGTTGAGGGTATGTTCTTATATTTTATCTATATTATCTATTTCATTTATAATTGTTTAGAGACCCATTACGCTCTCACCAATTTTTTTCTGATTTTTTTAATGATGTCATTAGGCTGCGAAATTTCTCTTAAAAGAAATCACATCTTCTATTTTGTTTCATGTATCCTTTTCATGTGTTGTGTTATTGAAATATACATACCATGAGCTTTTTATGTAAACATATTGTATTATGAATTATTTATGAGTGTGTGACCCTTTTCCCATCCCTTTTCAATGTTTTCTAAAACCATATTATATAGCTGTTGGGCTGCAGAAATTTTTCCTCAAGATTTCCATCTCTTTCTCTCCAGAAATTATCTCATTTTATTTATGTGAATACTCAGACCTATTTAGTATCATTGGAAATTCATAAATATTTATAGATAATATATTTGATTCTGTAATTGACATATATATAACCCTCACACCCTTTCTAAGTGTTATAAATTCCATAATGAGATTATTTTTTTATGAACATCTAAAAAGTCATGATCTTGAAATGAAACCCATTTCTTTTGTTTCTCTGTGGGATATTTATGAAATGTTAGATTATGATATACTTGGCTCACATAAAAGTAAATACATATTACGTGTGCACCCTGATAGCGCTCCAATGCATGGGGTAAATATTTAATATATAGAGATGACAGGTTTCACGATACCTTGGTGAATAACATTGGTACTTTTTATGACACCTCAGGGATAACCTTGGTGATATGTTCATGAATGTCAAAATGAAATTTTGTAGACACATATTCATGTTATGATTAATGTTCTTTTTATTATGATATGCCTCTTTTTCTATTGCTCATGTCTTTATATTTTTCATCATGTTCTTATTGATATCACAAGTAAACTGATTCCATTGGTTACCCCTTACAAGGACTTTTACTCACCCTTTAATTTAAAGTATGTATCGAGGATATGATATGTAGTAATTCTACATAGGGTGAACCTATGATGAATCCTTAGAAGAAATTTATTGGATTTTTTATGTTGCTTTCATGTATTATGTTTATGATTTCCAAGACACTAGACTTTAATGATCCTTTGTTTGTAAAATGTGATGAAAAGTTATGTAATAAAAAGGCGGGATGCCATAGTTGGTATCAAATGATAGTTTATTTATATATGGAAATTATGATATGAAATATTTCAGAATAACCATATAAAAAAAATAAATATAAGAAAACATCATGGTATTATGGTGTGTTTTGAGTAAGTGGTTTATCAAGAAAATACATACATGTCTGGATACAAGCATGTAGAGGGGGCTCTGGCACAGATATACATAGAGGTAAAACCTGAAAACACCACATTGAGATAGACTCAAATGGGAACTAGAATATGAAAATGGGCCTTTCATCACTCTTTATTACGACACTCCTGTTAGATATGTTGGGTAAATCACAATATTTTTATGAATCATTATTAATTTATTATATAGAAATGTAATTGTTTAAGAACAATGTTTTAATACCTAAAATACATTTCAGTTAAACGATTTATAAATAAAATACGTTTCTCAATAAGGTTTTACTATTTTAGAAGATGGCGGAAAATATGGTGAATTGTTAAAATGGATACCACAACGGACCATGCTCAGACGGCCCTCCGATGGAAGATGGAATGGAAATATTCATTAGAATGATGAACCATCTTACGCATGTTTTGGGAAATAACTGGAATCAAGCTGAGATACCGATCTCACCACAAAGTGGAAAACATTTTGTTGAGTCCTTTATCCATCAACGACCACCAACCATCAGTGGATTGAATGACCCATTTATTTCTAAGCATTGGATCTGCTCCATCAAGAAGATATTTTTTTTCTCAACTGTTCAGAGCTAGAGAAGGTGACCCTGGTTGTCAATCTCTTATAAGGAGAAGCTGATCAATGGTGGGAACTGATTAAAAACCCGAGGAAAATAGTTAAGGTTGAATATATGGAGTGCGATGTCTTCAGAGGGATCTTTTTCGGTATTTATTTCCCTCATTCCACGAGAACAAGAATAGAGAAGGATTTTCTCAAGCTGAAGAAGAACGTGAATAAATATGTGGGAAACTCTAAGATGAACTTCACAAGTATTTAATGATATACCTCTATAACTTTCAAGGATTGAAAAAGTATCGTTGATATAATTTTCGGTGGACTAAGACCTAATCTGTGGAAGAATCTAGCAAACCGAGACTATGACAGCTATGATGAGATCATGCGGATTGTGATGAAAGTCAAGTTGGAGTATGGTGAGATTAAATGGTTTCATAAATCAAATTATATGAATTGATCGATAGAGATGATCATATAGAGGACCTTTGATCAGACAGGAGGAATGTAAGTGAAACATTCCACATGTAATAAATGTGGGAAGAAGCATTCGGGGAACTGCCTGATCAGGTGCGGGAAATGATACAAGTGTGGAAGAGATGACCATATTACGAGGAATTTTTGTAGTGAGGTTAAACCTCAACATCCAAACACTAAAGAAATGGGGAAGATGGTACAAGCCCTACATTATGTCAAGTGTTTTATGTGTGGAAAACATATGCACTTTTCCAATCACTGTCCAAATCTGAGGGCAGTGGAGGGGAACCACCATCAACCTCAACAACGGCCAAGTGAACAAGGTCATACATTTTAAATCACTACGGGTGATGTTGAAATGCCAAATAATGTGATGGCACATACTATTGTTATTGGTTTAAATCTAGAAAGTACTTTGTTTGATTCTGGTTCTATGCATTCATTTATTTACTCTATGTTTGAATATCATTTAGAATCAACCTCATATTTTCTAAATGTATAGTTATCAGTCAAGACTCCTGGTGGGATTGTCTAAGGATCGTCAGTGTTTAGAAACTCTAGTATTTAATTTAGTGAGAAATATCATATCGCAAATCTACTATTCATTCCCATGATGAAATCTGACATTATACTAGGGATGGACTAGCTCTCAACTTATAATGCTATAATTAAATATAGGATCAAGGAAATCTCAGTTGTCTTGAATAGAAAACCAAAAGTTATCATCCAATTAGAGATATCTCAACCTTATACTTTTGTAGAATAAAACACTATATTCTTTTTTATGGAGTCGATCTGTGAAGAAGAAGAAGTAGATGAGAGTTTAAAGAAATAAATGTCCCCGTAGTCTAGGAATACGTGGATGTATTTCATGAAGTGTTTCCTGGACCTCTCCCGGAATGAGAGGTAGAGTTCCCTATTGAAATCATACCTGGATCTCATCCAATATCAAAGATGCCCTATAGGATGGAAAAAGTGATGTTATAATATTTGATGAAACAACTCCAAGATCTTTTGGAGAAGGTTTTTATCTGACATAGTGTCTCTCCATGGGGATCACTAGTTCTCCTTGTGAAAAAGTAGGATGGATCGATGATGCTATGCATTGGTTATAAAGAACTGAATGGGATCATAGTGAAAAAAATACCCTCTTCCAAGAATTGTTGACCTATTTAACAAAATTCATGGGGATCAATTCTTTTATAAAATTGATCTTTATTCAGGTGATCATCTATTAAGGGTGAAGAAATAATATATACTAAAAACTACATTTAGATCAAGATATGGGCATTATGAGTTTGTTGTTATTCCATTTGGACTGACTAATACACCAACTATTTTTATAAATTTGATGAATACAGTCTTTAAGGACTTCCTTGATAACATTGTGGTAGTTTTTATTGATGATATTCAGATATATTCCAAAAGTTTCAAGAATCATAATGATCATTTAAGGGTTATTTTACAAATTCTACGGATGTAAATGATTTTTCAAAATTTCATTAAATGTGAATTCTGGTTTCAAAAATATTCTTTCTTGGGGAACATTATTACCAATGAATGAATCATAGTTGACCCTATAATGACAATAATTGTAGAGGAGTGGCCCCAACCTACAACAATAATTGAGATTTTAAGTTTCTTTGGATTATAAGGATATTATAGGAGGTCTGTGAAAAATAGTTCATGACTTTCTAATCCATCAACCATGTTAACATGAAAAGTGGTCATGTTCCTTGGGATAAAGGTGTATGAGGAATGATTCCAAGATCAGCAGAAGAGATTGGTTACTGCACCCATGTTAACTCTTCCCTCAAGGTGAGACGTATTCATTATTTTTAGAGATGCATCTCTCAAAGGGATTGGGTGTGTCATCATGGAAAATGATAAAGTCATTGCTTATGCATCTCGATAGTTAAAGACTCATCAACATAACTATCCCATGCATGATCTAGAGCTCACTGCGGTTGTTTTTGATCTGAAGATATGGAGGTACTATCTTTATTGGGAGAAACGTGATATTTACATAGACCATCAATGTTTGGATAATAATTTCACAAAAAACATATGAAATTGAGATAATGGGGACGGTTGGAACTTCTCAAAGACTATGATTGTTTAATTAATTATCATCCTGGAAGAGAAAAAAAATGTTTTTAATGCATTAAGTAAGAAATACCCTGTTGTTCTTTCCATGATGAGGATTCAAAGAGATCATTTGATCAATGACCTACTAAAGATAGACATGATAATTATAAGGGAAGGGACATCATCAACTCTAACACAAATTATTTCTCAACCATCATTACTAGATAATATCAAGAAATATAAAAAAGAAGATCGTTTATTATAAAATAATACTGAGGATATAAAAAATGGTACGTCTCTTGAGATAAATATTGATCAATACAGTGTACTAAAATTTCACACAAGACTATGTATTCCATCTATTCTAGAAATAAATAAGGAGTTGATAGATGAATCACTTACTTCTACATTCTCTATACATCCTGGAATCACAAAAATGTATCGGGACCTTTGTGATCATATTTGGTGGGATAATATGAAAAGGGATATTGTTGAATACACTTCAAGGATCCTAGAATGTCAACAAGTGGAGGCAGAGAAACAACTTCCTAAAGGGGTATTGTAACTACTATCCATACTTGAATAGAAGTGGGAAAATACCACTATGGACTTCGTCACTTGTCTCCAAAAACCTTTCAATGGAAAAAATGAGATATGGGTTATTGTGGACCATCTCACCCAGACTAGTCATTTTGTCTCCATTCTGAAAGATTTCTCTCCTGATCGACTTTATTGGATTTATGTGAAGGAAGTGGTAAGGATGAATGGAGTTCCTCTATCTACCGTATCTGATCGCGATCCAAGGTTCACATCAAAATTCTAGAGAAGTTTTAAACATGATTTGAGCAGTAAATTGAATTTCAGTATCGCCTATCACCCCCAAAATGATGTCCAATCTGAACGGATTATTCAAACAATTGAGAAAATTCTCAGAACAAGCTCAATAGAATTTAATGGTGGATGGGATCACCATCTCTATATAGTTGAGTTCTCTTACAACAATAGATTCCACTCGAGCATTATTATGGCACCCTTTGAGTCTCTATATGTGAAGCGATGTAGAACTTCCAATTTTTGGGATGAAGCTGATGAGAGAAATATTCTTGGGCCTGATCTTGTCCAAGAGTTGACTGAAAAAGTCTATGTCATCCCGCAACACATTAATGGTGCTCAGATTCAGAAAAAGAGCTACACTGACAACCATCAAAGGGACTTGTAGTTTGATGTTTGTGACAAGGTCATTCATTAAATTTCACGTTGTAAGAGATTCATGAGGTTTGGAAAGATAGGTAAGCATAACCCTAGGTAAATTGGCCCCTATGAAATACTTGATTGCGTAGGAGCAATGGCCTGTTGGCTTCACTCCCTCCAAACCTAGCACAAGTTCATGATTTCTTCCATGTATCTCTCTTAAGGAATTACATACCTAACAATTCGCATGTACTAAACCTAGAGGTGGTATAACTGGAACATGACCTCTCTTATGAGGAGCATCCGGTGGCGATCTCGGATCATAGAGACAAGGATCTAGGCAACAAGACTACCCAACATGTTAAGGTGTTATGGAGGAACCATGAATGAAAATAATCTACATGGGAACCAGGGGAGTATATGAGATATAATTACCCACACAATTTTCTTTCTGAGGGTATGAGTAAAAATTTTTGGGATGAATTTTTTTAGGGGGAAAGAATTCAACGACACAACATTTTTGAATAATTTTTTTTTCCAAATTTTGTGTGTTGTTTTATTTTATGCTCAACAAAAGTATATAATTTGATAAATGAAGTGGTTATAATTTAATGTGACCATTTGTTTTTTACTATTATATGAACATTGGAAAATATGACCATTGGAAGCTAAACTCTTAACGTTAAAATATTTTATTATAAATACAAGTGGACAAAATTTTAAGTGGAAAAAACAATTGACATACAGAAAACCGACCAAATGCATTCATATTATGTTTAAACCTTAGGAAAAATTTCCATGAGTCATGTGTGATGTGTACGAGCCAACCCCGCCTCAATGCGATCCAATGTGAGGCCGGATCCACTCAAAGTGTCTGTGGTTTATTTGAAATTGACAACATTTTTAGTAGAAACAACAACTGACATGCGGAAAACCAACTAAACGAATTTGGATTATATTGAAACATTAGGAAATTGATCAATGAGACATATTTGACATGTACGTGTAAACCCTGCCTCAATATGAGGTGCGGAGTGGCCGGAACCACTCCAAGCGACTTTGTATAGTTTAAAATGGACTTCATTTTTATTGAAAACAACAACTGACATATGGTAAACCAATCAAACACATTCGGATTCTATTGAAACATTAGAAAAAAGATCCATGAGTCATATGTGATGTGTTTGAGTCAACCACATGTCAATCTGAGTCACAGTGTGGCCGAGATCACTCTAAGTGTCTCTCTATAGTTTAAATTAGACAACATTTTAATTACATAAGGAAAACTGAACAACAAATTCTGATTGTGTTGGTAAAATAAAAAAACAATACATGGGTCATATATGACATGCCCGAGTCAACCTTGCCTCAATATGAGGCGTGGTGTGGCCAGAACAACTCGAAGTGTCTCTTTTTTTGTTTAAAATAGACATGATTTTAAGTGAAAACAAAAACTGACATATGGAAAACTAACTAAACTAATTCAGTTTCTATTGAAACATTAGTAAAATGATCCATGATTCATATGTGACATGTATGTGTCAAACGACCCTCAATCTGAGGCATGGAGTGGCCGGCAGCACTTGAAGTGTCTCTCTATTGTTTAAAATGGACTTCATTTTAATTGAAAACAATAACTGATATATGTTAAACCGACAAAACGCATTAAAATTATATTGAAACATTAGGAAAATTATACATGAGTCATATGGAACGTGTATGAGTCATCCGCGCCTCAATCAGAGGCACTTAGTGTCCAGAACCACTTGAAATGTCTCTCTATAGTTTAAAATGGATAACATTTTAATTGAAAACAACAACTGACATACAGATAACCAATCATATTCATTCCGATTATATTGAAACATTTGTACAACGTTCCATGAGTCATTTGTGACGGGTATGAGTCAACCCCGCCTCAATCCGAGGATAGGTGTGGCTGATACCACTCAAAGTGTCTCAGCTTTATTTGAAATGGACAACATTTTTAGTGAAAACAACAACTGACATTCAGAAAACTTACTAAACGCATTCGTATTCTATAGAAACATTAGGAAAATGATACATGGGTTATATGTGACATGTAAATGTCAACCCAACGTGAATTTGGGGTGCGGAGTGGCTGGCACCACTTGATGTGTCTCTCTATAGTTTAAAATGGACTTAATTTTACTTGAAAACGAAAACTGACATAGGGTAAACCATCCAAACGCATTTGGATTATATTGAATATTTCTTAAAATGATCCATGGGTCATATTTGACGTGTATGAGTCAACCGAACCTCGATCAGAGACACAGTGTGGCCGGGATCACTCTAAGTGTCTCTCTTTTGTTTAAAACGGACAACATTTTTTTAAGTATATATGGAAAACAGACCAAAAGGATTCTGAATGTGTTGATACGTTAGAAAAATGATCCATGGGAGATATAAAATGTTCTAGAGTAAACCCAACTTCAATCCAAGGCGTGGTATGTCCATAACCACTCAAAGTGTCTCTATTTTGTTTAAATTGGATAGGATTTTATGTGAAAACAACAACTGACTTAGGGAAAACTGACCAAACGAATTTGTTTTCTAATGAAACATTAGGAGAACAATCCATGGGTCAAATTTGATGTGTATGCATCAACCTAGACTCAATCCGAGGTGCAGAGTGGCCAACACCACTCGAAGTGTCTCTCAATAGTTTAAAATGGACGTAATTTTAATTGAAAACAACAACTGACATACGGTAAAATGACCAAATGCATTTAGATTCTGTTGAAACATTAAGACAATAATCGAAGGGTCATATGTGACATGTAAAGTAAACTGTTCCTCAATCAGAGTCGTTGTGTGGCAGGGATCACTTTACATGTCTCTCTTTTGTTTAAAATGCACAACATTTTAAGTACATATGGAAAACAAACCAAATGGATTCAGATTGTGTTGATGCATTAGCACAAAAATCCATGGGTCATATGTGATGTGCACGGGTCAAACCCACCTCAATCTAAGGTGCGGTGTGGCCAACACCACTCAAAGGGTCTCTTGTTTAAAATGGACATGATTTTAAGTGAAAACAACAACTGGCCTATGGAAAACCGACCAAACGAAATCGGTTTCTATTGAAACTTTGGGAAAACGATCCATGGGTCATATGTGCCATGTATGATTCAACCCTGTCCCAATATAAGGTGTTGTGTGTCTGGACCCACTCAAAGTGTCTCTTTTTTATTTCAAAAGGACACAATTTTAAGTTAAAACAACAACTGATATATGTAATACTGACCCAACGCATTCGGATTCCGTTGAAACATTAGGAAAATAATCCATGGGTCATATGTGACATGTAAAAGTCAACCCCACCTCAACATGAGGCGTTCTATGGTGGAACCACTCAAAGTGTCACATTTATTTAAAATGGACAACATTTTAATTAAAAACTACTGGCATAAGGAAAACTATCCAATCACATTTGTAATGTGTTGAAACTTTAGCACAATGATCAATGCATCATATGTAAAATTTAAGAGTCAACCCTGCCTAAATTTGAGTCATTGTGTTTCCAAAACTGCTCAAAGTGTCTCATTTTTTTGAAATGAACAACATTTTATGTGACAATAAATGAAATATGGAAAATTGACCAAAATGATTTCAGAATATGTTGATACTTTAGGAAAATGATGCATGGGTCATTTGTGACATGTACGAGTCATCCTCTCTTTAGTATGAGTAGCGTTGCTGCCAATATAACTCCATGTCTATGTATTATATTCAAAATGGACATCATTTCTAGAAAAAACACGTTTAAATGTGTATGTTTAAATGAATTATGTATGTTTATAAATAAATTATGAATTCTGATTTAATTCTGGATGTGTATAGTTCTAGATGCATTATATGCTAAATGTGGATGAATTTGTTCGGTATATTAATGTGTTAGTTGGTTGTTGCAGGTACAAGGAGATTGGATAATTACCAGTGTTGTGCATATTGCAGGCTGTTGTGAAAATAGCAAGCTACTGTGCAATTTTCACAGCATAGCCTATGCCAAAGGTTTCAAAATATTCGAAAAGGATTCATAGAAAGTTTATACCAATGGTTCAAAGGGAACCATTGGTAAAACTACATTCCCAATGGTTTCTAAAACCATTGGGAACCATGGGACAAAGTTGGTTTTCCCAACGGTTCAGGGGAAACCGATGGGAAAAACATTGTCCAATGTTTTAGGGAACCGTTGGGGTAGGCTAATTTTTCTAACCTATTAAAATAGTTCTATATAAACTGCTGGGAAACGTTATCCCAACGACTTACTTACCAATGGTTCATAGACCTGTTGGTATATGGTATACCAACAATTCTCTGGCCTTTTCCATTGGTTTAGGGAACCGTTGGGGTAGGGTAATTTTTCTAATCCTTAAATAATTAATAATGTTTAATGATATTCAAAAACATTTCTTCTGCAGTTATGTTCAGTAATAAATTTAGATTCCAATAAGATCAACTTATTTTTTTCGTTAATGGTCAATTATGAATAGTAATTTTGTTCTTATGAATAGTAATGTGACCAAATCGAAAAGTAAACTGACTTAATAAATTATTAAATTAAATTAGGCATCTTGATTAGGTAATGTGATTCAATAATATATATAAATAAAGGTTTCAGAAATTATTAGTTATGTAATAGTTTTATTTCAGGTGATTACTATTTCTATTTAAAAATTAAATTTAAAATATTTAGAAAATAAATTTCATAAAATGGAGTTCATTTTTGAATTCAGAAAATCGATATTTCTTTTATGTGAATTTTTGGGATTTTTCTAAAACAGTTGAATTTTTAGTGAATGGTCTTTTATTTTAAAATTAAATTTAAAATATTTAGAAATTTATTTTCATAAAATGGTGTTCATTTTTGAATTTAGAGCATCGATATTTGGTTAAGGTTAATTTTTGGGATTTTTATGAAATAATTGAATTTTCAGTGAATAGTAAAAATACAGTTTAGAGTTTCATGTGTTTAATGACAACATTAATGATGTAGTAATATTATAATAATTATAGTAATCATATGAATAGTATGATATGATATTAATTGTCCTAAGTGGGCAATGCCATGGGAAATTTCCCTGTGAGAGGCCATGGTTTTTCCAATTCCACCGATAAGGTGTCCCTTGGAAATTAATGACTTGTTCCCTCACTTCTCGTATAAATACAAAGCCATTTCCTCATTAATTTAATTTCCAAATCCCCCAAATTATGTTTTGGTGTCTTTATCTACCAAGGTGTCCTCTCTAGGTTCCATCATTCCTCCCAAGGTCACGACCTTCATGCTATCGAAGTTAATCATCAATGTAAGGGGATCTTTGACCCTCCACATTTAAGCCATGACGTCCTTTATGTTTTTCCTTCTAGTTTCTCTCTATTTTTGTTGAAGGAATGTTCTTATATGTTCTAATTATTTTCCATTTCATGTCTAATTGTAGATAGACCCTTTCCACTCTAATCAATTTTCTTCTGAATTTTTATGTGACACCATTAGGCTTTCAAATATCTCGTAAAAGAAATTGCGTCTTCTATTTTCATCCATGTTTACTTTTCACGTGGTATGTCATTAAAATATCCATAAAATTATCTTATTATGTACCCATAATGTATTATAAATTATTTATGATTGTGTGACCTTTTTTTCTTCTCTTTTCTAATTTTTCTAAAACCTTGTTATATAGATGTTGTGCAGCAAAAATTTCGCTTCAAGATTTTTATCTCTTTTTCTATAGAAATTATATTGTTGTATTAATGTGAATACCCAGAACTATTTCATTACGTTTTGTGTTAATAATTATATAAATATTATATATTTGATTCTATAATTTACATATTTATATCACTAACTCCCTTTCTATGTTTTATAAATGACATAATGATCTAATTTTTTTTATGAACTTTAAAAACATCAGGATCATGAAATGAAATCGATTTTTTATTCTCATTGGGTTATTTATGATTGTTTGATTATTACATATGTTTATCACATGTAAGTAAATACATATTATGTGTCCACTAGTATATCAGTACAATGCATTTGGTAATGATTTAATCTCTAGAGATGACAAGTTTCATGATACCTTGGTGAATAAACATGGTAATTTTTATGACACCTCAGGGATAAACCTTGGTGATATGTTCATTAATGTATAAATGAAATGGTGTACCCTCATGTTATAGTTATGATTCATGTTATTTTATTTATTATATTCCTCTTTTTCCATTTATAATGTCTTCATATTTTTCATCAAGTTCTTTTTGATATCACAAGTAAACTGATTCCCTTGTTTACCTCTTACTGGGCCTTATGCTCACCCCTTCCTTCGATGTATGTCTACAAGATATGAGATGTATTAATGGTACCTAGGATGAACCTATGATGAAGCCTTACATGTGTTTTAGAAGAATTTTTAATGTTTCTTCCATGTATTAAGTTCCTGATTTCTAGGACACAAGACATTAAGGATCCACTTTTTGTAAAATGTAATAAAAAGTTATGTAATAAAAATGCAGGATGCCATAGTTTAGATACTACAAGTGGATTTGGTTTTGGAATAGATGATCCTTAGAGTAATAACTCGAAAAAGTAAGTCATTGTAATAACATATCCATTAAATATAACTATATAAATTGTAATAAATAATTTTTAAAATTTATTTATAATTTTTTTCACATAGAGATTAAATATTTGTAATAAAATGTATAAGTTTCACTAAAATAGTTATAGGTTTAGAAATATTATTTCCATAAACAATCTAAATTTTATAGCTATTTGGAATAAATAATAATATTAATTACATACATTCATATAAATTTAATTTGGTAAAATTGGTATAATTTCTAAATTCATTATATCAATAATAGATTATAGTGATTTTTTTGTTTTTCTAAAAAACATTCAATTTTGGATGAATGGTAAAAAACACAACATTACAGTCTAAAAACCAACTTTTTCATTTAAATAAATATTATAATTTAAATTTTTTTTAATTACACAATACATATGTAATACAAATATATACCCAATTTAAGTAAATGTAATCAATTTTAATAAAATTAGATATATAAAAAATTAAACTTTTGAACGTCACTTTTACCCACCTTCTCACCACTTCCACATATTAGAATTAAACATAATTTTACTGCTTCTATGATTTAAATTTAGAGATATTTTAATTTATAATTTTAATCAGTATAAAAAATATGTTCTAAAACAATCAAAAATAATTTTTGGTGAATAGTAAATTTTGAATTTTATTTACACGGTTAAAGGTAAATCTGGTAATTAAATATAATATTAATATTATAATAAAATAAAATGACTCTTACACATTTAATAACATAATTGGGCAATTATATTTCTTTAAAAATCATCATTAGGTATAAATAAAATCATTTTTAAGCATATTTTGATAGATTGTGAAAAATTTATATTTTATTTAAAGAAGCGTTAAAATTGTAATATTCATATTTTAAAAAATATAGGTTTTTAAATGTGAATTTATGTAAGTGATACAGTCAAATATAAATATTATTTTGAAAGATAAAATTTTACATACATAATTGTAATTTATTTATATTTTTATGATATATGTAATGAAATTTAAAAAGTTACATAATAATGATACAATTATTTTTTAAATAACTGAGATATAAAAGAAATTATTTTAAAAACATGGAAATATATATAACATTACTTAATTAATGATATAAAATAATATTTTAGACAACTTAAATATTTTAGTCACACATTGGATGTATTGGTTCGATGTTATCATGTTCATTGGATAATTTTATAAATGAAAATATAGAATAATATAAAAATTGACATAAATGATCCTTTTAATTAAACACTACTTTATTAAATTATATAATAATATTAATGGTTCTGCCAAATAAATTTTATCAGATTAAATATGTGATAAATGATACAATTTTGGGTTTTTAGTGTCTTATTGTATCTATATTAACCTTATAGTGTAAAAAAGAAAAGTTGACATGGTAATAGTTAAACAGTATTAGGAAGGGTTAAAACCAAACGATAAAAATGGATTTTGGGACCTATAATTGTCTTAAAATCATTGGCTAAAAGGATTCAAACCCATACTCATATTAACCTCCACAGAATTCACTTTGGATCTATTTGAATCTGATAAATAATTTATAAAAAATTAATAGTTTTGGAGTTTGTTAACGTGCACTTCCCCTCTCTTACAAATGGGAACCAAACCTTCCCTTTTATTCACAATAGTAAATAATTTTAGTTCATTAAAACCCTGAAGGACTATAATAAAAACATCCTTTAATTTAACATAGATCTCATACATTTTTTCAAAAGGCGTATTAATGAGTATTTTTGTAAAAATAAAAAGGAGACACTTGAAGAAGAGGTAATTTTTTTACCAACTCTTTCAATGTTATTTTATTATTATACTTCATAATCCTATGTTTTTTTCAAAATAAATTAATATATAAATAATTTAATATATATTTTTTATTTTTATGATTTTTGTAAAGCAACATTACTTCTTTTTTCAATCATATGAATAACAATATGATTGTGTCTGTACGTATGACATAACGTTTCCACAATGTGGTGTAAACTATTTTTCATGTATAATTTACTTCAATGGATATATATATGAATATAAAGTATGTAAATAATTAATATTACATAAAATTTTTTTTGTATAATGAATATAACCTCAAATTCAATCCCATTTAACCATTAATGGAATGATTTCTTCGCTTGTGGGTACATATGACTTACTATCTTTACGATGCAATGACGTTCATCCACTACAAAAACCATTTTATAATGATTTCAAAAACATATATAAGGAATAAATATGAAATACATGAAAAAATAATTCTACTATAATAATTTATATGTGTGTATGTGTATGTGTGTGTGTATAATTTAATTTCATCCATTCAATATGATAATAAAATAGAAACAACATTCACGTATCGGTATGTCCTAACGTATCCATGATCGATGTGTTCCATTTAATTTACCTGTCTATTATCTATATTAATATACTGAATATATATGAAATATAAATCATGTTATATATTATGGAATTAATTAAATCATTATCTAGTTAATATGATCAATAATAATAAGTCAAAACAGGTACGATAAACAAAGTGATTATTATCCGAAAATTGATTTAACATGGAATAATTAATAAATGGGTAAAATAAAAGAATATAATAAAAATATATTATATCAATAATATTATTATGACTCTATAATAAGATAATAATATTTTTATTACCACGATACAGTTGTTTTGGACACATATGAAGAGTATCAGACCAAAGGTATTGGAATTTTCCAATCACTTTTAATTTTCATGATATATTTGTCAATTTCACCACCTATTTCCTATGTTTGGTGTATGTAATGACCATATTATATTTTATATCTTGATTAAATATATCTTCATGGATTTTATGTTTTCATTTTTTTATAATGGTATTATTATTTTAGTGTTCAATGTGGTATGGGAGGATTTAAATATTTAAAGAATTAATCCTTTCCCCATTTCAATATTATTGATATTATTATAAATATTTATTTATATATAAATATACAGGATTGTAAATAAAACTTTATGTATATTTTTATATTCATTGAATTTATTTAAAAATGAATTCATTTATGTTTTTTACATAGTTGATAATTTCACAATCTCATTATTATCCAATGTTGTTAATATGAATATATCATATAAGACACATTTATCATCCATATCCAGGTTTCATAAAAATGTATTTCATAGTATTACATACAATTTTTAATGTCATTATTACCCTTGTTTTATTTTTTATAAAACAATGTGAAATGAATCTTATTGTCTTTTTATAAATGAGATACTTTATGAAATTTCAATAAAATTAATGAAATATTTTTTTTTATCATATACGGTATGGGAGATTATTTTCACCATTGTGAAGCATTATCATTTTGAACCTTTCTTTAAAATCATACATTATTATTTTTAATTATAATATATTCGTTTTAAATTTTAAGTCATTATAATGAAATATTTTTTTAAGTGGGATTTTCTCTAAAGTAGTATTTAATGATTTTCTTATAATAATTTATTCTTTGTCAACATTTATTATTGGATATTATTCTTAATTGAGTTTGATTTATTATGAAAAAATATATAATAATTTTATCATATGGTTTCTGTTATGTTTGATAATGGATATTCTATTTTGATACCAATCATCATTTAAGGTTAATTTATTAACATGTATTTTTCTTTTTTAATACGAATTTTTATGTTATATTATAACCCATTCATAAGATGAATAATTTATACATAGAATTTGAAGGTTGGGTACCATTATAGCCTCCCAATGCATCGGCATGTCTTACGAGAATACTAGTTCCTTGGCATGCGGCCTTGAAGTTGCGATTATGTATTGTATTGGAACGAGGCCATGACTATATGGTTATGATTTCTAGAATTATACATCCCCTCAGTGTGATATTAGATATTGATATTACATGTGGGTATTAAACTATTATAATATCCATGTGAATGTTTATATGGCATTATTTGATTTACTTTTTCAATATTATGTTCATTTATTAGTTTTAAAAAGGCTTGTGCATCAATTTTATCCTTTCATTATGTTTTATTTTTATTTATGAATGCATGTGTTGTATTTTTTATCCTTATTGAGCATATGAGATCATGTTTTCCTTCTGTTTTACATTCTTAGGATGACAAGACATGAATTATAAATAATAAGCAGGTTTAAGCAATGAGAATAATAGAATTATCAAATAAATACCTTTGTTTCATATTATGTATTAAATTTTCATGTAATGTTCATGTATGCAATTTTTTTTCTAAGAATGGTAAACTGACCTGTCCTTTGTGATTTCACTCCTTGTAATTATTAAAATTTATTGAAATAATTCACTGACTCTGGGCTTCTAGTTTTGGGGCATTACACCTTCGTGATTCCTTTGGATCCTAAATTCATGGGTTGTTTTTGATATCCCATTATGGCTATTTTCTACTGTAGTACAAGTATCAATCCATTTTTTAAATTCGAAGTATAAAGTAAAAAAATTTACTTTTGTTTTTATGATGGATTTTTTTACAATAAATATTACAAAAAATAACACTATCTATTTCTTTGAAGCATAAAATTACTATAAAACATTTCATAAATTAAAACTTGGCTAAATAAAATATAATGAGAAATATGATAAAATCAACGAAACAACATGTAATAAAAAATTCAAAAATGTTATAATATTAAACGTCATTTCTACCATAGATAGAAAATTCATGTTAATTACTCATGATTTAATATAAAATCTTAACAATATAGTATACATATGTTTAATATAAATGAGAGAATGAGATTATTGATTTCAATGATCTGTGAAATATTATATATAACAATTTAATATAATAACTTGTATTATATGATTTTTGGGATTATATTATTATTTGGATGATATGTGTACTGGTTCAATCTAAATATATATGAACAATTAATGGAAAAATTTATAAGATATATATTTTTCAAATAAATTCATTTTTTAATAAATATTTAACTGACATGTATAAATAAATGAAATAATGTTATGAAATGTATATAAAAGGATAATTAATTTAATCAAGTAATATAAGTATTCCACATTCTCATTTATTTAATATTTGAATGGTAGTAGCATCACCAGGGTATCTGTAAATCAAATCCCATATAGAAATTGGGCAATTACAGTTTAATGAAATCAACTACATGATGAAAGAAATATTATTAAAATCACTTCATGATACATGCAATATGAATCACAACCTGAGACTACCATTTTAACATTTCTCAACATTAATTATAATTTCTTGGTATTAAGGTGTTTCAAACGTATATGTTTTGATGAAATAAAAATGTAATAGTAAATATAAAATATGATAAATATAATTTCATTTTAAAAATTATTTTATCCATTTATCATTTTCATAAGATTTAAATTTAAATAACAAATTCAATTAAATAAAAAAAATTACAAAAATTTATAGAAAAAAATTAATTTGTATTTTAAATTAAATAATAAATTTTATATAATTATGAATAAAATAATATAACATTACATAGATATATTTTTTAAAATAATTTTTTCATTATAGGTTTTTTTCATTATTAAATTAAATTAAACACTACATAAGAAATATTTATATTAAATTTATAGATAACTTATAAAATTAAACAAATTAAATTACATTTAATATGTATACATGGAATGAACGAACAAAAAATTAATTTTATGAACAAAACCATTTTTTGAATTTTTACATGGTACACATTCATTGGCTGAAATTAATTTTTATCAACATTAGAAATAAAATTATTTCTATTTATTTATTTTGAATTATTTTTAAATATTATAAGAATTAATTTTTAGCCTAGAAACTGATTCGACAAGTTATTTTGAGGCACTATGTTCCATGAATAAATTTTCAAAATATATTTAACATATTAAGAAGCATGGACCCATGGTTATTCTAAAAAAGTTGAATAAATTCATAATGGGTGATTAAATCATATATCGTAATGATGAATTGATCTCAAAATGTTAGTTTTACCTTAGTCACAACTTTACATTAGTCTACAAATGTATTTATTAGAAAACTCATCACATGCACATGAATGAATAAATTAATTTTATAGAATTATATTCTTTCATAAATACCGATGTATCAACTAAAAATAACTAAATTGATTTTAATTTCAGAATCCAATTGTTAGTCACCTATCCCTGGAGTCATACGAGTATAATTGGAAAGGGATCATTAGATAATCCTTATAGGAAATGATGGTGGATCATGGATCGATGATCGACGTACCTCCAATTTGATAGATCTTTCCAATGAAGATGATGAAAAATATTTCATCATCAATGATCAATCATAATTGAGGTAGGGCATGTTTCTTATTTTTATTTCATCACTAAAATTTATTTTTAGGATGAAGAAGAATCATACAATGAACGGTTTGATTCATGAATCATGATTATTATGGTATGGGTCTATTTTTGGGTTGTAATGGGATAATTTATTATGGTTATTTATTAATTCTTTTATTGTTATAATGATAGTGGATCAAGATCTAAATGAACACTGATTGAGGTTCATTCATATATTTTGTTTTTTTCCTTTTCCCTCCTCATTCACCATTAATTATGAGATTTCCTTTTAAGCCCACGATTTCACTTTTCACTGATGATTCAATTGAGGGTAAAACACTTTTTAGGGAAAGGATTGAATATTGAATATTTTGACTTGTTATATCATAATGAAGGTGTTATGGCGTTTAAAATGAATTAATGAGACTGGTTTTAAATCCCCCTATTTCTGAGCGGGGTGTTCATGCAATGATCAAAATGAAAAGAATCTTTTTACAAAGAAATATGAAACATGGATTTTACATAACTATTATAGTATGGTTTTACCCAATTAGATCTATGATTTATGTCATGATTTTGGTCAAAGGTAATGGATATGGGGGAACGGTCAGAAGTCAGACTAAAAAATAAGGGATTTTTGTGAAAAAACATGACATGTTGTGTGTAGTCCTAGAATACATGGTAAGTATCCCCATTTTAGATGACTCTGAATGTACCTAAAGAATTTTACTGACACGTGGTGGAGTAATTGGGTTTCCTATCCGGTGTGTACTCCCCCACATGATATGGTAATCATTATGTACATGGGCTACCTCATGTTATAGTACAAGGATACATATACACGGGATGAGGTCGTATACTAGCACATGGTTAGAGTACACAAGCGGGACCTTAGATATTGGGAATTATCATATAACCCTTCAATATGATGTTCACTCTCCATTTACATGTATACATATTGATGAAAAAGGATGTGTACATAAGGAAAACCTCGGGTCAAGGAACATAGTGTGTGACCCCTACTACCGCCATGTAATCCATTATTGATGGATCAGATATATTTTTTTTCTATTTCATGGAGATGATTCATTAGGGTTCATTCCACTTATCCTTGAAATGAAGGTTGTTATTGATTGTTTCTTATTCATACAACTTTTATCACTTAGACGTTATTTTTTCATAAAGTCTTTTAAATCCCATAGAGAGACCCTGATTGTGATCTGCTATTCATATTCGTCCACTAGGTGGAGTTCTTTGTATCAGTGTGACCTTCACTACCTGATTGTCTATCATCAACATATATGGGTTAAAATAGATTTATTTTATTATTATCAACCCATAGACATTGTACTTATCCTCATTTGTGTATCATATCACTTCAGACTATCTGTGTGTTCATTCTAATGACGAGATCAGATGAGTAGTTAATCACGGAAAGAGGTGATTCCTTTTGTAAAACTCAAAAGTGTGTTATCTCGGATGAGTTCATTATTGAATCTTTGAGCTGAAATCATAAGATGAATATTCCATTTTTTTAGTATAAATATAGATTGTGTGTGTTTGTTGAGTATGTTCAGATATTCTTGGTATATGTTATATTATCGTAGACCCGTGTAGAAATGAATGTACATTCTTTTTTTATTATTTATGGATTTTGTGTATCCTACTATGTATTATTATACTGACCACAACATAGGGATTTCCCACAGGTGTGGTGTCTTTTTCACATGATCATCCTTTTAATATAGTCTTGGGTGGATCAGGACCACACAATGCTTAGTGAGACTAAATAGACTGTGGGGTGGTCATAGAGCATTTAGACAATAATCCAAGTTCCATTATATTAAGGTTATACATGTGTTATAGACCTCATTATGGTGGTCTTGAATTTGTAGTTATTTACTTTCCATTACTTCTTGTCGTACTCTGGTTGTGGGATACAGATTTATGCATGCAATGTATGTTTTGATGTTTTTACATTTTAGTATTATATGGGATTTGAGATGTGTGCATTTGTATAGGTAATTAGTAAATGCCTCCAAGGTAAGTGATATGCCAATTAAGTTCTATTCACCATCCCCTATACAATTAGATGTTTACATGGTTATTTGCAGAACGAGCCCCACTCAGACAGGTCATGATTGAGAGCTATCAGAGGTTGTCAGTTCTATGTTAGGACTGGGATTCATTGATATTGGTTTGGGGAAATAGTGTTATGTTTTTATAGTTAATCATTTAGGCTAAATAATACAATTTTTTGGAATTGGAAAATTTATCCAAACATCTGAACACTGATAAACTACTGTATTACTTGGTAAATGAGGACACTAGTTATAGGGACAAGCATGTTGCATTCGTCATATAGGAATGAGTTTTGGTTCTATTTCTTTCTACAGTCATATATCTATATATAATTATTGACCATGGTTCATCTTCTATTTTTTTGAATTCCATAAAAACTTATACCATCTTGGATTAATCATGGTGATAATGAAAATGATCCCATCAAGGATGAGGTGTCACATCAAGGACTAGTTCCCGAGTTGTTACCTCCAGGTGGTGCACTATCCATACCAGCTGTAGAGAAGACTGTGGTACCCGTTGTACCAATGAATTTTGTGAGAAGGGTAATCATTACTCATGACAAATAAGGACATATACCCATTAGGTTTTGAGGAGAGTTTGACCCATAGTTCATTTTAGAATACCTTTAGGAAGTGACACGAGTTTTCCATCTGGTTAGGAAACCATCAGATCAGATGGTGGTTTGGGAAGTAAGACTTATTATTCACATAGAAATGATATGGTGGGGTTTAGTTAAATTATCATACAATGAGGAAATACATTCATGGATTGAGTTTTTGTTTTTGTATAGAGTATTTTTCACCATCTATGTTGAGGTATGTATGTATCCTGGAGCTTCTAAAGCTCCATTAGGGCAGCATGATATTAGTTGTGTACTCATTGATGTTTAAAAGACAATCTTGGTACTCTAGGTATATAGCTATAGATCATTTATTTAGTTATTGGAATTTCAATAATGATCTATATAGAGTAATATATACAAGTTTTGTCCCTCTTTGCATTCCCACTTATGGTGGGTGCTAGAGAAAGCTTTGGTGCTTGATAGTTTCAAGGATGAGAATATACAACTGATGGGTTTCCGTTTTGGGAATAAATAATATGCATTTGATGATATGAGATGATTTCATTATCATAGAAATTTATGTGGGGGGAATTTCCACAGGAAGTCTTATGAAATCATATATGTTGTGTAGAGCTCACAGGGTTGGTCTAGTCATCCCCGATTGAGGTGGTTCTACTAATGGCACGATAGGGGATATCTCATCATAGATTGTAAAACACGTGGAATATCTAAACAAGATATCATGTATTGTCTACTAAGGATGATGAAACAAGTGGATAAGGAACGTCAATTCGGTTGTTGTCATGGAAAGGGTATTGTGATAGAATATGAATGTGTTCAATGTTTTGACAAGTTACCATTACCACACCAAGGTTGTCCATGAATGTATCACAAAGCTATGTGACATGAGAGGGAAAATATGAATGTGGTTGATGAATATGACTCATAGGATATAGAAATGATTTGAGATACGATCTATATCTTGTCTACCTTAACATCAGTACTGATAGACATGGGTGATTTTTAGTCTTTTTTAACCATAAATCGTTTTCAATATTCGGAGATTATGGTTGAACCATTGACATGATTATTATGATTGGAGACTCAAACTGGTGAATATATAGGGAAAAAAACTTATGCTGATAGTATGACCTGACTTGTGGAGGTGAGAGATTCAATTGGGATCTCTTGGTAGTAGTGTTGTGTCTTTACTTCTACTTAGTGTAAGAGATGTTATGAGTTTTTGGTTTTATACATTGGTGGTGGAGTGTGAAGAAATATTCATGGAATATGTTTCAGGTTTACCTTTTCGATGATAGATGTACTTATTTAGTTATCTATACTATTGGTCATCATTGATATATTCACCATCAAATCAGTAGTCTATCATAGAGATTCATGAAATAAGGGTGGAATTAAAGGACTTATAGAATAAGTTTCATGTTTGACCCAGTGTTTCACCTTGGGATTCACCCTTTTTCGATGAAAAATGATAAATGATTGTGGTTTTGTGTGGGCTATGTATTCTTGATTCAGGTGACCATGTAGAATAAGTATCCACTTATGAGAATCAATTACATCATTGATCAACTGACAAGGGATCAATGGTTGTATAAGGTTGAACATAGATAAATATATCACAAACAATGTGTATGGGATAAGGATATACCGAGTATGACATTCATATGTCTCTAAAGTCACAATGAATACATGTTGATTGTATTTGGAATGACAAACACCCCTATAATGATCTTGGGAATCATGAAACAGATCTTTCATGATTACATAGAACAGATAATGGTATTCTATATAGATGATATCCTTGGGTACGTGCCTTTTGAGGAGGATCATGAGGTGCACATATCAGTGTATCTCTATATAATTCAAGCAAGCAACATTAATGGAATCTCTCCACGTTCCAATTTTGGATTCGGGTGGTCCACTTTATGGGACATGTTATCTCAATGGAAAGAGTGGGAGTGGACCTAGCCTAGTTCATAGTAGTGTTAGTTTTGGATCATCCTAAGATTTTGATTGAGGTATGGAGAATTTGTGGGTTCATAGGGTATAATCAGGATTTCATAATAGATTTCTCCAGAATATCTACCCCCATTAGATTTTTTTATTGAAAGGGATATCCTTTTATATGGATTGAAAAGTACTAGAATGCATTCCAGTAGATGATTGAGAGATTAAAATGTCCTCCCATATTTAGATTAGCGGATGGTGGTGTCATGAAAGTATATTCCTATGACTCATCACGAACCAACATTGGTTTTTTTCAGATGTAGATTCAAGAAGTGATTTCTTATGGTTCATGCTAGTTTAGCCCACATGAGTAGAACTAAAAAACACATGATCTTGACTTTATTTTGGTACAATTTTCATTGGATATGTTTCAACACTCCCTATTAGGATTGAATTTTATTGTCTATTATGAGAACAAGTGTCTCAAGTATATATTCTCTTAGAAGGATCCAAACATTAGAAAACAATTAAGTCTATAGTTCCTCTATGCTTATGATATTAATTTTTTTTCTTTTAGGAAGGGGAACATGGTAGAAAATTCTTTCAGCATGAGATCGTGTTTGTAGTTGTTGTAAAAGGAATTATAGTACAAGGACTTGTTATAGTTATCCTTTGTTTATACATAAGTAGTGTCTTATCTTAGTCCATGTTTTTAGCCCAATAAAATTTTAGTTAGTTAGGGATACATGACTCAGGGATACTAACTATTTGATTCGACTTTATCAGATATCCACATGACATGTTTCATATGGATATTCCAAAGATGGGAATAATTTTCGTATTTTTAGAGGATGCATGATGGTAATAGTGGCAATATGGAAGAATGTTTTGTGAATGTTTCATACATATTCATTGGTTTTAAATATAGTTTTGGTAATGATGTAAAGACAGCACTATCATCTATTTTGGTGGATATGCATGAAGGGAGGAGTTGTAGAGTTTATCTCTTGATATATTACTCATCATTAGGTGAAGGCTATATGCAAAGTTATAGTGGTTTTGGATCATCCACATAATGGTCCCGAATGGAAGAGGGATGTGATATTTATGGATATCATGACTGGAAAACCACATAAATCATGGGGATATGATTCCATATGTGTGATAATAGATAGACTAACCATAAATTCCAACTTTCTATATATAAATGAGTAGAGTTTAATATAGAGATTGGGATTCCACTTCATAATGAATATATTCAAACTACATTTAGTTCCATCAAATATTCATTCTGATTGTGATTGGTTCATTAAATCCTGGTTATGGAAGTGATTAAAGATGGAGTTTGGGACCTGGTTACAATTGCACACAATATTTTTCCCCCGAACTATTCTTTAAACTGAGTGGACCACTTGGGTTTGGGGGGACATTAAGTGAGATTTCATATTGTATTTTTTCCATAGTTAGTAGAATCTCCTACCATTGGTATATTATTCATAAAACAACAACAACTACAATTCCATCATCAGTAGGGAACCATTCGAGGCCTTTTCTGGATAACCATGGCAGCCACCACTATGGAAGACTGATATAAGAGAGGAAACACTCATGGGACTGAATTTGGTGTGAGCTACAATAGATAAGTATTATAATATATGGAAGGGGATGAGGACTGCACATATCCCTGAGAAGTCATATACTGACATGTGATGAAGGTGTTTGGTGTTCCATGATGGGGACCATGTGTTCCTATGGGATTTACCATAATGTCTATTATATATATATATATATGGGCTTAAAAACAAGTTATCTATTATGTTCATCAGTCCATTGTTTATACTTCATTGATTTGGAGAGGTTAACTTCCAACAATATATACATATTCCACTAGACTGGGTACATGACGTCTTCTATGTGTCACAACAATAGAGGTCTTGGCATGACCTATAGCACATTATCGTCTAGGGCATGATGTATATAAGAGATGTAGAAACCTTTGAAGATTACCCTGTAGATATATTAAAATTGACAGAAGAGTATCCTTCATGGGTGATCAATTCTTTTCGTTTTTGTCTCATGGAAGAAAAATAATCTTCCAGAGATAACATGGGAGTATAAGTCTCATATGCATTCATAGTTCCTACATCAATTTGAGTATCCCACTTTTGGCTCCACAGGGATTTAAATCCATAATATGGGGAGTATTTAATTTCTTGTATATTCTAAATTTTATTTTTAATTATTATAATGATTATTTTTAAGACCACATGCTGAGACAATGTGTGATATTGAGGCTCAGTGTTCTCAGAAGAAAGGATTGAAATATATTAAATAGAACAAGTGAAATATTTTCATAGAAAGTTGAATAAATTCTATAATATTCCTAAATTAGAAATGATATTGACCAATGAACACATAATGTGTGGGTTAACATGGGTGAAATTAAAAATTAGTCGGTATGGTTCATTTGTTGAATAGTCTTAATGAGAACTAGAATGAATAAAAATACTTAAAAATGTTTTTTTATTTCATTTATGTTAATGAAAAAATGAAAATATTTTAATATATAGTTATTTCATAATCCAATGTTAATCCTCAAAACCCTAGAGATAGCCGAGGACCGTTGGAGAGTGGGATTTGGAGAATCCTTTTAGAAGAATGATGGTGGATCTTGTATTGACAATTGACACACCCTGGATTCAACTGATCCTTCTAATTAAAATGATGATGGATCATTTTTATGTCGATTATTGAACTGAATCGAGGATGGGCATGTTTAAGAACCTGAATCATCATTTGAGGTATGATTTTCCATTTTCTGGTGTTTTTGGGAAAAATAATGTTTCTAGAAATTTTTGAAGTACACGTTGTGCACCTTTTGAGTATACACCGTGTACTCTTTTCCCGCTTAAAGTCATGTGCTGGATGTGCCCAGGACACACACACGGTGTGTAGGGGTGATGTGGTGGCCGATTTTTGTGGAGTATGGAAGGTCTCAATACACGCCGTGTACTCTAAAATTACACGTTGTGGACAATTTTTTTATTTAATTAATCATACCGGGGTCATGCCTAATTCTCATAAATATCTTCTTCTCTACCTTTTTCCAACCAGAGTATCTAATGAGGCCAATTATTCTTCAAGCCACTGATCCTTCACCGATTGTCCGAATCAAACTACATCAATTGCAGAAGAATGACAGCGGTGAGTTGTTGGTTCTTCTTTGACCTCGTTTCTTGATTTCTTCTCTCGTGTGAGTTATCTGAGGTTGAAAATTTTATTATTTGTTTCAAATCTACTCCATTATAGGATGATTCACAAGCTTAGGATCAATTATATCGATCTTTGAGGATCAAGGTAGGTGGTTTGTTTCCCTGTGTTGAAGTTATTTGATTTTTGGTTGCAAATGTGCCGGATACCCATGTATTGCGTATCATGGGTTTAGGATTTTGATCATATTGTTTATTTCCCTAAATTTTATGTTAGATTATGTTTAATTGTTTCTAATATATGCTTGGTTACATGATTTAGGATCATCCCATGGGTGTTTCTCCCCCTGTTTGGTTGTTTATCGTTGTTTGACACCGTTTTCCTATGAGGAAACCCTATTGTAATTTTTAGTTTACTTGTTATAACTGTTCTCATGTGTTTCCAGCTATTTAGATTATTTTTATTCATGTTAGCTATTAGCCAAGTAGTTTTTGAACTTACTTAGGGCTGCTGACAGTCGATTATGCATGACTGGACTGCTCAGGGCTGTGAGAACCTGGTGTGGGAGGTCAAAGAGGGAATAGATGATTAAGTGCATCTCTAGAGGGTCTGTTGGAATTAGTTTCATATGAGGGAACTACGGGAATAAGAAATTGTGCTTCCCAAGAGTGTTCTTAGTTTTCCCATGCATCGATACCACATGATGAATTATATGTAAGTTCTTCCTCAGAGAGTCTCTATATATCATTTCAAGACGATATGGGAATTGATGTGAGAGATTCCCTTAGTGTTTGTGACTTGTTTGATTACTGGACTATAGGGGTCTGCTAGTTTGATCCACCCAGAGAGTCAGTGTGAATTTTGATGGTTGGTTGTGATGAGTCCACCAAGCAAAATAACTAGCTTGGTTTTTGTACTACTTGTGATTAGGTAGTCTTTTTAGATGCATGTCGTGTTACTTGCATACCATGGAATAGAAAACATTGTTGGTTTTCAATGGTTGTTTAATTAAATGAATGTGAATGGTAATTGGTAGGATCATTTACTAGTGTACTGGTAATTGGTTAGATCATTTACTGGTGAACTCATAGTCCATTAATGTACTCATTTTCCTTTACATTTTCTATATTACTCACTGATGGTAGGGCACAAATATTATGGTGGTTTCCTACTAGGATTAGTCTCACACCCTATTTGGGTCATGCTTTTTGGCCCATAAAGATTATTGGTAGCAGGTGTAGATAGGGATTGTGGTCCTTCTACCTCAGGCACTTGATTGCTGGTTGGATCTGGAGAGCATGGGACCGGGCTTTGGCATCTGATGCTAGTAGAGTTAATGTTTACGTTTAGTACACTGATTTCAGTTCTATTTCAGCACGCTTATTTTATTACTGCTTTCCATAGGTACATGTACCATAATACATCATTATTACATCAGACATTGTTTCTACTTTTAGTTCAATTGTTGTATGTTGTTTACTACTTCCGCTATTGATTATGTTTATTCTTGTGCTGCATAATTTACCAAATGAGGGCATAGTTTCCCCACTAACTCACCAAGGCCCTCACTGCTAGTCGATAGCCTCATGAATTTTGAGAAACACCCTTGGGGTCATGTGGCGAACCGGGTACGGGGCACCAGTTATGTGGCTCTGGATTTGGGTCGTTACAAAGATGTATCAGAAGAGTTTTCTTCATTTCTAATTGCTTATTTTTTTGTGTAAATAGACATGGTTAAGATGAAATGGGTAGTTAGTACTTAATTGTGCCCGGGATTAATTAACATGTGTATAGGGAAAAGATATATGACCTCGCAATTACAATTTTCAGTTTTCGCAATTATTACAGTTTATTATGTTTCACTATTTCGTGATGCAGATGTTTTGTGTTGTTATATTTTATATGATTGTGGTTCAATTTTGTTGCAACCCGATGACATGAGGGTGTTCCATCTCATGCATCATATAGGCACTTGGTAGGAAATAACATGTCATGTATCTTACCATGCCATCTAGGGTGCATTAGAATTTCATGTTGTTGTGATAGATTTCGTGATAAATTATACATGTTTCTATGATATTTGTTGTAAAGGACATACTTGTTATGTTGTTCTACATGATATATTATTTTTTATAACGCCATTATTTGATTCTCGGGGAGTATGGGCCCCCAAGGAATGGAATTTGGAACATAAAAGTTGTTTTTTAGTGTTTCTTGCATTCAGTGCAGTTTCTGAGATGCTTCCCGGAAAAACCCAGAATACACGGTGTGTACATTATAAATACATGCCCTGTAGTTTCTAACTGTGTTACTAACTGTGTGAGCAAAGACACAGGGTGTTGGAGAGTCTTCAGGGAAATGCTATGGACCATAAGTATACGCCATGTAGTAGTCAACCGTATACCCGGCCATGTCACTAACAACACGGGTTGGGGAAACCCGTGTAGTACACGCCGTGTGTTATAAGAACACGTCATGTAGGGGTCAACCATGTAGCCGGTCATGTAACTGCTACACGGGTCACCGAAACCTATGTAGTACACACCGTGTGTAATAAGAACACGCAGTGTAGTTTTCTTCTGGATACCCAGCCGTGTCATGAACAACACAGGTCAGTGTTTTCTATTCTTATACACGCCGTTTTTTTGCTGAACATGACGTGTAGGGGTCATCTGTGTATCCGACCGTGTTACCACTACACGGGTCACTGAAACCTATCTAGTACATGCCCTGTCTTTAGTAAACACGCTGTGTAGTATAGAATTAGGAGGACCGTGTTGGTTATCCGTGTAAAGAGACTTGGGCAGGGGAGTGGAGTTCAATTACACACCGTGTTTTGGGACAACACACCGTGTAGTCTGGGATGTTACATGACCAGTGGCGGTAGAGTACACACCCATGTAAAAGGATTTAACAAACATGTCGTGTAGTTTAAATACACGTCGTGTAGTCTTTTTTTTTAAACATATGTGTCTCTCTATCTTGTTCTTGTATTGTACTCTTGTGATTTTTGTTCTTTTTAATCCTAAATCGGAGGTGTGCTTTTGACATTTCAGGTCTATGGAACCAAGACGTCCTCCCACTGCCTGTCAGGAACCAGGCAGTGACCGTACGCCAGATACGGCTGACCAGGGACTACCTGTAGTTCCACCGATCGTTCCAGACACGGCACCTGTAGTGATTCCAGACACTGTTGCTGACGCTCAGTTTAGAGAAGGGTTTATGAGGTTCATGAAGACCTTCTAGGGAGCACATCATCTTGCCCCTTCTATGGGAGAGCTGACGCGAGTCTTCTAGCAGCAGCAGCCTCTCACTTTCACAAGGGATGGAGGACCTCAGGCTGCAGAGTCATGGCTAGAAACCATTCTTTCCATCATAGAGCATATAGAGACACCCCCAAATATAAGTTTTAAGCTCTTGATTTACATGCTGGGAGACTCTTACATGAGATAGTGGGATGTAGTCTCACAAGAAGGTCGCCAACAGACTATGGCTTGGGACATGTTCCATCGTACGTTCTATGACTACTTCTATCCGGCGACGCTGAGGGCCGATAGAGACAGAGGGTTTATGAACCTACAGTAGGGTACTTATTCAGTTATGGATTATTCCTCTCATTTCACTGAGTTACGGCGTTTCACTCCTGTTACAGGAAATGAAGAGATATTTTTGGCAAGGAAGTTTGAGGAAGTCCTCAAACCAGAGATCAGATCATAGGTGAATGTATTCTAGTGGAATTATATTACCCTAATAGTCAACTAGGAACTGTTCACCAAATGAAATCTAAGGTAGACTGGTGCTGTTGACCAGGGCGGTTCAGCATTCAAGGCTGATTAATTTCATACTACCAGTAGGAAGCTCCATCGAGAGTCTACTTGAGGTGACTCGATGAAGTGAGGAATTTATTCGGGTAGACAGGATCATCCTTCTAGCAACTAGGAGGTGTGCTATCAGTGTGGAAAGAGTGTGAATAAGAATCCGCAGTGCCCGAGATACCCATTGGAGTGTCGAGCTTGTGGCAAGAATGATAATCTGCATCGTTTTTGTAGGGTTTTTCATCCAGTAGCTAGTGAAGGAGGATCAGTTTCTACTCCTTGTACAGGAGAAGGATTTCCAGTTTCATAGCAGATTGGGGGATGGATTTCTTCAGGTTGTTCAGGCCAGTGTAGAGGTTTTGGATGCAGGGGTCATGCTCAGGGAGGATCAGCTCAGGGATATCAAGCTGCTACACAGGCTCATGGTACTATCCAGACTTTTGCGGTAGAGAAAATCTATCGGGAGCAGGATCTTGAACCTTCCACAGTTCGTGGTATGATTTTAGTAGCCTCAGTTTTATCTTCTGCACTTTTCGATACCAGAGCTTCTCATAGCTTTATTTCTATGCACACTGTGGAGAGCCTTATAATTACTGTCCTTACTTTTGAGGATACTTTGGCACTAGAAACTCCATTGGGACATAGAACTACTAGTGTGAATCAGTTAAATGAGTGCACCCTAGAGGTTGGTGGGTGTCACTTCTTGTGGGATATTTATGTACATGAGATGATGGGTTATGATGTCATTCTTAGAATGGACTGGCTAGTTCCTTTTCAGGCCTTTGTCAATTTTTATAGCTGCAGGGTGTGTTTCACGTCACCATAGGGAGGGTCCTTTCTTCACAAGGGTGATTGGGATATCCAGGAAAGAATATCTATACCATAGCATCATGGTTTGGGTAGTGTAACAGCCTAGATTGCTAGTTTATATCTGGATGATTAGGGGACTTCTCAGATGGACTTCCCTTAGGTAGTTGACCATTTTCTAGATGTCATTCTAGAAAACATTTCAGGGTTTCCTCCTGTGCGTGTGGTAGAATTCTCTTTTGAGCTTGTTCTTAGAGTATCACCTGTATCCATACCTCATTATAAGATGGCTACTCATGAGTTTAAAGAATTCAAGAAGTAGTTGGAGGAGTTGCAGGCGAAGGGTTTTATCCATACCATTACATCCCCTTGGTGTTCGCCTGTGTTGTTTGTAAAGAAGGTGGATGGTACCTTATGGCTTTGTATGGACTATCAAAAGCTGAACTAGTTGGAAGTCAAGAACCAATATCAATTTTCTGACAATTGGTGACCTTTTTGATTAGCTTTAAGGAGCCATGGTATTCTTGAAGATCGACTTGAGATCTGGCTACCATCAGTTGTAGTTCAGACCATCTGATATACCCCTCACAGCTTTCCGAAGCAGGTATGGTCTGTACTAGTATCTGGTTATTCCATTCAGTCTCACTAACGCGATGACAGTTTTCATTGTGCTGATGAATAGAGTTTTCCATTCATACTTGTACACATTCGTCGTTGTCTTTGTGGAAGATATCTTGGTGTAATCTCACACTCAACACGACCATGCTACCCATCTTGATATAGTATTGAGTACAATGAGAGAGCATCAGTTATATTCTAATCTCTCAAAGTGCCACTTCTGGATGGACAAGATTCATTTCCTAGGCCATGTCATCTTAGAGACAAGAGTATCAGTAGACCTAGAGAAAGTGAGATAATTAGTTACCTGGGAGCATCAGAAGAAAGTCATCAAGGTACAAAGTTTCATGGGAATGGATGGTTTTAAAGGTGGATTATATAGGACTTCTCACACATAGCATCACTGTTTATGGGATTTACTAAAAATGGTGTGATGTATGTTTGGTCAGGAGCTTGCGACTCAACCTTCTAAGAGCTGAAGGGGATACTGGCTTCAACACTGATTCTAGTTCTTCCAGAGCCGGGAAAGAGTTATACAGTTTTCTATGATGCATCTTGCATCAGACATGGAGTAATTCTTTTGCAGGAAGATCATGTTGTTGCGTACCGATCACGGCAGTTGAGGCGCCATGAGAAGAAATGTCCTACGCACGATGTGGAGTTGGTTGTGTTTGTTCATGCTTTGCGTTGTTGGAGGCACTATCTAATGGGAGAGAATTTTGAGGTTTATACTGACCACATGATCCTCAAGTATATATTCACGCAGCGTGACTTGAATCTGAGATAGCAGAGGTGGTTCGAGTACCTACAGTATTCCATCTTCGAGCTTGCTTATACGCCTGGGAAAGACAATGTTGTAGCTGATGCATTGAGCAGGAGGACTCAGATGAAGGCTATTCAGGAGGCCAGTAGTGAGTGGAATTTTATGGGTCTATTCTCTGAGATGCATTTTGAGGTGCACAATAGTAAACAATAAACAGTTCTTTCTTCTGTAGTTGTTACCTCTACTCTTTTAGATCGAGTTCGAATGAGTTAGCTATCAGACCCAAAAGGCCCAGTCCTATGAGAGGGTGTGTTAGGTAGAGACACTAATTCGGGGTTGAAAGTGGGAGATGACAAGGTGCTACGATTTCATGGCTGCATATGGGTTTCAGCGGACATATGTGAGGAGCTGATGTAGGAGTTTCAGGATTCAGCTTGGGAAGTTCATCATGGTGTCACCAAGATGTACCGAGACTTACACCTTCAGTATTGGTGGCCAAGTATGAAGAATGATGTGGCTGGTTTTTCCATGATATGTTCGACCTGTCAGTAGGTGAAAACCGAGAATCAGCGACCATTAGGGCTTTTACAGTAGTTACCCATTCCATATTGGAAGTGGAATGATGTTGCTATGGACTTCGTGACAGGATTACCGATATCGCCTCGAGGAAATGATGTGGTTTGGGTTATAGTAAATAGGCTCACGAAGGATCCACATTTCTTGCCGGTCAAGCAGACCTTCATAGTTGATGAGATGGGACGGTTGTACATCTGAGAGATTATACGTCTGCATGGAGTTCCACAATCCATTGTTTCAGACAGGGATGTGAGTTTTACCTCGCACTTCTGGAAAGGTCTATAGAGGGGTTAGTGTACACAGGTACTTCTAAGTACAGTATACCATCCCTAGACTAATGGCTAGTCCGAGCGTACAATCTTGGTGCTTGAGGATATTCCCCTAGCTTGCATTCTAGACTTTGGCGGTTCTTCGTAGAAGCATATCCCTCTGGTGGAGTTCACCTACAACAACAGTTTTCTTGTGAATATTCAGATGGCACCTTATGAGGATTTGTTTGGTAGGCCATGAAGATCATCTTTATGCTGGCTAGAGCAAGGAGAGGCAGCTTTGTGGGGACCTTGTCTTGTTCAGGAGACCTTAGAGCAGATAGAGTTTATTCAGAAGAGGATGGCTACTGTATAGTCTTGACAGGAGCCCAATGCTGATCATCGGAGACGAGAATTGGAGTTCATGGTTGGAGATCAGGTTATTATGCATGTTACCCCGAGGTTGGGACATAAGAGGATTAGGAGATAGGGGAAACTCTCACCAAGATACTTCAAGCTGATTGAGGTTCTGGAGTGAGTCGGGCTGGTTGCTTACAGGTTGCAGTTACCTCAGAGGTACCAGGCTATGCACTACGTCTTCCATGTTTCTTAGCATCGACGATATTTCTCAGACCCATCTCATGTTTTTCAACCTGAGGAGGATGAGCTGGAGTAGGATTCATCCTTCTAGGAGCATCCTATCAGGGTTATCGATCACAGTACGAAAGTTATTTGTGGTCAGTCTGTTCCTCTAGTACGGGTGCTATGGCAGCACGGGCGAGTGCATGATAAGACCTGGGAAAAGGAGGTCAATTTACAATCGCAGTGGACAGAGCTGTTCAGGTTTTCTTCTTCCAGACCTCGTTAGGGAAATTTGGGGAAACATTCCATTAAGGGGTATGGTTGTAAGAACATGGATCCTCTTTTGAGGTATATTTTTCCTTTTTCTGGAGTTTTTGGTAAATATATAGTTTCTAGAAATTTTTGATGTACACATCATATACTTTTTAAATATACACCCTGTACTCTTTTCCCACTCAAAGCCATGTGTTGGCCATGCCCATGCCACACACACGGTGTGTAGGGGTGACATGGAGGATGATTTTGGCGGAGTACATAATGTCCTAGTACAGGCTGTGTACTCCAAAAGTACACACCCTGAACATTCTTTTTTATTTCATTAATCGGATTGGGGTCATTCGTAATGCTCATAAACATATTCTTCTCCACCTTTTTCTGTGCAGATCATCTAAGGAAGCCGATTCTTCTCTCAGGCACCTATCCGACACCGGTTGTCTGAGTAGAACTCTGTCGATTGCAGAATAATTGCAGGGCTGAGTTCTTGGTTCTTCTTTAGCCTCGTTTCCTGATTCCTTGTCTTCTGTGAGTTATCTAAGGTTCAACATTTTAGACATTTTTACAGATTGACTCCGTTCTAGGCTAATTCACGAGCCGAGGCTCAAGTGTATTGATCTTCGAGGATCAAGGAAGGTGGTTTGTTGCCCTATGTTGATGTTATTTGAGTTTTTGTTGCAAAAGTGTCGGTTACCCATTTATCAGGTATCCCAGGTTTAGTTTTTTAATCTTATTTCTTATTTCACCTAGATTTAATGTTAGATTATGTTTAATTGTTGCTAATATATTCTTGGATGCTTGATTGAGGATCATCCCACAAGTGTTTCTCCCCTAGTTTGGATGTTTATTGTCGTTTGGCACCGTTTTCCTGTGAGGAAAACCCTATTGCAATTGCTAGTTTACTTGTTATAACTGTTTTCATGTGTTGAATTCTTTTTAAATGTTTTTCATTCATGGTAGATATAATCATAGTAGTTGTTTAACTTACTTAGGGCTGCTGATAGTCGATTACTCACGATCGGACTGCTCAGGGCTGTAAGAACCTGGTGTGGGAGATCAAAGAGAGAATAGACGATTAAGTGCTTTCCTAGAGGATCTGTTGGATTTAGTTTCATACGCAGGACCTACAGGAATATGACATTGTGCTTTCCAATACTGTTCCTAGTTTACCCATGCATCGAGACCACAAGAGGAATTAGACGTAAGTGCTTCGTCCGAGAGTCTGTAGCTATCTTTGCAAGACCATAGGGGATGTGTTGTGAGATATTTCTCGAGTGAATGTTCCTTGTTTGATTACTGGACTATAGGGGTCTACTAGTTTGATCCACCCAGAGAGTCAGTGTGAATTTTGATGGTCGGTTGTGATGAGTCCACCAAGACAAAGAACATGCTTGGGTTTTGTACTTCTTGTGTTTATATGGTCTTTCTAGATACCTGTCGTGTTACATTCATAACGTGGAATAGAAAATTTTGCTGGTTTTCATTGGTTGTGTAATTAAATGAATGTGAATGGTAATTGGTAGGATCATTTAATAGTGTACTGGTAATTGGTAGGATCATTTGATGGTGCACACTTAGTCCATTAATTACTTATTTTCCTTTACTCTTTCTATATTACTCACTGATAGTAGGGAAAAAATATTGTGTTGGTTGTCTACTGGGATTAGTCTCACACCCTTTTTGGGTCTTTCTTTTCGACCCAAACAGATTATATGGTTGTAGGTGTAGATAGGGATTGTGGTCCTTCTTCCTCAGGTACATGATTGCTGGTTGGATCTGGAGAGCGTGGGACCGGGCTTTGGCTCGCGAGGCTACTGGAGTTGATGTTTATGTTTAGTACTTTGGTTTCAGTTGTATTTTAGAATGTTGATTTGTTTACTGCTTTCCATAGAAACATGTACCATACTTCATCATTATTACATCAGACATTGTATCTACTTTCAGTTCATTTCTCGTATGCTGTTTACTACTTCCGCTATTGATTATGTTTATTCTTCCACTACATACATGACCAAATGATGGCATAATTTCTCCACTTACTCACAAAGGCCCTCTATACTAGTCGAATGCCTCTAGCATTTGGGGAAAGATGATTCTGGTCATCTGGAAAACTGGTTACGGGGCACTAGTTATGTGGCTCCAGATTCGGGTCATTACAGCGTGTGCTTAATATCTATTTCTTAACCATTATTTATTCAAATTATGAACATGAATCAATCTATGAAATGATTGATTCATGAATCGATTTTATTGATGGATTGATTTATTTTAATGTTTTTATCTAGAGAATTATATTTGGTTATTTATTTACTTGGTTTTCATTGTTACAAAAATTGATTGAGATTGACAGAAACATCGATCGATGTTTATTCCTTTCTATTGGTTGTTTAATTTATCCATTTTTTAACCATTCGTTGTGGGATTTCATCATTGTCCCGTAGTTCTACACATCACCAATGAATCAATAATTGATTCCATGTTTCATGGTGAATAATATGGGATTGTTTATCTAGACATGGTATGACTCAATGTAGGTGCACCAAAAATATAGGTGAACCAATCAGACGTGTTTGGAAGCCCCCTATTTTGAGAAGGATTCATTGGAGATAATTGAGATGAATTGAATATATTTTTTGAATATATTTAAATCATTGATTCTGGTGAATGGTCATTTAATGACTCAACTAGAGTATATCCCTAAGTTTAATCGTGATTGGATTTAAATTTCAAGGCCATGGTTGAATCGGCGTGAGAAGAAATAATAAAATGTGTTTCTTGAAATGTATGACACACAAGACGTGACTTCGATGACTACAAAAAATGATTCTAACCATTGGATGACTCGTCATGTACCTTATCATGTACATGGAAATCGGTGGAGTACACAAGTTTCCTACTTGGAATGTACACCCCAACACAACAATGCTTGTATCATATCCACGGGCCACCCCACTTACAAATACAGATGAATAGATATATAGGATGATTCCATGTACTATAAATTGAGTAGAGTATATGGGTATGTCCCCAAATATTGAGACACAATGTGTAACCTCTCTACATTTTGTATACTATTCTTCAACCCAGACATTGGTAGAAGACATGGGTCATTTATGTGGGAAAAACTCAAGGCTCAAGGGACACAGTGTTTGAAACCTTCTACAGATCATGTACTCTTTCAAACGTGGATAATATATCTAATCCTTTATATCATGGACAAGATTCATTGGGTTTTTACCCTTATCCATTTAATATTGGTTTGTTTGGTTGGTTTCCAAATACTATGACAATAATCCATTCAACATGACTTCCTAGATAGAGTTTTTGAAATCCTTATGAGATGCTTAGCGTGAGATCCTCTATTCATCATTATTCCCTAGGTGGTGTTGTTGGAATTAAAAAGACCAACACAACCTGGGTGTTGATACTCTAAATAGTAGTGTTAATCAAGACTGAGTTTTTTGGTATCAAACCACATCCTTAGTAGTGATCCTTATATGTGTATCATATCTCCATGGGCTGTCATTAGGTTATTTTTCATGAAGAGACCCAATGAGTAATACCTCTTGGATAGACCCCATCAGTGCTATCAGTCATAATAGTAATTTCTATAGGATGAGAGCTTCATAGAATATTTAGGATGGAAACATTGGATGAGTATACTATGGTTGTGGGTTATCCCATAGAATGTGTTTCCTTCATGAGTATATCAATATATTCTATATATATGTTCTATCTATAACTACATGTAAAAAATTATTGTACATTCTTTTATTGGATTCAAAATTAATTATTTTGGCCATAGGAATGGTTAAAAAACATGTCTAAAGGTAATACCCACCATTCTAGCTGATTGTGGCACGTATTGGTGTGGTTATAACTAAAATCCATAGCCACTGTTTCGTTAGGATATAGCCATGGTTTAACACCATTCTAATAAATCTATTTCCATTTTTTACAAACCATGGTTATAACCCCATAGGTATCCACTATGGAAATTGGGATACTACCAGAGTTGTCTACAAGGGAAATATGGCTATACCCCGGGTTTTCAAACATGGTTATAGCCCAAAAATATTTTTTCCCAATTGTATTTGGTCTATGTACCTCCATTGTGTGCACTTTACACCTTATCACTACACAATGGATTCCTTTGGGTATATATTTTTATTTTTTGTCATATATATTATTACAAATTATTTCTATATAATGTAAAAACGGGCTATATCCCTTCATGTAATTTTTTTTCATGAGTCATGTTATTCTAGTGTTAGGGAAAGAGACCTACAAACACAATTTTGTGGAACAGTTTCTATTGAAAATAAAAAAACCATATTGCAAATGTTTTACCCACACTGTGGAAATATCACTTTAAAATAACTCTATAACCATGGTTTAAAAAAATGGCTATAGGTATTGGAAATAAATTCTATAACAATGGTTTTACATAGAATGTGGTTATAATCCTCCCAAAAACACTTTATATCAATAGTATTATAGATCCATGGCTCTAAAAGTTGATCAAAAAACACTATATCCATGGTTTCTCTAAATTATGGACATATCCTTTGAAAATATACCCTATATCCACTATTTAGTATATAATTGTGGTTTTATCCTCTGTATAAATACCATTTTCCATGTTTTTGGAAAATCATGGTAATTGGTCCATTGAGATATCCATGTTATATTGTAGTGACTATTTTTGGATTAGGGGTGTCCTAAAGAGTGTTTTTATACTCGACCATACACATAATTTCCCATATGTGTCATGTCTTGTGAGAACAATCAAACAATTGATATTTTCCATGTTGGACAAGTACTATATGGTGATCAGGGAGACCAGATAGACTATGTTGTGTTCCTGAATCATTTAGACAGTTGTCATAGTTCCATTACTATCACGTTGTACATTAGTTATAGACTTCATTTTATCTAGGATTTTATTTGGCCTTGTTATCTTTATTTTACATTATGTCATATTCTGGTTATGAGTCGAAGATGTCTGTATGCATTGTATGTTTAGTTGTTTTATCATTTAAAAATTTTCTGGCTAGGGTATTCGTTCATTTGTACTAAAACATATGAAATGCCTCCCATGTGAGTGATATTCATTCTCAGTTCTAGTCTGCAGGCCCTGGCCTATTGAAGGCAGGCATGGAGAGTCACAACAGAGGTACCAATATGATATTCCATGACCAAAGGATAAAAAAAGGAATCCAAATTATGTATAATAATATATAAATCATATAAAATTGAACATCTAGCATTTTTAATAAAAAAATTATTTTTATTCTAAAAAACTAGAGAAGATAAAAAGGTTATCAGGAGTAAAATATTTTTTACAGAATTTTGATATTTAGAATGATATAATATCATTTTATGATAATTTTCTAGGTTTGGGATTCAATCATTAATGTCTCAATAATATTTCATTTCCAAATTATCCATACTACCACAATATTCCATCTCTATGATTCATCAACAGATGTTTCCATGATGTTCCATTCATTTTCAAATTAAAAATTACCATTTTATAACCAATTTTAAAAAATAAATACATTATATTTTATAATCCATCAAATTGTTCCTCTCCTAAATGATTTTTATATTTTTTATTGTAGTTGGTCATAATAAGAAGGCACGTGTTCTTTATTCTAAAGGAAGACACTATGGAATATAGTGGATTCATCAATGTAATGAGTTCTTCCCAATTCAATTCAAATACATTATAATCTCGAATCTCCCTAAAATTAATTATACAACCCAATTATGATATTTTTACAACCATATATCTTAAAAAACATATATTTTTATATAATAGGTCCATGTTTTCACTCATTTATTGGCTATAATGTGTTTCTATTGAGGTTGTTTGTTACCACCTACATAAATTATGCTATTATGTTTCTATCATGAATGATTGAGATAAAATAATTAATTGTAATAATATTTATTAATAATGAATTACATAAAACTAATATTTATAAAATGGTTCTATGTATATATATAAATTTAGTAACTAAATAACATCTTTTTATTGGATAAAAATTATATAAATTGTGGTTTTACCTCTCTTTATGAACTGTCATAATTACATTAAAAAATCATAAATTTAATTATAAACCATATATAAACAAAATATTTATCCTTCATAGTAATAACACTGGTTAGTAACACATGTACAAGGATCTAGGAAAATAGATTTTATTCAAAATAGAATATAAAACAATGATAAAATTTAACACCATGATAAAAAAATTTATCATAAAGGATTAAAAAAATTGGAATATAAAAATCATGAATGTATTTTATCAAGTAAAAATATATAAATATGAATTATATATATTAATTCTAAAAAATGGATTATGTTGTATGTTACAGTGCGGGTAGATGTGTTGGAATCCAATGTAGTGTATTTTCATATAAATTTCCCTTCATTGAGACATGTTATGAATTATGAAAATATTTTCCTTTATATGATATATAAAATAACAAATTGAGATATATTATCATTATTTTATTTTTATTATTTTTATTTAACATTACATTTTATACTTTATCATTTCATTTCAATTTAAATACTCATTATCAAAGTAAAAAATTTCTTCGGTCGACTCCATTATCATTTCATTATTTTATAATATTTCTTCATTGAAAATGTTCTACTGTATTTTTATTATTATTCATTTTTAATATTTATCATGTTATTTTATTTTTATATATGGTTAAATTACATTTAATTTCTATGATAATAATTTTAGTTATTTTTTTCTTCCTAAAAATATGAAATTACAAACAATAATTCTTATCAAATATATTAATACTATCTCCCCAATGTCAATATTTTTTCATCAGAAAATGTGTTTTTTAATTAAATTATGTATTATTCTTTATAAACATAATATTTTTCTAAATTTATGTACAAAACAAAATCTTACATGTCTTTCTTCGAGGATGATTTTATTTAATATTCTATTTAAATAATAAAAATAATTTCATTTCATTTTCATATAAATTGTATCTTCCACTAATAATATATACATATATAGTATTTTTTTTATTTTTTTCTTGATTATTATTGATTATTATTAATATTTTAATAAAATTACACTTTAGAATTTTAAAAAATTATATTTGAAAGTGACTTTTAAATGATTCTTTTTATTTTTATTTTAAAAACGATTAATGAGAAATAAATTTATGATTTAACATCTATTTTCATTACCATCTATATAAGATCAATATTATATATCTATATGTTCCCAAAATCACCCAATATTATCTATTTGGGTATATCTCATTTTGTTCAACAAATGTTTATTAGAAATTGAAAGAATTCATGATTTTATTTTATGTGATTCAATTTTAAAATGTTATGTAACCCATCTTATTGACATGTTTATTAAATTATTGGAAGACTAATTAATTTCCTCTAGTTGAAAAATATATGTTTTAACATTATGTGGTGAGTGGGCCTTATATTGCCCTAAAATAAATTGGGTAATCTTTTATATATCATAATATAAATAAAGGACATAATTTTTTCTCCTTCATCCCTTATAAGAAAAGGCAGTATCACATGATCCAGTCTGTTATGGGATGCATGTGGTGATTCATAATCCAATATGTTATCTAGGGGTGTTCGTAATCCATGAAATATGTTTTAATTTTTTTTATTTTATTAATTCCTCATTCCTATGTTATATTACCATTGTTTATGATTATTCTCAGTTGATTTGTAGTCATTGATTTTGTGTCTCACTTTATTGATGACTCTTTTATGTCCCTATGTATCCATTCAATGATATATATCATCCAATAATGTTTTATAATTATATTTTATTTTCAATTTATAATTGTAATTATGTTTGTTCTTAATTATCATGTTTTCTCACATACTTACATACTAAAGCATTTAGACACATTTATAAATATTTCTCATAAAAAGAATTTGATATAATCCCTTATAATGTTTCCAATTTAATGAGGGGAATTATAAGAAAGAACATGAAGATAATATTTTAGGAAATATTTAATACATAATGTGTAATATGAAATTTATTGAAAGAATATCTTAAAATTTTAAACATTTATGTATATGTATTATGTGTTTTTTATTATATTTAATGTATATATTATGAAATTAATGTAAAATTTTTAGTTATAATGTTTCCTGTTTCTCATTTCTAATCTGATAAGGGATTTTATGGTAGGGATTATGTTAAGAAATATGAAAACCCCAACATGATGTAACTTCAGATGAACAAAAAGTATAAAAAGTTAAAATGAAGGTCTCAATGATTTAATCAACATAATAGTGATTTTTTTCATTTGATTATTTACATTGGATTCCAAAAGATTGTATAATTTACTAAACTTGATTAATATTTTTTCACAATTTTTTTTGAAATATAATCATCAATTTAAGGCGGTGATCAGAAAACTCACTAGTGAATCCCATATTATTTGGTTCTAGTGATATATATTACTTGTAATATTACATAGTCTCTAAAACTATAGGTTCATAACATCAAATATTTGGTACTAAATTAACATTTAAGTCAATATATAGAATATTTATAATATATTAGGTATATAAATATACATAAATTAATATTTATGGGTTGAAATTCTATGTTTATCTAATTATACTTCATTATTTATAATATTTTATGATAATAGTAATTTATTGGATTCCCTATATAGAGATTGTATAAATTTTTAGTTTATGTCATTTTAACTTCATATCCCATATCACCACTTGTTCTAATATTTATCTAGGCATGATCATGGAATCACATTGAATATAAATCCCAATATGGGAATTGATACCCAATAATGTGGAATTCATGGATCTAATGACTGGGGAGGAATATAGTGGAAAATTTTGATTATTATATGAGAATTTGATGATGTTTTTATTGAAAAATTACTTGGTCTTCTACTAATATATGAGGTTAGTTTTCAATAAGACCCTAATACAAATCCCAAGTTCTCAGTCAGAGTGTTCGTTGAACCCATAAAAAACAAAACATATATAAGAGTCTTCCATCTAGTTATAGGGGACTAAATAAATATATGGGTTCATATAACCTCATTAATGATATCCAATAAACACATATAAACTAGGATGTTAAAATTAAACAATAAATCCATAAAATGGATGAAAACAACCCAAAACCCATATGTATAGATTTTTGATATACGTTAACCAAACAAGAACCCAACATAATTTCATGAACATGTGAAGTAATGATGAACTATTAGATGATATGTTTTAAATCTAATCCTTATGTCCACTACAAAGCTACCAATAATCAATGCTACTCTAGCTCAACCACTAAAAACAAGACCCTTTCCCTTAATCAGTTCTCTATCCATAACGCCCAAATGCAAACTATGGATCCCATTAAATGTTTCACTAAAACCCATCAAGATACCACTAATGTTAATATATGTAATTTATGTGTTTATAAATGGTGTATTAAATGACATAAAATTTTATACGTGATTAAAAAATCACATGATTGATCATTTTTAACTAACTATACTACTAATAACCCTTTCCCTAATAGATTTGAATACATATAATAAGAGAATTTGGACCTGGTTTCAATTAATTTCAAGATGGAAAACAATTTTAATGTTAGTATTGTAATATTTCAAATGGTCATCAATCCTCGAGTTTAGTCACAAACCTTCTTCTCCCCATGAAAAATCTCATGTAAGGCTACAATACTATCAAAAAATATTATGTTTCATTCAATATCTCATCTAAATCATCAAAGGTAACATTTAACATGCTCACCATATAATGGATTAACCACAATATGGGGGTTCACCTATCACTTTTATACTAGATAAGAAATTTGTATGTGACAAAAACATATACACAAATAAAATCTATAGAATTTAAAGTCTATAGTTACCCTCAGGCACAATAGTGATATATAAATAGAGGTGTCATGAGTGATAAACACAGAAACAAAAAGAATATAATAGAATAAAATATGAAATAATTAACATAACATGGTGAATAACCTCTTATGATATGTTTTTGGAATCTCAAAATCAATGATCAAAAAATAGATTCATGCATAGACATAATCAATCAATAGAATTAACCATAAATAATCACATGATGATTTAAGAATTAATATACAAGTAGCATAAATTTTCCTGGGATATGATCAGTTTATACATACACAATGAGATCCAATATAATGATTGGATGTAGAAGAATTTGAGAAAAACAAATAAATGATAATATTATACATTTTTATAGTGACCCATAATTTCCATAAAAAGATATTACATCAATATAGATGAATATTTATTATATAATATTTTGATCCATTCCATAATTTCATAGGTATACTATAATTTTAATCATAGAAACATAATAAATATTTTCATAATTTAACTACATCATCTTTGAATTAATTGTTCATATCCAAAATCCTTATTATCCAAAAAAACATAATAACATTATTTAAAACTCGGGGAAATTTGAAATTAATAAATGGTGATATCAGATGATTAGTATGGGTAAACATAAAAATATCAATTAGTGGTGATATGAAATAATAATTCAATTATAAAATTATGAGAACATTAATTAGGAAAAAAACTTATACCTATTCTGGAAGATATATTTAACATTATTAATGGAATAGAAGATTATTTTTCTAAAATTTCCTTGATCATAAGAGTGAAAAAATATCATGAATAATTCACATACCATAATCTAGTGTCATTAATGTCTAGAACCCAAATAAGTATAAATACCATTTCAGAATATCCTGGTCAAATACCAATACCACCAAAATAGGAATAAAAAAATGTTCCATTAGATGTTAAATCACATTGTCTTTCATCCCATAACAAATCCAGAACATTGAATTGTTTCAAAATAACGAATTGAGCACAACAACTTGTTTGAAATTACTATCTTGTGAGATATATTATTTTGATCAATAAATATAGTGGATATATTAGTCCCAGAAATCATGTAATTAATTTTATAAAAATATGTTCTACAATATCCAAAATAATTTATTATATCAAAACCCATATTCAAAAACTGGTATCATGGTGATTTCATCATTTCATAACTTGTGGAAATGAAATTTGTTCTTTATATGTTTAATCATTTCATAATAAACATAAAACATCACAATAAATAATAAAAGTGTTGTACTTGGATAATATTCTATTAAATATTATCTAACAACATTGGATTTTAATGTATATTAAAAATCTTTTTTAAAGAACACTCAAAATAATATTTGAGGAAGATAACATTTCCAATTTTAAATCACTTCATTTTAAAAAAATCTGTAATTATAAATGAAAATTTATTCATTGATTAAAACCATGGAAAAATAGAAATGAATCTTTAAAAGAATTATTAGAAAAGAAAAAGGTAATATCCATACATGTTTTATATGTTAAAAACAGTTCTTCCAAATTATTATTGGAAATGTCATAGTGTACCTTGTTTTTCATTAAATTATAATATATTTATTTCCAAACATATTTTGAAATTATTAAATGGGTAAAAATTAAATTGAAAATCAAAATAAAAGGGTAAAAAATTAAAACATTATTATAAATCGTGAATATGGAAAAAATTATTTCCCAATAGAGACTAAAATATAACAAATCCATAATTTAGATGAGATTATGGAATAATATTATTACCACATTGGTTACATTTTGATTGTAATCCTCATGAACGAAATTACACTAGTAGGATTTTAAAATCCCTTTGAATTTTAAATTATGAATCCCAAAATACATTATTTTGAAGTATATACACCATGCATAGGAAATATTTTGTGACAATGTAATTTTTCTCCTAGACATAAGAGAGAGACTATAAATACTTTAGCTATAGTTTTCTTTCTTTCAAGAGTACTCTATATATAGTTAAAATTAATTTTATTTTTTTTAATATAATAAAAGATTCATTATCATATTTATTATATCTTATATTATGCATTTATATCATTTCAATAATCATTATTATTAATAAATCATTATTTCATTGTGTTAAATATTTCATTTATCACAAAAATTTTAGTTTAGTAGTCCTGATAGCTTTTCATTTATCATGAATACATCAACTAAATAATAATAATAATGATATAAATAGAACATATATTCTTTATATCCTTATTTAAATTCATCCATGATGTGATATATATTTTAAATTTTTACACCGTTCATGGAGATTGTTTGTCTTATATACAAATGAACGCTAATTTATTTTTTTGATAAATGGAATGAATGAAAGTATGAAAAATGGAATTTCATAATAATTATCCTCTTATATATATATTATTTATTTATTAAATATTTCCTTATTACTTTCCATGTAAAATGGAAATGAATAATGAATTTCATCACATCATGGAGGTTGTTGTCAACAGGTATGCATTAATGATGGTATAATTTTCTAATGGTTTGGAAGGATAAAAGCTCAAAGTTATATTATAATTAAATAATTTTTATTATTACATAAGTGTTGTATATCAACATTATAACCATAATAATACCCATCCATAAAATGTTGTTATGGAATATCAATGGCCTCATTGTTTGGATATGGTAAGTTGTGTGTGTCCATGATTGATACATTCATTTCTCAATTGGTGGTTATGTGTGCTTGTAATGTTATTTAAATAATAATTAAATAATTTATTAATATATAGTATGCTGAATATTTTTTTTTTAAAGGTAGAATTTATTTTTTTATTATATATACCACATATTTATAAGATGTAAAGTGTATTATAAATAAAACTGATCACATTAAGTGATTAACTCTTTATGGAAATTAATATTTTATATCTCTTCTAAAGGGATATAGAGTTGTACACTGTGGAATAACAACACCACTATATTGGTGGATAGGTAATTTTTAAGATAAATTAGATGATTTTGGTTTATTTATAAGGTTAATGTTTGTGTAATGAAGTTAAGTAAGAGGTTCCTATTTTTAGTTGAGGTGAGAGGTACTTTTTCTATGTTTTAGTTGACTAAATTGAAAAAAAATAATTCTTATTAAAATTGTTTCCAAATGGATAATAAGTGGAATATATTTAACGTTTAATAAAATATATTATCCCATTTTTATAATATCAATATTTTTTACGATTTTATGTTATTTAAAAAATATTACCCTATAAAATATCCTTATTTTTGATCTTGACACTATCCACATACTTTGAAATAATGCGCATAAATAAGATGTTTAAATTTAAATATTATACTATAAAAACACTAATATATTATATTTACTTATCAAATAAATGGATGACATTAAATTAATAATATTAGGTTTATTTTAAAATTTATAAATTATTTTTAATATATTTGTATAAATTGATGAATTATTATTATTTTTTGAATAAGTATTAATCGTACGTAAATAATTAATACTAATTAGAAATAAATTTCAATCATAATTTTTTTTTCTAATTTAAAAATATGTATATTAATATTAAATAATAATTACTTTTTTCCTTATGCGGACACATTAGATATATTTGAAAAATTATAGTTATTTTTTATCTTTCATTGGTTTAAATAATATATAATCCATTTTCATTGACACAATTCCATTAATAACAAATTTTCAATCTAAAAATATGGATTTTGAAATTAAAATAACCCAAAATGATTTGAAATAATTTTTACAATTTTTTATTGTTCATGTTTGTTGTAACCCTTCTTAAACCATTTTCAAACATACAGTGACAATATGTTTTATTATTATTGAGGGTCAATATATTAACTATATGTGAAATGATGTCCCATAAATGGCACATGTATACTATTATTAAATACCTCATAATCTCATCGATTTATGAATGTTTTTTTGGAATTCTTATTCCATATCAAAAAAATATAATTTATATTAAAATGACATTAATTTTAATTTTTAAAACAATTCATTAATTTTCAATTAATAAAATCACGACCAAAAGTAAAAGTCAAAAAAAAAGTGTCACGTCTTGAAGATTTAATATTAATTTATAAAATTTGTGGATCACATTAATTATATAAAATTTTCATACATTTAATATTTTAAATATCATTAATTTTAGATTATTATATTAATTATTGTTTCAGTTTTTTATAAGGTATTAATGAATTTATAAAATAACAAAAATTAAAATCATTAAAATTGGTAATTTATTTTCTTGGTAGCTCATTATATTTATTCAGGATGAATTATTACTGGAAAATATGTTATACAAACATAATAAATATGTTATTTTGACTTTTATGGCCTTGGGTAAGCATTGAACATCTATTTGGTTAATAAACATGATTTATTACTCTAATATACATATATAATAAAACAATAATATATAAAACATAATATTTAACTTACATTTCTATAATTATCTTATTATTTCTCATATATAATCTTTCTAGTTAAAAGTTTGACATTGTTGGTGCTACGTAAGCTCTATATCGTCATTAATAATGATTTTCATCTTTATAATGGAATAAATTATATTAAATATAATTTTAACTTCTGGGGTGTAATATTCTTAAATTTTAAAAAACATGAATATTTATTTATTTATTTTTTTATAATTATTAGGTCTTGGTGATATGATAAAATATACAGTATTTCATTAAAGCTGTATTTTTTATATTCACTATAAATTCAATACTATCAAAAATAGCATGCTATGATAAATTGGGTATGTTGATTTAATAAAAATATTACATTTTAAAAAATATGATATAAAAAATTACAAAATATAAAATATAAAATTTTCCCAACAAAAACATATAAAATCATTTTTTATTAATATTTATCTGTGGAGCATAAAATTACATTGATAAATATTGTGTGATTATTTAATAATAACACACATATATTTATATTGGTTATTAAATTTAAATATTTTTCATAAAGTAGTTAATAATATTTATTCCTACTAATTAAATGTCTATGTAATAAATATCACATTAATTAATAATATATTAATAGTGTATTTTGGTACATTTATACTATGTGATGACTATAAAACATGACATTAAGAATATTAAAGTATTTAATGAGTTTTTTTCTAAAATATTTAGATTTAATTTTCTCTCCCTACCAACTTTGAAAAAACATCATCATCGTAATTTGAATGTGAACTATGTAATCAATGGATTTATATTTTATATATAATTTTTTTAATATAGAAATCATAAAAAGAGTCAATAAAATAACCCCGGAAAAATACGGTGAGGGAACCATGAAGTATACCACAAAACATTGTTTCTATATAGGATAATATCATTTAGAAGTGATAATATTGTCATGGAATAGAAAAATAATACACATGGACTAATTGAGAGTGATGAAATCATTTTATGTAGAAAACTAACAACCATAAAACATCAAATCTAGAATGGATTAAAAGACAATAAATTCATAATAATTTTTTGTTATAAGAAATAATTATTTATTTCAATCATTTTTCACGATATAATGAATTAATTTTCCAGAAAATAAAATTATTTATAAAAATATAATTACGTGATAGGTATAATATCACCCTTTAAATGAATTTCCACCTCAATGTCATCTTTTATCCAAATGATGAGTATTTGACATGCACTTTTTTTCTCGAAATGGTGAAATCAAATTATAAGTGAAAAAAAGTATATCGACATATTACTCCTATCATTTGGAATACACCAAACCCGAAAATGTTTAGCACACTATAATTATAATAATCAAATAACATTAAATAAAAAAGATTACCATATAATTTCCAATAATATAGTTAATGGATCCACATAAATATTTTTAATACAAAACATTACATCCCAAATTATGTTAATAACCTTTTTATTAATTAATGTGTTATCCTCAATATCGATATCATAACCCTAAACATACATCTTCTAACTTTAATTTAGATTCATTCATCCAAAAAAAACTCCATCTAAATCATTTGTTTTACTGAAGGGTTATATTTACCTAAACCCCATCATCTCTTAAATATTATTAATCTCCATGATAAATAACTCTATAATATTTTGATGAAGTAAAAAATTATTATTAAATAAGGAATTAAATTTAGTTACTATTATTATTATTAATCTTTATCTAGACTATATATATCTCTAAAAATAATAAATTTTAAATGAATAACCTTCCAACCATCAATATTAACAATATTAAACTGTCGTGTAGTCTACAATTATCAAATCAATATATCATTTAAAAAATATAATGGGCATTCAATCCTAAATATGTTTTCCAAAACACATCACATATAACATCAAAATGTGTTATTGATCCTTTTGAACTTACGATCGACCTTAAACTTATTAACCAATGATGTAATCCAAAAAAATTCAGATAATATTATAGAAAAAAATGATTCCTAGAATTAATATATCCATTATTTCAAAAATAAGATCATAAATATTGAATAATTTCATTAAATCAAAAAATACAATAGACTACATCAATGATGACCAAAATACAATTTTATCATATAACAAAAAATTTCAATTTTACCACCACTTCAATTTTCAGTCATATATTTATAAAATAAACACGTTATTTACTCAACAACATACACACATTGTTGTTTATATTTTCATGGAATAATGCGACCCTTAAAAACATCACATTTCCCCTGAATCACTTATCTTAAAAATATGTTTAATTCAGAACATGTTTCTAAATCCATAATGAAAAATTGATGAAAAAAATACATATGTGTTTCATGATTTTTAAAATTATATTATCATTACTATAAAACTTTTAAACATAATTCTTGAATCAATGTAAAAAAACTTCTATCATACCAATGACTTCATGAACCAATAACGGAGATTCATTATCATATTACCTAATACTTTTTTCTTATAAAATATAAAATAAATCATTTCATAAGATTCATCAACCTTAATTTAATAATTATTTTTAATTTTAATATAAGAAATAATAGTAAAAAAATCGATACCTTTCATAAATCATTTTTAGTGTCTTTATAATCATTATTAAAGAAATTACTCATACAACCTTGTTGATTATTTTATTGATCTTTCCCATTAGAAAAAGAATTTGCGTAATGAAAATATTTTCCACTTTTAAAAAATACAACCATCAAGGATATATTAAGAAGTAAACTATTCTAATAAATTTTATTAACTAGACTTTTCATTTTTCCTCAATAATTATTTAATTTGGGAGTTCCTTGTACCTTTTTTCTACTCTATAAACTATCTATGTTGGATGGCCACTGGTCCATACACGGACCTTGCAATTTTCCAATGTCTTCTAACAAGTTGTGAGGTATTTAATAATTGATAATAATAAGAATATACCCTTTAATAATAATAATAATAATAATGGACCAAATGTATATAACATAGTGGAATAGAGACTATAAAAATATTAGAAACAATAAAAGATAGTGGATTCATATAAAACTCAATAAGTGCATAATAAATCAAAATTGTCCTAATCATAATCCTAATAGATATTACCAATTAGTAGATTATAAAACATGTCACAACATGTCATATAATACAATAGGCAAGCAGGGTCTCCCTTGGATGATCAAAATAGGACATAAATATATAATATAAAAATAAAATGACTAGATCATTGAAGACGCACCACATAGTCCAATGACATCCATCACTTGAATATTGTACATCTAATATCACTATTGTCCAAATCCGAAGCTAGATCCATTACATGATGAAAAACACATAAATTTTAAACACATATTAGGGGGGGCATGTATGGTCTATGTATAAACTCAGTATTCCAACACAATTTTTTTCTTATCTTGTATTCATAATTTTGTAGTTTCTATATAATATAATATAAAATGAAACTCACTGTCATTTTATGATTAACCTACCTCCCTGGAACACAATAGCCAAATGGGAGAATCCATATTATTTTTCTGATGATTTTATACATAAGAATATGTTTCTAAAAATATATATGGAATAAAATATATTTCATCAAACACACACACACAGACACACAAACACACACATGTATATAATTGTACCAGTGAAGACCCAAGGATTAATTATAAATAATCCCTTTAATAAAATCATATATAGAGATCCCTTGAGAACCACCCAACATTTTATCATTAGTACCTCATTTCATCCAACATCTCACATTCCACCAATCATGTACATGACATCTAAAAGGTACACCAATCAAAACATCCCAAGTCACTTGCACCATTATCCAAATATTCAATAATGGTTTAATTTCATGTTTACCCATGTAATGATGATGTCCATCCTCTGATGTATAAATTACTAATTTAGGATCCAAATCCCAATATCATATGGATTGGTGAGACCGGTCACCTAATATATAAATCCCTTTCGTATTAATATGATGATGAATGAGGTAATATGGAACCCCATACTCCAATAATTACGGACCATTAATATCTTGTCTAATGGGGAGCCTCAACCCCCAAATTATGGCCTCAACACTATCTCCTGATGTTGCATCACTATTAATAGGTTAATTTATGCAATGAGAACCATAAAATAACAAATAATATACACAATCTTCTAGATTCAATTTATACTAAGGCCTTCACCCATGATGATATCTCAACACAACCACAGTAGGTTCATGAATATGTGAACATGAATATTATAATGAGTCATTCAATAATGGTGAGTATAAGTCATCAAATTCCCTAGCTACATAATCTGCAACCTTGTGCCCCTGCAACCGTTTCAGTCATATCCTAACGGTAAACAACATATCAAGTCCCACTCTCTATTCACCCATCCCGATGACCTTGGGAACCTAATACCAATGAACGATGTCACCTCATAATTATAATAATTATAATACTAGGAATTTTTGTCATATCCCAATATGATGAACTATGAAACTTCACTGAGTTAAAATACACCTTGATCGATAAACAAGTCCCAATCATAGTTGGGGTGATTCGATAATGGTAACATTATCCGCAAGGAGTATGTGTAGTCATCAGGAAATATGGAATTTGTGTTCAAATGTTATCTCATAGACTAACCATACACTTAGGTAAATCATATCACCTCAGTCGCATTAATCAACATCTCCCCATTCCTCAAGCCATTCCCATCACATTCCCATGTAATCCTATAATTAATATAATAATATAATGAAACGAATTCTATGAAAAACATATCCTACCCATGTTTTCATATTCCCCATAACCATCATAGCATATTTAATCAATGATTATAGAATTCTAAATGGAATCCCATAACATCAAATAATTATTTTAATGATAATAAATATTTAATTATGGTCTCACAGTGTCAATTCATGTTGTGAATTTTTTAACACACTCCAAAATACACATAAATAAAATGGGAAATATACAAACCTCCTACCTTATTATCAATTCCACTCAATATGCTCATATTATCCTCTTAATCAAGCTGAAATGATCGAAATTAAAGTTTCATACAACTCCCAAAAAAATAGTTCACAATTTCCCACCCATATTTTACATTCAATATGGAATGATAAAAAAGAAAGATAAGCAAGTAGATTTAAATCCTTAATGATAATGTTCCAAAAATGAAAAGAAAATAATTTCGTATCTATCTTGTTGTAGAAAATATAAATCATATTATATGAGAAGAAGTTGAGGAGATCCCCCATACTATATGTGAAATAGAGAAGGATGAAAGACAACCCACTCAAATATTATGGAGGGGAAGTAAGATCCTTGTATAACATGGCTCGGAACTTGGATTACCAAATTGTACTATTAACGTTTGTATTTACTATATTATAAAATTATAGTGAATCGCACAAACATTCTCCCCAAAATTTACAACATTAATAACTGTGATGATTTCAATTATGGATGGTATGGTATCCCCTTGTCGGAAACATTGTCTGATCATAATAAATGACTCTTTTTATACTATCAGGATAATTTTTTTCACGTATTGACACACAAAAAATGTATTCCATACCTATGTAGTTTAAGAGACTTATAACCCATCTATAAACAAGGCCTTAGATAAATAAATTCACAAAATTAAGATTTGAAGATCAAATGAATATTTTTCCCGACCACCAAACATAAAAAAATAAAAACTGTGTGGAATTTTGACCCACTAAAATACAGAAGATTTGATTTTCTCCCTACAATAATATATATCATTCTTATATTCTTTTGATATCGATGGAGGTGGTACCAAATATAACCATATCATTACATTAACCCATTATACCCTATTTATTTTTCATGGTCAATTACCCTTATGGTGCTCCCTACCTATTGATTTTCTCTCCTAGTCACCTCAAAAAAAATTTAAATTTATGATGGTTAAACTAACCATAAATGTTAATAAAATTACTTTCATGACATACCATCATTCATTACCCTTATAAGATCCTAAATAAATTCTCATTTGATGTTTGACACCCATAATTTTCCTCATATCATTATATTAACACTTCATATATGTGTGATTCATAAAAATATACAAAACCCACATATCATCAGATGAACCTAAGACTTGTAAATCATTAGATTATATTAAATATACCAAATCTTATATATATTTATTCACTCCCATAAAATTATCAATTCTAACACATCTAATTCATTCCACCCATTGTAGATGATACTAACCCTAGATCCTTATTCCGACACACATCAGATATATATATATGTATATATCAATCTGAACCAATGAAGAAATACTAACCCACACCTGGTTAGTCAAGAATAAAAACTAATGAACAATAATGATCCATGCTAAAATAGAAGGTCCATATAAACAATCATAGAGTAACTATAACCGATGTTGTCTCCCTAATCTTCCAAAAACATTTTAGCTGAATAGAAAAAAAGGAATTCTGAATGTAGACTGTCCAAGGTATGAAATACCTAAGAACAGATAATAAACTCTATACAGTAAACCCATGGGATGGTATGTCTCTACCTATCATGATATATCCATGCAGTCAAATATTGCATACCAACTCCTGGTACCTCTCTTGATCCTACCTTAGGTCCATGAGACTAACCTAATCCCAAAATAGAAGTGGTCCAAGAAGGACTCCAATATAACATATTCAGATGAATGATTTGTCCACATGTTTTGAACTCCATTGGAACCCAATATCTCTAGGTCCAAACATTCCCCAGCAACCTAAAATAAAATACCACGATATAAGAACCACTCCTCAGTGGTATACCTAAGTCTTTGGCCTCATTTCATAGTTGATATTCCTCATAGTCTTGCATTCAGCTACCTGAATCACCACATCCATGCTCACCTAATCCCTTAAAAATGATATAATATGATTGTTCCATCATTTTCCCCTTGTCTATTAGTGATTTATTTATCCCCTCATAGAATGAAATTTTTTACCTATACAGTAATGGCATGCTGCTCTACAGCTTTGAATCGACGAAACATTTCAATGAAATTTCCCAACATAGTTGGATAAAAATCAGATAATTATGTAAAAATATCCACTTAATACATAATGGACATGTATATCTTTTGAGTTTTATGAAATGTTGGGGGTTTTCCCCTTAAGGTCCGCATAATTAAATGATGAATGAACCTGATCTTAAAATCATTCCAATGTTGTCCACTATCTCTACTTACCAGTACCTATTAATCCAACCAACATTATCCAGGTCCTCTAATAACATAAGTAGCTATATTATCACTCAAAAAATGAGGCATCTCAGGATATTCAAAACTAGTCTACACCTACCACATGAAATACTATTCTATACATGGACCAAAAAAACCTTGGAATAATTGTGGGTGTTGAAACTATAACTCATGGGTCAAATATGACACGGTTGGCTCATCTTTCTAATATCCACATTCAATACCTTATATGGCTCACACTACACTTGACCTATGTTACACATCCTACCATTCCCCAATTTAATCCATCATATTTGTTTTCCCCACCTGTACATGAGCCTACACATGTGACTTAAGATCAACCCAACCCTCTGGGGCCTCATCCCATCCCTTTAGGGCCTCATCGCATATCTTCTCCAGTAGCACAATATCTTGACCCATGTAATCAATGAAAAATGATTTCTAGGAGGAAAAAAATTTAAAAATACCATAGTCAAGAAACAATATATATATATATTTATTTAACATAGATATAAAAATCATAAATAAAAAGATCATATAACCACCCTTATACCTCTTATTGCACCATGTCTTATGACATAAAAACAAATTTTCCTATACCTATCTATATCAGGATCATGAATCATTTATCATCTTGAATCATTTACCCACCCTACACAAAATATATTATGTAATGACATATCAACTTCATCATAAAACATCAACTTTGGGTATATGTGTTGAATTAAAAATAAATTATATGTAGGAAACCATTGTTTAGATTCTATATTGTAACATTGATAAAATAACCCCATTATATCATCCCCAAATTCCATTATCATGTTATGTCCCAGATATCACATATAAAAATGATTTTATATATACTTTATCAGGAACCTCATACATATGTGGGATGAGTATAATTCAACAAAAAGAGCTATGATGTAAAAAAATCTTATATTTTTTTCTATCTATTTAAATATACCTACAAATATTATCTTATTATAGGTTCCAATTTATTAATTATATTCCCATACATATATCATTTCACCATATATTGCAACCATTATAATTAAAAAACCTCCCTTCACATAGAGTGCGAAGGTATAATATCTCAAAATCCAACAACATCCCTGTGAATTTTCCACGCTAGGTGAAAATAAATCATATGTAAATGAACGAAGAATTTTTAAATTTCACACCCCTAGAAAATGGTCTATTCCCCTTGAATGGTGATATAGGTACCCCATAATGACCTCATTACCTATTTCCAACAACATTCTAGTCCTTATTCTACCATATATGTAACACCAGATAGGAAAATATAGCATGTAATACAAATTTATCCACTAAATTCTATTACCATTTTATATGATGTCATTTTTATGAAACAAGAAAATAAAAAATGAACCTACTCTAACACCATTATTAGGGATCTGTCTCAGTATTCTACTTCATATATTTTATGGTTGGATTAGACATTGAGATTTAGGTTGCCTATCCATATGCGAAAGGTATATAAATAGTAGTGTGGGTTTGAATTGTTCATAGTTGGAATAATATACCCTTTGATAATGATAATAATATTTTTTCAGATATATATATATATATATATCTAATATAGTTGAAGATGAACCATAACATTATAAAAAACAATGAAACGTAGAATATTTTTAAAAAAATTATGAAGCATAATAAATAAAGACAATAACAATAATAATACCAAAGTTCACAAAACATTTTTAGGTGGAAAATATGTCAAAAACATCATTACAGAAAATAGAAATGTATATCACCCATGGTTAACCAAAATAGTGAAAAATATATTAAATCCCAAAATAATTTCTAGCTTGATCTATACGAACTACATGGTTCAATGTCATTCGTACCATGAAAATGGTACATCTATAATCCCTATAGTCCAACTCATATGAAAAATCTCTTACATGGTCTCAATGAAATAAATGCTACATGCGTCCCTAGGGGCGCATGAATGGTGTGATTGAGATCTCATTAGGAAACAACCAGTTTGTTCTTATCTTACGTCCCTAATTTAATACTGTAATAATTATATAATTTTAAAGAAAAATATTGAAAAATAAATAAATTAAATTCTTCCTCTAGGAAAAATATCCATAAGGACGTGTAGTACCCCCAGTTCCATGTAATGAAACCATTTCATTATGATTTTTATGTATATAATGTATACGAGTGAATACTGGGAGAGATTGGAGAAGTTTTAGAGATTATTTGGATCATTTATACAGGTTCAAGGGTTGAGTAACGTTTTTATAAACCTTGAAACACTTGTAGGTAACCATTCATTTTAGACTTTGGAAAAAGAAATGTGCCCAAGCGATGCATGATTTTTACAAACCGTATAGGTGCTTAGGAGAAACTATGTGCTTTGAAAAAAGGATTTGGTCATTTTGTAGTAGGGGAGTCTGAACCGTTGTAGAATGGTTTCAAGAATGTGTGAGATGATAGTGTGAGTGTCATTCTGGAGGAAATGTCTAATGCATGTTTAGCACATGGTTTAACTAACTGAGATAATAAACAATGCGTAGTTAGAAACTAGAACCTTAAAAAGTAGATCTAGGTTGGATTAATCATTTTTACCCCACTTTTTCCTCATATACAGCCCTAAATATATATTCCAATGTCATAAACGTCATAGAGTGTTTTTTCATCAATCTAGATGGAATATTATGGCTTCTCATAGTGAATAGAAGATGATTCCTCACAGTATGTGCTCATTCTTTGTCGTTTCTGATGTTTTACTATGATCTACTTCGTCATCACTCTTGGTTTCATAGATCTACAGTGGTTGTGGGTATATATAAGGGTTTTAATGCCAAATATATTTATATATTTTCTATTTGATGATAAAAATGATATTTAAGGTGGGTTTGTGGATATTCAACCATGCTTTGTGATATTTTTTATGTCATTTATTGTTTTTTCAAAAACCCTCTTGGTAGGGTTATTCACTCTCAACTCCTCTCTCTTAGAACAGAAACGAATGTTTTAAAATTTATTTCTTTAATTTAAATAGATTTATTACTTTATATAAAATAATTTTAAACCCCTCTTGTGTGACATTTTGAGGAAATTATGGAATTTGTTTATTGTAATGTTCTTTGATAACCTGATATTAAAATGTTTTTTTAAATAATTTCATGTTTTTTACATTGAATAAAAATGGGATCAATAAAAATAATGATTTTTTATTGAATGGTTGCATGAAACATCGATTTTATATGATTTGGAATGATTTTTTGTCATGCGTTCATATACAGTATGATTGATATGGGTGAGAAGTTCCCCCTAAAATGGTTGGGATGGATATTAGAAATTTTTAACCCTCTCATAGTGGCCCAGTAAGTGATAGATTGGTTGAAGGATAACTCACCAATCACATGTATAGATAGGTACATGGGTTTTATACATGGTTAGATTAATGGTTATGTGTAAAGGTATTGGTGTATCCAAAATGGAATGTTATATAATTTAAAGAAATGTTTAAGGAATTTCCATAAAAAAACTATTTATAATGGATTTAGTTTATATTTTTTTAGAAATTGTTTTATAATTTTTAATATAAATTGTTTATATAAATGATTCTAACATGTTCTATCCTGGTGGTATGAGTAGTGATGTTTATGGGGATAACCAACTGATTATTAGTACTCATATTTACTTTTGAACATTGATCATTTTGCAGATATCATTTGTGGATACATGTTAAAATATAATGTATCACATTTCTTGTTAGTACATTGTGATGCTTCATCTGTTTGGTGATGTTGGAGCATGTTGTTTTTGGATAATAGAGTGTTTTGGTTATCTTGGAGGTTTGTTAGTTTTCCTTCTAATGTTTACAATGAAATTTTATTCTTCCATTGTGACAATTATTTTATTATAATTTTTTTAATTAAATGTTGAGTTGTATTTAAATTTCATCATTCATCTTATAGTGGTTCTGAATTACTTATTATTTTGTTAGTTGTTTTATTCATAATGGTAAAATCAACCCCACATGTATGGAAACTGTTTGGCAGTTGTTTCTATCCATTAAAATCTTGGGGATGCTTCTTAAGGCCTAATAACATCTCAGTGGCCTATCAGGATAATAAGATGTCGTGAGATATTACAAATGGTATAATTTTTGTTTAGTTGAAATATTTTGTTGAGAAAAATGGTATTAGTTATATTTGGTCAAAAAATTCTATTGAAAAAAATTACTTGTTTTTTGTTCCTTCCATTGTGGAATAACTATTATTTATTTTCATGATATTAGAGATTATAGTCATTCAGGACTATTCATTAGGTCCGGTTGGTAAAAAGGTATTTTAATTTTGGTTCATGACATTTAGATAAAAAATATACCACTATCCTGATTATGTAGAAATTCTAGTTACTAGTTAGTTTTCTATATAAGTTTTTTGGGGAAAATTATAAGATTTTTGAATCTCATTGTAATGGGTTTAGCAAATGAGAAGTGCATGATAGAAATTATAGGAATTAATTCCAACTAGGGTTAGAAATATAATTTTGAGTAATTATTTTTTATCTTGTAAAAAATTGTTGAATTTCGAATATATTGAATGTGTTTTTAAATGAATTATTTTGAGGAAGGGAATGGTTTTGGAATTTTGTAAATGGATCGTTTCAAAAAATAAAGTTAATTATTTTTGAAATTGTTGAAATTGATAGATTTAGGGAAGAAATATTTTGATAGTTGATGTGATATAATATGAAATTATTAAACCTTTAGATGCTAAATAGTGAGACTTGTTGGTCTTATTTATTATTTAGAAAATGTAACCTAGTTTCCATTGTATGAATCAACTAGAAGAATGTGCAGAAAATGTTGTTGTACGAGAACAAAAGGTGAACTAATTGATGGTTCATAGTGTCTTCCAATTGTTACATGTTGTGGACTTAGGGAATTGGTAGAATGAGATATGGAAAATGGATCATTCAGGTCAATTCTAGAAGTAGAATCCACCCATAATACCTAGTGATTCTAAATCAGAAAATATAGGGGTGTGGCTTAATAGGATGAATCATATCATTAATTACATTGGAAAACCTATGGGGAAGAATGAAAATATTTCAACTTATATACATTAGGACCTTCCTTGTTAGTGATGATCTCTTGTGGTGTATGAAATACCATATCAAAGACACAATTTAGAAGATTTATCGGATTTTTTCTTCAAATAATTCTATCATCAGACTCTCAAGATTCATAGAACAATGTACTTCTTCAGTCACAAGTAGAAAATTCCCTCTTTAAATGAGTATGCAGTATTCACTAAATTAGAATGATTTTCCCCTATGTTTGTTGATATTGAATCATTGAAGTCACTCATCTTTGAATTGGGGCTAAGGTAGAAGATTTTATAAAAGGTAGATGTTCATTGTATTGGTGTCTTTACTGAGATTGTGAATATAGCAATGGTGGATGAATGTGAAATATCAGGACTTATGGTAGGATGAATTATATTAATACCCTCCATAAATGGTGGGAACAATAATGATTGGAGGAAGTGGGATAGGGACACCTATATCCAAGTTGGAGTGGGAATCATACTCAATTAGCTAGATCAGAAAACCGTCCTCCATGACCTATTATCAGAGTATGCTATTTCCAATTTTTTTTACTTGACCACATAAAGAGATAGTGTACCACAAAACCTAGATTATAACATATCTGCAACCAGATAGGGAATCATCAGTGTTATTGTTGTAGTGCTCAAAGTTCATATATTTGAGACACCTATCAGGTTTTAAAAACATCATATGCTTTTATGGGATGAGGATAGAAGACCCAATCACAAAAACAGAATAGAGATATCCATGGTGATTATAGGTTTACCAATGCTCATCTGTTGGGACCATCTTAATCGGAAAAAAAGAATAAAGTGTATTGATTAATAAATTATATGTAGCTGAGTAGGGGATTGTAGATTATTATGAGAGACCATTATTTATTATATGTGAAATTCATTTGAATTATAACATTATACAAGTGTTGTTTGATATTGTGGAATCACATTAATTTATTTATTATCATACTATTAATTTCAAATGTATAAAACATGAGATAATTGTATATATAATAATAATTGAAACATATATTGGAGAGAGAGAATATTGATCCTTTCTCTGTAGATAATGTTCTAAAACTATATATGGAGATTAGTAGAAATGGGAATTCTCAATGTTAGAGGATAAGGTCTATGATATATTCTTTTATAAGGATTGGTTGATATTTTTCAAGGAATACATCAACCCATATAGAATCTTAGTTTCTTTTGAGACTATGAATGGTGTCGACAAACTCATTAATGGGGAATGGAATCCTAATATAGGTGCAATGAGCTTGTTTTAGATAGTTGTGGGAATGATATCTTACATGTTAGAAGCTTTGTAAATGGAATCAATTGAAGAGTTTTTTATATGTACTTTTATAGTATTTGTGGATTAGTTGCTAGATTGTTTACCAAAATAATCATTGTGTAATGTATGTTGGTGCCAAAATATGAGAAGATGAATAGAATAGAAAAACTGGAAACCAAATCCATTGAGGCTACCTCATGAATCCTGTTCGTCGAGCCTTAAATCATCGCGCCCACCATGAAGCTGACCCCATTGAGGCCACCATGATGTAAAGAGGTGGGAGGCTCCACGATCTGAAAGACATTTGTGGATATGCTATGAAGTAAATAGGTGGAAGGTTACATGATCTGAAAGACATTATAGAAGCTTCCATGAAGAAAAACGGGGGTAGGCTCAACGATTTGAAATTCATTTTTGAAGCCTCTATGGAGAAAAGAGGTTGTAGGCTCCACGATGATAACATGGTGCCATGTGGATTCACATCATTTGAACCATACCTTTTCCACCTCTTACCTATAAAAACCGAGCTTACCTCGAGCTCAAAGGATAGATATTCTGAACATTCACCTCCTCATCTCTAAAATCATGAATCCCCTTGTTCTCTTTGAGGTACTTTATAATCGATACGGGAAATTCCTTTTTCATAAACACAACACCTCTCCAAGAATGGATGCCCTTTGCAAAGCCCATGATCCTTTGCAAATGAAGGAGATACCTAAGGGGAATCAAGTCATTTCAAATCACTCATGCTTTAAGAAGTACCTTCCATGAACATGTGAAACCCAACTCTGCGAGAGCTTTTACGCTTCGTGAATAACCCTCCATGTAAACCTATCCACAATTCCTAGGCTATGTCACCCCACAATGTGGATCATACCCCTTCACGAATCCCTCCACTACATGGAGAACTCAAAATTCCCAAGGCATCCTCATGTGAACCCCTTTTTCTCTAATAAAACATTTCCCGTATGACCCTCCATGTGTGTACAATGTTATTTCAATATCTCATGGGTGGTGCTTCAGGTTTATTTTCTTATCCTTATGCTCATTCACATTTTCATGGTAATGCCTATTTTATCTTCTCATATCCATGCTAACATGGTTCCCTTAGTGGATCACTCCATGACACCCCCTCACTATAGAATTGTTGATGCCTTCCCTTTCTCAATGGTGGATAGGTATCTATTATGTATGTCCTAGGGATGGGGAGTAAACATTTCTCATCCGAGCTATATGATGTTAAACTGTAAAAAACCTTCATCCTCAGATCATGATTTTACAATATGGCCTCCCCCTGTGCTTCATATGAGGGTTTCCCCATCTTGGACATTCTCTATACCATCTCATCTCCACAGGAGTGAGATCTTCCTCAAATTGAATGAGATCCTCTCTACTAGAGTGGTTCCTATCCATGTGTAAATTCAACCATATTGGTTTAATCCCGTAGACATTTTTGCAGGTGGCATCATTCCTTCTCCACCTCTCATATTCCATGGAAAAAACAAAGGAAGGATTGGCACAACGGCCTTCATTATCCAGTCCCTCTACCTCTGGGCTTTGATTCCATTGAAGATCCATCCAAGAGTATGTCCCATTATCTATCTCCCTGGGAGGCTAACCAAACATAAGCCCTTGTTTCCTCATTAGGTCGCTAAACACGAGTAATCTCTAGACCACTTCACATAGATGCACCAATCACAACATGATCATCTGGTATTTGATGCTTATTATTTCTCACCGCAAGAATGACTCACACTGGATTAGAGTAAGCACTAACTATGAAAACCTCTCTGGGCCACCATAGCTTTCAAGACACTAAATACCCCATACTATGTGGACTTTGATCATTGCCATGGCAAGGAATGTAGGAATCCTCCCTAAGGTTGAATCCAAACATCAGCATGAATGCATTTATTCATGTTTGTTATCCTTATTCATGGATGGCTTTAAACTATATCATTTCCCTCAAACTACATGGACATTGATACTTTCCAAGGCATGGTTTCTAGGAATCATCCATGATGTTCAATCCCAAAACATTCTTATCCCGACGCATTCACATTGGTTCAACAAACAATTGTGAACTACGTGTACATTGATCTTTGACAAGGGACAGTCTATAGGAAGCATCCCTATAGTTGAAGCCCATTAACTACTAGGTCTGACCCCTTCACATCGGTCCATCCTCATGACACATGTTGTTATACGGTATTCCCCATTTTGTCCTCCAAGACATTAACCTATACCCCTTTGAGCTACATTAGCTTTGATCCTTTCCCACTGGACATGGAATGTAGGAATCCTCCCTAAGGTTCTACCCCAACCAGTGGTAAGTCATTGGAACCGCATTCAGTGGTATGCATTGTCAACCCTAATTTATGGTATGTTGTTTTGTTCCCCAACTAGATGTATTTCATTAAAACCCCATTTAGTGGTATGAATTTGGAACATTAGTTAGTGGTAAACTGTTTCACCCAACCCGTGGTATGCCATTGTAGTCCTAAATTGATGATAATCCATTATATAACCCTTTACTAGTACCCACATCTCTGCCTTTCCCCAAGGTGTCATGCCATCTCGGGCTGCTAACCAAGCGTAAGCCCCAGTATACAATTGGGTCGTTGTCCTATGCGTACACCCAAATTATATACCCCATCCTGAACTACATGGACTTTGAATACTTACCTAGGTTATATTTAAGAATCGTCCATGAGTTTAAAGGACATCATTCATGTCACGTCCTTGTCTTTCCCTTGATAATATGTGTTTCAAGAAGGTCATTCCTTGATCTAGATGTTCCACTTCCTCCGGGTCTTATCCATGCGTCCATAATCATCGGTCTCCTCCTACAGTGTCCCATCATCCCACCTCATAAACAACATGGACTTTTTTTCCTTCCACGGGGATATGTAATAATCCTCTAGGAGGTTCAATCTCAATGCTACCACCACTTTCATGATGGTTCCATCTCATTTCCCATCCACTTAATTCAACTCTCCATATTCCATCCTGATTCGTACCTATGTTGCCACATCCTAGAAGAATCATGCCATTCTATCGGGCTTCTAACCATGCATAAGCCCTAGACAATCCACAATCATTCAAACAATTGTTTCCCTCTTGCGATGGTCCATTATCCATGAATAATCCCCAGCATGTCTCAAGGTCGTTGTCTTTTTTGTTCACCCTGATTCATCATCCTTTTGAACTATGTGTGTTTTGATCCCTATCATATACAAAATGTATGTAGGAAACTTCCATGAGGTTCAATCTCATCAAATGGTAAAACATGGTGTCCCACATTTTAGGATTCACTCTCTCTAATCCTACCTCAGTGGTGTTTAAATCTTCCATCATGGTGTGACATCTTCCCTTTATGGGACACACCACCCTGGGTCTTCTCTCATTGGGAATTCTAACCTATCCATTTGAAGATCCCCATTATGGGTTTCCTTCTTTCTGATCCACCCTCAGTTGTGTCTAGTCCATCCTTTATGGGGTGATATCTTCTCAATATGGGACACACCACCTTAGATCCAGCCTCATTGGGCGTTATGATCCATCCATATGGTAAACCATCCAAGCGTTCCCTACTATGGATGTACCAATATAATCTGTCTGTTTTGGATGTTCTGATCACTGTAATACCATCTCCTAAAGATGATAAACTTGTGGCCTACCTCGTGTAAAAAATGAGATGTCATAGAATTACCACATAAGCCATGCCTTTGTCCTAACCGTCTCTGATACATGTTATAATCGCAACATACCATATGATAAACATGGGAAGATTTAAAAAACCATATAGACATGAGTATGGCCTAAAATTCCCTTTATTCGTCATTGGTTGAATTCTGGAATCTGTGCCCTCGAGAATCCTTATCATAATGAGAAGAAAGCCAGCCGCATTAGTGCTCTAGCATCCAGACATGCCAACAATGTTCATCATGATTGTTCCCCTGATCGAAGGTTGCTGCCTTGAATGAACCCCATGGAATGTCATAATATATGTAGCATAATTAATTGAAATCCATAAAGACATGGAACTGGTAATAGTTTCACAAACAACATCTTAAGCCTATGAGGGAGACATAAAATATGTATTGGGTACTGAGACAAAATATATTGGAGGAATCAATATCCCATTATCCAGTTTTGATCAAGGAGAAATAATCCCTAAATAAGTGACAGATGAATCCTGCCATTAGAAATTGGGAATGCGGGGAAACATATTCTCATCCTCTTAATGAGAGATCGACGCACACACCTACAAAAGAGTTTGAAAAAATCGTGAACCCGATGTGATGTTATTCTCCTCAATATAGATATTTGTTGTGCTTGAGACATCTGTGGATTAGCATGTCACTAGATCCATGAATCTGACACCAGGTACCTCCATGAAAATAGTGGTCCTATCATGAAACACACCAAAAATTGGGGCAGTTGAACATTGGAAATCCATATCTATGACGTTGTTAGCATGTAGACTTCTTACCATCAATGGAAGACAAAATGGCGATGGGACCCTAAACATTGATTTCCTTCTTTAAGAAGTAATGGATAAATCTCCCTTCTTTTCAAGACCTTGGTTTCTATAAAAAAATTTGTTCATCGACCTTCCATCGACATTGGGGCAGGGGCAATGATAATGTGGAAACATTTCATAGACTAATGCTTAGCATGGTAGCCTCCATGTCCATGGTTTCTAGGTGCCCATTCCCTATATCCCATTGTCAAATGTTTCCACAAAGGGAGATTAATGACATTATCAGAAAATAAGAGGAGGAGGGTATTATCCAAACCTGCGATATGGCATGTCTAGACATAAAGGACTATACACCTCATCGCCATTGCCTCCCCCAAGGGCCATGCAGGGAGCCATTTCTCCCCACTCTAATTCATAATAGTTCTGGGAGTCTCTCCCCTGAACACTTCTGTGACTCCCTCCCCTACGATGAAGAGGTGAGGGATGTCGAGGCTATCCTAGCCAGGATCCAATTCCAGGGTCTCCAAAGGAGGGCTCCCACTGAGCCATGTCAATGTCACCAACTGGCCATGTGAAATGAGGAAAAGGTAAGCTAGGCACCTACATCACCGACCCTAGTCTGATTATCCTGATGCTAGCTCCTGGCACAGTCTAATGAGGACGCCCGTCGAGGGGTGTCAATGTCAACGAATACTATGGATCATTCCACTACTGATGTATACCATAATCACCCTATTTATAATGAATAGGGTCATACTCTTGATCTGGTTCAAGGCCCCAACCTCCCCATGGGCAGGCTGGGTTGACTTTCTTGGTCCTCGAAGCTGGTAGCACATACCTTAGGATGACTCATGGCAATGATACACAGTACATAGGTCCTTCTTGTAACATCTCCAAAGATAGTGCAGCTTTGTCCTACTCCCATGATAGGTGTGAAGGTCCTCCCCATGTTAGGTTTAATCCGAACAAGGGTCATCCCTACTCTATTAACACTCAGTACGAAGCCTCCTGAACACCTACAACCTTAGGTATAGAGTTTTGTATCATATAATAGGTCTCTACTGTAAATATGATAAACATACGATCAATCTTTAGCGTTGGGGTCTTCCCCATGTCCTTAAAATAGCCATAATTTGTCCTCCTCATCCCAACAACAATAGAAGCGGAGGATTGTGTCACATCATAAAAACCCAGCCTAGAGGTCCGACCCGTGTTATAGTAAACTTGTATGAAGCACCTCCTTAGACTGATGTTTCTTGAGAAAATAATCATTGAGGCCCTACTCATGCTCCCACCACCTCCATAAAAGGTCTAACCAGCTCCATAACATCCTATGGACATTCCTTCTGAGTGTCAACAAGTGGGCATGGAGGTCCTCCCCATGTTCCCTTTAACAATGTACAAGTTATCATTGCACCTACGCTCACTCAGGTGCAATTTATCTCAACCCCAACACTGGTTTGGCGGAAGGTCCTCTTAGAGTGAAAAATCTTCCCTGTCCCGAAGAGCTATCCCAGGGTAAGAGGATGGGTCTCTGCCACCATGAAAATAATGTCGGGAAGATTCATATTGAGATTAAACCTATAAGTTTATCATATTATAATGTATAATATGATTCAAAAATGGAAACCTCACATTGATCCTCTCTTTTATTGGCTCGGGAAGGGACATGGAGTATCAGCTTCATACATCCAGAATGTGTGGTCCACCAAATCCCTACCTCCTTTCGCAGATACATCCTGTAGGGAAAAGATTTGTAATATTCCCAGGGTCTAGACACGCAATCACCACCATCACCACCATAATCACTATTTACCTCTACCATAGATAATGGAGAGTAATTCTGGGAACAAATGGTAGACTAGCAAGATCATGGTCCACCACTAGTAGCTGTAGACCCGGTTCAAGAAACTATGGCCGCCAGCCCACCTTATCACAATGTGGTGGCTATGTCACTGCACTTTTAAAAGGATATCCCAAGATTCGATAGAAATGAATCCAACTTTCCATATTCTTCACCAATCATCCTGTTATCTCAGTATTCTACTTCAGTAATGCTATAAGTTCCCCAACTGCCTCCATTCGACGAGTGGGGAAAGCATGGGCAAGACCCCGAGTCTGATCTGAGGATCTTGTGGTAAATATTTAAGGCGGACCATTTCTCGGAGGTGTTTTGGTCAGTTGTCGCACTGAATTTCAATGCACCTGAATCGACCACCTTGGAGAGTGTATTTTTCTTTCTCTAGACCCTCTAGGAGATGCACATTTGTCTTCATCATCAGCGAGTGGCTTACAGTAATAGGAAGGCACACATAAAAGACATTGGTCAACAATGTCGTTTGGTTTATTTGGCCACACTCCCCATGGCCCAACATTCTGATTCACAAGGCTACCATATGACCCTCCAACAACATTTCATTCAGATAATAAAATTTCTCTATATGATTATCAAGGGGGATTCCCCCCATGTGTTGATTCTGGATTGGGGGTAGTACGCGGCCCTCCATTTCTGCTCTATCATCTACCTGCTCCAATTTCTAGGTGATATCGAGGATTTTTTCCTAGGTACAATCGCAGTTTACATGGATGATCTATCATATGTTGAAATAGAGACACAAATCCTTTTATAAAACATACCCCTAGGTGAGTACACAAATTTCGGATCTGTTGGGAATGGTTACATGCCAATAAGGATATCTACTAGGTCGTCTTGTGCCCACCAAGGCATTTGTTCTCAGCTGGAATCCTAATAAGGGAAAAAAGGACCTCAGAGTTGTCAGGCCCTCCAACTATTTAGGCTTAGAACAAAATACATAGGATGATATTGAAAAAGTTATGTTGATCCAACAAATTCTAGAGCAAAATAAAATAGATGATGACCTCCAAGCTGAACATTCCACATAGTGAAGACCAGACTACGATGATCCTCATCTATGGAAGTATGTGGATAAACAACTCCCCATATAAAATAACAATCTCATAACCTTGACCATTAAACCCATGCAGACATGATAGATGATGGAACATATATAAAGATGGAACAGTATGGGTTGCCAAATCTACCTGAGTGGTGTGATAATCACTATGACCCGACTAAGGTTCCCCCATAGTCTCCATGGGCCATCCTACCAGCTGCTCTACAATCCAATGGCCTTTATTATCATGTTCACGTACTTACAAACAAACAATTGTTCAGGGATCCTCATCAAGATTGAGATCCACACACATATGATTTGATGGTACTGCTCATTTCTCTCCTCAAGGCATTGGAATCTTGACATGTGGAAATCTCGCCTAATGGGAATCTGTATCTAACTTGACGGGATGATATGATAACACCCCTTAGTTTTGGAAATCCCTCCTCCCAGTTTAACTGGACTAGAAATACACTGTAACAGCTCGCCCACTTCATCTTGTGGTGCAAACCAATGATAGGATCACCAACCCATCAATAAGACACCAAACATTGATGCTTCATACAGACATTTAAAGGACAAGGGTTATTTTGGTACGTCCAGCTACCCATTAGGTCGGTCACCAATTTGGAAGACCTTCGTAGAAAATTTCTCTACCAGTTCATCTCTACCATGAGAAATATGATTATTGGATACCTTTTCAGGTGCATATAGTAGCCTAAAAAATGTGTCACAGACTTCATCGCCCATTGGAAAGGCCTTACCTATTACCAAGGTATGACACAAACATAGGAATAGTTGCTGAAAATGTGTGTGGGGAATGACCAGGCCAAACTAGAACCCACACTCATTAACCATAATTACCCTTGGTTGTAACACCCCCAGATTTCATAGTACGTATTTTTTCAAAATAATTCAATAACTTGCACTACACGCAACACTGAGTTCAAGTGCACCACAAGATTACCGAACTAGCCATTCAAAAGAGGTTATGAATAGTATTAACTGAATTTTGAACATTATATAATCTTTATAATTTTAGATTTTATATTATGAGTTTCTTATACATAATGTAAAGGCGAGTTCATTTTTTTTAGATAAAAGATGTATTTCAAAAAAATTGTGATTTTACTGCCTTTTAATGGCGAAGCATTTTTAAATCCAATATTTGAAACTTATATATATTCAATTTGACAAAATAAACTTCTTATTTATAATTGGGACATAATAATTTAGTTTCAATAATGTTTTGGTGTTTTTCTAATAAATTTCAAATTTGGGTGAATAGTGAAAAGTACTATATTTTAACTGAAAGAACTTTTTAAATAAAAATATTTTATATTGATAAATTATAAATTTTAATGGTTTGGAAGTATAAAAATATTATATTTTTACCTTTCAATCCAATTATTTTCATTTTATGTAATTTCACTTTGAAATTGGACATAAAATATTGTCAACATTTTTGTAGTTATTATTTCTTAAAAATACCCCTTTCGGTTTTGACAGCGGAAATTAATTTTAAATTAATAAATGAAACTTATATGTTTTTAATTTGGTAAAATATACTTCATTTTTGAATTTAGAATATCAAAATTAGCTGAGGGTCATATTTTGGAACTTTTCAGATAACTTTTATAATTTAGCGAATAGTGAAAATTACTAAATTATAATTAAAAACAACTGTTTTATTCATAATAATTGATAGTGAAAAAATATAAATTTAAGTGGTTTTAAAGTATATTTAGAATATATTTTTACCATAATATACAATTTTTTTAATTATACATAAATTCATATTTAAACCGGACATAAACAACTGTAAATCTTTTGATAGTTATTATCACTTAAAAACACGCTTTTTGTATTAACAAGGAGATTTAATTTTAAATTAATTTTTGCCACTTATGAATTTTGAATTTGGAAAAATGGACTCCATATTTGGAATCAGGATTTCTAAATTATGTAAATAGTTAACTTTTATTTTTAGACAATTTGAATAATTACTTAGGTAAATATTTTATTTACCATTGTTAAAGGGTAAATCCGGTAAATAAGGGTAAACAAAATAATATTATAATAATAATTAATTACCCTAAAACATTTCTTAACCCTATTTGTTGATACATGTCCGACCATCAGCATCTTTGGGTCGATTTTGGGACCCATTGATCCACTTGTATGTGATAATGACACTTTATATTAATTAAGTAAAATTAAATACAAAATAACATAAGCATATATCTTTTAGGAAAATAATTTTTTCATAGGGTTATATATATTATATTTTAGACTATAAATATTTACTAATAATATAAAAATATTTCCTATATAATGTTTGTTTATTTATAATTTTTATACATGGAAAAATTAAAAAAAAATATGACACAATAATGATGCAGTATTTTCCTTATTAATGAAAGAATAAAATAATTGGTATTATAAATGTTAAAATAAATATAATTTGAATTTTTTGAGGACATACAAGAATTTTATTATTTAATATGACATGTTAGTACTACTTAAATTAACATTATTCGAATTAATAATATTGTTAAGACTTTAAGAAAAATCAATTATTAAATATTGTCAATATTGTCCTAAAATAGTTTTTAAAAATAAAATTATATTATTAATTGATATTATATTCATAAAAATAAAAGGATTTGAAAAAGTAATTATATAATGATAGGTGTATCACTAATGGACCACTTGGGGGTATCGTGGATGTATATATTAATTTTATTAACTATATATTATAAAAATACAAAGTGACATGGTTAGTCTTAAACTAATTAACCAAGAGTTAAAACTAAACGATAAGGTCAATATAATGACCCAAACCTGGATAAATATATTTTTTTAAAGAATTTAGACCCATCCCCACTTTATAGATTTAATAATAAACTTTGGAGCCATTAGAAACCGAATATGAATTTATTATAAATTAATATTTTATGTTTTTTCTAAAGAGCCCCTCCTCCCACTTATAAAAAACACCACTTCTAACCAATTATTCACACCATAAAAGCATTTTGGTTCGGTCAAAACCTTCCAAAATACACTTTATAATTACCTCACTTCAACTAAGAGGCCTTAGTTTTATCATAAACCCATCCTATGTCTTCCTTTTGATCAAATCAAAAGGAAGAACCCGAAAAGAGGTAATGTTTTCACCACCCTTTTTCAAGTTCATATCTACTTCAACATATTATTTCATTGTTATTTCATTTCTAAAACAATATCTCCAATAACATATATATGATTTGATGTTGTTATAAATATGGTACAACCATATTTAGTATTCTATCCATCCTTTGAATGACATGTCATCAAATCTGCGTACGTACAGCTTACCGTCTCCATGTCGTGGTGTAATTGTTATTAATAATATTATTATTTGGAAAGGTATAATAATGATATGTAATTCATGTGAATAATAAATATAACATGATAATGATTTTTTATATATTATATACCATCCAATTATATATTATTTTAATATCAAAACAATGATATTGTCCCTTGTGCGTACGTACAGACTACCGTCTCCACGAACGCGATGAGACTCATTCCACATCGTATCCATTCAAATATAATACTCATTTTATGATTAAAAATAATGTTTAAGGAGTTTATATCATTCTGGATATGAATAATAAATAAATCTATCCAAACAAACATGTCTTATATAACAAAACATATAAAAGAAAACGAGATGGTTAACACCTGAAACGATGATAATAAAAAGATATTATTAACAAAGTAGTGTTAAAATATCATATATGATATCATATTAATTTATATGATTATTGTATAAATTAATAACAATTATTTCACCATTATACAGGGGGTTAACCTAACCTCATCCAAGGAAAAGTACAAGGTAAGGGGTTTTCATCTCACTCCTTATTCATATGAGATTCATGCCATATTGCCACTATTACCTTTTGTGTGGTGTTTTGTAATTCCCATAACTGTATTATTTGTGTAATATACATTAATTTATTTTTATTTACATATTCATTGTATGATACCTCTTTCAGGGGTTTTATGTTTCTCATGTTACCAAATTGGTAAGGGTTATTTCACAATCTCTTCATTATCCGAAGTTGTTTATACATAATTATCTACTGGGACATCATTATCATCCACATACATGTTTCATAAAAATGTATTTCCAAACATTCATAATATTTTACAAAATATTGATTAAAGTCATTTATACCCTTTTTTGACTTTTTATAAGATGTTTATAAAAGGAATGTTTTTGTCATTTTTCAAACAAGGTCCTTTTTTAACCTTTTCGACGGAATTAAGGCAAGAATTTCTTTTTAACTTATACGGAGGGTGCGATTATTCTATGCCATTATAAAATCATTGAATCTTCCCTTACAAGCATATATGAATATTTTTTAATTAAATGTTTTATTTTAAAATTATGAGACTTCTAAATGATTTCAAAAAAAAAGAGATATTTCTCTCAAATTGTTTTGATTTCATCAGTGTCAACATCCATTGATAAATTTTACACTTTTTTGAAGATGATTTTTTATGATACAAATATTACATATTTTATTTAAGTTTATTTGAAATGTTTGACTATTAATGAGTTATTTTTATGCCATTAATGGTTTATGATTAATGTTTTGGAATTTCGTATGCTTGTTTTAATGAGAATGTTTATGTTATATTTCATCATCTTCATAAGATGAATGTGTTGGACTAGTATGTTCTGAGTTGGGGATTGGTAAAAGTAAGCCCTCCGGGTTGGGTTCTGGTTATAGCAGACCCTCCTGGTTGGTGTCTGGTTTTTGGAGGCACTCTGGGTTGGTTTCTAGTTATTAGAGGCACTCCGGGTTGGAGTCTGGTTACATAGGCTCTCAGGGTTGGGTTCCGATTACAATTATCCATTCGGTTTTGGAACAAGGCCTTGACAAAGAAACTAATTTTCGGCATTATGATTTCCCTTATTATGAAAGTGGTTATTGATATTGCACGTGATTATTTGATTAGCAGAATATCCATGTGAATAATTATATGGTGTAATTTCATTTTATCTTTTCCATATTATGGTGAAGTTCATCTTTAAAAGGCTTTTGTTTTAGTTATACAATGCCTTAAATGTTTATACTTATTTATGACAGTTTCCACTGTATTTTTATCCTTACTGAGAATTTGAGGTCACCCCATTCTATGTCTTATTTTTCCCATGATTCCAAGAAGTAATTTATTAATGGCCTGTAGGGATAGTATGAAGAGATATTAAGACAATATGTTTTTGTAGTTTTCTTACTTTATAATGTAATGTAACACATATGAATATATCAAGTGTTTCTAGGACTACTAAACTAATATGTATTTCGAGACATGATCTTTTGTGATCATGCCAATGTTATGTAATAATGCACCGACTCTAGGAAACCGGGGTCTGAGCATTACAGTTGGTATCAGAGGAAGTTTAGTACAAACCATGGATGCTAGATTTAGATAAACTATGATTATACCACATAGACCTAAGATTGATTTTGAGGATTAGTATATAATAAATTCCTAGAATTGTGGTATTGTAGAGATTTTGTGATTTTTCCAAGAAATACATCACTGTTTGGAAACAAGCAGGAAGAGGCGGCTCTGGAACAGATGTACGTAGGTGTAAAACATGAAAACACTGCATTGTGTGAGACTCGAAAGGGAAATAGTACACGAAAACAGGCCTTGCTGCACTTTTGGTTTTGAAACTCCTACGGAATATGCTTAGGCTAATTCTCGTTTTCATTACAAACCATTATGAAGGGTTTATGAGTACATAATTCCTCAAAGAATACATTTTTATGATTATGGATTATATCCATAAACTATTTAATTTATGTTAAGTGTTTTACAAGTTTGGGATTTGGTATTGTTAATCATAAGCTAATATATTGTATGCCATTGTTTTGAAATGGTGACCAGTAGAATGAATGAGAACTCCAGCAATGCACATGATCAAAAGAGAAAGACAGATCATATCTTTCATGGTCTTAAGCCAGAATTTATAAGGTAAATTGTTTCCCATGTATTATCATCATATGAAGAAATAATATAATTTGTTTATAATATAAGTAAAATTTTTTTGGAGTCCTATAGATTTGAAGGGAATGCAGAGAAAAAAATTATGGTAAAGAGAAAGACAGATAAAGGGAAGAAGGTAAAGAAGGATTTTTCCATATGTGATAACTGTGGAAAGAATCACCATGTAAAATGATTGAAGGGAATGGGGGTATGTTATAATAGTGGAGAAAAAGGAAACCACATTCGTGATTGTGAGGGTAAGAAAATGGTTTTAAATGTACAATGCTTCATCTGCAAAGAGTGGGGACACTACATGAATCAATGTTCAGATCATCAAAGTATGCCCCAAATGATGCTATTAGATAATAATAATGTTATGATACTACCAAAGATAAAGAATAATGACTAGTGTTCTTATGTTTTTATTAAATAATTATTTCATTTGAGTGTTGTATCAACGATGTACTGGTTATATGAATTATGGAGATAAATAAGGATTGAACTACAGTATTATTTCATTGTGTATTTGAGATTATATGGAACTATGAAAGGTTACTCAATAATGAGTTAAACATTTTTTTGAAAATACATGGTTGAAGGAAAGGTAATCCTTAATATGGTCTTGATACTGAAGTAGTAATTTTTTAATAATATATGGTTGATTTGGATAAATTATATTGGATATTATTGACTACCTTGGCAATGATTAATAGTTTGTTTATTTTATTATTGTTAGAATATTCAATGTTTTTGGATATAAGGAATATATCTATATTATATAAGGAATAAAGTAACATGAATGTAATAAATATGGTTGTATGGTAATTCATGATGTTACCATATTTTAAAAGAATACATGATTATGTTATTCACATGTTATTACATGGAAAAAAAGATCTTCATTATATTTAACTTCCTTATATATTTTGGACTGTGAGTTTGGACAGAAGTAATTTGGATAATTCTAAAGGTTGGAATGGATTATACTTTATATTTTGTACAATTGTTAAGGTTAATGGTTTTATGAAGATTATTTTTGCATTGTTCTAAAAAGGACAACCCAGAGGTCGGCGACAACCTATCACGTCCGGCAAGGCCATGAGACTTGAACCCGCAACCGAATGGCGAAAAGGGTGTATCACCTACCACTAACCCATGTGATATCCTGGATTGAATAATGTAATTTTTTTAAAAGGACTGATAGATGAATTATAAATTCATTTTTTGGAACCTTATATGAATAGGATAAATAGAATATGTTTTTTAAGTTCTATTATCTTTTTGAGTAAAAGATGAGTTTGTGGTAGAAATTAGTTAAAATATGGAACTCTACATGACATGAATAATTTTATCATATCTTATTCTTTGAAGAAATAAATTCTTAAAAATTAGGTAGGGAATCTTAAAACAAAAAAATGTGTTATCCTAATACCTTACGATTTGTTGAACTGATGGTATTTTAAATCATCATAGATTGGTGGCTTTGAGTCCGACAATTCTACAATTGTTTGTGATTGATGACCTCTATCACTCAATATAACTATTTATGTTTTTCCTCCAATATGGCCTCTCTATTTTCCACTAATGTTCTACAAATCGAGATCATAATTTGGTGGAGAATTTGTTATTCCCCTTTTCCTCTTATTAAGACTAAATTTTATTAACCCAAATATCCGATGTGGGTTTCCCCACTAAGGGATTTTCAATTTTCAACCATTTATTTTCGAAGAACAATTTCAAATTGCGAGGATGCAATTTATTGGAGGGAAGAATGTAACACCCCATGATTTAATTTTACGTTATTTCTTAAAAATATTTCAATAACTTGTAGTACACGCAACACCGAGTTCAAGAACACCACAAGATTAACAAACTAGCCATTCAAAAGAAGTTATGAATAGTATTAACTGAATTATGAACATTATATAATCCTTATAATCTTAGAATCCATATCATGAGTTTCTTAGACATAATTTAATGACAAATTAATTTTTCTAGATAAAAGAATTAATTTTCCAAAAATGAAATTTTACCGCCTTTTAATGTCGAAGCCTTTTTAAATCCAATATTTGAAACTTTTATATATAAAATTTGAAAAAATAAAAATATTCTTTAAAATCAGGACATAAGAATTTTGTTTCAATAATGTTTTGGTGTTTTTATGATAACATTCATATTTTGGTGAATAGTGAAAAGTACTATATTTTAACTGAAAACAACTTTTTAAATAAAAATAATTTATATTGTTAAAATATAAAATTTAATGGTTTTTAAGTATAAATAGATTATATTTTTACCTTTTAATACAATGATGGTCATTGTTAGTAATTTCACTTTGAAATTGGACATAAACAGTGTTAAACTTTTGGTTGTAATTATTTCTTAAAAATACGTCTTTTGGATTTGACAACGGGAATTAATTTTAAATTAATAAATGATACATATATGTTTTTAATGTGGTAAAATAGACTAAATATTGAATTCGTAATATCTAAATTATCTTAGGGTAATATTTTGGAACTTTTCAGATTACCTTTATATTTTGATTAATAGTGAAAATTACAAAATTTAAATTAAAAACAACTTTTTTAATCAAAATAATTTATAGTGATAAATTATAAATTCCAGTGTTTTTAAAGTATATTTAGAATATATTATTACCATTTCATATGATTTTGGTCATTAGACATAATTTCACATTTACACCGGACATATACAACTGTATATCTTTTGATAGTTATTATCTCTTAAAAACATGCATTTTGTTTTAACAACTGGAATTAAAGTTAAATTAATTTATTCCACTTCTGTGTTTTGAATTTGGAAAAATGGACTCCATATTTGGAATCAAGATGCCCCAATTGTGTAAATAGATAATTTTATTTTTATACATTTTGAATAATTACTTCGGTAAATATTTTATTTACCATGGTTAAAGGGTAAATCTGGTAAATAAGGGTAAAAAAATAATATTATAATAATAATAAATTCCCTAAAACGTTTCTTAACCCTATTTTTTGATACATGTCCGACCATGAGAATCACTGAGTCGATTTTGGGACCTCATGGATCAACTTGTACATGGTAATGAAACTTTATATTAATTAAGTTAATGTAAATACAAAATAACATAAGCATATATCTTTTAGAAAAACAATTTTTACATAGAGTTATATATAATATATTTTCGACTATAAAAATTCATTAAAAATATAAAAAAATTTACTCTATAATGGTAGTTTATTTATAATTTTTAGACATTTTAAAATTAAAAATATATATGACACAATAATGATGCAATATTTTCGTTATTAATGAAAGAATCAAATAATTGATATTATAAATGTTAAAAGAAATATAATTTGAATGTTACGATAACATCCATGAATTTTATTGGTTAATATTACATTTTATTATTGCTTTAATGAATTTAATTAGAATAAATAATGTTTTAAAGACTTTAACAAAAATCAATTATTAAATATAGTCAAAATTGACATAAAAGAGTTTTTTAAAAAATATATTATATTATTAATTGATATTATATTCCTAAAAATATAATAGATAGACAAAAGACTTATATAATGATAGGTGTATCGTTAATGGACCACTTTAAGGTCGCTTGTATGTATATAGTATGTTTATTAACAATATATTATGAAAATACAAAGTGACATGGTAAGTTTAAAACTAATTAACCAAGAGTTAAAACTAAAAGATAAGGTTAATATAATGACCCAAACCTGTCTAAAATATATTGGTTGAAAATAATTAGACCCATACTTACCATAGACTTTTAATAATCAACTTTGGAGCCATTAGAAGCCAAATATGAATTTATTATAAATTATTACTTTAAGTTTTTCCTAAATAGCCCTTTTCCCCCTTATAAAAGAACACCAATTATAACCAATTTTTCACACCTTCATAGACTTTTTGTTCGGCCAATCTCTGACCAAATACTCTCTCAACTTCCCTCACTTCAACTAGGAGGCCTTAGTTTGACCAGATAGCCAACTTATGGATCCCTTTTGATCAAATCAAAAGGAAGAACCCAACGAAAAGGTAATGTTTTCACAACCCTTTTTCATGTTAATTTCTTCTTCAACTTCTTCCTTATTTGTTATTTCATGTATAAAATAATAAATCCAGTATCTTCTATATAATTTGATGTTATTATAAATATGGTACATCCATATTCATTATTCTATCCATCCTTTGAATGAAAAGTCACCATACATGCGTACGTACGGCTTACCGTCTCCACGTCGTGGTGTAATTGTTATTCAAAATAATATTATTTGGATGGGTATAATAATGATGTGTAATTCATGTAAATAATAAATATAACATGATAATTATTCTGTATATATGATATAACTTCCATTTATATATTATTTTAATATCAAAAGAATGATATTGTCGGTCGTTCGTACGTACGGACAACCGTGTCCACGAATGCGATGAGATTCATTCCCCATCGTATCCATTCAAGTATAATTTTCATTTGAAGATTAAAAATAATTATTAAGGAGTTGATATCATTCTAGATATGAATAATATACAAACCTATCCATAACCAACATGGCTTATATAACAAAACATATAAAAGAAAACGAGTTAGTTAACACCCGAAACGACGATAATACAATGATATTATTAACAAAGTAGTGTTAAAAGATCATATATGATATCATGTTAATGTATATGATTATTTTATAACATAATAACAATTATTTCACCATTATACAGGAGGTTAACCTACCCTAAACCAAGGAAAAGTACAAGGTAAGGGGTTTTATTCCACTCCTTATTCTTGTGAGATTCATGCCATATTGCCTCTATTGCCTTTTGTATGGTGTATGTACTGCCCATAATTGAATTAATTGTGTAATAAAATTTAATATATGTGTATTTACATATTCATTTTATGATAACTATTTAATGGGTTGTATGTTTCATAAGTTACAAAATTGGTAAGAGATATTTCACAATCTCTTCATTATCCGATGTTGTTTATACATAATTATCTAATGGGGCCTCTTTATCATCCACAACCATGTTCCTTAAAAATTTATTTGAAAAAATTCTTACTATACTATAGAATATGGGTTAAAGTCATTTATAACCTCGTTTGGCTTTTTATAATAAGTTTATAAAGGAATATTTCCGTCGTTTTTCAAACAAGGTCCTTTTTTAAACTTTTCGACCAAATTAAGGTACGAATGTCTTTTTAACATATACGGAGGGTGAGGCTATTTTCCACAGTTATAAAATATTTTAAGCTTCCCACACAATATTATAAGGATTTTTTCAAATTAAATGTCTTCTTTTATAATTATGTGACTTTTAATTGATTTAAAAAACAGATATTTCTCTCAAATAGTTTTGATTTCATCTATGTCAACATCCTTTGATTAATTTTAAACTTGTTTGAAGTTGATTTATTATGATAAAAATATTCCATATTGTATTTAAGGTTTTGTGATATGTTTGACTATGGATGAGTTATTTTTATGCCATTAATGGTTTATGATTAATGTTTTGTCCCTTTGTATACTTGTTTTAATATGAATGTTTATGTTATATTTCATTATATTATTAAGATAAATGTGTTGGACTGGTATGTTCTGGGTTGGGGACCAGTAAATGTAAGCCCTCTGGGTTGGGGTCTAGTTATAGCAGACCCTCTGGGTTTGTGTCCAGTTATTAGAGGCACTCCGGGTTAGTGTCCGGTTATTAGAGGAACTCTGGGTTGGAGTCTGGTTTTGGAGGCTCACCGGGTTGGGTTCCGGTTATAGTTATCTCTAATGTCTTGGCCCGAGGACTTGAGAAAGAAATTATAGTTCAGTATTATGCATTCCCTTGTTATGAAAGTGGTTATTGATATTTCATGTGATTATTCGATTAGTAGAATATCCAAGTAAATAATTAAATGTAATTATTTCATTTTATCATTCCCATATTATGATGAAGTTCATGTTTAAAAGGGTTTTGTTTTAGTTATACATTGCATTAAATGTTATTGCTTATTTATGAAAGTTTTGGATGTATTGTTATCCTTAATGAGCATCTGAGCTCACCCCTTTCTATGTATTATTTTTTCAAGGATTCTAAGAATTAATTTATGAATGACCTGCAGGGATAGTATGAGGAGATATAAAGAAAAGATTTTGTATTAGTTTTTTTACTTTATAATGTAATGTAAGTCTTAAGAATATATCTATTGTTTCCAAAACTACTAAAATAATCAATCTTTTGAGTCTTGATCTTTTGTGATCTTGTCAATGTTAGTTAATAAGGCACCGAATCTAGGTAACCGAGGTCGGGGCATTACGTGGGTGATTCTGAGACTTGTTTAATAAGGCCCATCACCTAGAGGAAACCATGAAGCATAACAAGCTAGAATGATAGTTTCTTTCTGAAATTCCCTCAATAAGGGATGCTAAGGATTATACTACTCTAGTGGAACTGATTGAAGCCCCCATGAAACTGATGTTATTAATAGTGGAACCACCTCTACAGCCTCGCAGAGTCCCTCCACCTCAGGCATAGCCTCCTGCCCAGCAGTGCCCTCCTCATAATCGGCAGGAACCCCCATGTAATGTGCTGCCACCACACAGGCAAGATAACTATGTCTCACCTCCCCGACAAGCTCCCACAACACCTCATCAAGGCCAGGTTCCAAGATCACCCTTCCCGGACCTGAGAAATTGGACCCAATCATTTAACGAGGAGGTGGATCTCACTGATCACCCCAATTACTGCCCTATCATCGAATCTTGGGGAACAACCTCAAATAGTGCTTTGGGTTTAAATATTGGATTCAAGGCCAGGTTGTTAACAACATAGTTATATTAGGACCAACTATGGTATAGGTGGAATGTGTCTTTATGAAGAAAGATAGTGTTAGTTTTAGTGAAGGTGAGTTGCATCAGTTTTATAATAGTGGGTCATAGAAGTTCAAATAATTAATGGATCATAAGGTATTCACCTGGGCCCACAGTATTATCTGTGTATCTCTTAATCGACTTTTCCTTCAAAATATGTTGTGTCACATGAAAACACGACTATAACATCAATGACTCATCCTTCCTGTTCCCAAAATAGATTTGATCAGTGACACAAGGTAAAACAAAGTCCCTTTACGACTCCATCATCATCCCATACTCTTAGCGACTTCATAACCCTATAGATGGTGATTCCCCATAGAATAATTTTAATAGTGAGATAATATTTAGGTCACTATCATGGGTATTATTCACTTAGCACTGTGGAGTTGGTAAATCCCTATATGATTTCTGATGGTGATGATCACCCGAAAGATCCACCCAATGTTCCCACCCATCGCTAGCATCGATGAATTCGTGGTAATATGGGTCGTCGAAGATACTCTATCAGTACCATCTTCTAGGGTGTTCATGCCACTAAAACAAGACAACAAACCCTATGCAGAGCTCAGTAAGTGAAACCTTGTGATCTGGTGTCACCATGTCCTCCTTCACCGCCATTTGTGTTACATGATCATGAGGAGCCACCTAGATTATGTAGTGATCAGGCACACTCTGTTACGGATCTTCTCCGGTCATCTAAGCCACATCTAGTAGTCTCTCCACATGTTTTTACTAGATACCAACATGATAATCATACCACTAGTCAACCATCAGTTCACCCAGAAGGGGATATCATGCCCCCTACTGTAGAACGACCTGTTGTAACTAAAATATCATGCTTGGTATAGAAGTACAATGTCTTCAAGCATCATTTAAACATTACAGGGACTCTCTATATCCTTGAGGTATTTTTCTTATCACCAGATATTACTAAAGACCATGTTGAGGCTTTATGAATCCCCCTCTCATTAGAGATAGTGGTAGCTATTGCAGAGGCCTTCCAGGGTGAGGTATTCGAGCAAGCCGAATGCCAGAACATTATCTATTTATCTAGAAAAGATAAAGGATCTCCCATATGTGGGCACATTCAACATTCGAATATTAGTATCCACATCAATTGCGTGGATCTTTTTCATTGTCTTGTCAACAAAAACTCTTGTATCAACCAAATCCTGACCTGAACCCTCCGAATGATGGGGCTATCCAAGGATCACCTATGTCCCTCGGACCTAAAAATACAATGTAATGATAAGATAGAACATATTTCGATCAATATAATCCACCTGAAGACCCATTTCAGTGGTCTAGTAGCCAACACCGAGTTCATGGTTGACTCACATTACACTACGTACAACGCGTTGATGGGTAGGACATGGCTTCACCTACATGTGGAGGTCCCATAATCATGTCACCAGTTCCATAAGTAATACCATAATGTTCGAGTGGGTGTACACCATGGTGGTGCATCTGCCTTTTCCTCTTGTGAAGACTTAAATCTAGATGCCGACTATTACAAGATCAAGGGCATGTAGATTGAGGCTAATGAGGATGAAAATGCTATGGTTGTGACTGACCTGAGGATAGATCTAGATGATGCCTACAAATTTTCAATGCAACAATTGAAGGATATGATACATGATATAGAAAAATTCTTCACTGTTTTAGGAATGAGGGGGAATTACATTCCCAAGTCTAAGAGACATTATAATATTACCTCATATTCCTACACAAACCTGGCCCAGGTTGTCTAAGATCCCCCTAATCCCAATATATATTTGAATGTCCAACCCATGGAAATGGATGTATGCCACACCAACTTGTTTGACCATGATGGGATAGACTTGATCCCACCGACACACAACTATATATTTTTTATCATCATGTGTGTCTTCTTGGGGCGATGACTAAATGGTATTGAGTCAACATCTTTCAATGTTATGGTTTCGACAACACATGAGTCTCCCAATGCTGGGTCGATTTCCATCGAGGATGGAACCAGCTTCTGATCTGGATCTGTTAACTCAAAGGAATATCCTACCACTAAGGACCCCTCCTACATAAGTGAATAAGAGGATTTAAATTATGGTCCTCCATATTTAGAAGAGGGTATCTCCACCATGGTCGATGAACTAGTACATGTGATCCTGGGTAGAGAAACGGATCTAAAAACTACATTTATCAGTGTCGATGTGCATGTTGAAGAGAAATAGTGGTACATGGACATCCAAAATCATCACCGTGATGTATTTTTCTGGTCTTATGATGATATTACAGGACTATACCCTCAGGTATCTATACACCACCTCGATCTCCCGACAAATCAAAACGGGTTAATGCAGCCTCCAAAAAAGATGCACCCTTCTCATGGTGTCATTATTGAGGCCAAAGTTGACAAGATCATTATAGCCATCTACATAGACAAGGTTCACTACTACAAATGGTTATCCCACATTATTCCTGTCAAGAAGAGAAACATACCAATATGAGTCTGCAATGAATTTTGGGATCTCAACTGTCACTATATGAATGATGCTTTTTTCCCTTCCTGTAGTGGAGTTGTGGATTGATTACACAACTAGGTTTCAAGACCTCTACTTCATGGATGGGTATTCTAGATATATCCAGATCAGAAAGGATCCTGAGGATAAGGAGTTTACAGACATTAGGGAACCAAAAGGTACTTTCTTCTACTAGGTAATTCCCTTAGGACTAAATAATTTAGGTCCAACTTATCACTATACCATGCCTTCCATTTTTAATATTATCCTCATTACATTCATGGAATGTTACATGGATGATATTGTGGTGAAATATTTCCAGTGTTAGGACCACCTTGAAGACTTTGATAAAGTGTTTGGCTTCCTCTGTTCCCTCCACCTTAAGATGAACCCATTGAAGTGTGACTTTAGGGTTTCCTCTGGAATGTTTCCCAGCTTCATTGTCTGATATAGGGGCATCGATATTGACCCAGAGAAGATAAATTACATTAGAGAGATGTCTCCCCTAAGAAACATTTAGGAGCATTATGGATTTCATGGCCACTTGGCCTACATAGACTAATTCGTCATGAAATTGGCTGGTAGGAGTAATCCCTTTTATATATACACGTAGAAAGGATTAGTCAATCAATGGGATGAAGAATTTCAGACTGCTTCCAAGAAAATCAAGAAGTATCTCCCCCAAACTCTATCCTAATTCCATCTATTTCATGAAAACTATTGGTCATTTATGTGACCTCCCTACAATGATCTCTTGACACCCTTATCTCCTAGAACAACAATGTGATAATAGATAACAATATTTCCAATATCAGCCACATAAACCTTCATATAGAGACCAAATACTACCCCCATCATGAAAATACTCCTTGAACTAGTATTGATAGTACATAAATTGTGACATTACAAGTATTACAATGAGGTACAACTAGTGTTCTGATTGTATCCTCTGAAGGACATCCTGAACTACTCCATTTTACCAAGTTCACTTGGCCCTTTGCTCTCTAGGGACTTAATGGCTTGGGGCCATATCCACTGGCGAGAGCTCGCCATTGCAGAGTCATCAAGAATGCTATGAATTTCATTTACATGTGGGCAATGTAAATTCTTCTTATGTAGGTAGAGGACCGCTATATCATTGAATTTGTGAGAATAAACATCATCTACCGTTTTGGAGTCCCTCACGCCATTCTCACCGAAATAGAACCAACATCCAAGTAGCCAAGTTGATGAAATTGTATGCCATGTAAAACATCCATTTTATCTATACCTCCCACTATCATGCACAAGATAATGTGTAGATCGTGGTACTTAGAAAAACCCTCTCTATTATATTTCAACAAAATGGTTGGTCAGAAAATGAATAGTGGGCTAGACAAACTCCACAATGCTTTTTGGGCTTATCAGACAATGACTGGAAATTCCACACATGTGACTATATTCACTGGATTGTGGCATATAGGTTTTGATACCCATAGAGATTCAGTTTCCTCCATTACACACAGATTCCTATGATCGTCAAGCACCAGATAAGGTTGCTAAAATCCGTTTGGTTGAATTGTAGGCACTCGAAAAGAATAGGCTTTGTGACCTAAACAATCTGGAATGGAATCAGAACAAGATATCCATTGATTTTGACAAGAAGGTTTTTCTTTCACTCTTTCATTCAAGTTGACAATGTGTTGGCCCTGAGTTCAAATATGATGCATGGTAGGAAACCACCATAATTGGATTCCAGAATGGGAAGGACCTTCCATCATTCTCAAGGTTTATCCCAATGGTGTGTACTCTATAGCTACCTTGTATGGAGAACATATAAAGCCTCCCACTAATGTAAAATTACTCAATAAATATATTTTTGTACCATTTTTATGTTATACTTTACCTAAAATTGTTACATACCACATGAAATTAAATTGTATTTCCTCCTGCAAGATGTTAAACAGTATAGGGTCCTACATGACCATAAACTAGTATGCCCTACATGATATTAAATTGTATGTTGTCTCACAAGATGTTATACTATATTTGGTCCTACATGACCTAAAATTTTTACATCCTGCAAGACATTAAACTTATTTTTCATCCCACATAACAATAAACTGTAAACTAGTCTAAGCTCAATGACCATAATCTAATATCTATATGGTCCCACATGATCTTAAACTGTTCCATCATCGCTATATGATGCCAAAATGTGTGTTTTTCCAAACCGAATGATGTAAAACTACTCATCATTCATCCTCATCACATGACATTTAACTACTTGGTCCCTTCAAGAACAATGTATGGCTTGATTCCCATCCTTTTGAGATATTATGGAATTTTCAGACGCCTAGTCTTGAGTCCTACCCTAGACCCCTCTTTGACTATCTCCCTAGGTATAGTTTCCTTTAAATATCACAGATGGTTTAGTGTCGCATTCTCTGGCCACAATCATGGTAGGATCATGATAATATCACCGTTTAATGTTCATTCTTCTATCTTCCCACGTCTTCCCTGCATTACGTTAAACATCATGACCCTTTCAGAATTACATGTTCTTTAATTACCTTCCTTATTGGATACATAGGAATGCCTAGACATTTCGTTCATATGACAAATACCAACTCTATAATCTCTATATGGGTGCAATCAAATTGTGTGTTCAAGGCTTTTACCTCATTCACATCATGTTCACGAGGACCGCACCATCTATCTCTCTCCCTAGATATCTCCACCTCTTTCTTCATCCTGCATGACGTTTAACTCCATAGGCACACTTATTATTCATGCTGACCCTTAATTAGGGTTTCCATCATCTTTAAAATCCAAAAGTGCCCCTAAAAAGTAATGTTACTTAGCCTAAAGAATCTAATATAATTTTAGGATAACATCCTGGAGGCCCTTGAATGAAAAATTGATACAAGTCCCACACTGTGAATAAGGTCAGCAGTCAACAGTCATTTGTTTTTTCCATTTCAGGCCACATGATATGGATGCTTTGTTTGAAACATTCTCAACATTTATCATTTATCATTGTCACCAACCCCTTATATACAAAATATTTGGGGTAGTGGTTCATTTCGGGCGGCTATCCCATAAATTTTTTACATGCTTTGGTTTGGAGTGTGAGTCCAACTATCGTACAATTCTATATTGGGGAGATCCATGTCCTATCCAATGTTCCCCACAGTGATCATTTCTCACCTGGGCCTAGAAAAATGCTGAAAATTGAAGGGTCATGTGTCCACAGTTAGAGATATATTCCCATAAACTAGGATCACCATCATCTACATTGAAAGATGTTAATATTCACACCATCAATGACTTCCTATCTCAGGTCCATCGATCCTTTTTTTCCCTTGGACCATGTTATAATTCATGAATGTGCAGTATGGCTTGGATTCTATGTACTCATTCATGTAGGGATATTTTTCAACTTCACATACATCCCATTTGGACTACCCTACTTTATCATCCTTATAACAAGATGCTAAACTAGGAACTGGATGAGACTTCCCATCTTAGATCCCTCAAATTTTTTTGGCCCCCTGGATGAAGTCCTTGTTCTGGATCATATATTGTGGCATGGGCTTATGTAACCATTCACATCGGGTTTCTCATTGTTCCATAAAAATCCATCATTGAGATACCTTCCCCCTGTATGCATTCTTTCCACATGACATAAAACTGTACATCATCTAACAGAACTATGTGTTGATGGATTCATATCCTTAAGTGATACATAAGGCCACCTAATCATTTAGTATTTGTGTTTATCCCCATTTCATAGAAACCCCATTATATTTCAGCCCCACCTGGCCCGAGTTCTCCCAGGAGAGGGTTATGTGTCATTGTAAAGATTTATGTCCTCATTCACGACGAGTTTGTAACATCCATGCCACATTCCTTTTTCCGCCCTAAGAGCTATTTACCCCCTTGTTCTACACTAAATTATTCATGGTGGTTTCTATTAATTTGTCCCCCACAACCCTCCTGGGTAGTTGAAAAATGTGCTAAAGAGGACTCTAGTTCAACACCTAGAGTGTCGAATCATACATGGACATGTTATCACCCATCCTCAGGCTTCATGATCCTCTTTATTTGGGATTCCATCACCATTCAAATCCAATAGCACCCTCGAATGGTACATATACCTAGCCTAAGGGTCCTCCTATAGTTTCGGGAAAATGTCCTTGAGGATCTAGAATGAAAAATTGATATAGGTGCCATTTGGAATTATGGTCAGTGGTCAACACACATTTTTTGTTTTCGTTTCAGGTCACACAATGTGGATTCAATGTTTTGAACATGGTCAACAGATATCCTCTATCATCACCCCCATCAAGTCTTTAATATTGGTTGTAGGACTCAAATCATTTTCTACTTCCTCATATCCATGTGGAATTCTAAAACTCTTGGTAATGTCCCTCAGTGCACATTAGCATATTGGATTGGAATATTCGTAGTTTGGCATCGTCTGGGACACCGCACTGATTTCCCCTTTGCATGTATTCATTGTTTTTTCAAATTACATATCAACCATTGTTTCCCACATAGATCTTAACTCTCATGGTATTAGGGACATGGTAATGGTTTTCACCCATTTCGAAGACTCTCTATTATATATGAACATAAACTATGATCTAAATGTCCCTACTGAAAGGAGTAAAACATCATTTCATTCTCATTAATATGTACAGCTTGATTCCTATCCTCGTTTAATACGTATGAATGCCTGAGCATCTTTTCGATGGGTGGAGCTTAGGATTACCCTATTTAACTTTCTGGATCGACCAATTATCAGTGAATTTATGTAGGATTGCATGGTGTGGTGTGGGACCACATCCTCATTCATGTTGGGTTTTCAATAGATGAACAACATACTCCATTTTCTAGGAGCTATTATCCCCTTCATCTCGTCATCTCAGAACAACATATGGCTTGATTTCCATCGTTATGGGATACATAGAATTACCTAGGAATTTCATCATTGGATCTAGCCCCTTACTCCCAGAACATTACTTCCCCATTTTCCAACATCTTCTTCCCTGGGATCGTGTGTGGTGAGGTGCGGACCTCTTCCTCACACACATCGGGTACCCTTCATCACACCATGTGTATTCTTGCCTAAAACCACATTTCTTCTACATGATTCCATTCTATATGACCTCAAACTATGATTCCTGGTCCCACATGAATTTAATCTTTTGTGTATTTGTTGCATGATGTTAAAATTCTATGGTCGGTCCTATCATTTGACCCAAAACAATGACCTTATTGTATTGTACACATAATTAAAATCAGCACTGCATTGTGATTTTCTCACTCGAGGGGACATCATGTTTGGTATTGGTCATCCAAAATACAAATTTTAAATGCCTATATGTGTCTTGAATCATGATGAGACACCATTATTCTCCATCATATGTTTATCGAATACAAAAAAAACATCCATCCAAAAGTACATACAAGATCAATCAAATTCCTCTTCTTTGGGTGTGGGGGCCAGACCTGCACGATTGTATTGTGCCTAGAACTAATACCCTACCATTCCACTAGTAGAACTACGTATGGAAGGATATCAATCATAATGGTGTATGTATGAATTCCCATGTAATTTGACACAGGCCCATCACAACTTTCATATTTAGTCCATTTACCAAAAACCTCTTCTGGGAACACATGGTTTGATGTGGGCTTATGTCCCCATTAACATCATGTTTTGAAATGTCAGACCACATGTTTCCCTCACTCCATTATATCTCTATACCAAACTCTAATACCATTAAACTATGATTTTGCCATAATTTTCGCAAGACATCAAACTGCATGAAAATATAGATAACTATGTATGGCATGATTCACATCCTCATGGGATATGTAAGAATTCATAGACATGCTATCAGTAGGACTATCCCAAAGAATCATAAATCCTACCCCATTTTCAGCAACTTGGACCGAATTCCTTTGGATGTATGTCATGTGGAGAGTACCTCTTGGGCACTCATTTGTATCAGATTGTGAAACAAACAAACCGTGTGCCTCCCCAATCTTTTCACAACCTTGTCTGAGTTCTATGGACCTAAACTAAGATCTCTGTATGAGAGCTACCCATCGAGTTCTACTACATTTCCATCCTACGAGGAAATCATTAAATCAGGTCCCCTATTAATGGTACACCCTACAACAATAAGTGAGGAGTATGCGACCCCAATACCCTTTTCCTTGTGAAGAAACTCAACTCCCCCTATCTGATAAATCTTATGGTAATACTCAGATGCATCATGAAAAAGAGCCTAAGGTGTGGAATTAACACGTGGAAACTCCCTCATTTCATGTTTGGATTCATGATCACTTTATTCGGATACTCATACACTTACAAGTCTGAAGGCACCCCCTTACCAGCATGTTCTCATACCACATAGGATCAAATACCATCTTGGGCCAATGCCCCTGGAGACCTCAGACAACATTTGAGATAGGTCCCACGTTTCGAACATGGTCAGCATCCAACCCTAATTTTTTTCTTGATTTCCCGACTAATGCAATGCTGATACTATATTTCAAACATTTTCACAAGTCATACTCTATCATCATGCCAATAACATTATGATCTAGATTGTCAGAAACATAATTCACATCTTTCCACCACCTTATGTTTAAGTGTAATTCCAGCGCACAGTTTTACACCTCCATGAATCTATGTGCATTAATAAAGTGGGTCAATAATTTTGGAATTTCACTCCCCAATTATTCCATTTCCCCAAATGTGTGCCTTTAGATAATAGGAAATCTCATAGCTACCCCATGATTCCAACATCGATCACAACTCTTTTGGTCTTTGTAGTGTTGGTGGTGTGTGTACTGGTGCAGTAACACTGCACAAGCCCTTCATCTCACTTGACGTTAAACTGTGATTCATGAACTATGTATGGATTTATTCCCATCATAATGGGGTATATAGTAATGTCTGGGAACATTTCCCTAGGCCCACCCTCATTTTTTACTTTCGGACCATTGACCTTAAAATCTTCCTCTGGGGAAACATGGAGTGTTGTAGAATCCTTATGTATTTATTCACGTCAAGTTTAGAGCAACCACATCGCACACATACTTCCTGGGATCTCCCCTTGCACTACCCCTACTATCATATGATGTTAAATTGCATGAGTACACGTGTCCTTAACACATGAAACTAAACTGCGGTTCTACCCTGAACTTGTTCATGAAGCCTCATGTTAAATACGAGATGTGCTAATTTCCTCATTATGGAGGGTTTCCTCTACCAATCTTGTTATCCAACCACACTATGTTTAATAACTACATTTTTCTTTATTCACACCCTTGTAAGATATGTAGTAATTCCTAGGAATTTCAAATCTAGCCAATCCTGGTGGTAATTAACCCTTCTTATCCCTTGGCCCCGATCATGGTCTATGCGGTATGACCATGTAGCTATGTGAACTGTTCACACTGTACGACATTTATATAAATATATATTGTCCTCCTTGGTATGATGTAAAACTGAAAGGTACTTTAGGTCCTTATCGTAGAGGTCCTGCTAAGAAGTAGGTATGATCCCTGATCAGACCGACGCGCTCATGTAATCTGTCTTCACCATAATGGCATAATTTGAAGATTGTTGGACTCCATTCAAACAACCATTCACTCCACCCACTGTGCTTTGTGTTCCAGTTATTCAGAACCTCTCCTTATTTAACGTATAAAAGAACCCCCTAACAGTACGTATTATCAACATATAGATCACCTACTTCTTTTGGGCTAGTAGACTACTAGAAATGTTTTTGAGTCAGGCCCCATGTTGTGAATATGGTCAGCGGTTGGCCCTCATTTGTTATGCCCATACTAGTCTAACACAATAGAGATGTTTTTTTAACACAGTCAACAGTTATACTTAATGGACACACCACCACCACAATATTATGAATTTTTTGTATTGTGAATCAAAGATTCCACAACCCCTCTCCTTGGGATGATTCTAACACCAATAATGTTACCCAGCCCGTGCACTAGAGCATGTTGAACGAATTGAACATCGACTAATCTGAGAACATCTCCCTCCAATCAGGACTCCACATTTCTTCCTGGATATCCTTATTGGTCGTTCACACCCTGAATGTCTTAAGCATGGTAGAAAAACTCAGTTTCAGAAGGAACAATGAGTTTTTATCCCTTATTTCTCACATTGGGCCTGACACACATTAGTTATGGATTTATCATTGGGTATTTCATGAATTTACTAGGCCTTCAGTAGTGAAAAATGAATAACTGAACCCATGAATTCATCTAAAATAAAAAATCAATGCATCAAATTACTATTAATAGTTTTTACATGCATTACAACAGCTAAGGATCAAAACATCCTAGGGATGTGATTACCTCTTTGATAGTGTGTTCCAGCTCCACCACCCTCTTGATTTTGGTGTCTAAAATATGATACCTCCTATCTAGCTCCCACTTATCATCAGTAACTATAGAGAGTAGTTCATCATCCGCAATCAGGTCCCACTCTTCCTCATTTCATATGATGAACATCCCCTTAGAGGATTAATCGATCTGTTCATCATCCATTTCCAGCCAGTCCTTTTGGGATGAAACCAGCTTCAATTTTCCATTGAAAAAAGGGGAATGCTCGTATGCTCGCACCTGCATCTGATGAATCTCCCATTCGTCCTATTGAAGCATCTTGATGCTTACAGATTTCCTCTATTTCCAGATTACAATGGGGACAAGATCATGATTCTGAATCGTCTCCCCCATGAGGTCTCGAATGAGCATATGAGGATGCTGATCATCCACTCCCCCAGCACACTGCTTGCATAGCCTGGAACGAAGTCTCCTCATCTGGTCTATCCATTTTCATTTAGGAGTATTCCCAATGAAGATCTTGATTAGTTTCTATGACCAACAACAAATTATCTTGGTCTCCACTTCGTTAGAGGTCGTCTCATCCCAATCATTGGGGTTGGTAGGTTTGTATACAGGAAACGCCTCTATAACCTCATCAACATGGTCTAAATATAGTGTATGATTGGGAATGTAAGGACCCATGCTGTCTGATTGAACCTCATCATCAAATCAGACCTCAATGATCTCAGGATCTACCCTACTGATGGTGACACTAGTGATCAGAAGGGCTGTAGAATGGTCAGTTCAAATGTTTGCTTCCATGACCATTGGCCTTCCCCCAGGAAAGGTGCCACTAGGAGCTCCAGCTAACCTCACTAAGGAATACCACATAAATTGATGAACATTGAATATATGAGTTCACAGAAATCAGTTGATCTGGTCAGTGGGTGATTGTTACAAGTTCTATAATGGAGACACACAGAGGTCGAACAGCAAGTCTTGGTCATATTATTTTTGCATCGGAACAATAGGTCATGGCCCTCTATATATTATGGGTATGTATGAAAACTCAGGAAGAACCACAATGGGTGTTTCCAACTTCCTAATCATAGTAATCACCGTAGCTATAGTCATAGATTCCGAAGTCCCAGTAGCTGCATATACTATTGGATGGGGAGGGTTTTACATTTGAGTCCTTCCTACACATTTTAGATGTTTAGTAAGATGTCCTAAATATCTTTGATGAATACACCAGGGATGTGGTTCAAATTTTACCTCAAATAACTCCACCAATTCTTCCAACTATGGGTCTGAATCACCAACCTTACAGTCCTCCAGAGGGCTCCCTCCAGCATCCTCCTCCCCGGAGGATGACTCGTCTGACTCATCTAGAAATGGAAAGTATACTATCAATTAAGTATCTGACAATTTCAGAGGGGTTTCCTGATCTAGAAACACCTTTACCCAGCCTTCCATTGAATGGGTACCACCCTAGGTGTGCACAAAGTCCTCCATTTAGATAAGGTACTCCTCCCCTCTACATGAGAAAACTTAATGCCAGCCCAGACAGGACCGATCACTAGAAAATCTATTTCTATATGGTTCAAGTGTTTCCACATATTATATGGGTTAGGGAATTTAATATTAATAACCCAGATTCACCAATCCCCTAGTATGAATGCATTATCAGTCATATATTTGTGGCACATCCATTTTTCTGAAGACCGGGTTGATATCATATGAAATCCCTTTAATGGCCTCCCCTCTAGATGACTCTACTCCTCTCAGACTACCGGGTCCACTGCCACTCCATTCCCTTAAACCGGTGTGGGTATCGCCACCACTACAGCCCTTCCACAACAAGATGTCCTCACCACCTTCTGTATCTGACTTTGAGGTTGAGGTGGAAACCCATTGCCGGCACAAATGGATTTCTACTTTAGCATCTGTCCTAGGTAGGTCTCAACCCAGCCCTTGGTGTACTCCTTCAACAACTCGTAAGCAGCTATGGGAAGAGGCAGATTGTTCCACGTCTTTTCATCTTACCATATGATCATGAGTCACATCAATACCATCACAAATGGGTGATACTCATGGGGAACCCCCCAAGTAGACACATAGGGTTAGCCACTTCCTGCACCAAAACTAATGCATGATTTAGTGTGGGGTGTACAAAATACAGATAGGCTCACGATCGACCTGTTCCACAAGGAATCCACCATTAAAGGCTAGGAGGAAGGACACATTTTATTCTGTTCCCCAACCATCATCTATTAACATACCTGTTGGCTGTAGTAATGCGTGCATGTTTAGCTCGGCCACCTTCCAGACTAAGTTTAGCACCAAATGCAAAGTCAAAATAGTCAGAAATCTCCTTGTAGAATTTGGAATGTATGGGTGGAAATCTGACCCTGATTGGTAAATATTGTTCAGATATTATGATATTCCCCTAATATGATCTGATATCCAACCATAAAAGATATGAAAATACCCACATATCCTCTGTGGATTCTTCCCCTCACTGATGTACCTCAACACCATATACATCTTGGTGAGATTCAAGATCCCAAGGTTGACTCGTCCCCCTGTCTCCAACATGGATGCCATGAGGAATGTGCTCAGTGGCACGCCCATGTTCATCTCCTTTACTGGAATAATCCAGCTATAAATAAGATCTAAAGTGAATCTAGCCATCCTAACCACTGATTGCTAGTAATTACTAAAACTGAATCCCTATAACATCCACTATTTGTCCTCTAAGAGTCTCCGATATTAATTCTTTTATCCATGTTGAACCCCCTTTAAGCATTTTTGAGGTCTCACAAGAAACTATCTATCTTTAGGGAAATTCAAGTGTTGCTCAACAAACTATTTAAAGTAGACGTCCCTCACCGACTCCTTGTCCTCCCACGGAAGAAGGTGTATCAATGCCTCTTCCAGTAGTGACATATGTTATGTGTCTTCCCACGTATTGGTGGCAGGGGGGAACTTGTCATACAGTTCCTCTAGTATCAGGACCCCCAAGATCTAGTGAAAAATACTAGAGGCTAATACCAACCTCCCCATGGGGAGGATGGATGGTATTGGTCCTCGAAAACCACCTACTAAATAGTTTGGCATTAGATGTTTCAGTTGATATATTTGAAAAATCATAGCCCTAGAAGCCCAGTACAAGACCACTCACCTCAACTCCACCTCTATCTCCTCACACATGGAACTTCACCAGTAGGCCTATGTCCAGTAATTTGTAAAGTTTCCACCCTGGCAGAAATCCCTCTCATAAGTCCACACCTTCTTCAGGATCCCCAGGGATGCCATCAGGATGGTGTGGTATAGAGTAGGGGATGTCTCTGACTACAATGCCTTCCCTTCAACATTATTCACATGGTTTTAAATGAAATAAATATTCAAGGGTGTGAAATATTCTTGAAAATGGTTTTCAGCCACCTTGAACCATGTGTGCTGGCACAACCTACTACTGAACCTATAATCCAACTCATCCGTAGTCGATTCCAAAATAAAGATATCATCCTTACAACCAAAGCTAAAAAAGCTAACGTTTTTCACATGGGGTTATTCTTATGAACCTCTAATAGTATCTCCACCAGTGACTCATGGTCTGAATTGATCTGTATGATTTCTCTGATGCCTCGGTTATTAGCCATTTCTTCTCTACGGTAAGCATCTGCAAGGACCCCCTAGCATCTTATTCATGATCCATTCATGGTTTATGTTTTTATAAATTTTCTCTTAGATTATGGAGCTCGACCGCGAAGCCCAAATCGGGAATATTGATTACAGAGATGGTTCGCGGAGCCCTTCCATAGACATCGCCGATGTAAGCAGCAGAGCACACAGTCACTGAGTCGAAGGACTCATTGTGCTACGCAAAGTAGAAAGCCCTGATTTGCAGAGATAAATCACAAGGAGTGAGGAGGTTCATGAATCGAGAGAAAAATCTCCAAAACACAGAGATATGAATGGAAAAAAAGAGAGGACAACCTTCTATATTTATAGGTGACTAACCCATTTGATTTGTGTTGTTCCCAAACACGGTGTGCTTCGTGGTACTCTCAACCCATGCATCCCCTCTTTGTATCCCAACCCTTCATTCTGAACCTTCATTGTGATTGGCCAAAATATTTTGGCGATTGTCCTCCAAACATCAACCATCATTTCCTACTCATCTCCATGTCTGATGGGGGAATTTTTTGGTGCCAAATAAGTGAAGAGGAAATGAAAACTCAAAAAGGACACCAGCCCTATTAAGGATACCTTGTGAAGCCTGTTTCTAGTGCCCTACAACACTTTTCCCAACACGAAGACATCACATTTGTGGCTGCTGTGAAGCAAAAAGGCTAGAGGATCCGAAATCCAAAAGATGCTTGCAAGTCCATCATAAAGCAAAGAGGCAGGAGGCTCCTTGAAATGAAAGACGTTTTCGAAGCTGCTGTGAAGCAAAGAGGTAAGAGGCTCTGTGATCTCAAATAAATTTTCAAAGCCTTCACGGAGACAAGAGTTTGGAGTCTATGAAGTTATGAAAAATCAACCCATGCCATCATGTCATGTGATCTATTAATGGCTCCACTGCTATCTTATAAATACCAGGCTTCCCCCAATCCCAAAGGATGGATACTCTATCCTTTGAAATCCTCAGCTCTCAAATCACTAAACACTTTATACTATGAAAAAAATGAACTATTTGAAGTAATATAGCATCGTGAAGTGCCATTCCAATGGCATAAACACAACCCTATTCAAGAACGGAGTCTCTCCATGATGGAAATAGGCCTTTACAAAGGAAGGGGATCCCTAAGGGGACTTGGGTCTTTGTAACAGACACATTATTCATGATGTACCATCCATGAACATGTGAACCACATACTAAGGAATGGTCATTATGCTTCTTGAGGAACAGTACATCACAGTTCTATGATTGGAAAGGTACACTTACATTGAAAATCCATACTCCATGAGATCCTTTCTGCCTCACGAAGCACCCTCCATGTTACCCTATGATCTATTCCTAGGCTTGGACACCCCACTTCAAATTGCATACCCCTTTGCTAAGCCCATCCACTACATGGATAACCAAAGCTTCATAAGGCCTCCTCCATTGAACACCTTTGATTCAGAACCCATTTTCCCATATGACCCTCCTGGTTTGTATGATGTGATTTAAAGGTCCCTTGAGAAGTTATCCACATTGCATTATTACCATTATATATTGTTGCATAGGCACACTAACGACTATTGCTTTTTCACATAACCACTGTAACATGGTCCCCTTAGTGGATTACTCCATGAAACCCCCTCCCAATGGCATTGATAATGCCTACCCTACCTCAATGGTGGATAGGAATCAGTTATGTAAGACCAATGATTGTAGAGTGAACACGCCTCATCCGAGCTACAGTACATTAAATTGTCAAGCATCATTTTCCTCATCACTTGATGTTATACTATAGACTTTCCCCATGCATCATATGTGGGGAGACCTATCTCTTTCATTCCCAATGCCTACTCATCTCCACAATATTTATATCATCCTAACATGGAACGAGATCATATCTACTGGAGTGGTGCATATCCGTGGGTAAGGGAAATCATCTTGTTGTAACCCGCAAGTCTTTCATGCCCGAGGCAGTATTCATGCTCATCCTCTCATCTCCAGTGCCTAAGATCAAAGGATATATGGGAACAAGGACCTTCGTTCACTCATACCTCTCTCTCTGGGATTTTTTTCCATCGGACCACTATCCTGGAGCTAGACCCAATCTATGTATCCTGGGGCAGATAACTATGAATAATCCCATATTGCCTCTTTGGGAAACTAACAACGTATATGCCCCACTCCACATCCCACAAACACACAAGTCGCAACATGATTGTCAGGTATTTGGTGCCTCTTGTTTCTCACACTGAGAATGACTCGCGTGGGATTAGAGTATTCAACGACCATGAAATCATCTCAAGGCTTCCTTAGCATTTAATCCCCAAACTCTCTCGAACTATGTGGACTATGATCCTTTCCATGACAATGTACATAGGATGCCTCCATGATGTTCAAGCCCAACAACCACAAGACATGACCAGTTCACATTGGTTCACCTTCTTCCAAGATAATGTTAAACGATATCCTTCCTCTCGAACTACATGGACTTTGATCCATAACAAGGTAAGGTACGTAGGATGCCTCCCTCAGGTTCATTCCCAACACCTGCTTGTATAAAACCATTCATGTCAGTTCACTAAATAGTTATAAACTATGTGGAAATTGATCCTTGAGAAGCAATGAAATTTAGGAACCCTCCTTGGAGTTCAAGACCAACACCTACTTGACCTGACCCCTTCACTTAGGTCCATCCTAATCCCACATTATGTTAAACTATATGCCCCCAATTTTTCCCGCAAGACATTAAGCTCTACCCATTTGAACTACATTGGATTTGATCCTTGTTTCTTATACATGGTAGGTAGGAAGCCTCTCTATGGTTTAACCCAAACCAGGATTAAGCCTTTTGAACACCATTCAGCTGTAAGTCTTTTTCAACCCTAATCAATGGTAATACATTGTGTTCCCCAACCAGCCATAAGCCGTTGGAACCCCATTCAATGGTTAGTCATTAGAACCCCACTCAACGACATGATGTTGAAAACAACAAGTGATAAGCCATTGTAGTCCACAATTTACTGTAATCCATTTTTGTTCCTTTCACTAGGATCTATATCTCTGGTCCACCCCTGGGCGTTAGACTAACCTGGGATGCAATCTACATGTAATCCCCAGTGTACCATTGGGTTGTTGTCCTTTGCATAAACCCCGATTATATAACCCCATACAGAACAACATGGACTTTGGATCTATGTATACGTGATATGTAAAAAGTCTCCCTAAGGTTCAATCCCTTCATTCATGTCCCAAACTGGTCTTTACCTCGTGCTTATGTGTTTCAGGATGGTCATTCCCCAATTTAGAGGTTCCAATTCTTCTAGGTCCTAGCCATGCGTCAATTCTCACAGGTCTCCTCCTCACGTGCCCCATAGTCCAACCTCCTGTACTACATGGACATTGATTCCCTACCATGGGGATACATAGTAATCTTCTCTTTGGTTGAATACCAAGGCTACCATCACATTCACAATGGTTCCATCTCATTTCCCATAAAATTCATTAAACTTCTCTCATCCATCATTATTCTTTCATGGGCCGACACATCTCATTGTGATAACGCAATTCTCTCTGGCATCAGACCACACATAATCCCCACACAATCCATAATCATTCAACTAGAAATGTACCTCTTATTATGGGACACGAACCATGCATAATCATAATCATGTCTCTGGGTCGTTTTCCTATGTGTACACCCAGATTCACCACCCATTTGAACTTCATGGGTTTTTATCTGTATCATCTACATAGGGTACATAGAAAACCTCCATAAGTTTCAATCTCAGACAATGGTATACCTTAGTGTCCCACATTCTATGTTTAACTCTCTCTGATCTACCCTTAGTGGTGTTCAGATCAACCTTCATGATGTGACATCTTCACTCTAAGGGACACACCACCCCGGGTCCGTTCTTATTGGGCAATCTAACCTATCCATCCAGTGTTCCCCATTCTGGGGTGTAATAAATATTATTTGAAGATATTGGTGTGCATATTATACTTAATGGTGTGATATCATCCCTCTATGGACACGCCACCTCAGATCTGTCCACATTGATCATTCTGATCCATCCATATGGTTGACCATCCAAGTGATCCCTTCTAGGGATGTACCAATATGATATGTCTCTATGGAATGTTCTGATCACTTTAATATTGTCTCCGCAAGATTTCCAACTCATGACCTACATCATGTTAAGCATGATATTCCAGTGAAAAACATCAGAAGGGATGCCTTTGGCATAACAGTCTCTTCTAAACTTTAATCTCGCGGTATACCCTTTGTTAAAAATTGAAATAAGTGGAAAACCCCAGAGAAATGCCTATTCAAAAAAATTACCCACATTATACATTGGATGCATCAAGATTACACACCCTCTATAAACCTTATCATAAGGGGACGAAACCCAGAGAAAAATATTGTTCTAACATCCAGACAAGCCATAGATTTCCATTGTGACTACTCCATCGGTCGAAGGTTGCTAGCCTGACTGGAACCCCTGGAATTTTTGATAGAAGCAGCGTATTTATCTGGCGTCTATGAAGACATGAAACTGTGAATAGTTTCACGAACAATATCTTAAGTCTAAGAGGGAGACCTGGACTAGGCAATGAGTAATATGGAGCAATCCATGGAAAGAGGAACTAAAATCCCATAATCCTATTTCTATCAAGGAGAAAATGTCCCTGAATAAGAAAAGGATGTCGACCACCTTAGGAAAATTGGAATGAATACTAAAAGATATGCGTCCTGTGAATAAGAGATGAATATTCACCAAGTATAATGTGTTGGAAACAACGCCCCGACCACAGTTACCCATATTCAGTGAATTATTAAATAACATTGGCATGATCACAAGAGATCATGTCCTGGAAGAATGATCAATTTTGTAGCCTGGGAAGTACTAGATACATTCATAAGTTTTATATTAAATTATAAAATGATAAATAATAAAATTGTGTCTCTATTGAACAAAACCATATCCATTATCCAATCCCAAAATTTTAGTCAGAATTTTTTTTCTAATACTATAAAAAATAAAACATAAGAATGAGGTGAGATCATATGATCAGTAAGGATAAAAATATAATGGAAACTATAATTAATAAGAATATAAATTTAAGGCAATGTATAGGAATAAAACACTTTCCCATTAAACATAAAAATAAGAATAATATATTAAAAGTAAATAAAATAATAACATTTACTTATTCACATGGATATTCTACACGTTTAATAGTGACTTGTAATATTAATTGTTAATCTCATAATGATGGAATGCATAATGTCAGACATCTTAACCAGAAAGTCAAGGACTCATTCCAAGACCCTAAATATTAATTTTGTTAAGGTCTTTTTTCATGATAGTAGTTTGTGTCATAGTACCTACCGATGTATCGAGATGATATAATGGGCCCCACTCATAACATAACACATCGAATGCATTCCTCATATAAAAAGGGTTAATCATAATACAAACATTCATATCAAACTTACATAATATATTTTAATACATTATCCATAATCCCTAAATGAAATAAAAATAACACATCCATAGTCAAACATGTCATACAAATACCAATAAAAAATGGAATACTATATCTTAATAAATCAACATCAATTAAACATAATATCCATCAATAGGTGTGTTCATAGATGAGATCAATTAAAAAAAATTGGGAGAAATATCTCTTTCAACTTTGAAATAATTTAAAACTTGCATAATTATAAAAGAAAAAATTTATTTTAAAAATATTAATATAAGTTTGTAAGGGAATATTTGATGGTGTTATAATTGCAGAAAATTGCAGCACCTTCCATTTAAGTTAAAAAACATCATTTTCGTTAATTTGATGAAAAGGTCACAAATTACATTGTTAGGAAATTGACATGAAGATTCCAATAAAAACATTTTATAAAAAGAAAAAAAGGGTATAAATGACATAAACCTATAGCCTAGTAAATATTAAAATTAAATTAAAATTTATTTTTGAGAAACACAGATGTTGATGATAATGAACTCCTAGAAGATACTTATGTTTAAACAACCTCAGATAATAATGAGATTGAAAAATTAACCCTTACCCTATACTATTCATTTTTCGAGGGTACATTAAAATTATTTATAATAGTTAAATCATTGTTATTAATTTATAAAATAACCACATACATAAATATTATATCATATATGACCCTCTAATATTTTTTTGATAATAATATTTTTGTAGTATCATTATTTCAGGTTTTAAAAGATTCATTTTTCTTTATATGTTTGGTCACATAAGTCAATGTTTTTTTGGATAGGATGTATATGATTCATATCTATAATGATATTAATTTTTTAAAAATAATTTTTTAATCAGAAAATGAAAATTATTCAATAATTGTTACGATGCGGAATGGAGACTTATCGTGTCGGGGAGACTGTAATCCATACGTGCGCACGAGCGAGAATATCATTCTATTGATGGTGAAATATTTTTTTAATTGGATGGTATATTATTAATAAATAATAATTAACATGTTATATTTAATAGTTACAACAATTATAATTAGTATTATACCCTTATAAATAATGAAAATTTTAATAACAAACTACACCAAGTGGTGGAGATGGTTAGCCATACGTATGCGCGAATAGTGACATTGTCAGTCAAAGGATGGATAGAATTATGAATATTATATTACCTTATTTATTAGAACATCACATTATGTAGAAGGTATTGGATTTATTATTTTGGTATGGGATCAAAAAATAAAGAGGATGTGGAAGAAGAAAAGAACATTGAAATAGGTTATGAAATAATTACCTCTTCTTAAGGTGCTTCCTTTTGATTTGAACAAAAGGACTGCATAAGTTGGATTTATGATCAAATTAAGGCATATAGTATTAATTGAGGTTAGTTGGGGTGATATTTTTGAAGGGTTTTTCCAAGCCAAATGGCTTTGGATCTGTGAATTTATGAGAATAGGATTTACCCTTTTAGAAGAGAGGTGAGGGGATCTTTAGGAAAATCTTGAAATATTATTATATCATAAAATTATTATCAAGTTCAAATTGCTCCAAATTTATTTTTTTACAGTATAAGGAGGGTATCGTTACAAATAATCTTATCAAATAGGTTTTATTCAAGTTTAGTTTACCATATTAACATTATCTTTTAGTTTAAATCTTAGTTAAATAGTTAATCTTTTACCACGTATTCTTGTATTTCTATATTACATGATTGTTGTAGTTACTATAAAATTACAAGAAAACATGAAGTTGTTCATTAATTAAATATGTGATAATATCTATGTATTTTTTCCAAATATTAGATTTTTGGGAATATTATATCATTTAATAAAGCATTATTTGTTTTAAAAACTCATTTATGTCAATTTTGACAATATTTAGTATTTGGTTTTTGTGAATGTTATAAAAAATTCATTACTTAGAAAATATACACTGAATCAACCCTAATATGTAATATTCACCTATAAATTTTTTTTATTACATAAAAAAGTTTTAATTTTAAATTATTTTAATATTTATAATATCAATTATATTAATCATTCATTAATAAGGTAATTATTTCATCACATTGTGTCATAAATAAAATATAAAATTTTATTGTATATAAATTATAAAGAAACATGGTTAAGAAATATTAAAATCTTTATAATAAATATATAAAGATGAATTAATCTTATAATTAACTCTATATTAAAAAATATTTAGTTATTAATGTTAGAATTTTATACTTTTATGTATAATTTAAATAAAATATAATACATGTCTTAATCTAACCCAAAGGGATCCATAAGGATTTTATTTTTGTCTATGGTTTATTTTAGATTAAAAACACTTATCTAACTTATTTAGTACATGTTTTGGGATAATTTTATAATATTAAAATATTATATTTATCTTTAATTACCAAAATTTCTTTTAACCGTGTTAAATAAAAATCAATACGTAGTATTCAATAAAAATTATTTTCATCCTATTAAACAACATTTTAAATACCGGTGAAAATTGTGTCTATAAATATATTGAAATTCAATTCCTAGAAGTGGTAAAATTACATTTTATGAAAATATGAAAATGTTCCAAGAAGGTGAGTAAAAATGTTAAAAATTTTAGTAAAAATTTATATTCCTAATCTTAGTATAAAATGACACCAATAAATTAAATTGGGATAATATAGGTATTTTGTATCCATTTTGAATTAAACCTTCATTAAAAATATTATTTAACTAAAATGTTGGTTTTAAAAAATAATGTATTGTTTTTCAGTATTCATTAAAAATTGAATGTTTTTAGATAATTACCAAAATTACAGCTAAGTTAATTTGGATATCCAAAATACAATAATGAATCCATTTTGAAATATAAAATTTATAAAATTTAAAAAAGTGGTTTTTTTTCTATTCAAAACTACTTTATAAATGGATAGTGTGATTGGTACTGGTGTGCTAGAACATGGAACTACATAAAACACAACCTATTGTATTTTTCAAAGTGAAGCATACTGAGGAAGCTTGGGGAATTACACTATTTCCTCCTTCAAATATTTTCATGCTTGAAATTTATAGAATATTATTTCATAAAAATATTTAGGTGGTTCTTCATTATATGTTCTTCTGGTTCCCACATTTCCTCTTCCATTGGATGGTTTCTCCAGAGAATTGTTTCTAGGGGAGTCATTCGTTATCTCAACACATGTTCTCTGGTATCAAGAATTATGATTGGTCATCACAATAATACAATTCAGGTTATATTTATATTTCTTAATAAGTGAGTATATGCATTGGGTCAGGTATCTATTTTTTTATTAGTGATACGTGGAACACATCACAAACTTTGGAGAGACTTGACGACCTTACCTAATAGTATGCAACAAATCAGATACTTTTAAGAATCTCGAACTTTCAGATGTACCTAGGACTTAATTAACCCCTCTTAAAAAATAGTAAAACCCCCATACATTGAGATGCCTTCAAGAAAACATGATTTCTTACTTAAAATTCTAAATCATTCATTCAGTTATCAACATATCTCTTTTTCCTACATTTAGCATTTTTTTTGTGGGTTTGTATAATCTTCACATTTTCCATTTTTTTCAATAATTTCATGGACAATGAGTTTTCGTTCACAATCATAATCCCAACTTATTGGTGTGTGACATCTCATTCCATATAACGCATCAAATAGTGCTATCATAATTCTAGCATTAAGAAATTGTTATTGGAAAATTATTCTATAGGTAAATACTAATCCTACATACATTTAAATTAATGTTAGCACTATATCAACATATCCTATAATTTTTTAATAGAACATTCTGATTTTCTACTAGGTTGAGGGTGGTAGGACATTCTTAAATGAAGTTCATTATCTTGGGCTTTCTAAATAATTTTCTAGAATCATGATGTAAAATAGGGATCATGATCAGAAGCAATCGATATGGGTATACAATGAAGTTTTACAAAATCATTAATATATAGTGTTTCTAAAAATTAATGTGGAAATCTTATATTATAGCATGAAAATGTGCTTACATGGTAATAATATCAACAATGAACCATTTTTAATCATTCCTTCTAGGAGTCTTTGGTATCCCCATGACAAATTCCATCATAATATCATATGATTTACACTCAGGTATGGGAAGATGTTGCATGAATCCTCTAGGATGTTGTCTTCCATTCTTCACCAGTTCACAAATCATACATATTGAAATATAATCAGCAATATATCTCTTCAGTTTGTCCCACAAAAAATGTTCCTTAAAATCTATATACATCATAGTGATACCATGGTCTATAGAGAAATTAGAGTAATGAGCATCATCCAACTATTCTTTATTTATATTGGGTATATCTGAAACACAAATCACCTTACCAAATTTCAAAATTCCATCTTCATAAATGAAGTCAACAAATCTACTATAATTCAAAACAATAAATTTCTTATGAAAATAATCATCATCAGAATGAGAACTTATTACCCTTTCTAGTAAAGTTGGTTGGACAAACATTTGAAAAAGTATTTATGTTCCACCTTCCATGATTATTCCTATCTCCATTTTTACTAGATCTATGATGATATTCCCCTTTCAATTGTCTTAATTTTCATTAATCCTTGATCCTTTATGTTCAAAGAATCTTCTACCTTATTCACCTTTTTGGGGTGGTCATGTATTATGTAGTAATAATACTTGAGTATTTAGAGCCATATCCTTTTCCTCATGTTGATTTCTTTAAGAGATAAAATGTACGTCAAACTCTTATGATCACTGTATATCTCCCATTTTTTCACCATAGAGATAGTGTCTCCATATGTTCATAGAGAATATTATAGTTTCTAACTCTGTATCATGAGTAGTATAGTATTTCAATGAATTTTTAGTTATCATGATTCATTGGAAATAACTCTACCATTTTTCATAAGGACACAATAAAGTCATTTCATTGAAACAACTATATAAATAACTACCCCAATATTCAATGATGGTAGATTCAATATAATATAATTGAATATTAATCATTTAAATTAATCAGAACATTCTTCACAATATTTTGTACAAACAAATTTTACCCCTTTACGTGTGAGATTGGTTAATATCTTTTCCAAACGGAAAAAATTCTGGAAGAAACTCCAATAGTAACATGATAAAACAACAAAATTGTGTGCCCAAATTAGACTCATCAGTGCAATACATTCATAGACTTATGTTTTCTATGAAGGATAAAAAATGATTTCATCCTTAGAGAAAATATATCCAATAAAAGAAATATCCTGAAGTAATAATTCATACTTACTAATCATCCCACATAGTTTATTTCTTTTATTAGTTTTTAAAATAGTACGTAAGTGATTATCATGATCTTCATTTCTTTTGGATTATAAAAAAAGATCACCAATAAATACCTATACAAAGTCATTAAGATATTACTTGAAATTTATATTCATTATATCCATGAAAATATAGGGTGGATTAGTCAGTCCAATATGCATTACATTAAAATTATAATTCCCATATCTAGTTCAAAATGTTGCCTTTGGAATGTCTTACTTCATCATGCTTAACTCAGGGTTTCCAGATCAGAGATCAATCGTTGAAAAATTGTATGCTCCATAAAGATGATCAAATTAATCATCAATGCATTGTAAGGGATAGGGTCATTTTAATATTGTTGAATTATTATCCTTGTAGTCAATGAACAACCTCATAGATCTGTCTTTCTTCAAATCTAAAAGAATCGGGGATCCCCATGGTGAAACAAAAGGGAGAATAAATCTGATATTACTCAATTCCTATAATTGTTTCATTAGTTCCTCTATTTCCATATTGTTCATTTAATAAGGGGTATTTAATAGGGGCCTTTAACCATAAATATTGTCAACGGAAAATTTAATTTCTCATTCTGGAGTATGTCTAAGTAAATCCTCTAGAAACACATCAATATATTTGTTCACAATAGGTACATCCTATAATTGAGCATTCCTTTCATCACCCATATTTATTTCATTCACTTCCTCCAAAATAATTAAATTTAGTAAATCTAATAGGTGTGGATATTGATTAGAATTACATGGTGATGTTTTTTCTTTAATGATATTGGATTATTTATCATCATAAAAAGTGTATCCTAATTTTTCTTACAATAAATTTTAGCATCATGGACTGAAATCCAATCCATACAATGGATTATATAAAATTCAGTCATGAGTATGACAATAAGATCAGATGATAAAGAATACATATATTCTATAATTGTATTTGATTAAAAAAAGTTGATTCTATGATAATTCCATTAGGATTTTGGACTAACAACTCCCTTGTTATGTCAAATTGGAAATACCAAATTTTATTGGAAAACTGGGAAGATATAAATGAATGTGATGATCTAGAATCAAGTAAAGAATTATCTAATTTTGAGGAAAAAATTAATGTACCTTCCACCACTTCATTCAGAACGTCAACCTCAGCATTAGTGAATGCATAATCTTCACATTTATCTATTGGCCTTTTCTAATATAATTTTCAATTGAGATTAGGACATTCATTTTAATAATGCCTCATTTCATTATAATTGAAGCATTTAACATTCAAAACCTCTTTCTTCCCCTTGAAATCATGATCTTGGTGGAATTTTTATCCATAGTTGTAATAAAAGCCCATCCAGTTTAGGCATGTACCAGGGTTTTTTTTTCATAATTACTACAAGATGGAATTTCCACATTTCACATCTCCCCATTATATCTTTTTCAATAGTTTTCAATAGATATCTTCTTCTCTTGATTCACATTATGGTCATAAGACATAGAAAATTACTTTTCTGTTATGTTAGAACATGATGCTATATCATTTTATGATGAGAAGGGTTGTGTCACTAGTGCTCGGTGGAAAAATGGGTTTTCACATCAAATAATTGATCAATATTACTTCTTGGGATACATATATGATCTACAACCTACCTTTATATCCTTTTAATTTTCACCACATATTTTGCGATATCCTCATCCTCCTTTTTTCCTCAGACTCAGAAATTGCTTTTCCATATCAGCTTGATGTTCACAGGGAATTTATTTTTTCTATGTAAAACTCATTAAACTCCCTCTATTACATATTTGATATTTCATCATCATCATTTAAATTTTGAATCAATGACCCCCATTGATATTCATCACCTTATAGGTGATTAACTTACATGACAGCATTTCCCATTTCACTATTCCCCAATGTTTGGAATATTATCTCTATAGAACTTATCCATTGTTTAGATAAAAATTGATTCTTTAGTTCCATTGAATGTTGTTGGTTACTTCCACATTAATCTGTCTAACATTGATCCTCCACATTGTGGATTAGGGTGCTACATATGGGTGAGGTAATTATTCCTAACATCAATGTGTTGTCCCAGTATTCTTAAAAGATGACCATCATTAGTTGCATCTCGAGCTCCACAATAATTATCTATAATGGGAGGTCAGACCCCACATGGATTACATGCATTGATATAGTTCAATTCCTTCCACTAGGTGTCATTTCTAGACAATGTAATACACAAGATTAGTTCATGAATCGAAGTGCATAATTCCAAACTTATAAAATACATAACATGAATTGAAAAGTATATTTATATAATCCAAAATCATATAAATGAATTATTTGGGTAAATATTTACTCATAAATCCTTCATAATTATTTGTAAAAAATGTAATTTTTCCTAAGCATATCCATCGAGAGTGTCAAACAAGGTGTCAGTAATAACCATTATCATGTTCCAAGAAACCCTATGTCATGCCCAAAACTCCTTGTCAGAATTTTCTCTCCAAGGTACATCTTTTTCGGAACAACATTAACTTGTAGTATCTAGACATGGATATATTGATTTAAAATACCACATAATATATATATTCCCAAAATTTTGGTATTTTCTTCTATACAAATCATCATTGGCTATATTAGGGTAATGTTATCTAATCAGAGTTTTTCTAAATCTAGTTTTCATGGTTTTTATTATCATACTCTGATATCAATTGTAATTCCCTGACATTAGTTTCATCAATATTATGCATTATTACATTACATTAACATGATTTAAAGTGATCATGTCTTGAAATACCTATTAGTTTAGTAGCCTTAAAAGTACTAGATACATTCATATGTTTTAAATTACATTATAGAATGAAAAATATAAAAACAAATTCTCCATTGAACACACTCATATCCCTTAGCCTATCCTAGAAGTATAGGCATTAAATTCATCATCGCATCCTGGGAAAAATAAAACATAAGAAATCGGTGAGTTCAGATGCTCAACAATGATAACAATATTGTGGAATCTGTCACAAATAAGGACGAACATTTAATGGAATGTATATGAATAAATAAAAATCCATTTAAACATATCATTTAGTATAATATTTTATATATAAATAAAATAATTCCATTTACTTTCTCACATTGATATCATACATGCCGAATAATCACATGTAATTTCAATAGTTAATCTCATAATGATGTAATGCATAATGCCGGAATCTTATCCACAAATTCAAGGCCTTATTCTAAGACCCTAAATATACAATAAGTTAAGGCCTTTTCCAAGACACTAGTTTCTCTCATGAGACATACTGATACATCGAAGTTCTATTGCAGGCCTTGCCCGTCACTTACAACGTCTAATGCATTCCTCATTTGAAAAGGGTGAAACAAAAAATAAAAATTCATTTTAAAATAACAAACTAAATGTTACTAATATAATCCTAAACTCGGAATGACATAAATATATCACATCCATAGTAAAACATATCATACAACCATTAATACAATATGTAATATTGTATAATAATAAATCTACTAAAATTTAACATAATATCTAACAAGAGATGTGGATATAGATGAAATCAATCCAAAAACTATTTGTGAGAAATATATATTTCAACATTGAAAAAAATTACATTTTTTATAATTTGAAAATAATTTTTTTAATATATTCATATAATCTTATAAGGTAATCTTATAAGGTGTTATAATGGCGGAAAATAGTTGTATCCACCGTTTAAGGTAAAAAACATTCATTAATTAATTTGTTGTAAATATCATAAAGTAACTTGTTTGGAAAACGATAGGAATATTCCTTAAATGTTTTTTAAAAAAAAAGTAAAAAAATGATACAAATGAATTTAAAACATAGTCTATGAAATAGTGAATTTTTTTCACTTTTTTATGAAATACAGATGTGGATGATAAAGAAGTCCCACTAGATACTTCGGCATAAAAAACCTCAAATAATAAATATATTGGAAAATTAATCCTTTTTATTTTTCCATATATGAGGGTATGTTAAACTCTGGTATAATAGGTAAATAATTTTTTTTAAATTATAAAATCACAACACACAAAAATTTGATACCATATATGATCCTCTAATAATTCTTTGTTAATAATATTTCAGTAGTATCATTTTTTGGGTGTTAACTGATTAATTTTCCTTTATATGTTCTGTTACATAATTTTTGATCAATATTGATAGTATGTATTTTATTCATATACAGAATGATATTATGTTATGAAAAATAATTTTTTAATCATCAAATATGAATTATTGTTGAATGGTAACGATGAGGAAAGAACTCTTATCGTATCATGGAGACGGTAAGCCTTACGTACGCACAAGTGAAAATATCATTCTACTGATGATGAAATAGTATGTAATTAGGTTTTATATTATATATAAATAATAATTAACATATTATATTTATTATTTACATAATTTATACTCATTTTTATACCCATCCAAATAATGATGAGGTGAATAAAAAACTACACCATGATGTGGAGACTGTAACCTACACGTACGCACATATGGTGACATTGTCAATCATAAGATGGATATAATAATCAATATGATTGTAACAAATTTATTGTAACAGAAAATTATATTTAAGGTACTGGATTTATTATTTTGGTACTAAAATAACAAATAATGAGTATGTGGAAGTAGAAAAGAACATTGAAAAAGATGTTGAAATAATTACCTCTTCTTCGAGTGCTTTCCTTTGATTTGAACAAAAGGGATATTTAGGATGGAATTTTGTTCAATGTAAGGAGTCTTAGACGAATTGTTGGGTGTTGGGAGGATATTTGGGCAGGGTTTGGGAGATCCTAATGGCTTTGTATGTGTGAATTTAATTGAAAGGGTTGTACCATTTTACAAAAGAGTTGGAGGGTCTTTATGAAAATCATGAAATAACAATTTATTATAAACGTATGTTCAATTAATAATAGATTAGAATGGATTTATTTAAATAATAATGTGGAGATATGTCGAAATTATCCCATTTAATATGTTTTAGACTTGTTTAGGTCACCATTTTAACCTTTTCTTTTAGACTTAACTCTTAGTTTAATAGTTTAACTTGTACCATCTCCTCTTGTATTTTTATACTACCGGTATAAAATAGTAACTATAAAATTCCAAGACAACCAAAAGTGGGTCATTAATGACATATATAAAAATATATGAGTTCTTTGAAAAAATTTATGATTTTTAGAAATATTATATAATATAATAATATAGTATTTGTTTTAAAAACACATTTATGTCAGTTTTGACACTATTTAGATTTTTTTTGTCAGAGTCATAAATTCATGATTAAGAAAAAAATAATACATTTAATAATCAATAACAGGTAATATTCACCTAAAAAATACGTGTATGAAATCAAAAGTTTACACTTTCATTTATTTTAATATTTATAATAACAATTATTTTAATCATTCAATAATACGGTGATTACTGCATTATCATTTTATCAAAAATAAATTTAATTATTTTATGATTAAAAATTATAAATAAATTGCAATGATTTGAGAAATATATTTTTCTTTATAATTAATATTTATAGTTTAGTTTATATAAAAAATTACTCTATGTTAAATTTTTTTTACTTTTTGTAGTTTGAATTTAAATAATTTAACTCCTCTTAAAATAAAATATAATAAATGTATTAATCTTACCCAAATGGATAAAAAATGATATTATTTTTTTAATAAGGAATTTATTGGTCAAAAAAACTTATCCAATATAATCAGTACATCTGTTTGGGTAATTTTATAATATTATAATATTTTTTTACCTTTAATTACCTTATTTACTTTTAACCGTCGTAAATAAAAATCCAAAGTTACTATTCAAAAAAATTATTTTCATCATATTGAACCACATTTTATATTCTTATGAAAACTATGTCTATGATATTATTGAAATTAAAATAAAAAATGTGGTAAAATTATGTTTTATGCTAATTTGTAAATGTTTCTCGAATGTGGGTAAAAGATGTTGAAAAATGAAATAATGTTTTATAGGGAAAATCATATTATAAAATGACTCCGATGAATTAAATTGGACTAATATAGATATTATTTATATATTATTAATTTAAAATATATTAAAAATATAAAACATTATTTAAATAATTTCATTAAACAAAAAGGGGGTGTTTTTTACTATTCCTCAAAATTGAAAGTTTTCATAAAAATACAAAAAATTCCCCAATAGATAATTTAGATAAACCGAATCCAAAAACGAAGACCATTTTGAAAAAAAAATTTCAAAATTTCAAAAAGTGGGTATTAAAATTCATAACATCTTTTTAAACAGCCAGTGTGATTGGTCATGTTGTGGTAGAACTCGGAGTTGCGTATAGCGCAAGCTATTGTATTATTCGAAGAGATATGTACCATAGTATATTGGGTTGTCACAATTATGGGTTCCACCAATGATAGAAGTAGAGTTTATTATTGATATATAAATGAGGGAAATAATTTTATAAATTCCTTCTTCTCAAATGAAACCAATATATTTTATGAAAACCGAAAGGGCAGTTGGAAGAGCTAGAAAGAAAAGTTTCATTTGACCTAGAACAACTATGTGGGTAAAACCACTCTAGTTTGAGATGAAATCTGATGATAATATAAGGGTATTATTTGATTATCACAATCTTAACTGAGTTATGATAATGATCAGGTATCAAATTGCACACATATATGATATGTTCCATCAATATAAGGGAGGTCATTGGTTCTCTAAAATTGAATTATTACCTATCTATCACAAATTGCGTGTTTGGGAGGAAAATATTGAAAAAAAGATTTAATAATTATATATATGGCCATTATGAGAATGATTTAATGCCTTTATGTCAAATGATTGCATAGTGTAATTTATGGAATTGATGAATCCGGTAATTTTTTGATAATTGGAATCATTTTAATGCTTTTTGTGGATTATATATTTTTGTATTCAATGTCATAGACTAAGAATGAGTAACACTTATATAAATAGTTGAAAATCATGAGAGACCATTATTTTTTTCCAATTTTTTTTTTATTTTTGGATATAATATGTTTTATTTGATGGCCATGTATTTTCTGAAAGTGGTGTTTCAGTATATCTAGAAATGGTAGAAGCTGTTATCTCTTGGATACAACCAAAGAACCTCATTGAGGTACATAGTTTTCTCTTCCAAGCATGATATTTGCATCACATTGTGTGTGAAGTTTTTCTACTAGGCTCACTAATACAAAAGTTGAAAAATAATAATATTACATTCCAATTATGTGATGAATGCCATAAATATTTTCAAGAGAAAATTCATTTCTATACATACACACAAATTTTTATTTTATATGAATTAGGAAAAGGGTAATTGGTGTACTAGGATGATTTAGGGTTTGGCTTTGGGTGTGTTCCCATGAAATGGGACCATGTTTTTTTTATGGATCAAGAGTGTTAAGGTTTCATGAGATTAACTACCCAAAAAAATGATTTGGAGTTCCACGTAGTCTCCTAGTATTTGAAGACATTACATCATTATCATTCGGTAGGAAATTTAATATGTTCATAGTTCATAAATGTTAAAAAAAAATAATTCCCAACAATGGGAATTGAATCTATGGGAAATAATATATATGTAGTATCTCTAAATGTTCAAAATTATTTTCTATTTACACTATTTAAAGGGAATTTTGTGGACGATACATTAATATGAAATTTTTATGATCATTTGAAAACAAAAATATTGACATGAGTGGAAGATGACACCAGTCCTAGCAGATATTCATATTTTATGTGATGACTAATGGGATCTTTCAGTTCCTTTCATGTTTATATTTTTACTAATTTTTAAATACTCTAAAGGATGAACATACATATGACTTATAATTTATTGTAATGATGTCAATAATCAATGGAGGGAGAAAATTAATGGATAGAGTCTAGATGACATTTCAGTTCAGTCGTTTCAAGATCAGATGGTTGACCACATGACTTATCTAAATCCATATCTTCATGCTTAACAACATTTGAGAAGGTATCTTCAACAAGGAATATAAATTATGTATAAGTTGTTGAAAGATCAGTTTTGGGGGATTGATAGGAAAATAATGGTTGATGAGTTTGTTTCTAGACACTCATATTACAAGAATGTTAAAGCAAAACATCAACAACAAATATATTTGTTCTAGTATTTACCTATCCATCTGTTGTAATGGGACCATATAGCTGTGGATTTTGTAATAGTTATCCCAAAAATGGTTTGGAAGCATTATTAAATATAGATAAATGTGGAGTCTATCCAAATATTGGACCATTTCATCCATATTCATGGAAATCACATGGTGGAGGATCAATCCAAAATTAATATCTGATAAGTGGAAAAGATATATGGCATACTGTTTTTGATGGTTTCAAACAGAGAACCTAGTTTCACATCCAATTTTATAAAATACATTTTAGAAAGACCTTGGGACTCAGTTCACTATAATAATGACATATTGTATTTAGAAAGAAGACCAATTTGAACGAATGATATAGACACTGAAGGACATGTAGTAGGTTTATATAGTGAATTTTAGTGGTTCATGGGATGAGCATAAACCCTTAGTGTATTTTTCATATAACTACAATTATGAGGCCTTATTACATATGGATCCATTGGATTCATTGTATGGTTTTCCTTTGTGTTATAAATTTTTTAGGTAGAAATAGGTGATACTTCACTAGTTGGGCCAAGCCTTTTCCATTAAACAACCGAGAAGATTCAGTTGATTATGAATCATATTGGGATAGCTCAGTGTTGTTAAAAATCATATGTGGATCATCGTCGATGGTCGATGTGGTTCACATTTGGACAAGGCGTATTCTTGATGATTTCTCCACGTATTAGAAATCAACATTTAGGGATATATGGAATTTTATTTCATAGATATAATGTTTTTTTAGAAATAATAACAATTGGGAGAGGTGTCATGTCAGTTAGCATTACCACCATGATTCAGTGTGGTGCAGAATGTTTTCCACGTATCTGAGTTGAAAAAATATCATCCTGATCTTGTCCATGTGATCATATGGAATATAATTGACCTAGATATTGTTTTTAATTAGGTATATATCCTGGTGTGGATTACAAATAAGAAAGAGAATGACATGCATTAAAGAAGTATCATTCTAGTGTGTTTTTTGTGGAAACATGGTCAAATTCATGAAGAGACATGTGAACATGAGAAGGAAAAGAAAGAAAAAGGGTTGGATCTATTTCATGAAACGTATGGTTTTCTAAAATATGAGGAATCAAATACCAATGGTGGGGTGAATTTAGCACCCCTGGTTTCTTGAATGCAATGCATTATTTATTCTTTAATAGTATTAATATATAAGGATGATGTTTGAGAGATTATTTTGAAATTTTAAATTTCCTATGGAGATTTTTATAGGTTCAAGGGTGGTACATGGTTTGTTAAAACTATTCCACACATTAAATATCTCAATCATAGTGAGACAAAGGAAAATGAGGAGGTTCACATGTGACACAAGTTTTGTACAAACCATGTGGCAACCTAGTTGTAATTATGTGAGTAAAAAATGGATTTTTTTTCATTTTTAGGCAAGTGATTTGGTACCGTTGGTTCACAATTGGTAGCCAATGTGGGATTTCTATGTGAGGTTCATCCTTAAATTAGCTACTAACACACTTTTAGTGCATGATTCGCCTAACCGAGCGACTCATCTATGTAATATTAAAATGAAGATCCATAAAAAGTTGATCTAGGTGAGAAAAAAACTTTTGACCACTAATTTTGCCTTCTATTGGGTCCTAAAAAATGATTTTTCTATCTCAATGGTCAAGGATGGATTTCGCATCAATCCAGAAAAGATATTGAATATTCCTGTGGTGACATTAAGTCAATTCATCATGGTTTGTTATCGTTATTTTTTTCTTGATGTTTCTCTTAGATCTACATCGCAATCTCTCCGGGTTCCATAGATATATGACTATTATGGGTAGATATAAGGTTTTAGATTTCAAATATATTTATATTTTTTCATATTGTTGATAGGGGAATATATCTCAAGCTGGTTCGTGAATATTTGACACATTATTTTTATTTTATTCATGTTGTTTATCACTTTATCGAAAACAATTAAGATATTGGTTTCACTCTCGACTCCTCTATCATAGAACATTTAGTCATAATTTCAAATTGATTTATTTGAATGAAATTTCTTCCTTATTTGAAGTAAAATAATTTTTCAAATTATTTTGACTGAAGGGTTTATAAAAACATGGAAACTATTTTTTAATTGGATCATGTTTTGATAAAATGTTTTTAAAATATTGATTTTAAAAAATCTAATAGTTTTTCTACATTTAAAAAATTGTTTCGAATAAAAAAATTTATTTTTGTTTGATTGTTTTCAAGTCATTTCTATTTGGTATTAGTTTGCATGGTTGTATGGTGTTTGTTCATATTCATTGGAATGGAAATGTTCTTGATACAGTACCTTCAAAATGATGGGATAGGTATGGGTATGAAGTAACCCTATAAAATTGTTCCACTAAGTGAAGTATTATTTCAAGGATAACTCTCCTCTCATGAGTATAGAGATGTACATGTGTTTCATGCATGATTGGAAGTATTATTGTGCAGAAATGGATGGTTTATTCCAAGATGGAATTGTAAATGATTTATATAATTATTTATGTTATTTCCATAGAAATTTGTTTACAATAGAGTTACATTTTTTATTAAATAAACTGGATTAGAATATTTTTTATATAAATTTATTATATAAATTTTGGTAACATTTTCTATCCATGTGGCATTAGTAGGGATGTCATTGAGGTAAACCTGCTATGTTTTAGTACTCACGCCTGCTTGGGAACTTTGGTGCCTCTGTAGATGTCCTTTACTGAGGCATGGTAAATGGTAAATTATCACACACCATTATTACTACAACCTGATAATGGGTCTATTTGGTGATGTTAGATCATGAAGATTATGGATATTATAGTCTTTTGGTTATATCAAAGTGTAATTAGCTTGTCTTTTTATATTTACATTGATATTATAGTCAACCGTTGTGACACTGTTTTTCATATGATATTGATAAATGAAACTTTGAGTTGTCTTTCATGGTTATCATGCATCATATAGTGGCTGTTTTGATATATATTATTTGGTTAGTGGTTTTATTAATAATAATTAAATCATTCCCCACATGTAATGAAACCCTTCATTATTGATTTCCAGAATTTTGTATCATGGGGATGTCACTTAAGTCCTAGTAATATATCACCACATTCTCAACCTAATGACAAAGGGTGGGTTGTTATAGGATGTGTTCAACAACATTGGAAAATACCTATTTATCTCTTAATTTTTACCCCCAAAAACATATATGGCATACACTACATGAATTTATATATATATATATATATATATTTGTCGAATTGATGACCCAATGATTAATTGACATCCATCCCCTGAAGATTATAATATATAGTTAGCCAATGGAACCTCCCAATAATTAATACTTATCACCTCTTACCCTCTGACATCTCATATTCCACAAATCAATTTTACGGTTCCCATGTTATATGACAATAAAAACATCATAGTTCTCAAGGAAAACCATCAAAATAATTCACACCATCTGAATCACTTTATGCCATTTTGAATTGATATATACATCCTCCAATGTATAAAAAATAATTGTTGGATAAAAAAACCCTTGTATCAAGTCACAGATATATCAATCCTCAAACAAATAAATCACCTTCATCTCTATCGCGCAACACATAATGTAATATTGGCACTGATCCTTCAATAATCCGAACCCTTTGGTCTCATGTATAATGAAAATCATCAACACAAAACCAATAGTCTAAATATAACCACACAAGGGTACATAACCATAAACTATGGTTTTCTATGTTGAGAACTTCCAACATAATTGATGGTCAAAACTATCCCCCGATATTAAATAATTATGGAGGTATTCCGCAAAAATGAGTGGACAACACCACCACAATAATATCTCAACTATGTGCACACAACTCACATATCACAAAGGGTATTAATAGTGAGTGTAAATCAAAAACATCCCTAAACCATATCATTATTCCACTTATTCTCATATGACCACATCACTCAAATCCTAATGGTCAATACTATTTCATGTCCTACTATCTATGTGTTCATCCAAAAGACCTAGTCACCGCAATACTGACAAACAATGTCACCTAAACTATTATATCATCATCAACTCATATATCTCTAGATAAAACCAACATGAAAATTTTCATTTCCTCAATCATTGAGATCAACATGACCCCATGACTTCTACTGAGCCCATCATGTTCACATGAAACCATAACATTGATATTACAATTTAATTAATTAATTTCAAAAAGAGACATCTCCATACAAAGTGGTTAAAATTCTAGTATTCATGTTATCATATATAATAAAAGGAAATATAATTCTAAAATATATCACATATCATGAAATATTAAATTTAGAGACAGAAATTATTTAATTTGGTTCCCACTCAGTCAACCCAACATGCATTTTTAGGTATGAATCCCAAAATACAAGTAAAATTAAGGAGAGATCTGTGTTACAATGTTCATTATTTTTTTAGGCACTTTCTTATATTATATTAACATAAAAATACATCATAAATTAGAATAATTAGAGTTTTACGAAAATAACATTAACTTATTAAAAAATAACTTTCATGGATTTATAATATTATATTGCAAGAAAAACTATAATGAGAATCAATAAATTGAAATCCTTACCAATAAACATCCAATGAGTCTATTGATGTTCAATTTCAACCATCAATTAAAGTGAAAGGTCTATGTATAGGGTAGGAGAATAAATCGAGTAGAGCCCTATACAAATGCATGAAATATTGAAGGGAGAACATGAACAAATAAAATAGGTATAAGAATTATGGTCAATTCAATCATTTACATGACCCACATGGATTGGCCAATAATTCTCCAACCATGATGTTCTCAATATCATGGAACCACACATCCCACCACATGGAACATGGTTTTATAGACCATGTATTAACCATGTTAAAGCAAACTATTACATATGAATAGACAAATAAAAAAGGTACTCCCCAACTACACTGTTTGAAAATAAAAATCCAAAAAAAGTTGTCCTCATTCGTACCCCATCTAGGGAACATGGTTTAATCCAACCATGATCCTCAGTATGTGTTTTATATAAAATAAGTTTTTCAAGGTTTAACAAACAAAAAACAATAAAAAACCTATAAACATATTATTCCATAAAACCTATGTTAAAATAAGTCTTTTAGAATATTTAAATCTTTAAATTTGTTTCTTCAAACTAATAAATGAGTGTCCTCAAACAAAAAACATAAAAAATCAAAAAATTGATGTGAATTTTTCCTCATCCAAAATCCTAGGACATTAGAAGTTATGCCCTTATTTACCACTCTCAAAATAGATTCTCATTCCAAGGATACATTCTCTTGTGTTATTCTTCCCAAAATCTAAAATGATTAGATGTTGAGTAATCTATCTTCCCTGGTCTATATGAAATTCAATACAACTTTTGTTAGGCTTGTCATGAATCTCACCAAATAAAATAGTTTTCACAATATAAATTGATATATGATTTATCATTTTCAAAATGTATCACATTATATCTCTTATTTCTATTTTCTTCTCTAGAAAATAGTCAATCCATTATCCAACAAATTTATCATGAATACCTCTAGTTTTAGTAATTGACTATTACAAAATATAGTTATCTGAGAAACAATAGATAGAGTGTATAATACTAAAAAATAATTTAGAGTATTACTTTATAATTAAACCTATTTTATAATCTATGACACATTATGTTTAACTTCTTTCATACCTGATAACATCCAAAACCTTATGATTTTATCTAATATAAATATTTATCCCTTGGATAATAACTATTTTTTTTTCATACTAGTTCCAAAATATTAACTAAACATTTATATGATACAAAATATATAATCAAATACTTTTTTTAAAGGTTGGGGCCAAAGCTGTAATTTATTTTTTCAATGAAATGACCTCTTTAGTATGGGTAGAGGGATACTCATTACATAGACCAAAGGCCCAAGGCCATGGGGGCAGAATAAAATGCTTGAAAGACCATTTTTTCACCCAAAGGACCCCTCAATGAATAGTAATGCTAATATACCTGTGTTGTTATAGTACCTAATACCTTAGCTCCACCGCTATAGTGAATATTACAGTTCCTTTGATGTTATAGTGTCATTGCTTCTACATTTCTTCCACTGCTACAGTGATGCTACAGTGCGCTACTACAGTACCCTAGAATTTTATCCCTACCCAGATTTTGATCTTTGGTCTTTTTGGATTCCAAGCAGAAGCTTGTACGACTTGGGTATGGGCTCATTGGAAAGTAATTTTCTTATATTTATATAATATTTAAATAAGTTAATATTAATTACATAATATTATATTAATTCCATTATCGTATAGGTATAACATATTTGGAATCTTAGAAATATATAAAAAATATTTATAAATTAACTAAAACATCATCCACTTAGTTCATCATAGATATAAACCATCTTATATGCATAGTAAATAATACAATTCTTCATAACATTGGTGTATTGAAAAATAATGAAGGGTGAGTTTAGATACTCTGTATTAGTGAACATGGGTGATATCAATCTATGATCATATAAAAAGATAAGACTAGTATAAGAGTACAAGATCAATAACATGACATACAATGTTCATACCCAATCATTCATAGATCCCAATCATTATTTATGAATAAAAACATTATTATTATAATATACAAGAATCATAATAGTGAAAAAAGAACCATAAATTAAGGATGAACGATAAACTCGTCTAATAAATATGTAGAACCCATAAAGGAAAACAAATCTTTAATAAATGGGTAAAAAATGATAATGTAACTAGGAATAAATTCATGTTTCAGATATAGGATAATGAAAATTTTCTTATATCCCATAATAGATAATGAATATCTCCTTTTTTAAAATAACAAATCAATCACATCAAATTGTTTCTCATGACTATCTCACGAGATATAATAATTTCCCCAATTCATTGGAAGGGGATATAGGTGAAATTCATCAAATAATGAAAACAATAAATATTTTTTCCATAAAATCATAAAAAATTTATCAATTCAACACCCATGAAAATAAAAGGGATTCATATTCATTTTTTCATAGCATAACTGAGGGAAAAATGGGGTTTATAATAATTTGATTTTCATTATAAATAGAAAAAATCCAAGAAAATAAATAAGGATGGTATCATTAGATTATAACATAGAAAAAGGTTATTTAACATTAAATTATTTAATCTTACATGGAAAATTATTATGAATCATCACTCAAAATAATTCTTTTGGAGAATAATATTTCTATTAAGAAAAAATAATAAAAAAATTGAAAATTAATATAAGAAAAATATTATTTTAAATTATGTGTATGAAGATGTAATGGAATCTTAAAAGTATAAATTATCCATGATGGTGGGAAAATATATTCATTCTATATAAGTTAAAAATTAGTTAATTCATATTTCTCTTGGAAATTTTTCAAAGTAACTTCTTTGTAAATTGATAAAACAACTACCATCAAACTATTTTAAAAAAATATTAAACACATGTAAAATTGTAATTAGAAAATTTTATAATAATGGTTATAATATTCAATAAATATTTATTATTAAACATGGAAATGGATGAATAATATCCCCCATTATATTCATAATCCCAGAAATCCCTAATATATATGAAATTTTTTAATAAATACCTTATCGAATAGGTAACATTTGGATCGAAATCCCCTCAGACTTAAGAACAATATTTGGATATATAATTCCACATATAATTAAAATTATTAATCAAAAATTACATTCATGATATTTATATAAACCAATATCAATAAATAATCGGTGAATTTGGCACGTGATTCCCATAAATAAAAGAGAGACAAAAAATTAATTACCTCATGTTCTCATATCCTCAAAAGTAGTCTAAAGATATTTAATATACAATTAAATCTATTATAATTATTTACAATGTTCATTTTCATAATTATTATCTAATATATGATCCACTTTACACATTTCAACAACCATGTTGTCAACAAATAATTATTTATTGGCGTTAACATTTTCATTTATCATGAATACTTTAGTTATATAGTTTCGTTTCATATACATTTATCATGAATCCATCATTATCCATAATTTTACTAACTCTATAAGTAATATATATATATATATATATATGTTTATTATATAAATTTTTAGTTTCAACCATGATATTTTATATAGAATAATTAATTCTTATGTTCATATATATTTTAGGACATACGTACGCAAGAGCGATGTATTCAATTTTTGGTGGATGGAATAAGAGATAGATAAATAATAATTATCATTTACCACAACATTATTATGTTATATACTTCATAAATATTCACTTAATATATATTAATTATCTTCCATGTAATTCATAAATGAAAAATTAATCACATTGCTTCATAGATGTAGTAGTCCACATATACACATGAACAGTGTTTTCGTATTCTAAAGGCATGGAATGTAACAAGGTAGATGTTATATTATAAATACAGATTTTATTGATGTAATAAGTACTATATATAAAAATTAAACACTTAATAATAAAAATCTATAATATATAGTAATGTGAAATTGATTTTATTGCTCTGTGGTGATTGTATGTTGTATGTACATAAAAGGTATACTTTCACTCCATATTTGGTTGACAAGTGGAAATATATTTGTTTTTAAAAATCATAATAGAAATTAATAATATTAATAATATTGAATATTTTATTTTAATGTAAATTACAATGATTTTTAACAGTTAAAAATGAGTATAGAGGAATGATTTTGATTTAAGAGATTACCACTTTTTGAAATTACTCCTCTAAATCTCCACTAAAGGGATCTACAGTTTGAATTTAGGGAAGATTGGTAAAACTATAAGGTTAGTAGGTAATATTATAATTGTTATTTATAGATTATGGTTGATATATAATTCCCAATCTGATATAATGATGTATTGGAGAGGGTCCATTTTATAATTGATGTTATGGGTAAATTTGGAATTTTTTTTGATGATGTTATTATGATAAATTTATTCTCAACCCAAATAATAACAAAAAAACTATAAATGCAAAGGGAAATATATTTTAGACCATATATTATCACCTTAAAAATATGATCATATTTTAATGAAATTAATATAAAATAATGAAATATTGTTCTCATGAAATTTCATTATTCTCAATTTAGACACTATTCAAGTAATTTATATTAAATGGAATAAATAAAACTCTTCATCCATTAAAAAACTATAATATAATATATTTAACTAGGCAATTTATTTAAAAATTTAACACATTGATGTAATGTTTATTTTAATAAATTTAATATCATTTATTATATTTTTTTATTAATTGATGAAATACTGCATCGATGATGTGTCTAAATTTATTCAAATAAAAAACATAAAAAACGGTGAAATAAATTTCAACCATTATAATTACATCACTATTCAAAACCTATATTCTTATATTAATTCTAAGTTATTATTTTACCTATGTTAACACATGATGTATTTTGAAAACAATTAGTGTATATTTTGGTAACTTTATTTCATTTATATAATGAATAATTCATTTTCAAGTACATGAGTACATTTAATAACTCATTTTGTCAAAATGGTGATGAGGGTAAAATTTAATTCATCCAATAAAATTTATAATTTTGTAATTTTTTTTACCCATATCTTTTGGTTTTTACCCTTTCATTATCCTATTTGAATCATACCATGAAAAAGGTTTTTACTCAGTGATGGTAAATATAGATACTGTAAATTAACATGTAGACCATAAATGGACCATTACTTATATTAAAATCTATATCCTAGTTCCTTGGTCCAATATAGTTTTTTATGTATTTAATATCATATAAACTATTTCATTATATTTTAATATATGATTAATGTCATTGTTTTGAACTATTGACAACATGGACATTACTAACATAAATACATACATTTGAAATCAGAAAAATATTTTAATATATAACTAAAAACACATATCATTCTATTAAAATAGTGTATATCATTTATTATCTCATACTAAAACACTTTTAATATTTTTTACATCATTTACATGATTGTTAAATTAATTTTATTACTATTCTGTCATCATTGTATAAGGACTTATGTTAAAAATAACCATTTATATACATTAAATATTAATTATAACTCATATCTACATCATGTGAACTTATTTAATGTTTTATTTCGATGTGTTTCTTATTGGGCCCCCATTGCAAAAGTATTTAGATAACAATTATCTTATATATATCGATAATTATTTTATATACATAAAAATAATCTATAATACATAAAAATAAATAACCTAGGAAGAAAAAATCACACTCCCCCTCATGTATTATCTTTACTGTAAAAAATATGACCATTCTCTACCTACGGAAGCTCTGCGTTGGAAGTTGAAATTATTTTCATACTAATCATCAAATAAATTATAATTTCAAATTTTTTATTTTATAAAATATTATATTTCTAGTATGTTATTTTACCTTAGTTATTCCATTTATTTAATTAAAAAATTGAAATTATGATTTTATTTTAATAATATCATTAAGAATACCATATTTTATCAATACGACATGTTTTACTATTAAATAAAAATATTTTCATTGATAACATCAAAATAACCCTAAGATAATATTCATTTATTATTTTAAAAATATATATTTTTTATTAAATAAAATTTATAAATTTAACCTAAATTATTTATAATAATTTCTCACAAAAATAAATTAATGATTTTTTGTAAAACATGTATTTCTTGAGATTAAAATAACATTACCAAAAATTGGGTGATTATTTACTAGGAATTTAACAATATATATATATATATATATATTGAGTATGAAATGTATCAATATTTAAATATGAATTTATTCATATTAAAACTCTCAAATTTAGAAAAATGAAATAATATTTTTATTAAATAATAATATATTAATAGTGTGTGACAATTTTTTTAAGCTCATTGATGTATCTAAGGAAGCTTATTGAATATATAAAAATATATAAAACAGAATAATTTATAAAATCTAGGGGTGTTACATTAAATTTATTATAATACAAAATGATTCATATTAGATCATGTCTGAATTCCATTATTGGACCATGAATGGGGAGATCCACTGTCTTTGACAATTATAAGATAGAAGATCTTGAAATAACAACATTAATGGAGTACAACCAATCAATTATCTAGAAATACCTTGAACAAACATCTATATATCCCATGTAATTTCTCTAGAGTAGGTGTGAATTATCAATGAATGGAAACTCGCTTCTGTATCCGATATGTCCCTAGTTTTAGGATGAATAATGAAGAGATTCAAGGATTTTATTCTGTCAAAATATAAAATATAGTTTAATTAAATCCCAATACATGGTTTGAAAACACAATTTAAAAAGTAGTGCCCCAATTATATCTGGATCACTACCTCTTAAGTTATACCAAAATTTTTGGAAACATGGTTGGGTAAAACATAGAACAAAAATTATTTTGATTGTACTTCGAGTCACATGGATACTAAGGAAATATTTCATGGTTTTCTCTACCCTAACCGTAATCATGTGCAGACCCCATCTCCTCTCAAAAAACTTATAGAGTTTCCTTTATGAAAATATATTATAAAACTTAATATTTCGCCTCTAAAATTATTATGAAACAATCTAATAAAATAAAAATGATACAATGGGGTTCCACCAAAATGGTAACTCAAAAAAATTTAGTGGAACGATAAAGAAATGTATAACATAGTTGGAATGTATGAATCTATTAAAATCTCCCCATATGAGAACATATCATCCTCTAGAAGATTTTCAATAGGTCCTTATTGAACAAAATGGTCCACTAATAAAAAAAATTATTATTGCAAGGTTGTTTCTTATTTTATACATTTATTCATTGAAAAACATGAATGAGAAGATCTTTATGATATAAAATTTCATTTTTAATCTAATAAAAAAATATACATTGGATGATCCTCAAATTAATCATCCAACTTCAACATGGTATCATCACTATCAATTACATGTGATGTATCTGGCTTGTATATTATTATATGACACATATGTAACCCAATATTCATACATCAATGTCACATTAAATTATACAATTAAAAGGCTACCATATTAAATTAATCCACTCTCTCGAATTGTATTACAAACTCTAATGAAAATTTTCTTCACCTTTGTAACAAAATCATCCCCTATATAGTTGATGGTTGTAATAAAACTTGGTCACCATAGGATAACCCAAAAAGATACACTCAATTTTATATATAATAACATTGCCTTATAGGAGTTCTAACCAGCTACATTATAATTAAAAATACACACATAGAATATTCCGATATTAAACTCTTCCTGATAAATAATTGTTAAAAAATCATGACACAATAATTATGAATGAAGGGTTTTAAAATAATGATCCACCAAAGGATCCATCTAAAATAATGAAAAAAAACATTCATATACATCATCTCTGAAATATAGACAGTCATACCATGTTTCACTAAAGACTCATACAAATTCTGAAATATTATCATCTATAAACTAGTCCATCCTCTCAGAAAATACCTCTATCAAGGGGTGGTATAAAATAATCTTATTTATCTAATATCCTATAAAATTTTAAATTCCCTTTCATAAATTATGATTTGTAATAAAATATTCAATTTAAAATGACACGTGTAGGATGTCCATGATTCATCATTATATCCAAAATGTAATACATAGATAAATCATCCACATTTTGTGTTTCATGAATTGGAATTAAAGTTGAATCCATTGTAATCTGATAAATAATTACACACACTAAATGATTATCTCTCTTGAACATTACAAACACAATGAAAAAGTCAATCCCCAACTCACCAATGTTACACTTAGGTACATGGAGAATAATATTTAAACCCAAGGTCACTAATATTTTCCTTGATCTTCAAAAAAGTGAGACAGTAAGGGAAAAAACCTAATGTGACCTTTTAAAAAAATCCATAGGAAAATAGAGGCATATATCATGATACAAATGATATAATCCAATATTCTGCACCCATTTTGTGATGTTTCAGTCCCCCATAATTTCATAACTCATAGAATTACGAACTACCACCTTAAAATCAGTATTATATAAATTGTCAATATCCATGGACCGTCCTAAAGAAATTTAATCTATTTTTTACCACTACCACATCATATGAAAATCTTTATCAGTATTTTTTATATTCGTGAACTAATCAGACAATGAAAATTTGATGAAAAATGTTGTGCATGATAATTTAAAATTCATTTAATATATATCCACCTACAAATATGGGAGTAGACTGAAAAAAACATTCATTATTTTTTGTATGAGTGAACAACTTATATTTAATCCTACAATGATTATCTAAAACAAAATATCCATTACTATGGGTATTAAAAATACTACAATTTAATGGTTGAAAATACAAATCCCATCATACATTATGCAAGATAAGGTCACACTAAGAGTAAAAAAATTTTATATTATTGTGGTTCATATAAATAAAAAATTATAAATTAATAGATAAATAAAAAAATTGAGTCATTAACCACAAAAAATAAACCCAAATATATAGTAGGGTATTTTATGTCTTGGGTTATTATTTCATGGGACACATATGAAAATACAAGTTCATTATATATTATGAAATCACATAATCGAACTCTAGAGGAATCATAGTGCACCGTATAACTGAACCAGTGTTCTTGTACTATTATTATTATAGAATATTTAAACATTCTATTTAATTCTAGGAAATAATCCTCATATTAGTTGGTCTAGTAAATCCTGTCCATTCATTAGTGCTATTGTTTTGTATAAATCATTTATGGACTATATGTGGTACCCAACTAATATAATGAATTTTTAGACATTGAGATAATTATTTGTTCATTTCCACAATTTATCCACATCCACCTCCACATGAAATAAATACATGCCTTAGAAATAAAATGATTGATATATCATACCACTATGATTAAAATGTTATACATTATATTCTTTCCACAAATATGACATTATCAATGTGTACTCAACATAATTTCCAAGTTCTTATCATGAAATTACGATGTCTATGAATATACAATGATGTCATCAATTAACATCGTGATGATGTATTCCAAGAATGGGTGGAAATTTGGGTTCATGATGTCCATGATCATTATTGAAAAAATAATAAAACAAAAAGAAACAAAAGGTACTCATATAACATATATTTTCTTATAAACATAATCTTGTATATATACTCTAATCTTAACAGATTTTTGGGATATACAGACCATAGATCAAATTTAATGAACTACTAGGGGACACATAATTAATCAAAAAATCTTCAATATTCGGAAATGAATAATGGTTCTTCAGTAAGACTATATTCTACATTCATTAATCCACACATATCCTTAGACATTCATCGTGCTTCTGAATAAATAACAAGGTAATCATAATGGGACGTTACCATATGAATAAACCCATTATCGTCATGGTAATCATGTTTCTCTCCAAATCCTTCTTCTAATTTTTCCCCAAATGATATAGACGGATCAACATAACTTTTAAACTAGGCAGAAGTACAATCTCATAAATGATTCCTCTTTGGGGTGAGATTTAAATGAATTCTCCTTGAATAATAACAATGTAATGTTTCACAATTGAAGAATCATTTTATGTAGTTGTAAAAAATATGTTACAAGAACTATAAATTCCATCATAATCATAATGTTTCTTGATATTATATTGTCCTTCTACCATTATGAATTCTCTTTTATTTTTTAATTACTTCATTCTTATCTTTTTTTAGTTAGATAAATTTCACGCTTCTCTAAAGAAATCAATATGAATTCATTAATGAGCTACAAAATCAATAGAGAAGATAAAATTTTGAATAGAAATATATAAAACCATAGAAATATCACATATTTATTCAAATATAACAACTAAATTTTATCTTATATGTATATCATGAATTTGGGAACATATATCAGGAAAATGTCATGACCCGACCACGGGGCCTGTGTCGTGACTACCCCAAGCCCGCCTTTCATAGGATAGGGGAAAGCGACTAGAACCAAAAGCATAAATCCCTATGTTAGGATGGAATTGGCTTTATAAAACTAAACAAACACAACAGAATGCGCAACAAGAAGTAAACACTTAGTAAAACTGAATACAAAAGTAAGTGTTGAAAAGTAAATGGGCCAGTATACAAACCCAACTGTAAATTACGGTACAACTAAAAATATTGTACAATCGCAATAAAGTAAAACAGTAAAAACTAAGTCATCCTATGGGAATCCCACCTGAATAGTGGGTACATATGATCACCTCAACACCTCGATTCCATCCGTCTACTCCATGTACATCTCGCCATGTCGTCCACCTCCGGGTACCATCCATCTCTACAAGTCTCTACCTCGATCAGTGATGTCCATCGTCTACATCCAACACAACGTAGTGTAGGCATATCCCATGCATGGGTCAGTATACAATATACAGTAGAGACCCTGAGACACTGAAGGTCTCCTAGATTACATGAAGAATAAACCACAAAATAAATACACAAACATGATGTATCTACCAACTCTACTTAGATATATACCGATATATATAACTAAGTTATCATTCTCTGTTCACCTCCAACCCTCGAGCGCATGAACAACCCTATCCACACAGGAATATAAGTCAATAACATCCATGATAATATTTTAAGGTCATTACATAGCTCACACATGTTTACATCTTTCATATAGCGATAGAGATGATAAGATGTATTCACTGATTCATCTAAGCTATCAGAAACACACAGGATACAAGACTAGCTAAGCTGTCAGACCCACACATGATATAAGACCAGATACTCTGTCAGACCCACAAATGATACAAGTACAGGGGTCAAAAATACTGAACCCACACAAGATACAAGAAAATTAGTCATGATCATTGAACCCATGGAGGATTCCAGTATGGTAGTCATTACTGTCGAACCCACAGAGGATTAGAGTACATTAGTCATCACTATCAAACCCATGGAGGATTCCAGTACAATAGTTGATGCAGTTGCAGCCATCTCTAGGCTTCCCGCACACAACACGCTCCATTTTGAGAGGGTCCACACCTCGAGAAAAAAGGGGGTTGATACCTCAACTATCAAAAAGTCCAGAGTTGATGTATCCCAATGTTTTTTATCATCAAAAGGAACCCAACGCGAAATACGTCGTGTCATTTGGATGCCCGGTCTGAGAGTTAATGGCTTTCCCGTTCAAGGGTCCCTATTGGAATTACGATCGTTCCAAACCCAGATATATTCCAAAGTTGTCAAAAACACACTTATAGTATTTAAAAAGTACCGCCTCGACCCAAGTATCCCTGTTCCATAGACGGTGCATCGATCGGACGCATGGTCAGGATGTTATTTGTACTTAAGAGAATCGGGTCCGACCCATGGTCAACCGCGGCTCGGCCAACTGACCGAGTTGTGTGAGGGGGGGGGGCAGTTTCATAAAATGGTAGCACCGAGCAGCACCGCCCCTCTTTCCCGGCCGGGAGTAGCGGGCCGGTCTCCTCCGGCGCGTGCGGCCCGCATAGGCATGCCGATGTTCTCCCACGCGGCACCTTCAGGTCCTGGTTCCTTCATCAACCCATCCGGCCACCTGTAGGCCAGTTCACCCTCCAGAGAATCCCATGGAGCACATGCCATGGTTTTCCGCAGCGTGGTGCCAAAGGGGCGTTGTGGTTCTCCAGTCTGTCTAGCTAAAGCCGGCCGGTTCTTCGTCTGCTGTGCGGCCACGTTGTGGGCGGTGGTCTCTTCTGCCCAAGTGGAAACCAATTCTACAGTCCTGTAACAGGCCGATGCACATCCACTGTTTCCGCTTCCTCTTTTAGTCATCTCTTCCTCTTCCATCTCCACATTCATCGTTAATAAAAACAATGATCAAGAGAGGGTCATCGAGCCTTGTTCATTTGGCACGCGCCCTTGACGTTGGGCGGTAACAAAAGGAAATAAAAGATCACGTGCATTCAACAAGAACAAAGGTATAATTTATTCAATTTAAAATATAAAAACCCCCTACCTCATAATTGATGTCTCAATTTGACGAGCTATAGAAGACGAGCGTCGTAATAATCAGGCATCACGGAAGACGGTGTCATGGAGAACTATGTCGTCCTATCAACGTAGGAGGAATATTTATTTTCGTGACGTGGAAAGTGAATATAAAGACGATGTAGATTCCTTTATGTCGGGGTATATCCTAGGATGAATCCTCATTCGAAGAAGTTCGTCACGTTCTTCGTTGAGGGTGTTCTTTGTTGAATAACAGTTTTCTTCTTCAAGATAGGAACACCGTTCTTCTAATTCTCTAGAGTTTTCCCCACCAAATTTTTTCCAAGGAAAATATTATAATAAGGCTCACCAATATTAATATAATTTCCATGCAATTCCAATTAATTCAAATAAGAGGTTCCAATATATTAATTAAGATGTTAATTAGTTGGGTTGGCATAATTAAGAGAGAAGGGTGGTGAAAAGAATAAAATTGAAAGAGAGGAGGTGGAGAGTTTTAAGAGTTAATAAGGGTGTTTCAAGGGAGTTTAAGGAGGATTTTAGGGGTTATTCTCTCGTGTGGGCCCCACCATACATTATCCTCACATGGAAGGTTATGTGGGTGTGGGCCCCACCTATAACATCTCCTTGTAGGAAATAACCACCACTAAATAAATTAAATAAAATTGTGTACACTTAAAGTAACATAACAATTTTATTTCATTTTGTCACGAATACAAAAAATTAAAACTTCTATTCTTGACCAAACACAACTATGGTAAAGTTCCCCTTAAGTGAATACTAGCACTGTGAGTTCATCAGTGCCCTCAGCTTTTAATTCCGAGCACCGGTTCAAAAGATAGAAAAACCCACACTTTCGTTTACTGAACGTACTTGAACAAAACATTAGAAATTGATTCTGGGCACACCGGGCCTCGGAATCAGGCATCGTAAAAAACTACGAACTCCTAATTTTCCACTGAATTTATGAAAAAAAATTCCCTGAAATTTTTGGGTCTTTACATTTCCACCACCTCGGGGCTTCACGTCCCCGTAAAGATACAACACACACTAGGGAAACAAATGGGGGTACTGAGAATGCATATAAGCCTCTCTCTTCAATGTGCTCTCCTTGAGGTTCCTGTGCTGCCAGTGAATGCACACCAAAGGAATCGACCATCCACATAGGACCCGCTCCTTTCTATCCTCAATCTCTACCATGAACCCCGTGAATGTTTCCTCATCATCGATGTTCATCTCCCCGTGGTTGATAATGTGGGATGGGTCATGCACGTATCTCCTTAGCTGAGATACGTGAATGACGTCATGTACCCAGTGAAAATGAGGTGGAAGTGCCAGGTGGTAAGCCACCTCACCTACAATATTGATGACCTGGAATGGCCTGATGAAGTGCAGAGATAACTTTCCACCATGGCCAAATCTCGGTAGACCTCGTCGAGGTGATACCCGTAGAAAAACATGGTCTCCATACTCGAACTGCAGTGCTCTCCCACTCCTATCAACATAGGACTTATGTCTGCTCTGTGAAGTCTTCATCTTCTCTCAGATGATTTTCACCTTCTCTATCATAGCCTGCACCATCGCTGGCCCTACCATTGGTGACTGCCCATAGTCTATCCAGCACAGAGGTGATCTGCATGGTCGGTCATACAGTACCTTGTAAGGTGCCATCGCGTTGTCGGAGTGATAGTTATTGTTGTACGAAAACACCACCATGGGTATGTGATCCTCCCAGAAATGACAAAAGTCAAGAAAACATGAACAAAGCATGTCCTCGAAAGTCAGTATGGTTCTCGCAGTCTGAAAATTTGACTGAAGATGGAAGGCGGTGCTCAAGCGAAGCTATGTCCCAAAATCCTTTTGTAGCCCCATACATATCCGAGAAGTGAAACAAGCATCTCGATAGGAAAATATAGTTGATTATACACCATGAAGCCGTATGATCTTGTGAATGTAGAGGCTTCCAAAGATCTCTACTGAGCTCTACTCTCTGATCGGTAGGAAGTGAGCAGACTTGGTGAGTCGGTCAATGATAACGCATATAGAGTCGTGTCCTCTAGATGTATGGGAATCCCCATTACGAAATTGATGGATATCTCATCCCACTTCCACTCTAGGACCTCTAAGGGCTGTACCAAGCATGTTGGTACCTGGTGCTCTATCTTCACATGCTTACAAGTGAGGCATCTTGAGACAAACTCTACTACAACCTTCTTCATACCTGGCCACTAGTGCTCTTGTATAAGATCCTGATACACCGTCACCACTCCTGGATTTATCTCTAGAGGGGAAGTGTGAAACTCCATCAGCACTTCCTCCTGTAATAAAATTGGTACCTTGGTCCATCACCTAAAGAGGATGATGTGTTCCCCTCCTTAAGAAAATCATCAGGCGCATGCCCTGTGGATATATGAGAACATCGCATATCATAGCCGACGTCCCCACCATGTGCCTCTCCAACTCGCTGAATAAGTGGAGGAGTGACTGTGAGAGACTGAAGAAAGGCTTCTCCATCTCTATCCACAAAGGATACCTGCAATGTGGCCAGCTGCTCTGTCACCTCTCCTAGCTTCCGAATGCCCGATCTTCTGCTGAGAGTTTCTGCTACAACGTTCCCCTTCGCAGGAGTTTAGACTATCACGAAATCATAGTCCTAGAGGAACTCGAGCCAATGTTTCTATCTCAGGATCATGTCCTTCTGCGAGAAGATGTACCTGAGACTCTGGTGGTCAGTATAGACTATAATGAACATGCCCTTCATATCATACCTCCACATCTTAAAGGTGATGACCAATGATTCTAACTCCAGGTCAGGGGTATCATAGTTCTTCTCGTGTTGTCTCAACTTCCATGAACCGTATGCAATCACTTCTCGCACATACCTCATGGAACACCTGATTCAGGTCCCTGATGCATCGCAGAAAACTATGTACCATATGCCCATCTACGGTAGCCTCAAGATGGGCACACTGGTCAACCTCTTCCTCAGATCTCGAAATCTCTGCTGGACTCTCTCTAACCACCCGAAGGGTTTACCCTTTTTTGTCAATGATAAAGGATATTCTTAAACTCTAGAAAGATTGGCACAAATCTCCAATAGCACTCAGCCAGCCCCAATAAATTCTGAACCTTGGTCACACTTCTAGGTGGCTCTCATGAATGTATTGCCTCGATCATCACTAGATCCACTGCAACTCCATCCAACAAGATGACATGTCCCAAGAATTGAACCTCTAGAATCTAGAACTATCACTTTGAGAGCTTACCATATAGCTGGTGCTCTCGGAGTGTATCATTTAGTAACAGAAAATGGAAGGCATGTTGTTCTTTAGTAGATGAGTAAATCAGATTTTTGTTGATGATGAATAAGATGAATCGATTGAGTTATGGCTGGAAGATCTTGTTCACGAGACTCATGAACACTATTAGAGCATTGGTTACACCGAAGGTCATAACCAAGAAATCTTTGTGGCAATAACAACACCTGAAAGCCTTCTTTTTCACATCCTCATCTCGAACTCTAAGCTAGTGATAACATGACCTGAGGTCTATCTTCAAGAACAATCATGCTCCCTTGAGCTGATCAATGAGGTTGTCAATCCATGGGAGTGTGTACTTGTTATTCATGGTCACCAGATTCAGGAGACAGTAGTTGAAGCATAGTCATAAGCTCCTATCAGCCTTCTTGGAGAACAAAATCAGAGATACCTAGGGTGAATCACTGGGTAGGATAAATCCCTTCCCCTACAAGTCCTCCAACTGTACTCGCACCTCACAAAGCTCATCAGTAGCCATCTGATATTCTGGAGTAGATATTGGTACAGCCTTGTAGTATCTGTATATGTATAAGTATACCTCTCTATGAACAGGTAGTCCTGGAACTTCGCCAAGAAAATATTCCGCATACTGATCCACCAAAACAAGAAAACTCGGACTCCGTACATCAACTGCTCCGATGATGAGACTATCCAACTGATGTGTGATTGGCTGCCCTCAACTCTCCATAAGTCTATCCTGCACTGCAAAGGCTCCCTTCTCACCGGTGAAGGTGAACCTGGTCCCATCTGTGTGGACAAACCTTAATTTGCACCAAATACAGTCGATCTGAGGATTGACTGTAGATAACCAGTCCATACCCAATAAGAATTCTTAAGGCCTCGACGCTGCTACAAGAATATCGCAACCGAATCTCTCACCTCCTAAAGATAGATCACACTGCCGTCACCAGTACGTAATCATCGAGTCTACTCTCGTAAGAGTCTCTAGCCATAAGGATCGAGCCAACGGCTCCGTTAGAATCTCCGAGCTCCAAACAACGGCAGAATAAATAAAAGAATGACTCGCACCTGTGTGTATAAGTACTGTAGCAAGGGTGGAGAAGACACAGATAGTACCTCGAATCATCTCAGGTGTGCCGCGGTCGTAGGCCACAACAGCAAGCAGCCGAGCCCATCTCTTTCTTCTTGCTCCCTATGGTCTGGATGGACCTCTAAGTGGTGGTCGAGGTAGAGCCTCAAAACTTCATCCACCACCCATTGCTCGGCCAGCTCCTCTGCCTCATCTGCCTGCTCCCGATGGACCACCGTGGCCTAACCTCTGACTCTACCTAGGAGGTACCTTTATTGTCTTCTACTCGTCTACATGGTGGGCCAGGTTGTCACAAGCCATGTGGACCTACCCGCCACATGCATTACACTTCCTTCTCCTCGTAATGCTGGCACTATTTAATGATCCCCTCACAACCGAAACTGAATCATGCGGTCGCCGACATGATGGCCTAGTCTTTTTGGAACTATGTTTCAACTGTCTACTACTAGCTATAGATGGCTCTGCCACATGTCCTCCTGTGGTGGGTCTCACCGCTGGTGACTGCATGGCGAGAAAACTCTCCATAAGAATGGTTGGATCCATCACCCCCGTCTGTGTTGGGATACTAAGGGGAATCGTTGATGCCCTGATCTCATGCTTGAGTCCATGCTCGATGGTTCGGGCCATGAATAACAGGTCCCGTACCATATCTGTGGAGTAGAATGAGAGGTCTTTGAACTGCACTGAGTACTAAGCTATTGTCATGATGCCCTGCTGCAGATGAAGTAACTCATGAATGTAAACCACACGAAGGGTGGATGGAACAATTTTCGATAAAAAGATTCTCTTGAATTCTATCCATTGTAACGATTCCTCGTCATGTACCTGGAGCATCAGGTTCCACCATCTACCTAATGTTGCAGGCAGAAGACTCGTGGCAAGGATCAACATAAGTTTGGATGGTGTCCCTACAATTCTGTAAACTCGAACGACAACCTCCATCCAGTCCTCACTGCATGTGGGTTCCTCTCTCTGTGGAACCTGGGCAACCTCTGTCATTGGAACTCGTGTGATTCACTCAGGGGGTGTGCACTCTCTTATGCTTGGGCCAGTGGTTTCAGTTGCCTACTGGGTAGTGGTACCACTGGTGCCTCCACAGTGATGGGGCCTTGTACGGAGGCCTCGTCATTCGGTGGGCTACCATCTCGTAGGTAACTCGGAACCCGATCTAGATACCTTCATTGGGCCATCCTGAAATGAAATAGTTTCACTATGGTCAAAACAGTATTCCTGGTGAGATGAACTAAAGTAATCACAAATAAAATTTTTTAATCACAAATGAAATCAATTTTTTCATGCACTGAGTCAGAAATCATAGGTTAGGGTCCTGGTGTATGGATACGTCGATCGCCACACCAACACTAGACTCCCTAGACTAAAAACCACACTCAATAAACATCACACTATTGCTTCACAGAAAAGAATAATTAGAGACATGAGTTTTGTGGTAGAACTGACTCCTCTGATACCAATTAGCCATGACCCATCCTTAGGGCTCGTGCCATGACTACCCCATGCCCACCTTCCATAGTATAGGGGTTGGAGAATAGAAACAAAGGTGTAAATCCTTAAGCTGAGAAGGCATTGCATTTATAAAAGTATACAAACACAACAGATTACGCAACAGAAAGTAAACACTATGTAAAACTGAATACAAAAGTAAGTGCTGAAAATTAAATGCGCCAGTATACAAACCCAACTATAAAGTATGGTATAACTGAAAAGTAAGTACAACTGCACTAATTTAAAACAACAACCACTAATTCATCAACCATGAATCCCACCTGAAGGGTGCGTATAAATGATCGCTTCATCACTTCGGGTCCGTCCAACTCCTCTGTGTACGTCTCACCAAGTGGATCACCTCCGAGTACCATCCAGATCAACATGTATAAACATCGATTAGTGTTTTCTGTCATCAGCAACCAACACAACAAAGTGCGGGCATAGCCCGTGCATGGGTGAGTATATGTTACTTAGTAGGGATCCCGAGACCCAGAAGGTCTCCCAGAATCCCCGAAGTATAATCCAATAAATAAATACACAAACAAGAAGTATCAACCAACTCAACATATGTATATGACCATATATATACCTAAGTTATCAATCTCAGTTCGGCTCTGACCCAAGAGCCCAAGGACAACCCAGTCCACATAGGAAATTATGTCAATCACATCAACCATAAGGATATAAAGTCAAGACTCAGCTCACACGGGTATACATTTTTCATATATCAATAGAGATGATCAGATGTATTCATTGATTCATTTAAAATGTCAGTCATGCACAATATACAAGACCATCTAATCTATCAGACTCACACAAGATAGAAGACCAACTACTCTGTTGTACCCACACAGGATACAAGTACAGAGGTCAAAACTGCCTGACCGACACAGGATACAAGAAAAGTAGTCATCGCCGTCGAACCCATAAAGGATTTCAGTACAGTATTGATCGTTTTTGAATCCATGTAGGATTATAGTATGGTAGTGGTCCCTATCGTACACACGTAGGATTCTAGTACAGTAGTCGACGCAGTCGCAGTCAGCTTTAGGATACCCACACACATCACACTCGATTCTTGAAGGGTCCGCTTCTCGAGGAATGGGGGTTGATACATAAACTATGGCTAAGTCTAGAGTTGATGTATCCCAATATTCTTCCTCATCAAATGGAACCCAACGCGATAGACGGTGTGTCAATCGGATGCTCGGTCTGAGAGTTATTGGATTTCCCGTTCAAGGGCCCGGTTGAAATTACGCCTGTTCCATACCCATCCATTTTCAAAAGATTTCAAAAACCCACATAGAGTATCACAAAAAAACCACCTCTTTGCAAGGATCCTTGTGCTGCAAACAGAGTGTCGATCGGATGCATGGTCCGGAAGTTATTCGCACTTAAGCAAAACGGGTCCCGCCCATCAATCACGGTGGGCTGGCTAGTCGGCTTGTCCAGGATTGGCGGGTCTGACTTGGCTGGGGGGATAGCATGGCCCGAACTGTGTCCAGCCGCAGCTCGACCAGCTGGCCGAGCTGTGCGGAGGGGAGCGTCCCCCCCAGTTTCATGAAATGGCGGTGCTAAGAGGCACTGCCCCTCCGGCCTGGCCGGTCTCCTTTGGCACGAGTGGGCCGCACAGGCGGGCCACTGTTCTCCCATGCGGCACCTTCGGGTGTCATGACCTTCTTCAACACGGCCGGCAGCCTTCGATTCAGTTCTCCTGCTGAAGCATCCCATGAAGCGTGGGCCACGGTTCTCCGCAGTGTGGTGCAAAGGGGGCGTTGTGGTTCTCCAACCCGGCCCACACAAGTCGTCTAGTTCTTCTTCGGCCGAGTGGCCCGTTGCGGGCCGCAATCTCTTCTACCCGCACGGCACTTGGTGCGACAGTCCTCTAACGGGCTGACATGTGGCCGCAGATTCCATTTCCACTTTTGTTTGTCACCACTTCTTCCATCTACACCTCCATTGAAAATAAAATCAAGGATCAGCAGAGGGTCATCGGGCCATGTTCCTTCGACCCGAGCCCTACGCGTTAGTCTTTTACAAAAGTCCATAGACGATCACTTGCATTCAACAAGTACGAAGGTATAATTTATTCAATTTAAATTATTCAAACCACCTACCTCGTAATTGACATCGCATGTCAACGAGCCACAAAAGATGAGCGTCGTGGTTATCAGGCATCATAGAAGACAACGTCGCGGAGAATGGTGTGGTCCCATCAACGTTGGAGGAAGAGTCATTGTCATGAAGAGGGAAGAGAATCTGAAGACGACATAGATTCCTTGACGTCGGGGTACATCCGAGGAAGAAGCTACATTGTAATAATTTCTTCGTGTTATTCATCGGGGATGTTTGCCGTTGAAGAACAGTGTTCTTCATCAAGAATGGAACACCTTTCTTCAAATTCTCTATATTTTCCCCACCGAAATATTTTCGAAGGAAAATATTATAATATGGATCCCCAATTTTAATAGAATTGTCTTGAAATTTAAATTGATTCAAATAAGCAGTGATAATTAATTAATGAAGTTATTAATTAGATGGGTTGGCATAATTAAGGGAGAAGGGAGGTGAAAAGTTTAAAATTCAAATAGAGGAGTTGTATTGTTTTAAGGGTTAATAAGGGGGTTTCATGGGATTGTATGTAGGGTTTGAGGGGTTAGGGTATCGAGTGGGCCCCATCACACATTATCCTCACTTGGGAGGTTATGTGGGTGTGGGCCCTATCTCTAACATCACCTTGTAGGAAATAACCACCACTAAATAAATTAAATAAAATTGTTTACACATAATGTACCACCCCAATTTTATTTTAATTTGTTATGAATCCCCAAATTAAAAAATCTACTCTCGACCAAACTAAATTGCGGTAAAGATCCCCTTATGAAAATACCAGTTCTACGAGTTCATCAGTGCCCTCATAATTCATTTCTAAGAACCGGTTCAAAATATAGAATAACCTGCACGTACGTATACTGAACGTATCCAAACAAACTTCATAAATTGATTCCGGGCACACCGGGCCTCGGAATCAGGCGACGTCTGAAACATCAGACTCGTAATATTCTAAAAAATTTAAAAAAAATTCTTAAAATATTGGGGTCTATACAGAAATTTTTTTTGTTAAACAAAATGAGGAATAAATCATAGAAAAGAATATCGAGGTAATTAATTATGAAGATATAAAAGAATGGTATTCCTATATACCATATAAATAAGTATAAATAATATATATATAACAAATCCATATAATGAACAGTATATGGAATCTATCTACCATCAGCTAAAATATGATCTACTCTATAGACTCTGACAATATCAGATTTAGATCCCAACCCTTACAACCTCTGGTTCACATAATTCACTAGAACTTGTTTATTTAGTAACATATATTAAGACACCATTCCTTCTTCATTTCCCAATAATCCTATTGTTATCTAAATCCATTTCAATGATTATTAAATCAACACCCTTTGGTTTTTTTTTTCTCAAAATTATAATTTGAACCCAATCAAGATTCCCTCAAATAAAAATTTATGATATTTAATATTTTACCACAATAATGAATATGCCTCTGTGTATCTAGAAATAATTTAACATAGTGTCCAAACTATAAATATTTAATGATATTTAGAGAACCTAAACTATATATGTAATTGATTTTTTTTGTTCTTTTATGTGTTTTTATCACTACCCTAGATCATCTCCCCAGGCTTCTTATTTTTATATCCAGATGGGGTACCCTAAATCTTCACATAAGAACATACCTACTAGACCACTAAGGATATAAATGAATCATATATACTTATACCCCTTTATAACAATCAAAATTATAATTTTATAGATATGTATTATTTGAGTATGTGTTCAGGTTGAAGTTTGTCATCAATCACCTAAATAGATGTCAAAAAAATCTCAATCTCATTGTCTTTATAAACTATACTTCCAAACAAAAGAGGTGGAAAAAATATGAAATGGGTAGAATACAGTATAAAAATAATAATTACTTACTATAGATCCATAAAATAAAGGGATTTATCAAACATTAGATTATCAGGTAAGAACTCCACCTAAAACAGATCAACAAAGGCCAATTAATTCAATTCCCCATTTATCATATCCAGGTTGATCATGCTCAATAATCTATTAATATACCCATAAAGCATTTATATATATATATATATATAATTTCACTTTTTTTATTTTTATGTTTCTATAATAGATTAAAAATAACCTTGACGATTTTAATCCATTACCCAAAATCGTGGGAGCCTCCTATTCTCGAAAAATGTAGTGGATGTTGTAATAAGAAGTTTTGGGTAAATTGACCCTATTTATCCCTCCCCTATATGATCTACCACCCTTAAAATGAATTAGCTTATAAAATTTGTCCTAAATTCGTTTAGAACCTATAATATTTGAGTTTATATAGGATCGTAATCAAATAAAATATAGTATAAAATTTGTGTTGTTTTAGGATCATTTTCTCAGATGGGATCACCCTGAACCACTTACTTAAGTGGTCCCACAAGACATCATATAGGATTTATTATCTAATATTCAATGTAGATCACATAGAAATTTAATTATCAAAACACATTCAAATTAAACAACTAATTTTAATCTATACACAAATAATAACCTCTTTATGAATAATTAATCCCAAAGTATACATTCTACTATAATACCTAATCATTTATATAACATAAGGACCATGACCATGTCTCTAGTACTTGTATTTTAGTCACATTAATTTATGTAATATAATAGATTTTGGGTTCATTATAATGTAACTAAATTCCATAAATAATAATTTTAATAATCACAATAGATAGATTAATTTCATAGCCATATTTATTTACCCTTTATAAAAGACATGGAAATAATCATATAACATGTAAACTGACATGCCTACTCATGAATCATAAAATCACTCAAATTATATAAATTTTAAGATTAAAAAATACAAAATAACATCATACAACATTAATTAAATGTCAATAATAATAAATCACACAAACCTTTATAACTCAAAGGAATGAACCATACTATCTTTACAGGAATACGTAATACTCCATTACTGGAGTCCAAAAAGAAATATATCCTTTCTATAAGTCCTCAAAATCATTTAAAATGAAATAACCAACATATTATATTTTTTTAACAACATCTTGTAAATAATTATGTTTATGATTGATTATAACACGACCACATTCTTTACTCCCCATATGTAAGAGGTTACTAACTAGCAGTTAGGTCCTAATTTGGAACTTGTGGAGAATATTTTCTAGTTATAGAAATCCACAAAAAACATATACATAAGGAAATTATAATAAAACATGAAATAAATTAAATGAAATATAATTAAATATAATCCAATTGTGGAAGTATGTCATTTAATTGATCCACAAAAAATTTTTAAGTCAAGTAATATGAAAACAGGGAGAGAATACAACAAGAGGAAGTATATAAAGAAAACCAAATTACACTAAAACTATATATGTCTTCATTTATCATTTATCTCAACCTCTCAATGATGGTTCATTCCCATTAATTAGGTCCACGGTCAAAGATATTCCACAAGAAGTAAGGTTATCATGTAGTGTGTGCATATAAACATTATATGACACCATCAATGAATCCTTAAATTTATTATAGTGTCTATATAAGTCTAATGTAGTGGTGAGAAATTTAAAAGATGATTATGTATTCATGTGGTAGTTCATAATGTCTTAATTATACTATAATAAAACCTATCCACTACTACATTATCTCCACACAGGATGATTTATTTTTAGGATTCCGCCAATCTTAGGATCATCTACAAAGCTAACAAAAACCCTGGAATAGTCCATAGGACATCACACCCCACAAATTACCTCAGGTTAGGTCAAAATTAAATATTTTAGTCCCATTAGTAATTCAATGAACATCTATATTATCATGAAACAAAAAAAACACACTCCTCATTAAAGATACTAACTACTCCATAAATGGTCCACTAGTCACATTGTTATTGGATAGAAGAAATCTTTTAGTTAAAAATATATACACTAATAAAATTTGTAGCTTAGATAGTATTCATATTTCATCAGGAACATGATTGAATTATCAAGAGAGGTATCAAAAGACACAAAGATATGCACAATAAAATAGAAATTAAAAAACATAATAAATTTTATTGAACATCGTAACAACTTCATACATTAACCAAAAAAATCCAAACATCAAGGATCTCTATCGGAATCCGGATCACATTGAAAAAATCCCATGAACCAACCTCAAATCCCCAAATTTGTATTATAGATTGAATATAAAATATGTAGAACATTAAAAAATATATTAACTCTTTATACATACCTAAAATAATGAATTTAATGATTCGGTCTAATCAAATCCATTAAAAATAAAACAAATACTGATTAATACCTTCATATTTTTCGAATTATTATGGAATTACATTATATCATGGTAGAATTAATTTAAATGACCATGAAATTCATGATGTATAAAATTATCCATGAATAATGGAGATGATATTGAATGAATAAGAAGAATTAAATAAAAATTGCAAACCTTAAAATCTCATGGACATATATCTCTAGATCTAATGGAATTTATCATTGAATGATGTTACTTTTCTCAGAACAACTAACAAATTTAATAAGGATGGAAACCCCGGTAATAGTTGGATGAAGTATGGGTTTCAAAGTGTTTCATTATAAAAATTAATATTTTTACATAAATTAAATCGACATTAATTATTTCAATGCACATTTTACAAACCATGTTCCAACCATGTGAGGCTCACTACCACTTAAGGGCACCCACATGAGTTTCTTAAAAAGTTTAGTAAACCATGAAATGATGGAATTTTTTCATCTATATTGAGTTAAAATTTTAATTTTGTAGTGTTTCTTGTCCTATGAAACAATAAACCATTTCTTTTCTACCCTTTAATGCATTCCTATAGATCGCATGGCTACCTACTGGAAAATAAATGATTTTCAACAACCATACTCAAAATTAGCTCTCTGTTAAAATATTTTAAAACCCCGAGACTTGTATAAGAATACCTGAGACAACATCCAACAAAATATAGACTAAATAAATCAAAAATATAATTTAATAACTAAATCACACATGGGTAAAGTCAATGTCAATGATATTTTTCAATAAAACACATATCTTGTTCAATGATTATAATGAAGTGTCTATATAAAATGGATCCCATTGAATTGGAAGAGCCAGAGATGAAAAAATGAGATAATTTAGTGAACGTTTTTATAAACCCAAGTTAAATTCCATGGGTTTACCATCATTAATTTTTATGAATTATAGTTTATAAAAGTTTATCTACATTGATTGTCATGAAGAAAATATGATCTAATCACGAATAGGTACCCACTACACCATAATAGTGTTTGGACTGATCAAATTTTTAGGGGATTCATTACTGTTGAATTCTTATCTATAATTTTTGTTACATCATTTAATCATAATGTGAGATAAAATAACTACTATTTTCTTATTTACTTGATATTGACACTAATAATTCATAGTAATTTCATTCAGGATTAAAAAATCAGTTACTATCATGATAAATTTTATTATCACAATCATTATGGATTATATTTGAAAATATCCATCATCGTATATTAATGGTGGTTTATATATTTTGGTAGAATTTGGGAACATAAATAGTATTTGAGTTGAGTTATATGTTATTTATAAAAGGATAAATCATATTCCATATTCAAAAATTGTGATTTTTTTATAGTAGATATACCATTATTTTTTATGTAATCAAAAGAGATGATATATCCGTAAATCAATTAAATAGAGCGGTGATAGAATAAAATAACACACCAACCACTATGAATGAGATATGTATTATTTATTGATTAGATTGATATTATCAATGATCTTTTAAAAAATAGCCTTCAGTTTTTTGTCTAAAATTCATGGTTAAATTAACGGGACTATCCTTCCTCCATCCAAATGAATGGAATGATATATTTAAGGTTCTTATGAAGTAATTTTTCATTTAATATATAAATACACAAACCATGAGTAGATAATGTTATATTATTTGTAGTGATTCCTCAATGATCAGATTAGAATGTTTCCTTATTAAAAATAAAAATGTGATATATTATTCCTATCATCACATAATCATGAAATTACTAAATTATTTAAAAATATTAGATCAACATTGATAATATTTAAATAAAATTTTTTCATAAATATTTATATGTTAATATATATACACTGATCATAAGATCATTATGTATATAAGCACACATAACGATTTTAAAATCAACTAAAGGTGGTGGTTATCATTAATCAATGCCTATAATTTCTCAATAAATTTAAATCACTAGATGGAAAACAATGTTCTTGATTATGTAATGAGAAATGATCATTATAGCATTAACAACATGGTGATTAAACGAGAACTAAAATTTAGGAATATTTAACAAATATTCAAGAAAATTAGAATAAAATAAATTTTATAATACATTTCCAAATTAATTTAGTGACCATATAAATTTTTTACAATCAATTCATCTGAGAAATGTTCTATGGAGATAAAAAAGTGTTACATACCAAGAAAGTTTAGGACACGAGCAATATCGGTCCTCAAAATTTATTTAGAAAAATCAAAGTATAACTGAACATGATAAACATGCAGTACAAATGCATCACAAAAACAAAATAACTGGTAAAAACAATGCCAATAAAAAACATCAAAGTTAACAAAGACCCACAAAAAAACCTACAAGAAAGCCATAATAAAGAAAACATGGTCAAAAAATGGACCTACACACATCTCCATCGGTCATGATCACATCCCTCGAGATTTCTCCTGCTTTTGTCATGGAAGTCGTCACAGCCCCCATCAGCTGTAACCTAAGACCCGCATTTTAAGGTCGTGCCCAAGGTCGTCTCTCATACCGAGGTCGTCACCCTCCTTTTCATGGTGACATCTAACATCACCATCCCAAAGTCACAATGTTTAATGAAATAACCATGTCCTACAAAGACATCCTCACCGTAGATTCTTTATTTTCACACCGACCCATGTCGGTCATCCAACACGTTGCTAGTCACATGGTATTCATAAAACTCACCCACATCGCCACAACCATGGTCTCACCAACAACAACCCCATAAAAATCCATCCCACGTAATGCGCTATCATAGCCACCTCCTTTAAAATCTCTCAACACTGAACCATGTTGTCGCTAGAAAACCAAACATGATCACCACCAGTCATTCTCCAGCATGTAAGTCCATCACACGGAATGTTTCGCAAGTCACCACTTCCCTCCATCCACCTTCAAAGAGGCTCTATTGGGATCCAAACACTGCCGAAGCCACCAGGATCCCACACAACACCCTGCATATGCCGGGTCATGCCCCGCCCGCTCCCTGTCATCGTCATTCATATGTCTATGTCCAGCTAGGATCCATGCATCGTGCAATGATGGACTGCAACCAATACCACCATCATCGGGTGGTCCCACCTCCCGAAGCCTCCCTCCATAAATCGCCATCGTCGCCCCTGTCTCGCCAGCCAGATCCACTTCGCCAATAGAATCTCTACATTATGTCACTGCATCACACCAAAAGACGACCCCGTCTTGGCAGTATAGGTTATTCCTGCACACTGGTCGACCCCCCACACATCACAATCCATCTCACTTTCTATGCCTGTAGTCGCAGCCGCCTGAAAAGGAGCCACGATATAAAGTGGACCAAATCAACCACATTCTATGAAAACACTTGAGCTGACCTCTTGATGAGGATCTGAGTTCAGATCCTCCATAACTAGCAAAACTCTCTATTGAAACCTGGGAAATCAACAGATTTCCACCGAAGATGTTTTCACCACATGGGACAGTCAACTCAAAGTGCACAATAATTTATGCATATAAGAAATGATGAAAGATTTTTTCATCTGAGTCGGTCTTCACCAGAATGCGATCTTCTGGGAGATCGCCCGGAGAGAGGAGCTATTCTTTTTAGAGAGAATAACTCTCTATTGAATCGTCCACCCCCTAATCTTCTCTAAATTTAGTGTTATATATGTTTCCTAGTTAATGCTTTATAAAAAAGTTATTTATGATTTAGAACTATAATTACTGTTTCATCAATAATAGAAATCATGAAGGAGATTTTGGATGATTTACATAGGTCATCATTATTTTTTTATCCATGAAACACAATGACATAATGATATAATAACCAAAACATATTTTAGGACAACATGAATGTGGATATTATAGAATATATTACTCAATTTATGATACTACAATATATAGAGGTATAATATCATTAATTTAATGTGATAATATTACCATTATCTCTAGGAGAATCGACAGAGGATAACATGAGTGGTTATTTCACCATTTATATTCCTATGGATTTTAATATACAAAATTTGATTTGGGTAGTGGGGGGTCTACTTACTATGTCAACACAAAATATTTATTTTTTTGGGATTTCACAATCAGTTTTGAAGATATGTTATATATAAATAATGTTTCATGGATACATGAGGGACTGTTTTATTATTTATATTATTGATATTCAAATATCACATCAACATTATAATAAATTCTTAAACCAATATTGCTTTTAGGTCAATAATTTAGAATATCATATTATCTTCATACTAATGGTACATATGAAAAGACAATCAATAATTTGAAATATACACTATGATAATGATCTATCTATTTCAATCATGTTTTATATTTACGTATTATTTTACATGAGTTATCATATAATAATACAATCTATTATAGAATCTTAAAGGAACCATGTGATGATCTATATGGGAGGAGATGATTAACTCCAACAAAATGGGATAACTATAAATAGAAGAATCTGTTTGGACCTGATCATATTTGTGAAACGATTAAAAAATTAAAATAAATTATAAAATTATAAAATTATTTAATATTCACTTAAATAGTTACTCGGATAATACATAACAAGATCTTATGATGTATGTGACTAACAAATTATTCCTTTGAATATATCCATGAAAGAGGGTTACTATATTTAAGAAGAATGTAATTCATATACCATGATACTCCATTTACATTAGGATTTTTCATCATATAAGGATTTTATCATATCACTTAACAATGAAATCATACCTATAATGGTTTCATAATTATTTTCATGCATCACTTTTTTGAAAGTAAACACTATTTATATCATATATATTGAACTAAAAAGTTATAAAATTTGATATTGATCACAATTTTGAGGAATAATACATGGTGATATTATATAGAATAGATTGGATTCTTAAAAACAATATCACCCAATGGATAACGTTTATTAGAGAAATTATATGTTTTATAAGGCCACAAGTGAAGAAAAAGGATTAATAATAAAAAATTAACCCTTTTTTCATTTAACTAATGAAATTTATAATTTAAAATTATTAAAAGTGGAATGAATATAGACCTACATAAATTAACTCTATATTTACATTTAATTAAATGATGTGTTGTTTCTCTGAAAAGATATAAAAATGAAAATTATCTTACATCATTAATGTATAAAATTACTATAAATAATTTCAATCTTATAAGGTCAACAACTAAATGTAATTAATATTTTAAAATAAGGATTAAAAACACCTTGAACAAACACAAAAAATTTAAATGTTCATCGACATTATATAACTTAAATATCATAACAAAAATTATTTCTATATACTGTATATGTAATATTATAATTATAAAAAATTAAACAAATATAGATGATACATTGAGTGAGTAAACATTAAGGTAGTGTGAGATGCTATATATAAGAATGTTATATGATCATTGGGATTAAATAGAAGTTAGGGTTATATGAACATTGAGATTATATATATATATATTTATTTATTAGAAATAAGAATAATGAATCTAATAAATTATTATATGTACATCTATAAAATAAGGCCTTCGTAATATACTTTTTAATTAGTGAAAAAAATTGATGTAAATATATTATAAAAGATATATAGAAAGCATAATAAATTGAATCTTGTAATTTATGTAATCCTTATGAGTCTAATTTATATGATCATCAAAATTTGGAATCATCTCTAGGGGTTCCCCTTAATTAATCTCATCATAAACATCGATATGTATATATTATGAAGAATAATTTTCAAAAGAAGTTGAATCTCATAGAAATAAATATGAGATTAATGATATATAGATCAATTATTTAGATTAAACCCATTTAATATCTCACCATTTGTTCGAATGTGAAGTTAAATTTGGGGTTTTTAAGAAATTTTTTGGTTAACCATGATATTTATCCATCAAGTATGAAATAATATATATTTTTATTATTAAATGTCTTTTATACATTTGGAATTTTAATTAACCATTGTAATAAATAATGAACATAATTAAATAAAGAAAATTTATTTTTTCTAAAAATATATTGGTTAAAATAAAACATGTTATATTAAAAAAATAATACATTTTAATTAAGTAAAAAATCAAATAATTGTAATAATGTTAATTTTTTCAAATATTTGTTTTTTTATGTAATGAATTTTATCTTTATAAATTAAATTCATCATTCTAGAATAATTATTTTAATAAAAAATTATTGATAAAAAATTATATTAGATATAAATTAAATTAATAACATGTTAATGTATATAAAATATATTTCAATACAAATTAACTCAATTTCTGATTAAAAATATATTTTTCTAAAAACTATTTTTTATTGTTTTATAAGTTTATATATTAAAATTAAATTTTACCTATTATATAAATAAAATATAATAATACAGAATCCAAATATTTGAAAATCACATAAATATTAATTAACATGGATGACCATGTATTTGATGTAAAAAATGAATTACAATGGTAAATAATTGATAAAAATAAAACGAAATAAAAATAACTAAATATAGCAATTGATTGAATATTTATAATTAATTTGATATAATATAATTTTATAACTCTAGATTTTGGTTTGGGTGTTAACCCTACATGTATCAAAAGTAATTCCTAAATTAAATCATTCAACACCCAAATGATTCAATCTCAACTCTTTCACATAAAAAAAATTTACAATAAAATTTCTGTCATTTTAAATTATAAAACGAACTCTCATCTATCAATTATTGATATATCATATCCTATGGCTATTTATTATTTTATTTCCAATTTCATGTCTCTTAAATTATTCTTACAACATTCATATTCTCTACTTAAATAATTGTCTATTGTCCTACATTGAAATTGAAGATATTGTCAGATGGAATAATTTTGTACAAATAACATGTTCATATTCATTCCGTTCAATTATATTTCATATATATTATAAAAAAATCACATTATAAAATTTTTTAATATTGATTAAAATCATTATTATTCTATAATATTGTTATTATTAGTATGATATAAATCTATGCTCTTACACATTATTACATTGGATGAATTTACCACTTACTAAAATGATGCAATATTATTACCATAATGACGGAATTACATAACATATATATTAGTCATATTATTTAATAAATATTAATTAAAATATTTTATTATTTATTTAATGATAATATATAAATTTATATTTATTACAAAAATTAATTCTTATTTTTTGAAAAAAAATTCAAAAAAATGGAATTTATGATATTTTTAATAAAAATCACCACAACATCCATAAATGATTCCCTATATTTCCTAACTATATCAAAAAGAAATATGTAACCTAAATTAATATTATTATGGTGATAAAAATTGATTATCTATTAAGGATCAGAACAAGTCCACCGAAGATAGCATAGAAAAAAAAAGATAAGATTATATCCATATTGTTAAGGCTAACAAACAAATAATTAAAGATAAAAAGATAGAAGTTATAAATTAATTGTATAAATTAAATTGTATAATAATTCTATTATTGTATGGTATAAAAATAAAAAAATTTGACTAAAAAATAGGATAGGGCATTTCAAAAAAAATTGAGCATCCAATGTAAGGGATTTTCACCCAAATACCATTCTTTGAAGTATAAATCTTATTTCAAACATAATTATATTTTTTTTGTATAAATATCCAACATAATATATTTTATCATAATTTTTTTGATTCATTTTATTTAAAATTAAATTTTTTCTATTTTGTTCAATTTTTCCACATAACACAAAACTAATAATAGTTCTTGTTAACTCAATTTCTAATTTGTTGGGTCATAATCATCGTTATTTTACAATGTGATTCAAAATTATTTATATAATACCATTCTAATATTAAATATATTATTTTCTTTTTCATGATAGGAAAATTTCATTTTCATTTCAAAATAATCTTTTTAGATGGATTTAGTAATTCATGAAAATTTTACACTGTTAAGAATAATTATTATTCTCACTAATTGTGATCTTTTCTCTATGTATATATTCCTTAATTTTTATAAATATTTATTTTTTTAGGGCCAATAGGGGCCTATATACCCTGAGAGGGGGGGTGAATCAGGGTATGGATATTCTTTTTCAAAGTTCTTCCTGCCCCACTGGATCTTGACCTCTTTGTTACAAGGGTCACTTTGATTGCACTTGTGTGGTTACTGTGATCACTTGTCTCCTTTACCTGATGATGATGCTTTGAATGCAATGCAGGAAAGTAAGCAGGCAGACACATAGATTTTTACTTGGTTCACCGCTAAGGGCTACGTCTAAGGAGCATACACCGACAAGTTGCCGGTTCGTACCAAATTCCACTAGACTTCACTAGCTGTGGATTACAATGTTCGGGCTAGATCACTTCTATGCCCAGGCTCACTGCCTTTACAATTTTTAGGGTCAGCTCATTGCTTTCCCAAGGGTCACTCCCTGTTTCTCTCTCTCTGGCTCACTGCCGGTGGAGAGGATCACCTTCTTCCTCTTCCTAAGCTCACTGCTTTTGGAAAGGATTCACTCACAGTTTATAGACCTGTAGGTCTCTTCATTTTCATGAAGGAATGCATCTTCCTCTATATGTAGATGCTCTGTTGAAGTCCAACTTTCACCCGCAGATGAATCTCACTTTTCACTGGATGTACCGGGCAACCTCAATTTTTACGCGCAACCCTTACGGTGTCTTGCACGCAATTTCTATGGTTTGCACGAAATTCCTTTTTCGCGCAACCTCCAAATATTACGCGCAGCCTGGAAACTGCCTTGCGTGAGATCCACTTTTCACACAACCTTCCTTTTACGTGCCAACACCAACTTTCTACGCAGCCTTATCTTTTCGCGCAACAGCTGACTTTACGCGCAAACTTTAAGTTTACGCGCAACACCCTTTCTGACTTCAATTTCGCGCACCAGAGCTCGGGTATTTTCTATGTCTTGAACTCTGTTGAATGGAGGAGGGTCACTTCATATTTATAGGCAAAATCGACCCCGCGCGAAAAACCCTCCTTGAGCGCGTAATCCGCTTTGATCGCGAAATACAAATCTTCCGCGCACAACCATTTTCCGCGCACTGCTCCATAATTTCGCGCACCTCATGCCTTTGCCATTTTCTGAGCTTCGGACCTCGAAACATCTTTTGCGCGAAATACTTCATCCACTATTTCGCGCGCCACTTCAATTTTTCGCGCACGCCTCCAAAATTTCGCGCGCCTCATGCCTTTACCGATTTTCAAGCTTTCAGCCTTGAAACATCTTTTGCGCGAAATACAATTTCGCGCAACCCGCTTTTTTGCGCGCCACACTTCAAGATTTCGCGCAACCCGCTAATTTTGCACGCCACGCTTAATTTTTCCGCGCACCACTTTCATTTCTCTCTCCTCAACTTTTGCCAAAAACATATCACTCCATTTTGTACCGCCTCCATATCGTCCTTTCCTTTGTCATAGTTCTTTGTCAACATGGAATGTCAACAACTTCTCAGGAACTCGACAATTCTCCATGGAAACCTGCTTTGTCAACAAACACAATCAACCCAAAAATACTGCAATGTTACCTTGAGAGATTTTTCCCAACATATTTTATTATTTAGAAAAAAAAATTATTTCCTTCTATCCTGTTCATATTTCTATCTATATCATAAAAATATATATTTTATAAATTGTTCACCATTATTTGATTCCTCTAAAACATCATAAATGATAAAAAAGCCATTTATTTTCATATTTTTATATTTTTTGTCTTCCAATAAAAATATCATGAAATATATTTTTTATTGAGATATCATTGTTTATAAAAAATTTAAAATTATATTTTAAAAAGTTCATCATGTCATTTTCTTGATTTTTTTAAAGGTATCTAGTACGTTTTTTACGATGTTTCAAATAATGTTTTCTAAAACAACATTTTCTGACTTCACATTCAATATATTATATTTTTATAAAACACATATCTCTTATGGGATTATATATTTTTAATCACACATTTATATCTCTTCTCATAAACATATTTTTGGTGATTTAATTTCTGGTACAAACAGAACCAATTCATTATTTCATATTTTATGATGTACTTTTAAATTGTCATATAACACATTTTTTCTAGAGTTTTTCATAATGAGATATAGGAAATATTGAATGTATAACACATTTGTATGTTATAACCTTAGGTGATTCTTGGGTATGATATATCCCACTAAATAATTTGGAAATATTCAAAATCACATGAAATAATTAAATTATGAATGATTTGATACTTGATCAACTATGAGATGTGGGTTGTTATTATTGATCAAATATGCTATGGAAATAGTAAATTATTATTGATCAATAATGTTATTATTTTCTTGGTATTTCTGAATTAAATATGTTATAATTTTTATTCTTATATTGATTATACAATATAATGTTATATTTCTATGGTTTATGATTTTTGGGACATAATTTTATTCTATGGTATATGTTTCACAAAACCATTATAAATATTTTTACTATATTATAACCCCTTCAATTATTTATATATTACTATCAGTTATTATGATTAAATATTATGATTACTTATTTTTCTAATTATATATTTATTCCATAATAATTTTTTATCACGTGATTATAATATTATCCTTTATGAATCCCTATTTAGTTATTCCATTATTGAGTTTTTAGATAAATTCTTCCACAATTTATGCTTTCCCCATGAAATTAAATGCATGAATATATAAAAAGATGAAATCATGGGGTGATAATTTTATGGTAGGTGTTAAAGAAATATTTTGTAATTATACCTTTATTTTGCTAGTCTCTGAAGAATTATTAAACTTTGTGTTCTTGTATTATGTGCGTTTTTTTGATATGTAATGTTTAAATTATTGAATTATAGGGAAATATATTCTAGATAATATTGAGCCATCTCAGCATTCATAGTGTATATTTCTATTTATATTTATTCTTGTGTGTGTATTTTTTAATTCTATTCATCGCATACATTTTCCCAAAGGTAGACCCAATATTATATATTCTATGTTTCTTCATATATTAAATTATTATCATAAATTAATTATTTAGTCTGTCATTATAGGAATAAATTATTATTCATCAACATAGTAACAATAATTGTTAATTTTGTCATGAAATTTTTCAAGCGCTTCATTTATATTTTTAGTGAACTTATTTATTCTATTTTGTAATAATTTAGTATATTCAAAAATTATTTCCACTAATGAAAGTCTTTTATAATCTACATGTATTTAAATATTATTAAATAATTCATTGGACATATTATAGAACTCAAAAAGAATATAAATTTCAATGAAGACATAATATATTCCTCTAAATTACACTACAGACATATTTTAAAACAAACTATTTTCTAGTAATAATACAAACCATTTGGTACTTCCTTATTGATATATATTTTTTATAATTTTTACTAACACCCTTGATTTAGTAGTATATTTATTAAATTTTTTATCTAACTATCTATATATATATAACCAAAACTCACTTTTTGACATGCACTAAACATTTAATCAATATTAATAAAATCAGATTTTTCTAGAAATTTTGTCACACATTTCAATGATATAGTAGTGAATGTATTCTTAAATTCACTCAAAATTTTCATACCAATGTAACTGGTATTTGTTAATTAAATACCAAAAAAATAAAATTGTATGGTATAATAAATGATCCAATTATATTGGGAAGATAATGCTTGGATAGATTCGAAATTACTTAATTGGACTTCATGATTAAAATAATTCATATTTATAATACTATTAGTATCCACAATAATTTTTATTCTAATTTATAATTATTTCATTTTACTTTTAATCCATATTCCCTGAATCATTTTTTCTACAAGAACAATATTATAAATTTATTTCACCCTTTTTATATTAATCTCAAGCTGATTAATATTGTAATTTAATGAGGTTATTATAGTTATTTTTAATACATGTGTCCATTATTCACATGATTTACCTATTAAATATTTGTGGTCAATTTTTTATATATGTATTCATAATCTATGGTATGCTAATCTATTAAAAAAACATTTGTTATTTTCTTGCATCCACATAATTGATGTTTTTTTATATTTTCATATTCTCCATCATTTACATATCAATTACATATACTAACATTTTTATATTTGATTTCATATTGTCAAGATCCTTAACAGAATCAAATATATATTTCATAACAAAAACATGGATCATTTAGGAATACTAATTAATTTCTACCCAAAATATTTATGTGATTAACTATGCATATACTCATCATCGTTCCAACATTATTCTTCTTGAGGAAAATTTTTATATTTAACAGATTCAAAAACTCATTGATTTGATTCATTTATTTTTTTATTCCTTATTCTCCATGGATTCTATTATCATCATTGAACCCTATTTATTATATGTTTGGTTGATTGTTTTCCCTGACACATTTTATACTGCAGTTGAAACTAAATTTATGATGTAAGAAATACAAGGGTATTAAAATACTAACGTTATATATATATAATAAGAAATATAAAATTAAATTTATATCCAATAATAGTGAATGTATTATATATATAATAACATATGATAGTCCCAATAGATTAGATAGTCACAAGAGAAGGGGCGTCGGTTAACTAAGTAACATCTTTTATGAATTTTGACACATTATAATTACCATATTGATATTAAAATCTATTTATTAGTTAGTATTTATATATACATTGTTATTTTCGTACAACACATAACAGAATATAAAATATATTAATTAATTAAATAGAGAAAAAATTAAAAAGATTTTCCCTAAATTATGTAGTCTACTATCTATTGTGATTGGGTTGAATCTTGACCTAAATTATCAGTAATCAATTTTCCTCACTATAATGATTGGCTAGGGTATGATCCTTTTCTATATGGAACATTTTATGTGTTGAATAATCCCTATAAAATTGGTATAATATATTTAAAATTCTACCTAACATAAATTGTTATCCCCTTAAATATTTTATATATTCTATATTGTAATAATATTATAATACTAGATCACACTGGTCTTATATGGTTGATCAATTGTAATTATATGAAATATGTTTATTATGTTATCTTCATTCTATTCATCAAAATAATATTATCATATTCATTAAACAATTTATTCAATTTCCTGACTATGTTCAGGAATTATAGTAGTAACATTGTCCTTATTACTCTTAACATAATCTCAAAATTATCAATGTGTATGAATAAAATTGTGCGTTTATTACCCTTATCCATTTTCATCATCATATATAGTATATGAATACCATATATCATATTCCTCTATTAGATTCAATGATAATAGGGTATTCAAGGATTGGTCTTTGAGCCTACATCTTACACATTTACTCCTCCTCCTTAATCATCAATATATAATAATAATCCTCTCATGGCGAATCAAGTCGCTTATTTTTCATTAACTATCAAAATAGTAATTATAATAAAATATTAAAATAACAAATTTCGATTAAGTTTTCTATTAATATATATATTAATAGCTAAACATGAATACTTTTTCTAATATTTAAACTAAAATCACTCCAAGATTTATTATTTCGAATGAAAAATATACTTACAAAAAAATTCATTAACATTGGGAAATGAATTTCCATGATAGCCTCCATGATTTCAAAAAATTTTATCCTTGTTATTTAACTCAATTATCATGGTAAATATCTTTAAAAAATCCTCAATAATATCTCCCATATTAAAACCAATAAACTAATATAATCATGTGGAGTGAATATTGTGACATGAAAAAATTAATTACAATGTATGAAAATATTCATTATTAATTTAGAAATTATGTTAATGTAATGAAATACATTATTACCACTTGAAACTATAATGTTTAATTCTATTCAACACATACCAAATATAAATTTATCTTCATGGTGTGTCTATATCACAAATAACATAACCCAAAATATTTTCTCTTTAATCATCACATAGTTTTGTGCTATTGATATTATCTGCTTCTCATTTCAAATTGATAATGAAATGGACCTTATACCCATGCTCTGATAGTATATATTTTTTTAATGACACTTATCTTAATGGAATGGTTTCTCTATAATTATCAAAACTATCTTGAACATATACATAATCCGTTGGAAAATGTAATGATCCATTATATAGTGAATATAATATTCCTAACTATTTTTAAATAGGACACCATTACATAACTTATTATAATTTGTGTCTTTACCAAATTTTAATGAGTTATAATTACATAAAACGAATTTACTTTTAAATATGTTTTATAAATAAACTGTATTCACAATATCCTCAAAATCAATGGCCATTATGTATGGTTTTATTTCATTTATTTATTCTATGTTTTTAAGGAGTTTTTAATATATAGAGTTTATTTAAAAGTATGAATCCTACATATGATCATTATTACTAATATATATTAAATTTATCTCCCAATTTTCTACAATAATACTTATGTGATTCATATATATATAATCACATCACCTACACTTTTCTAATACCAACTCCTTAAATTAGAGTTACTTTTTTATACTTTTTAACACTAATATGCACTTTAAAAATAAGAAGGTTGTTAATTTCTATTTTAAATTTCATATTAATAATATAATTATAAATATTTTTCCAATATACATATAACATCATCAATAAATAACCATGAATAAATTATATTAATTTCCCTAAATATTTGTAAAGGAAATTTTATCATGTATTCCTCCCACATCATATATTTTTATAATATCAATGAATAAATTATATATATTTTACCAATATTATATAAACATCGATTTAACTTCCATAAACAATTACAGTCAATAAATTTAATATATCATCACAAAAATCATATATATATATATCATTGTGTGTTATTTTATTGAATTAGTTTATATAGGAATTTTATGTTTCAATGTCGTATGTTATTCTTCATTAATATTACTTTTTCATAAAAATAATAGGTAGATTCTATTACAAATATATGGATAATACATTCTTTAAACAATAAATGGTAGTCAACATAATCACAAATCAGAAAAAAACAATGTTATATATACCATAGATAAACCATCAATCTACAAGTTTCTTAAATCACTTAATAAATCATGTAATATATAAATATTTCAATTAGTTGGGATCCTTATCATCTCCCAAAACATATTGAAATTATTTTTTGGAAAAATTAAAATCCAAACACAAAGTCCTATATATTTTTTAATAGAGTCTGTACATGGTAAAATAAATCTCTTTCATTAAAGAGATGATTTTTAAATGTCACATGTAACCTTGATTCTACATTATCAATTTTATATAATCCATGGGTTTGGGATTTTTGTTTCTCAAGTGATTCTCCAAGGGGTCATGTGTTTATAAATCATTGTAATGGGGAATAAATGATACCTCATAATACTAAGGCTACATGTGACATGGTCCTTGTCACAAACTTGCCTAGTTACCCTAGTAACCCATTAACTTATATAACCCCAACATAGCTCTAAATTAATTCTTAATCCCAATGTGTTGGCGATGAGGATATGTAATCATAAAAAATGAATGTGGGATCAATTATGACACAACCATTCGAGATGGAAAGAAAAAAATGTCAGTATGGAAATAATAATAACAGCACAGGTAGAAATATACCAAAAGTAAAACATAAAAAAAATGCAATATTCCATTGAATTTTAGAAGAAAATATATAAAACTGCATGATTCCCAACTCGAACACAATTGTCCATGTCCATAGATAAATAACTAGAAATGAAATCCAAGTGTTTCTTTACCCTTTCTCTGTCTGAGAAGAATCTGATAACTCATGTACCATTGGGTTTTGTGCATTCAACATGTGTAACTTTTGGTCTGGGATAAAAACAGATGTATCGGGTTAGGCATGTGACTAAAAATTATGTACTGCAATCATTTGAAATTATGATCAACACCCACATACCGATTTTTTATTATGAGATATAAAACTTTTCCAAATTAATTGTATGATTATATATTCCCATATTTTAAAAAAACATTTATATAAACATGTGTGTGTGTGGGTTGGAAATCATAGTATCCTTTATAACTCTACATTAGCTTGATTGAAAAAAGTTAAGAAAAATGATTTCAAGAATATATCTACTAAATGTTAGCATAAATGATTGAATGAAAAAATATTTATTGTATTATTGGATTATACACTATAGTGAAGTATATGAAACATTAATTTATATCGATATATTTGAAAAAACATTTGTAAGAGAAATCAAAATATTAATTAGATGTAGAAAATATCATCAATTTAATTTAAAATAAACTATTTGAAAAAATATTCGGAATTTGAAATTTGGAATTGGAATCTAAATTATTATTTATGGAAGATAGTAAATGATGATGGATTCCAAATTGTTTTAAGGAATATTAGGTTCATTAGAAAATTTATATTTAAGGAAATTTTAAATTTTCCATTTTATGCCTTTGTAAAAAATAGGTAACATTAATAGAAAATTTCAATATGAAATCATATAGGTTGAGATATCCACATTCCTTAAAAGATATTAATCATATAAGCATAAAATGAAAAAGAATCTAAAATTAAAATAGGTGATAATTTTTTGTAAGGTTTCATAAAAAAATTAAAAATATTTTGATATATAGGTACATGAAATAGTAATAACCCTTTTAAATCCTATAAATAACCATAAGATAAGAAAATATATGGGTTTTATGACTGAATTAATTTCCTCCAAATTTGTGTTCATTATTATATAATCTGGATTTTAATGTAATATTGGAAAAGTATCATTTTTTTATTAAAAAACAATTGAATACACTATTCATAAAATATGTAACATGATATATAATTTTAAATACCATTAATTTCATTAATATTTTAAAAAATATATTCTTTGATGTATATAACCCTAAAATAAGAAAAAATTACTTAATATAATGTATATAGAAATGCATGTGAATTGAGTTGAAAGAAATTAAATCAAGTTCAGCATCACCTAGATCATGAGTCTAACCACCTGAATATATTAATAAATTTTTTTAATAATTAATTTGTAATATACTAATAAATGATATATTTTTATGATCCATTTATTATCATTATTCAATAAATTATTATATTATTATTTATGTCATCATCATTCAGTGGTTGTTCAGTAAATTCCTCCAAAGCAGATTTTGTACAATTATTGTTGAAGAATCTATTAAATAATATATTCATAGTATCCATTTTTATTGATAAATAATTTTGATATTATTATAGTTTCAAAAAAAATTATTATTTTTTATATTTTAAAATGTATCTCTGAAATAAGAATATTTCCTTGGTATGCTTGTTTTATAGAGTTAATATTTGAAATGAGAATTTGTTTTTTTACTATTACTCCTAAATTATCTTCCAAAAACTTAATTATATCATAAATATAATATTTTTCATTAAATAAAATTCTAAAATAAACCATGTAATTTAATTATGAAAAGATAACTGCAACATCCCACAGGGGGTGTTGTTTGTACGTATCCCGGGTGAACTTTTATTTGTCAAATGATTTGTTGGATTATAGATTATGGTTATTCCATCCAAAAAATAAATTATATTATTATTTAGGATAATAACCTAATTAGTCTGAAATGGTTAAAATTTAAAATTTTATAGAATAATAGTACATTATGAACTATAAATAAATATGACTTATTCATAATTCCTACATAACCCCTTGGGATGACACCCTTGAAAGTTGAAAAAAGACTTTGACGAGTGGTTTTTTGTTATACCTAATATAATAGGATGTTTATAAATGTGGTAGATATTGTTTTTTAAACTCTTTTAGAATTAATAGGCATCAATATTGAGGAGAAGTGGTGTAGTAAATGATTTATTTTAAAATCGAGAGGGGTTTCCATTTTGTAAATATAATTTCTTAATATAAAGAAGTGGATTTATTATTCTGGAAATGTGGAACAGTGGTTGATAATTATAAGGGAAATGTAAATTCTGTTTTATATGTCCTTAATCTAACTATTTGTAGATAAGAATTCCTGAAATTATATACTTTTACCAATTCGTTTAACCCCTATTATCAAATTTTACATTCACCGTGGAAACCCAATTTTTACCTCCGAATTTTTTTTCCTAAATTTTTTTCCTCATTATCTATTTATCTTGTTATAATTAAAATTTTGTACTCAATTTAATCCAATTAATTATTTAACTAATGTAAAAGGATAATTTAAATTAAATATATATATATATTTATGTAATTTAAGAGATTAACAATTTTTTTAGATATATATGTTCTAAATGATATTTCATATAAATTACCCATTTAATGTGTTTCAACATATTTATTATACATTGAAACATTACATTAGATTCATCATTAATGTGATAGATTTAATTTATTAATAAAAAATATTTATAAGTATATATATATTGATTAAAATGATTCGTTAAAAAATATTACTTTTCTGATTAAAATATTTTCTCTTCATTTATAAAAAACTGATAAAAATATTATAAATAATTTCGCATCATTTTCTTGTGAGATATGATTTTAAGAATATTAAATCAATTAAATATTATAAATTCAATATAAATAAAATTTAATGCATAATAAAACTATTTATTAATTTAAATCATATTTCATTGATCCATATTCACTAAATTCTTATTTTTGATATTTAAATTTTTTTTATTTCATATGTTATATACATAATAAATACTATGAGGTTAATAATTAATTTTTTTAAAACACTATTTAATAAATATTTTAAAATTATAATTTTTAATGCTTAAAAATATTAGTTTATAACAAATATTTTTAATTATGTTTTATCTTTATTTTCATTTTTTATCACTTGGTGAATTGTATTATTTTCCATTTAATTATAAAAATTAAACATATTCAATACAACTATTTGATACATGAACCCCTGAATACAATATAAAAAATGAGAATATTTCAAAAAAATTATAATTATCATATTTCATTTTTATATGAATCCATATATATATCATCTTGGATAATTCAAGGCGTTAATTAATGAATTATTAAATGTACTTATAATAGTCTTATTTCATTATATTTTATAAATAATTATAATCAGGTTAATGATGTTTATGGAAAATCGTAAATATACTGATTATATGTTAATAGTAATTTTATATACATTTGTTTTTATCTAACGTGTATGTTTATTATTATATTATCATAGATTACTATTATTTTACTTATGTTGAAATATTATACCTAAATAAATATAATTTGTTATGTTTTAGATTGATAATGTCTATGAAATATGATATATGTGAAAAAAAATTAGAGAAAATACAAATTATTCTATTAGAATATCACAGTATACTACTACAAATAAATTATATCATCTCATTTTTAACTAACACTCACTAAGGAAAATATATAAGGGACACATAATAAATAAAAGGTTTATTATGAAACTTCTTCTGAGATATCATCCTCACTATAATTATTATGTCTATAGAACTCATCATTTTCCACATGTTTGGAATATCATTAATATTTAATTTCTCAACAACCATTTCAGCTATATATATAAATCTTGATTGGGAATTATGACTCGTATAATGGATGTAATTTCAATAAGTAGTTTATAGTAATGTGTTTATTTATATATCAGCAACAATTTTTATAGGATATAAAATGACACTTCTTTATCATAGTCATTAATATGGTATCTATGTTAAGATAATCAAACTATATCAAAAACTCTAATCAAATTTAACTAATGGTGGAGTTATTTGATTTATTGAAAAAGTACTCCAAAAAAAATCCAAATGAGATGAGTTACAGACATGGGATGCATTTACCACTCTAAAAGGATTAATCATAGATAATTTTACATCTAATCACTAATTCATTTCTAAAATGTTCTAGTTATAAATGAAGGGAAATAATCATGATGAAATTGGAATTTTTCATTTAAATTTAGCATGATTATTTTACCCTATAAAAAAATTCTTTTAGGCCAATTTAGTAATTTTTATTCCATAATTCTTCCCTTCATCCCTTGGTATATGTTTTTTACAGTGATTACCATCATTATCCCTATGTTTTTTTCATTTTTTATATAATTTATATAAATATTATCATTTAATCATTATAGTATAGATGGTTCATTAGGTTTATTATTTTATTCACTCCTAATACGATTTCAATGTTCATGTTCTCAATAAAATTATCTTCTATACTTGTATAATTCTTATCTTTTTCATGATAGTTTCCACAAAAAAATCATTTTACAAATTTTATATATGGGAATATTATGTTTCTATTCTCCTTGTATTTTCTCATTTCATTTTTTTTGAAACATAACATTCAATTTCTTATTTAATCAATGACCATATCATGGAGTTTATGTCATCCTTTTGGATCATGTTCTTTTTCAAATTACTCTATTATTCCACATAACATTACAAAATACAGACCACTCTAATTATATTTTCATTCCCTAATCATTAAATAAATAAAATTATAATTTTATTTTACTTTGGTCTTCTAATTAATAATTTGTTTGTTGGAAGACCCACTAATGTTTACAATTCTTTAATGTATAAAAGTAACAATATCTTGAATATATATATTTAATGAAATTTTTGTCTCATTATGGTTCAAATTAATCTTCATAACTAGAGATAGATTTTATATATTAATTTTTACTTCATGTATAATTTAATTTTTATTCACATTGTGTCAATAACCACCTTATCCATCACTAACATTTTCAACTCCGTTCCAATTGGTTCCAAACACTAACTAAAACAAAAAAGGATAGTGTGAAGATTAAAAAAATTACAATGGTAAGAGATCTTATGATAATGATAAATAATATGATTTATGAAATTATAGAACATTTGTTTTTTGCTACAACATTTTAGGTTTATCATATATCCCTTAATTTATTCATAGGATTATTTACGTTAAAGTATAAATGTATTCCCAAAGGATCATTAATAAAATTTGAATTGACATATGCATATCAACTTTGACTAGAAATATTTGTGTTGTTCTTGAACATTCTTTACTAAATGATGATCATGTAAAAACCCAATAATAAGTTTTTATAGTTATTACCACTTGTTGCATCTAATCCTGTGCCTATATCCACTTGTTTGTATATAAACATGGATATCATTTATTCCAATTCACCCACTCTTTATATTACAAAAATTTTAGGATGGGTTTCTTTTTTTAGTTCATCATTATGGTTTTAAATAATATTTTTTAGTCTTAAGACCAAATAATAATAATAAAATAAATCAGATACGAACTAAAATTTTATAGACCAATACAACATGGTTCAATGCTATAATAGTAACATTAAACAATAGATTTGATATAATGTGAATGAAATCTTCATAATAAACCATATGTTTTAAATCACATTAATATTTTACATTACCTCTCACAAATTAATAAAAAATCTATATGCCAACTGTTTGGTGCCTTTTGAGGTTTGTTACATGACATTATTATTTTAGAATATCTATTCAACATTTTTAAGATAATTCTCAACACATGAAATAATTATAGAAATAACATACCTAATACTATTATTTACTTCTTATGAAATGAAAATATATGAAATGTGTGACCTCATATCATCAATAATGGTATAAATAAGGAATAATAACCATAAAATATACATTATCATAAGTCAAAAATGTTGTTATGAGAAAATAACCAAAATACATAGACCTAAAAAAAGTGAATCAAATCCAATAGTATGTATATTATTAATTATTATTCATGGTATAAATCTTTGTTAATAACATAAGAAATGAGTCAATATGACTAAAATGATGAATTATTATACATGAGTAATAATAAATAAAAAAAATAACCTAAAAATATATTATGAAATATAACTATTATAATGTTTCTATTTTAACCATATATACACTCACCTCATAATCTTAAAGGCTAACCACATACCCATAATATAGTATGATTGGCCAAACAAGACATTTATTTTTTTGGTTTTGGACAAAACACCTTAGTTCCTTTTAGAATAGTTTGGTCCAATCATGTACATTTAGGTTTGGGATAACCACCAATATATATTTTTATGATTTAGAGAGAAACCCATGTAAAAAAAATTCTATGGTTGGGATCATCACTAATGCACCTCTTCTAATATCACATGTCTTACAAATTTACATAATAAACTGTAGGTTTTTATAGGTCCCACCAAATATATATTTACATACCATACATACGTGTCACAATACATGGTATTATTCATAACCCCACTAAGACATAAAAATAAATTGAGATGAAAATTTATTTACTTTATATTTACAAAAACCATAATCACAATCAAATAGTATAATGAATAAGGATGGTTCCATTAATTAGTATCACTAGGTGAATCATAAGTAACATTAAAGGATATCGATATTGATGAAAAAATTTTAAAATAGCTTTGAAAATCGTACATAGATGTTAACGTAAAATAATTATTACATTCAAAATATGAAACAAAATTAACATAATGTGTAATAAATTTATATGAAAACCCTTTATAATTTGAGATGGTTTTTCATTTAAATTTGATGTAGACAGTTTGAAAAGAATGTTTTATGAAACATTTATAAAAATATTTCATTCAAAATACATTATTGGAATTCATTTTCATTGTCAATGACTCTTTTAAAAAATGAATAAAAATTAATTCAAATTATGGTAAAAATGATAATATTAATAGTAAAAATTTAATGAAATAGTATAATTATAGATAAGAAAATAAAAAAATATATAACAATAGTATGTACATAGTGTACAAAGATTAAAATTAAACAAGAAAAAAGGGTAGGTTAACTTACAATATACATTTTAGATGAATTAGGAAGCAATATATATGAATTGTCTTGTAGACATGTAAACTAAGAGAACATTGTTGATTTTATCATGAGTAATTATTTTAAAAAAAATTTAAATATTATTCTAGTGTGATCATGTTGTTTTTTGCCTATGGAGGTTATTATACATGATGTATAAATCCATATTTGTTCTTCATGATTCATATTAAATATGTAACTAATTTCTATTATATTTAATAAAATTGGAATGAAATGTAGATGAATGAAATTTTTTCTGAGACAACCTCAAGGATCACATTGTATAATATACCCCTCTAGTTCAAATGATGACATAAATGAATCATGAATCATGTAAATTAATATTTAATGGAGGGAGTTTCATTGGTTAAGTTGGATGAGTCACACAATCAGATATGAGATTCAAGATCATGGCCTCTAATTTTGGTAAAGATGTATGGTAAATAGAATATGGGTGAGTGAATGATGGGACAATGTGAGTTAAATAACATAATTAACGTTACAGTGACATGTATGGAAGGCTATTTCAATATTTTTTAATGATGGATGATATTTGAGATGAACTCATGAAATCACAGGATACAAAATAGGATATAAGATCATTATGAGGATATGTTAATCATACTAGTTACATTTGATATTTTTGGATGTCTAGTTTAGTCATTTGAAAATTTTCATTATGTTAGTGGATGTAGTGGATGATCATTTTTTTGGGATAATCAATTATTTAGATGTATAAATACACATTATTCACATCATTATGTTATTATTTGGTTATTAATTGGATTTAAAAAAAATGGGATTCTATTTTTTCAATGTTGAATGTATATAGATTAAAATTAGGGAATATGTAAGGGGTATCCTGCATGAGAAATTAAAAAAAATCATGGTTTGGATTAGGCAATTAGGTCATATGATATGTTTTATGTGATGTGGTTACGGAGTTAGGTTTATGTGATCTGGGACCAAAGACCATTATCAGGATGAAATATTATGTGGCCAATATTTGAAAACATAGATATGTTCATAATATCTCCCAATCATGTTATGCTATATCGAGAATTTATAGGAGTCACCCACCTAGTTTTATATTCCTAGGGTAACACGATTGGAGTTTTCAGACTTTCTATTTTCAATTTACCTTCTTATAAAAGGATTTGGTGCATTCAGTACATAATTAGAATATTGATTCTAAATATATGATGCATTGAACTTATCTAAACATTGAATAGAGTATTAAAGGATTATAATACTCTAGCCATGAAATAGTATATGTCACGTACTTATCAATTAATATTTTTAATCATTAAAATCTAATAAATTAGTCCCCAAATAATTTACTGATATTTTCAATATATCGATGCAATTAGAAGAGGTGAAGAAGTGTGTGTGACACATGAGAGTATATTGAAATAACCCAAAACATTAAAAAATTATTGTTCTTAATAAAAATAGACTGTGGATAAAAATTTTCAATACAAAAAACTAGTGAATCATAGTGGATTTCTGGTGCTTCAAAAAATCCTTAGTGCGTGCTCCTTATTGATAGACCATTATGGGGAAATATATAATATTTTCAGTGATCTATATTTTTTCTTCATCGTATATTTTAATCATGAGTGAATGTCTTTTTTAAAAATCATTATTGAATCAATTCTGATGTTGGTAAAATATCTATAGATTAAAAATAAAAATACAACACCCTTGTTCACCCCTTCCCTCTCAATGTGTCCAATGGTGATTTGAGTGGTCTCAATGATAGGTTAAATGATATTAATGTTTCATATGTTGTATTGTAATATTTTGTGTAGAGTCAATTATATGAATTTTCCATTGATTTATTGAATAATCTAAAAAATATGAAAATATATAATGAAATATCATCTATTATATTCTAGGGTAGATGTTATCATTTTTAAATGTATTGGGATTCATGTCAATGAAGCTTTAAGACTATTTATTACTGAAACAAATATAAATTATCATAATTTTTATCCTAGAAATTGTAATTATCTTAATAGATCCATAATAGATGAGATATACCAAAAATTTATGAGTTTCACAATACGTAATTCTACATGGTGAAATCGGAAAATGTTTACGACAGAGATAATAATTTGAATAGAAATATGATTTATGGTTGACATAAAAGATTTTATGATCCTAAATTATAAATTTATCATTAAATTAATAGTTTCATAAAATGAATAACTAATTATTTTTGATCAATTTGATATAATAGATATGAGAGAAATGATTTCACCATTATTAATGTAATACCACTTTTTTTAATAATAACATTACACTTTTTTTCACCGTTATGTCGTGTCTTGTTTTAGGGAAATTCTAGGTGCCTATATAGATTTTTGGATTCCCATTGGGAAAATCACGGGTGGTGCACAGTTTGAGAATGTCGTGAGGTTTTCCCAAGAAAAATATGTTCCATATTGACATCCACTAGAAGAGTGAACATGATCAATACAAATCTATGAATGAACCACTCCAAAGAATTCATAACATAGATAGTACAGAAATCATTATTGGGGAATAATTATTTTAACATTGTGATGAACTCATGCACCCATAAAGTTAGACATATGGGGGCACACAGTTAGGTTTCATGGGTTTTCATACCATTCTACCCTCTGTATGAATCCATGCACATGGTTTTTTATTCTTCCAAAAAATTATTTAAACATACAAAACACATTCTTTCATAAGCCTATCAATACGATTCGACCATAACATATTTTTTTAGATCATTTAGTATCGTAATAGGTGATATTGACTACACTAGACCATTATCATGTAAAATCAATGTATTATTGATCTCAATCAAACTCGTATGGGTATGTGGATATCAACATGCATTTTTTTTCTTCAGATCTGTCTCTCTATCTACTTTATATTTAGAAAAGACTATAATTAAACTATTCGATCAAAACATCATTGTTTTGGATCGTGATTATAGGTTGTCTACATAGTTTCATCGTTTATTTTTCATTGTTAGTGAGAACCATAATATCAGTTTTTATATCATTGATTAAATTATGTGATACAATAATTCTTCTCCATATTATTGAAACATTGAATTCCATGATTAGATTTAAATTATTTCAATTTTTTTTAAAAATTGTATTTTTTATGATACAATTTTTTCTGGTATGGGTTTGGATGTTTATCTTGAAAACCCATTTAAATGGAATTAAAATTATGCTATGTATTTATTAAAAAATATGGCTTCATTTATGAATTATATGACACAATTATTTGATGTTATCTTGAGAACATTTATTATTTTTAATTTTTATATGAAATAGACTGAATGATGAAAATTTATTATTTGGTCTTGACATATGAATGGATTTTAAATTATTAGAATGTGAAAATTGTTTTGATTTTTTAAAAAAATTTGACTACAAATTCAATTTGTTGATTGACTGTATAATCAGAATGTGAGCATGGGTATTTTTTTGGTGTTTGGAAAAAACACAGTAGGATACTGACCCCATATCACTATATATATAATGAAAAATACTATCTAATCCCATTTATCTAATAATGATCATGATGAGTTCCCCTACCAGGTTTTAGATTGATTCCACGAATGGGTTCCCCAACATGGGAGTTGATTGTGTATACACACTATTTATGTGATGTGGTCATTGAAAATAGTTATAGGGATCCTATATATTGTTTCTAATGTATCATAGGAATTTTACAGTGGTACTATGAATTATTTTATTTTATGTACATTCCATTAAATTTTGAACAATTTTACCCATTCTAAAGGATTTATATAAAGTATTTTTTTATAATGTATATTTATGATTGTATGAAATATTTTTGGACAAATCTGATATTTTTTTGAATGATTTTTTTGGTTAAAAAAAATATTAAATTAATTTTCAGAATTGTTTAAATTAAATTTATCTAAAATTTGGTGTATTGTCATTGTATTTATTATGAATATTCTGGTAAGTCCCTATTAGGTTTTATAGGTTAAACCCTATATTTACCTCCAGAAATTTATATTCATTCTTATGGAATTTCTATGTAAGGTGAAGACACAATTGTAGGTGGTGGGTTTTCATGTCACATTGGACTATGGAAAGATGTATGAAGTTCCTAGTTGTGATTCAATCCTCTAGTAGCATGGTATTTTTTAGTTCTTATCTTTTTGGATGATGAGTACATTGATGATTGACGACATTGGGTTTTGTTATATGTATTTTTTCTAGAAAATCATATATTTGCAGGGTTAAGAATACTAATTTTTGATATATTATCTTCCACTATTTCTTATGAAATTAATTTTTTCGATGATCTTACGAGTTTTTAGGAGCTTGTAACCATTTATTTGGGATTATTAATTCTTTTTGAGAAATGATATTTCTAGATAGAGTATCACAGTTCTATATTATTTGGGTGGGTCCATGACAATGTGTTATCATTGGTATATGTTATTAATATTTTTATATTGTTATTATGTGTTTTTCCATTCCACGATGGGACTTTGTAGGTATTTACGAGCAAGTTCATGGCTAACTCTCATAGAAACGACTGTTAAGTCTCAATTTCATTTTGGGAAAAGTGTCATTGATGGATGTTTTGATATGATTATAGTTTATTCATTTATTTTTTGGTATGATGAAAATTAAATATATAAAATTTTATATTAGGGTATAGATATTATCATTTCTCTTGGTTTAATTATTTATATGAGTATTCTTATTTTGTATTAAGGGTTATCTCGTGATTGTTCGAGGAATTATTACTAAGAGAGGACATATAAATAGATACTAGTAGGAAAATACTACTGATATATTGTGATATAATTATATAATATTCCATAATTGTTTTTATAAATGATGTTATTTTTGTACAAGATCTCAAATAGGCACCTACACCCATTCCCATTCAGGCTCAAGTTGTGGATCCTTAAAAGGATATATATCAGAATCATACTCAAGAGTTTCTTTTCCAGAATACACATAAATTAAAAGGATATAATTATCTTTAAGATGATGAGGATTTATTGAATAATAAATATGGTATTTTTATTTCTAGAAAAATCATGATGTAATTATGGTGAACTGTAATACATTTAAACTTGAAAGGCCTAACAGGAGATGGTGAATTTTTTTATAATGGTGAAGTATCATGAAGGTTTAATGGGAAGTTCTTAATAGTTCTAATAAATGATATATTGTATCTATAATATATGGTATTATTTTTGTATATTTTGTTTTTAAAACAAAAATAAGACAAATAGACCATGAAGTAGTATGTAAAATGATTGCTATATCTTGTAAAATTTTCACCAGATATTGTATCAATTGTGAAGAAAAAGGATAAATGTGTATTAAATGGTTCTATAAAATTATATTTGTTCAATGTTTTTTTAATAAATCTCACTTTTTATTTTGGAGTACTGGATAAGGAATTTATTGATGATCATGAACTACCTCGTACATGAATTTTGACTAGAATTTCATTTCCTCCCAGTGGTTGTTATATGAGTTTCATTATTTTTAACTAGAGGAGTTTTGATTCTTATTGTTGTTATCAATAGTTGGAATCTGTTGTAACTCCTTCAATGCATTATTGGGGCCCTATTATTTTCCAAAATTGGGGAATGTTTGGATAATTAAACTTGTTTGTACTGATAGAGAAAATATTTTTAGTACTTTTGGTCTCACAAGATAGTTATAGGAGTTCATCCATTTCATTTATAATACACATAGATTCAGGGGGTCATTAGTATCAAAAAAGACAATGGTGAAATCATATTCTTCACACATAATGATGTTTCATATACTGAAATCTAGAACTATGTGTCATCATGTAGTAGAAGTGTCATAATAGGAGTCTAATACAGGTCCACTGACTATGAAATGTTCGAAAAATTAATATTCATCATTTTTTACTGCATTATTTGATAATGATAAATAAAAATTGTTAATATATAATAGTAATGCGTACCTGATATGTCATCCTACACAACTTTTTTTTATATGTTGTACATAACTATAACCCTCATATCAATATAAAGTAATGGAACATATTGTTATACTTATGTTTTATCTCTACTAAAAATGGATTTTAACATATATTATCTTCTTCATAACATGAGAAATTTTTATATCATTACCATTATTTATTGGATCATTGCTAATAGGGCATCATCTAGATATTAACTTCAACAGTTCATATTTATTCACCAAATGTGGTGTTTCTTGTATTTCAGGGGGAATTAGACCTAGGACTGAGAGCTTCAAAATATTATTTTTGAGGGAATTTGATACTAATATTTTTTTAATATCATGTGTGAATATTAGATGGATGATCTCCATCAATTTTTCATTGAGTATCCAAATATAATTATTTATTATATCTCTAGTTTTACATAGGAATGATTGGTAGTGTTTTCTACTAATTCAGATAAAGATACTCATCCATTATCTATTCATTGTTACAACATGAAAATATCATTATTGAAAGAGTAAAAGAATCATTTGGATGAAATTATAAGTAAATTTTTCTAATGTTCAATATTTCCAACTTTGGTGGTGCATATTCTTTTTAAAAATAATGTTTATGGGAAACTTCACTTATGTGTCTATTATTAGAAACATAATCGAGCAATGGTTAAGAAAAAGATTCTATTACAATAAAATTAATAATATTTTTGACCATTTTAATGGGGTGAGGTGGTTATTAGATACTGATCATCGATATTTTTATCACCAGTTGTGAATTAATAAATCTAACATTCGTAGCACATCCTTTGTGGTAGTTGTATCCATTATCGGTAGCTATTCATGAAATTTTCTCTAAACAATTATCACACAGTATTTTTGAAAATTAATAGAAAGATATTCGAATAGTATTTTGTTGTGATTTTTTTTTGTGGATAACAACTTGGATTACTCATGTTCTAAAATGTTTCATGTATGTCATATAAGATTAGTTATCAAAATATATTGAAATCACCTACTATATACGAAAATATTAGAAAATGGCATTTTTAAGTAGGAAGCGTATTTCATAGTATAATGGGGCTCTAAAAAATTTATTTCTATTTATCTAAATAATTTGAATGCTTTATGTCATAAAAGAAACAATATAATGTTATTAAGATCCATACCTTTTTTGGTTTGGTAAGTAATTTTCATAGATTTTTAAATTATTTCAAAATATTGTTTCTATGAATATAAATCGCTCTCAAAAGGGATTTAATTTAAATTTTGGTTATATATGTTATGGATCTTTTGGTGAGCGAAAAGATCTTCTGACTTGTGTGCTAATTTTCACTACTCTATTTGAAGGTTTAGGCTATATGGTTTTTTTGTGATGTATTTTTTTCTGGTATTTGACGTGTTCTTATAAATTTTGATCATATGGAATCATATGGTTCTCAAAATCATATTCTAAAAAACAAGAATTATTTAACCAATTACCTTGAACTCATAGATTCAATGCATGCTATTATGTGTTGGAAGCATTATCTTTTTTTAGTATGTTTTATAGTTTTTCCATTCATCAAAATAATGAGTTATATATTAATTGAAAAAATATTTCATCCCCTTTTAGTGGAATTGAGTTGAGGACCTAAAATATTTTTGTTTCAATATTTATTATACCCTATGGTAGTGTAATGTAATTTATGATGCTTTGAGAAGGAAACATCTGACCCAGGCCATGAAGGACTCCTCAGAATAGGAGATCATGGTGGATCATTTGGCATAATTTTTTTTTGAACTTAAGTAAGAATATTATGATATGTTTCTAGATACTGTTTATTTTTACTCTACTTTTCTCAAGATTATTATTCTAAATTAATAACATGATGAGGATTATAATTTCATTATGGACTCCCATAATGGTGGAGATACCTTAAATTAGTTTTCTTTTTATTATGAGTGTATAAAATGTTTTTAAAATCAGTTCTTTATTTGGTTTCTATATGAAATGGTGTGATTTGGTATTAAAATATTTTCTAATGGGAAGTGAAGCCTATAAATAAAATGATGTACTACGATATACAGAAAATATTATGGTTTCTAACTATCAAATAGAAAAATGATGTTTTTGTTTCACCTTATTGTAACATATGATTGGTCAAGCCCACTATTAGAGACCTTAAGTATTAAATTAGATACATAAATATCCAAATTAACAGTTTGATGAGATATATTTTGACTGTAGGGTTTTTTTATTTTACACATCTAATAATGTTTATTATATTTGATTTTATTAATTGGTTGGACATGTCAGAAAAACAATTCCACCCATTCGTGATAAAAAATATGAAGAGTTTGTAAATATTTATGTGAAAAAGATTAATCATTTTCAGGGATTTCAATCATCTAATGTGTTTTATCAAGATCATCTTTTGAGAACTTTTTCTATTATTACATTTAGGGTTGAATATATATAATGTTTATATGGGTATGGTACACAATCTACATGTAGATGGAGATAGGGAGATATATATAATGATATTGGAGGAAATGATTTGTGAATACATTAAATATTTTATGTGATCTTGGGAAATCCTATTGGTACTTTTTGATTTTTCATATAATAACATTTAAAAGTATGAATATTAGATCAATCCTATTGATTCATTCTATGGTCTTCCATTAAAATCCCAATTATGATTGGCAGATATTGGTTAGTGTTATTTGGTTGGACACCGACTGTTCCATCAGATGATGGAAATATATTATGTTGATTCACCAACGAATATTGATTGCACCAAGACTATTCAAAATTAATTCTAACTATCATTTGTGAACATTTTAGTTTTCAATTGGTGGCTAGTTTTTTTGGAGTTCACCTCATTTGCTTCATCAAATACATGGGAGGATATGGAAATTTCATTCTCTATAAATTGAACATTTTGAGGTTTTTATGAGTGTGAAGAATATGGAATACGATTTATCACTTTTATCACAGTTGATTTTGGGAAATAGTTTTATCCATGTATCAAAAAAACAAAATTATCATTCTTAACCATCTCATGTATTGATATTGGAACATCTTGATGTTATGTCAAATATATCTCTGACAAATTATACATCCACAATAGTAAATTTTGAGACTATACTATTTCATTATAGAATTATATCATTGGTTTATGTTATTCTAATGAACTTCTTGGAATCTCATGATAATTTAGAGAGTGATGCAGTGATGGGAGTGTAATCCCTCATTTATTTAATATATAATCCCTTTAATAGTCTTTCCAGGGATAAAAGTTTTATTGGTGTGGATATTGTAACATACTATTAATCGTTTTTTGTATTCATTGATCCTTTTTTATATAATTAATTTTGGGAATTTTTTTATTTAAATTTTAAAGGAATTTAGAGGATTTTATATTTCCTTTGGGATTTTCATGGATGGTGCATGGTTTGGTAAAATAGTTCATATTTTTCAAGAAAACGATGCACCCTGTTGAGAGTCACAGGAAGGGGGTACATGGTTTTTCAAAACCATGTGGACACCCCTCCAAATTGTTCACCCATTCAAATTTAGGGATTTTGTGGTTGGTTCGCATTTATTTTAATATTTTATCCAAAGCATGCAACCAAAATAGATGACTAAAAATGGTGAAATGTTTCTCTAATTATAAAACGATCACATGGAATCCATGTGTAAGGTTTTTAATTCCAACAGAAATAAATTTAAAAATATAATAGCCCTCAGTTGAGATTCCTATCAATTCAATTCAACTATAACACGTTTTATTGGATCTAGTAAGATGTCAAGAAGTGAGATTTACTCTTCCAAAAACTTTTATTATATCACTGAGGAAACATTGGTCACTTTTGATCTCATCATGGTATGTGGATCTCGTATGTAGTGTTATCTTTAGGTGTATACTTCTATCATCCTTATAGTTTGAGTGATTTTTATGAAATGATGGTTATGACCTTATTTCTATTAGAGAATGATTCTAGTTTGTGCTCCTAGATCTTATAGTCCTTCATTCTTCATTGGTTATCCCCATTGTGCATGTTTATTTATAGTTATATGATTAATGTTATTTGGTTATATATTTATTTTCATTATGATTGAAAACATTAATTTCCAGATTATATTTAAATGGAAATTAATTTTATATAAAACATGGATTTTAGATGATTTGACCATTTAGTAGAAATGGGTATGAAAATTGAAAAATCCCACTATTTAAATGGAAATTTAATTGTATGGTGAATTTTTTTAAAATAGTATCTTAATTAGGAATATTTATTGATTAAAATATTTGATGTTAGTCTAGTGAAATTTTTTTATTTGAAAGTAATTTGAAATGGGATTTAATGATAAAAACCAATCAGTTTTTTTTATATGAGAAGAATATGTTGAAAACTAAAATGGGGAAATTGATTTTTAAAATTAATTAAATATTTTAGACTACCAGTTTAATTTATTTATTGACTAGATGAAGCTAATGAGATTATATGTTGTCAGTTTCTCATTGGGACTAACATGGTAGTATCATGTTTTCCTAAAACATGAAATATGATGAAAAAACTAACTATACAATTTCATCTCATTATGCTCGTGTTGACTTCCCCTATTAGGGTGATGTTTGATTGCCAAAAGTGGGTTCCCCTATTGAGTTTTTTATTGTTAATACATTCAATTTATGAGTTTTAATCACAGATGATATGGTTAAGAACCCTCTACCAAATAACTAATATAGAAAATATGTATTTTAGCATAATTCTATGAGTTATTTTATTTGATATGCATTCCAATTATTTCATGATCTATTGTATTCATTCAATCTGATTTACATAATTTTTTTAAAAGGTCATTTAGGTTTATTTTAATGTTCTTCTTATATATATTCTATATTTTTTATTTTACCCATGTTTTGGTTAAAAATTTGAAACTATAATTCCAATGAATTTTTTTTAACTGGTAGAAAAAAATGATAATTATTATTGTATTGAGTTGGGAACACATGGTGTGACCCATTTTGGATTTTCTGGTCACTCACAACATTTTCCATAGGGTGGTTATAGACAATCAAGTTTTAGGTTTGAGAAATGGGAAATCACTACATGTAGGTGGTGGATTATCTTCATCCTTTAGAAAATGGAGTTTTGGTAGAGGTGATCGATGAAGATTACACCCTCTTGTTTTATGGGATGTTTGATTTTATATCATTTTTTAATTTATTTATATTAATGAAGAAGGTATTTGCGTATTTCTGGGATAAAATTTTATATTATATTTTACCTTTAATGGTTTGTACACACAATCATATATTATATTATCATCCACTAGATTGAATAAAATTGTTCCTACATTAATATTATATAATGTCATCATGTAGTCACCAACCCATGGGGATTGGGATTTTCCTTCAGGAGATGATACTATAATACCGGTTAACCGGGTACTAGGGTTTATATGATGGTTTTTGAAAATTAACATAAATAATGAAATAAATTAATCATTCACATAATTATAATGTTTCTTATCTTGAAAATATATATTTATCCTAACAATATTAGGATGTTTTTTATGTATTATAATGGATTGAAAATTTCATTTTATATTAGAAACATCATCAACACACACAACATATGTGACAGATTTTAATGATAATTACTAAAATTGTTATTTTTGAATGAGTTAATTATTAACAATGGATCGAAAATGAATTATTCTTTCTTATTTGGATATTACATTATGAAATTAAAATATAGTAAATTTTATAAAATATATATATGAATTTTATATGATGATGAGAAAGTCATTTTTGATTAAGATGGAAAAAAATTTATATAATATGATTGTGATTCTCTAATAGAGACTATTAAGAAAGGGGAAGAAGATAAGGTTATTTAATAGTAAAAAAAATGTATTATTGATTTCAATTTGGTGTTAAAAGGATATATTAAATATATTGAATATAAAAGGGCCAAAAATACATATAATTGAGTATTAATGAAGGAACCCGATGATTATATTGATTATATTGAAGCTATAATTTAGCTATTCCTGGAGAATCTAGATATTCAACCTCTCTAAAATGAAGAAGATGGTGGATTGATAGAGTTTTATGTTAGTAGAATGGAATAATATATAGTAATTTATTATCTTAATTACATCATCAAGTAGATTCAGAAAAATATTGAATTTATTTAATATGAAGTGTTCACTCAAAGAAGGTTTTATGAATAAAAATTTAGATATTGTGATCACAAAATTAGATCAGATATGAAAGGTTCTATAATGAGGATATTTTTCAATTGAAAAAGACTGTATGACATATTTTATAAAAAATTACAAGTGATAGAAAAGCTATATGATAAAATAAAATAGTTTTTTCTATCATTGTGAGACATTAATTGTAATGACAAGATCGTAGTTACCCAGAGTCGGTGCATTATTTTAATACATTTGAATGATTACCAGGAATCAAGTCTCGATGGACCTATCAGTTTAGCAGTCTTAGAAAATAGATTACATACATGAATGTAACATTACAATTTATAACATTCAAAACAACATAAATAATCGTTTATGAACAACATTATTCACATGGCATAAACCTGCATATCAATTAGAATACACTTCTTGTAATCCTGGTAAAATAAAACATAGAATGGGGTGTTCTCAAACGCTCAGTAAGGGTATGAAATACAGAGAAAACATTAAAAAATAATCATAAAAATTTATGGAAATGTATAAAACTAAAACAAAATCCTTTTAAACTTGAACATCAACATAATATGGCAGAAATAAAATGAAATAATTCCATTTAGTTATTCACATTGATATTATACTAATTGAATAATCACATGAAATATCAATAACCACTTTCATAATGATGGAATTCATAATGCCAGACTATCATAACCACGTAACCAATGCCTCGTTCCAAGACTACAAGTAAGATTTTGTCAAGGCCTCGTTCCAGGACACTAGTTTTTCTCATGAGACCTACCGATGCATCGAGGCGCTATAGCAGCCTCCACCCGTCACTTACTAAGTCCAATGCATTCCTCATAAGAAAAGTACTAAACATAACATAAACATTCATATTAAAAATAGCATACAAAATTTCAATACTTTACCCATAATCCATTAATTTTATACAAATAACACATCCACATTCAAATATATCACAAAGCCTTCAACAAAATATGGAAGATTTGTATCATGATAAATCAACATCAAAACATGTTTAAAATCCATTAAAGGATTTTTAACGTTGATTAAAATCATTTGTAAACCACTTGGAGATAAATACCCCTTTTTCATGAAAATATGTCAAAGTCACACAATTTGGAAAATAAGTCATTTAAAGAAATTTTTGACTCAATGTTTCCGATAAAACATTGAATATTTTGAATGTAATTATCATTAAAAAAACATTCATGTTCATATAAATAAATCCTTAAAAACCATTTTGAAGACATGGATATTAATGATAATGATTTAGAAGAATAAATATTTAAAACATTTGAAATGATGTATTAGTAAAAAGACCCTTAAAATATTCTCTTTGTTAACTCATTCATAAAACACTAACATGGAAAATAAATATGTCCTAGTAGATACATACGTAAAAACAACATCTGATAATAAAGAGATTGTGAAATTAAACCTTACCAATTTGGTAACATACAAAACATACACCCCATTAAAGAGTTATCATACAATGAATATATAAATTCACATAAATTAAATTTTATTAAATAAATAATACAATTAATGGAATTACATACACCAAACAAATGGTAATAGTGGCAATATGGGAAGAATCTCACGGGAATAAAGAGTGAGATGAAAACCCCTTACCATGCACTTTACATTAGTCGAGGGTACATTTAGCCTCATGTATGATGACTATAGTATATATTAAATTATTAAAGAAACATATTAACATTTATGATATCATACATTATTCATTTATGACTTTATAATTCCCATTTATTAATAATTTCTATGTTGTATTAATATTTCAGGTAATAATTGCTTTCTTTATCGTACGTGTTTTAACTTGTTATTGTTGATTATATCACATAGATCTAATTTAAATACTTCCATAATATAAAACATGATTTATAAATCATATATATTTATATTATAATAAATTTATAATAGACGTATATTTGAAATTGGAAACACAGTTTATGGAGACGGTAGTCCATACGTACGCATAAACGATGTTTCCGTTTTCATGTAGTTCTGAATGAATTTAAGTTACTAAGATATATGTAAGTACATAAATACTTATATATATAAATATATTTGTCTCCATTAGAATTATTATTTCATATATTACATACTTATTAGTAATATATATATTTATAATCATCAATGAATGTTGAACTTGGTAATGAATCTCATCGCGTCGTGGGGACGGTAATCCGTACGTACGCAGAATCAAAAATATCATTCTTTTGATATTAATATAATATATAATTGGATGGTATATAACATATTCAGAATCAATATAATGTTATATTTATTTTTTACATCAAGTACACATCATTATTATACCGAGCAAATTAATAATGTATTGAATAACAATTACACCACGATGAGGAGACGGTAAGCCGTACAAACACACGTATGGTGAGATGTCATTAAAAGGGTGGATAGAATAATAAATATTGTTTTACCCAAATTATAATAAAATCACAATATATATAATATTGTAGATTTATTTTTTTATAATGTAAACAACAGAGAAAAAGTAAGTGGAAGAAGAAAGGAACATCAATGAGGGTGGTGAAATCATTACTTATTCTTCGGGTTATTCCTTTGGATTTGATCAAAATGGATCCATCGGTTGGCTTTATGATCAAACTGAGGCCTCCGGGATAAAGGGAGGATATTTTAGATGGTATTTGGGCAGGGGTTTTCCGATCCAAATGTTTTAGATAGTTTGAATTAGTGAGAAGGGGTAGTGCCATTTTATAAGAGGGGTGAGGGGGACCTTTAAAAAAACTTAAAATATTATTTTATAATAATTTCATATTCGGTTTTTAATGGCTCCAATGTTGATTATTTAAAGTATAAGGTGGGTATAGATCGATAAAAACTCAACAAATAGGTTTTAGAAAACATTAGGTTACCATTTTAACCTTATCATTAAGATTTGACTCCAAAGTAAATAATTTAACTTTTACAGTGTCTTCATGTAATCTTACACTCTATGGTTAATAAACATACTATACAATGCAAATAGAACCCTAATTAGTTAATTAATGTCACATATAATATTATATAAGTCTTTTGGCCGATCCTTAGATTTTTAGGACCATTATATCAATTAATAATATAATATTTGTTTAAAATACTATTTTATGTCAATTTTGACACTATTAGGTATTTTTTTTTGTTAAAATAATATAAACATGATTACTTAAGAAAATACATTTAATAAATCCTAACATGTCATATTCACCTTGAAAATTTGTTGATGTCATAAAAACATTGAAATTATATTTATTTTAATACTTATATTACCATTTATTTAATTCTATTATGAATAAGGTAATTATTGCATCATCATTTTGTCATAAATAATTTATTTATATAATGTATAAAATTATAAATAAAACACCATGATGTAGGAAATCTTTTTATATTTCTAATGAATATTTATAATCTAATTTATCTTTTGCAGATCCCTATATTAAAAATGTTTTAGTTATTAACCATTGATTTTAAATCTTTTAACTCTTTTTTGAATTAAATAATAATAAATGTCCTCTTCTAATCCATGTCTACCTAAACGATAAAATTTCATTAATAGGGTTGTTTTTGGACGATATAAATTTTCCCAATAGAATTAGGACATGTGTGAGGGTAATATTGATATCATTTTTACCCATAATTACTCTATTTATTTTTAATCGTGGTAAATAAAAGTAAAATGTTACTATTCACACAAAATTATTTTTATATCATTGAACAAAATTTTACTCCTTGATATTAATCGTGTCTCTCAGATTTTCACAATTGAGTTCACAAAAGTAGTAAAATTATGATTTACGGGAATTTGAAAAAGCTCCTAGGAGGTGTGTAAAAGACTGTGAAAAGTTAAATAAAATTTGTATATATCTTAATTATTATAAACTGACTCTAATGAATTACATTGAACTTATATAAGTATTATGAATCTATTTTGAAATTAAATAATTTAAATAAAATAAATAAATATTTAAATAAATATTTGGTTTTAAACTATAACTTAGTGTTTTTCACTGTTCATCAAAAATTAAATGTTTTCCAAAAACTAACAAAAATTTACTTTAAGCTAATTTTGATATTCCAAATCCAAAAATGAAGTCCATTTTGAATGATAAAATGTATAAAATTTTAAAAAGTGGGGATTACATTCATAACAGCTAGTTTGATTGGTTGTGGTGTGTATTAGAACTCGAAGGTGCGTACCACACACACTACTGAATTATTCAAAGAGAATCATACCGTGGAAGCATGGGGTGTCACATTCTCCCCTCCTTCAATAAATTGTGTCCTCGCAATTTAGGCTCGGTATTGGAAACATGCGGTTGACATTTCAAAATATCTTACTTGAAATCCCAAATCGAAAAATGGATTAATGAGGCCTCAATTTAGAATAAAGAGTGGTATAAATGAAGGTTACCGAATATAACATACAGTAGGGTTCCATGTAGGAAAAATGGAAATGGAAGAGAAATCTAACCATTAATATCTGATGGGGAGTGGTAGAGAACATTGCTATGAAAAGGCCAATAATCCCAAAGCCATAAATTTGTGATGATCTAAGGTACGATCGAGGAAAACAATTCTATTCTAAGATCATTTTCTTAATTTTGAGGAATTTATTTAAGAGATTAGATAATATCATAAGGAGATATAATTAATTTATAATTATAGATTTATCCATTATTAAATTTCTACCACAAACTCATCTTTCACTACAAAACATAATACAACTCAAAAATATTATATTTATCATAATTGTATAGGGTTAAAAATATAATGAATCTATAATTCACATATCATACCCTTTAAAAAAAGAAACTACATTATACAATCCAGGGACGTCACATAGTCCAGTGGTAGGTGATAAATCCCAATCACACTATGGTTGTGGGTTCAATTCCTACAGCTTTGTCCGACGTGATAGGTTGTCACACGGTCTGCATGTTTTTCTTTTATAAAAATCCAAAAATTACCTTTCAAACATAATCCATTCCAACCGTTAGACTTATACAAAATACTACTATCCAAACTCACAGTCCAAAATTTTCATGGAAGTTAAACACAATGAATATCCGTTTTGCCATGTAATAACAGGTGAACACCTTCACAATTTATTATTTTAAAACATAGTAACATCCCGAATTACCATAAAACCGTATTTATTACATTCATGCTCCATTATTCTTTATATAATACTAGATATACCTCTTCTATCATAAATGTTGTAAACTCCAACGATGAAAAATCATTACTCTATTTCATCGTATTCAGGAATATCCAATATAATTTACCCAAATCAACCATATCTAATTCCAAAATCAGTACCTGAATATTAGGACCATATTAAGGTTTATCTTTCCCTCAAACATGTAATTTCCAAAAAGTTTAACTCGTTGTAGGGTCAGTTATCTTAGTACCATAAATTATAAAATCCTCAATGACATATTACCGCATTACAATCCTTATTTATTTCCCCAACATCATTGATATGACAATTAAATGGAATACTTACAAAATAACAACATAAGAACACTAGTCATTCCTCTTCATTTGTGGTAGTATCATTACTGTATTATTATACAATAGCATCATTTTGGGCATAGTCTGATTACTGGGACATTGGTTCGCGTAGTGTCCAAACTCCTTGCAGATGAAGCATTGTACATTTGAAACCTTTTCTTACACTTGCAGTCATGTACTTGGTGTCCTTTTTATCCACACTTATGACATACTCCTATTACCTTCATGAATTTTCCAAGGTGATTATTTCCACAGTTATAACATATGGGAAACTCCTTCGTTACCTTCTTACCTTTATCTATCCTCTCTCTGCCATCCTTTTAATCTTTGGCTTCCCTTCAAAGTAATAGGACTTTGAGAATTATTTACTTAACTTATCAACACATTATATTATTTCAATATATGATGATAATAAGTGGGAGAATATTTCCCTTCTAAATTCTAGCTTAGGACCATGAAAGATATGATCCTTCTTACTCTTTGGATCATGTGTATTGCTAGAGTTATCATTCATTCTACTGGGCACCATTTCTCAACAATGGAAGACACTGGACTTGTTTATGAATAGAAATACCTAATCCTGAACTTGTAAAAAACTTAACATTAATTAGACAGTTTATTGATATAATCATTAATCATAAAAATGTTTTATTTGAGGAATTATATACTCATAATCCCTTCATAATGGTTTGTAATGAAAATGAGAATTATCTTAAGCTTATCCCCCACGAGTGTCGTAACCAATAGTGTAGTAAGCCCCATTGTCGTGCACCAGTTCCGCTTCAAGTCTAGCTCAAAGCGGTGTTTTCGGGTTTTACCCCTTGGTACATCTGTGCCAGAGCGGCCTCTACCTTCTCGTATCCAGATAGGGATGTATTGCTTGAAATACTCACAAAATCTTTATATTACAAAAATTCTAGGATGATCTTTTATACTAATATTCAAACTCTATCTTATGGTAATGTGCTCTAATAAAGGTTTATCTAAATCTAGTTTCCAAGGTTATTGATACAATTCTTCAAATACCAACTATAACACCCCGATCCTAGTTACCCAGAGTCAGTGCATTATTTTAATACATTGTCATGATTACCAGGAAAAATGTCCCAAAGGACCGATCGGTTTAGCAGTCTTGGAAAATAGATTACTTACATGAATTCTACATTACACTTTATAAGATACAAAACAACATAAATAATCCATTATGAACAACATTATTCACTTGGCTTAACGATTCATGTCAATCAAAATACACTTCTTGTAATCCTGGGAAAATAAAACATAGAAAAGGGTGAGCTCAAATGCTCAGTAAGGGTAAGCAAAACAGTGGAAACTTTCACAAATAATCATAATCATTTAAGGAAATGTATAAAACTAAAACAAAATCCTATTATACATGAACTTCAGCATAATATGGTAGAAATAAAATGAAATAATTCCATTTACTTATTCACATGGATATTATACTAATTGAATAATCAAATTAAATATCAATATCCACTTTAAGAAAAATGGAATGCATAATTCCAGACTATCATAACCACATAGCCAAGGCCTCGTTCCAAGACTACAAATAAGATTTTGTCATGGCCTCGTGACAAGACACTAGTTTATCTCATGAGACCTACCGATGCATCGAGGATATATAGTGGGCTCCACCCATCACTTACTAAGTCCAAAGAATTCCTCATATGAAATGTTCTAAACATAACGTAATCATTCGTATTAAAAATAGCATACAAAATGTCAATGCTTTACCCATAAACCATGAATGGTATAAAAATAACACCTACACATTCAAACATATCACAGAACCTTCAACACAATATGGAAGATTTGTATCATGTTAAATTAACTTGAAAAAAAGTTTTAAATCCATTAAAGGATTTTGACGTCGATGAAAATGATATGTAAAACACTTTTAGAGAAATACCCCCTTTTTCATGAAAATATTTAAAAGTCACACAATTTAGAAATGAAGTCATTTAAAGATATTTATGAATAAATGTGTCCCATAACACTTTGAAACTTTTGAAAGGAATTAACATTTTAAAATCATTCATGTCTATATAATCAAATCCATAAAAACCATATTGAGACATATATATTAATGATAATGATTTAGAAGAATAAATATTTAAAACATTTGAAATGATGTTTTAGTCAAAATACCCTTAAAATAATCCCTTTGATAACTCTTTCATAATATAAGGACATGGATAATAAATATGTCCCAGTAGATACTTACGTAAAAAGAACCTCGGATAATAACGAGATTGTGAAATTAAACATTACCAATTTGGTAACGTACAAAACATACACCTCATGAAAGAGGTATCATACAATGAATATGTTAATACACATAAATTAATGTTTATTACATAAATAATACAATTATGGGAAGCAAATACACCACACAAAAGGTAACAGTGGCAATATGGCATGAATCTCACGAGAATATGGAGTGAGATAAAAACCACTTACCTTGAACATTCCTTTTGTCGAGGGTAAGTTTATCCTCCTGTATGAATACTATAGTATGTTATTAAATTATAACCGAACCATATTAATATTTATGATATCATACATTATTCCTTTAATATATTGTACTACCCATTTAATAATAATTTACATGTTATATTAATATTTCGGGTAATAATTGCTTTCTTTATCATACTTGTTTTAACTTGTTACTCTAGATTGTATCACATAGATCATGATATAAATACTTCCAGAATATTAAATATGATTTATTTATCATATATATTTAGTATATAAAAAAATTTATAATAGACTTATCTATGAAATGGAAAACACCGTTTATGGAGACGGTAGTCCGTACGTACGCATAAATGTTGTTTCCGTTTTCATATAGTATTGAACGGAAGTAAGAAAATAATATATATGTAAGTAAATAAATTATTATATATATAAATATATATATATATATCTCCAGTAGCTTTATTATTTCATATATTACATACATATTATTAATATATATTTTTATAATCGTCGATGAATGGTGAACTTGGAAATGAATCTCATCGCGTCGTGGAGACGGTAATCCGTACGTACACATGAGTGATAATATCATTCTTTTGATATTAATATAATATATAATTGGATGGTATATAATATATACAGATTTTTTTATCATGTTATATTTATTATTATATCAAATAGACATCATTATTATACCCATCCAAATAATAATGTAATGAATAACAATTACACCACGACGTGGAGATGGTAAGTCGTACGTACACACATATGGTGACATGTCACTCAAAGGGTGGATAGAATAATTAATTTGGTTGTACCATTATTATAATAACATAACAGTATATAGTATATGCTGGAGTTATTATTTTCGAATGGAAACAACAATGAAAAAGGAAGTGGAAGAAAAAAGAAACTTGAAAGATGGTGGTGAAATCATTACCTCTTATCCGGGTTCTCCCTTTTGATTTCATCAAAAGGGCTCCTTAGGATGGCTTTATGATCAAAATAAGGCATGTAGTATTATGAAATGATATTTTAGAGGGTATTTAGGTAGGGTTTGGCCGAGCCAAATGTCTTAGAAGGTGTGAATTAGAGAGAAGGGTGAGTTCACTTTTATAAGAGTGGTTAGAGGAACCTTAGGAAAAACTTAAAATATTATTTTATAATAAATTCATATTCAGTTTCTAAAGGCTCCAAAGTTTATTATTTAAATTATATGGTGTGGATAGGTCGAACTAAACTCATCCAATATGTTTTAGACAATTTTAGTTTACCATTTTAACCTTATCATTTAGATTTAACTCCAAGTTAAATAATTTAACTTTTACTGTGTCTTCTTTTATTCTTATAGTATATGGTTAATAAACATACTATATAACGAAAACAGTACCCAAATTGGTTCATTAATTTCATATATTTTATTATATAAGTCTTTTGGCCGATCCTTAGATTTTAGGACCATTATATCAATTAATAATATAATATTTTTTTTAAAAACTGTTTTATTTCAATTTTGACACTATTTGGTATTTGTTTTTTTGTAAAATACTGACAAAATTATTACTTTAAAAAAATACATTTAATCAATCAAAACATGTCATATTCTCCTTTAAAATTCGTGGATGTCATAAATACTTTGAAATTATATTTATTTTAATATTTATAATACCATTTATTTGGTTTTTTCATTAATAAGGTAATTACTGCATCGTCATTGTGTAATAAATAAATTTATTTATATAATGTATAAAAATAATAAATAAAATAACATGATTTAGAAAATCGATTTATCTTTCTAATTAATATTTATAATAGAACTTACCTTTTCCAAAACCCTATATTAAAAATGTTTTAATTATTAAACATTGATTTTAACTCTTTTAACTCTTCTTTGAATTAATTATTAATAAATGTCCAAATCTAATCCAAGTGGACCTAAGTGATAATATTTTATTCCTAAGGTTGATTTTGGTCGAGATAAACTTGTCCAACCGAATTATTTCATGTGTGAGGGTAATATTAATATCATTTTTACCCTTAATTACCCTATTTACTTTTAACCGTGGTAAATAATAGTAAATAGATACTATTTACCAAAAATTATTTTTATCACATTGAACCACATTTTACTCCTTGATATTAACCATGTATCTCAGATTTTAGAAATTAATCTCACAGAAGCAGTAAATTTATGTTTTATGTGAATTTACAAAAGCTCCTAGGAGATTGGTAAAAGAGGGTGAAAAGTACAATAAAATTTTTATATATCAAGAATTATTATAAACCATCTATAATGAATTACTTTGAAAATATATTGGTATTATGTATCTATTGTGACATTAAATAATTTAAATAAAATAAATAATTATTTAAATAAAATTCGGTTTTAAACTATAACTCAGTGTTTTTAACTATTCATCAAAAATTAAATGTTTTCAGAAAACTACCAAAAATTTATCCTAAGCTAATTTTGATTTTCCTAATCCAAAAATGAAGTCCATTTTAAATGATAAAATGTATAATATTTCAATAAGTGGGTATTACTATTCATAATGGAGATATTGATTGGTTGTGGTGTGTGTTAGAACACTATGTTACGTACAACACACACAACTTTATTATTCAATGAGAAGAGTACCGTGGAAGATTGGGGTGTTACAATAATTGACGGAGATATGAGTAAACAATATAAATAAAATAAGATGGCTGAAGATATTAGTGTCCAAATTGAGATAGAATGTTTGTAATTTATTAATAAAATAAACAAATGGAAATATATTATTAAAAATAATCATAAACAAATAGGTAAATCTAAAAATCTATTAGTTTCTCATATGAAGTATTATTGTGAAAAAATTATAGTGAAAAAATATTTTCCCCAATGAAGTTTTTGTTCTATCAATATTTTTTAAAGGCAATATCCAATTCTAAAAATGATAGGAAAACATTAAGTGGGGATCTTTTTGAAATACAATATTGAATAACAGGATCATATACCACGTCTCAATGATAAAATTTATTTTATAGATGATATATTAATTTTCAAAACATTATACATAAATCTATTGATAGTATGTAATGATGATAAAATATAAAAATAAAACAATATTTTAATGTCTTTCCCCTAGTGTATAGAAGAAAATTCAAATGATAAATTCCAACCATATACATTTTGGAAATAGTTTGACCCCTTCAAGAGAATATGAAAATTTTCAATAGACATTTTATTTGAATTAGAACAATTGAGGAACTCTCTTTCATCAATATAGCTTTAGGTATTTTAGAAAGACTAAAATTATAAATTGAAGGCCAATTTTTATAATGTTTCACCAGAAGTTATGATAAATATAGGTATATAGATACTACATTGTGTATTTTCATCCCATTTGAAAACAAATTCAAACTATTTGAAAATTTTGAAAGAATATGTTGATGGTACAAAGGGGTTTTGAAATGATCTAGTTTAAAAAAAATGATCGGAAATAACTGAAAAGTTATACATGATAATAAGAATATATATGATATCTATGTGAATGGAATCAAAAAAATCCATATATTTGTTAGTAAATTCAATGACGATGGAATCATGGTTTCATTTGATCAAATGTTATTCTGAGCTAAATAGAATATTAGAACCTCACTAATAAAATTAAAATAAATAAAATATACTCTCAATAAGGTGGATTGTCTTTTCAATATATGTATTTCATATATTTTTAATGAAAATAAAGTATGGAAAAAAGATTAAGACACATAAATCTATAGTAAATGAAAATGGAATCCATCATTAGATCAATATTTCATGTCAAAAATCAAATTACATATTGGTGAATGATATGAGATGTGTGCATGTAGCCAAAAATGATTCAAAATCCATATAGTCCGAAGAAAAAATTGATCCAATTTTACTTAACATGACCCAATCAGAGGTTTTTGGTCCAATAAATGTTCATTGAAGCAATACAAGAATAAGTATCATTATTTTAATTAATTATAATTGTAGGAAATCCAATTATATGTTCATATAATGAACCATATAAGTATTGGAATGAATGAAGAGATATATATGAAGTGATACAAATATTATTGAGTGTGCTATCATATTATTACAATATCACAATAGAGATAAATATAAATCCATTTAATATTAGAATTATCTATAGAAACAAGTAATTATTAATTAAATTTCTTTGGTTTGAAACCTAAAAAAATGGAATTGATGACAAAAATTTAAATTAAAAATAATTTGGTCTAATAGATAAATACTGAATATTGACTCTATTGTAATTTTTGGAAATATGTAGTTAATGTCATGGTGTACAAACAATATATAGATGGTTGAGAATTAGGTTATCAATTCAAAAATATAATTTATAGAAGTTTAGTCTTACATTAAATATGATAATGTATTGAAAGATACAAGTTATAAAATATTCCAATATTGTGTAACTGATGAATATTCTAATGCATAATTAGAATAAAACACAATAGTAGAAGAAAAAGACTACACCTCAAGGAGAAACATAATAGTATACATTGAATAGTAGCTATTTATATTTTAAACATAATAAAAGATAAATATTCACCAAGGCAATATATAGATGGTTGAGAAATTTTGATAACACATATCTATATTAAAATGTAAAAGAATCATTTTCTTATGAACAAAAAAATCATGGGTCACATAATAAATCCATGAATGAAAAATCCGATCAAAGTGACAGAAAATGATATATGAACTTATTGGAGGCCAAAACATCAAAAAAATTCCTAACAATGTAGAAATTCATGAAACAATTTGATCACTAATGAATTATTGTCAAACAAGAACTCATATTATGTAAATTCTACACAAAAATTATATTTGTTAATGTGATAGAATCGTTTCCACAAGTACATCATGTTGAATTGATCAGGTTAATCGTTGATATGGATTTCTATAAAGGAAAGAAACCTATCAAATTGATATTAAAACAAAATATTTAATGTTATTATGAATGATGAATAATATATTATGAAACATATGGTATTTTATGTCTGAGATGATGAAACAATTGTATTATAGTTGAAAAGGCCATATGTGGATTGAACCAAGAACAATGCTCATAGTAAGAGTGCATTCATTCACATTTTATGAATCATGAATTCAAAAGAAGTTATTTTTATTGAAATTTGTATTTGAATTCATCCTTGGGAAAATAGTTTCGCATTAATCCATATGTAAAACATATAATGTTAGATTAATCCTATAGAATATAGTTGATGATTAAAAAAATATTTATTATTGATTTTGAAATATCCATGGATCATGAATTGAAAGAATTTTCATGGATTCATGTGACTTATAATATTTGATACACATCCATACCCTTGAATAATTATTGTAGATAATTGAATAGATATTTTATATTCATGATGGAAATGAAATATTGACACCAAATGCAATTGAAACCATGCTAGGAAAACTTGATTATTGGAAATCTATGGATCATATACTATAAGAAATATTAATTTTGAAAATTTTATATTTATACACTATTCCAATATATGATTTCAATATAACATTATTCTCCTCTACCAATTTGAGTTATCTATCGTAAAAAAACCTAAAATAGTCAAAATAATAATTTGATACATTATAGTCTCTCTTTATTATAAATTAATAAAAAAATTAGTAAAGAATCACGATCTATTACCATTACTTGACACCGACATGAATGGATATATAGGAGACAAAAATTCCATAATAAATGTTTTATTATTTATCATTGAAATTTTTATGGGTTTTCTACATAAGAAAAAAAAAAGTAAACCTCATAATCCATATGAAGATGAATATATTTTAGTTAAAAAGTATTTCACATAGCTTATATATATGATGAAAAAAACTGGATCATAATTCTAAAAATGATTAATAGTGAATAATTCTACCATATGATAAACAATTTCCTATTTAAATGAAAAATAATCTTATAGACTATTATCAAATGAAGAATATTTTATATTTCTATAAATGATTATACCAATAATAATTGATTGTTGAATTATATGAAATTTTTTACATTTTCTATTCAGGTAAAACTAATCTGGACATTGTTTTAATTTTTTTATCTACTCAAATTTATAACTCAAAATTACTCATAAATATAGATAATTAGGAAAATAATTTCACACAAGTTTTTATCTTACTCAGTAACAATTTTGGAATTTAGTCCTTGTCATGTTTACATCCATGGATTTAATGATATCATGAATATATTGGTCTAAATAAAATCTAGAAAACTACCATTAAGATCCTTCTTTCTCATAGTAGAAAATTACAGTAAATACCACTAATAATAGATTTTTTCTATCCTCATAAGTAATGAAATTTTCATTACATTTAAATATAAATACAAGAACAATTTCTCACATTTCACGATTTGTTACACTCATCCCAATATACCATTTTATAGTGAGTCTTGGTCTAATAGGGGTCCATATGGTATCTTTATCAAATGATGGTAAAATTGATGCACATGTATCTATCACACCTATGTCTAGTGTTATCTTATTTGATGCACCTTATAGTGGTTCAATGTTTGTTGTACACTTATCCTTCAACTCAGTGATTTATTTATCATATACATGTGTTATAATACATCATCAATAGAAATATTTAGTAATAGCTCCAGTAACTAATGAATTTTTTTATTAAACCATTTATTTATTCATACATGATTATAAAATAGAGGAAACATAGGCTCTAATTTTGAATTTTTAACTACACTATACATCCATTTTAACACTTCCAAATATTTTGCAACCTTGGATCCATCATTCCCTATAAATGTTTCTTCAAATATCATCATCAAAGTAATCTTAAATTCATCATACAATTTTAGATAGATTTATAAATTTTGAAATAATAGATTCTCATCACCATAATGTTTGACATTACAAATATTGTTTACTATTATACAGTCCATTGAATATTGATAACCAATATTTATGGAACCCATATGTCTAATAGACTCAGTCCAGTAAAATCATGATTCCAAATTATGGTTCTCTAGATAGGCTTCCTCAGTTTTCTGGGCTAATATAATTTTATCTAGTGATCTATATATATTACATTTTTATAATGTCTTCCTTATATATACAAAGGGATATCAAGGAAATATTTTATCCCATGATATTTAAAATTCAATAACTGGGGTGTCTCCCTATAAAGACCCGAAAATTTCAAGGAAATTTTTTTCTTTAATACTTTGGAATTTTATGAGTCTGTGTCTTCTGACAGCAATGGATTCTGAGGCTTAGTGTGGCCGGAATCAATTTTTGAAGTTTAGCTCAGGTATTTTCAGTAAACGAGCAAGCTGATTATTGCTAAACTTCGTCTGATACCAACTGTAATGCCCCGATACTAGTTACCCAGAGTTGGTGCATTATTTTAATACATAGGCATTATTACCAGGAACCAAGTCCCAAGAACCGATCGATTTAGTATACTTTGAAAACAGATTACATACATGAATGCTACATTACACTTTATAAAATACAAAACAACATAAATAATCAATTATGAGCAACATTATTCAGTTGTCTTAACCCTACATATCAATAACAATACAGTTCTTGTTATCCTGGGAAAATATAACATAGAAAGGGGTGAGCTCAAATGCTCAGAAAGGGTAAGCAATATAGTGGAAACATTAAAAAATAATCATAAACATTTAAGGCAATGTATAAAACTAAAAAAATCCTATTAAACGTGAACTTCAGCATAATATGGTAGAAATAAAATGAAATAATGTCATTTACTTATTCACATGGATATTATACTGGTTGAATAATCACATGGAATATCAATAACCACTTCCATATCGATGGAATTCATAATGCAAGACTTCATAACCACATAGCCATGGCCTCGTTCCATGACTACAAATAAGATTTTGTCAAGGCCTCATTCCAAGACACTTGTTTGTATCATGAGACCTACCGATGCATCGAGGAGCTATAGCGGGCTTCACATGTCACTTACTATGTCTGAAGCATTCCTCATATGAAAGGTTCTACACATAACATAAACATTCATATTAAAAATAGCATAAAAAATGTCAATACATTAACCATAAACTATGAATGGTATAAAATTAACACATGCACATTCAAACATATCACAAAACCTTAAACAAAATATGGACGATTTGTATCATGATAAATCAACTTCAAAACAAGTTTAAAATCCATTAAATTTTTTTGACGTTGATGAAAATGATTTGTAAAACTCATTGAGAGAAATACCACTTTTTCATGAAAATATTTAAAAGTCACACAATTTGGAAATGAAATCATTTAAAGATATTTTTGAATCAATGTGTCCCATAACACTTTGAATCTTTTAAAAGGAATTATCATTTTAAAAACATTAATGTCCATATAAATAAATCCTTAAAACCATTTTGAAGACACAAATATTAAAGATAATGATTTTGAAAAATAAATATTTAAAAAATTTGAAATGATGTTTTAGTAAAAAGGACCTTAACATAATCCCTTTTATAAATCATTCATAAAACATGGACATGGATAATAAATATGTCCTCGTAGATACTTAGGTAAAAACAACCTCAGATAATAAAAAGATTGTGAAATTAAACCTTACCAATTTGGTAACGTACAAAACATACACCCCATGAAAGAGTGTCAAACAATGAATATGTTAATAAACATAAATTAACGTGTATTACATAAAGAATACAATTATGTTCAGTATATAATCCACACACAAGGTAATAGTGGCAATATGGCATGAATCTCATGTAAATAATGAGTGAGATAAAAACCCCTTACCTTGAACATTCCTTTAGAAGAGGGTACGTTTATCCTTATGTATGAATACTATAGTATGTTATTAAATTATAAGAGAACCATATTAATATTTATGATATCCTACATTATTAATTTAATTCATTATACTACCCATTTAATAATAATTTCAATGTTATATTAATATTTCGGGTAATAATCGCTTTCTTTATCATACGTTTTTTAACTTGTTACTCTTGATTGTATCACTTAGATCATGATTTAAATATCTCCATAATATAAAATATGTTTTATTTTTCATATATATTTAGAATATAAAAAGTTTATAATAGATGTATATATGAAATGGAAGGCACCATTTATGGAGACGGTAGTCCGTACATATGCATAAATGATGTTTCCATTTTCATATATTATTGAAGGGAACTAAGTGAATAATATACTTTTAAGTACATAAATACATATATATATAAATATATATATTTCTATAGTAGAATTAATATGTCATATATTACATACTTATTATTAATATATATATTTATAATCCTCAATGATTGGTGAACTTGGAAATGAATCTCATCGCGTCGTGGAGACGATAATCCGTACGTACACATGAGAGAAAATATTATTCTTTTGATATTAATATAATATATAATTTGAGGGTATATAATATATACAGAATATTTACTATGTTATATTTATTATTTACATAAAATAGACATCATTATTATACCCCTAAAATAATAATGTATTGAATAACAATTACACCATGATGTGGAGATGGTAAACCGTACATACGCACGTATGGTGAAATGTAATTCAATGGCTGGATAGAATAATGAATTTTGTTGTAACATAATTATAATAACATCATAGTATATATAATATACTGGAGTTCTTATTTTCAAATGGAAAAAACAAAGAAAAAGGAAGTGGAAGATGAAAGGAACTTGAAAGACGGTTGTGGAATCATTACGTCTTCTCTGGGTTCTCCTTTTTGATTTGACAAAAAGTGCTCCATAGGTTATCTTTCTGATCAAAATAATGCCTCTAGGATTAATGTAAGATATTTGAGATGTTATTTGGGCAGGGTTTGGCAAGGAAAAATGGTTTAGAAGGGGTGAATTAGAGAGAAGGGGGAGTGCCCTTTTATAAGAGGGGTGAGGGGCAACTAATGAAAAACATAAAATATTATTTTATAGTAAATTCATATTCGGTTTCTAATGGCCCCAATGTTAATTATTAAAAGTATATGGTGGGGATAGGTCGAAAAAACCTCATCCAATAGGTTTTATACTTGTTTAGGTTACCATTTGAACCTTATCATTTAGATTTAACTCCAAGTTAAATAATTTAACTTTTACTGTGTCTTCATGTATTGTTACAGTATATTGTTAATAAACATACTATATAACCAAAATAAAACCCCAATTGGTTCATTAATGTAATATATATTATTATATAACTCTTTTGGCCGAACCATATATTTTTAGGACCATTATATCAATTAATAATATAATATTTGTTTTAAAAACTATTTTATGTCAATTTTGACACTATTTGGTATCTGTTTTTTTGGTAAAATAATAATATTATTACATTGAAAAAAATACATTGACTCAATACTAACATGTAATATTCACCTATAAAATTCTTGGATGTCATAAAAACTTTGAAATTATATTTATTTTAATATTTATAATACCATTTATTTGATTCTTTTATTAATAAGGTAATTACGGCATCATCATTGTGTAATAAATAAATTTATTTATATTATGTATAAAAATTATAAATAAAATAACATGATGTAGATAATATATTTAGATTTATAATGAATTTTTATAATATAATTTACCTTTTTCAAAAACTTATGTTAATTTTTTTTGGTTATTAAACATTGTTTTTAACTCTTTTAACTCTTCTTTGAATTAAATATTAACAAATGTCCTAATCTAATCCAAGTGGACCAAAATGATAATATTTTATTCCTAAGGTTTTTTTTGGTCGATATAATCTTGTCTAATAGAATTAGTACATGTGTGAGGGTAATATTAATATTATTTTTACCCTTAATTACCATATTTACTTTTAACCGCAGTAAATAAAAGTAAAAAAAGTTACTATTCGCCAAAAATTATTTTCATCTCATTGAACCACATTTTACTCCTTGATATTAACCATGTCTTTCAGATTTTTTAAATTCAGCACAGATAAGTTGTAAAATTATGTTTTCTGTGAATTTTCAAAAGCTCCTAAAAGATTGGTAAAAGACGGTGAAAAGTTTAATAAAATTTTTATATATCTAAAATTATTATAAACCATCTCTAATAAAATACATTGAACATATATAGGTATTATGTATCTATTTTGACATTAAAAAATTTAAATAATATAAATAATTAATTAAAAAAAATTCAGTTTTAAACTATAACTCAGTGTTTTAAACTATTCATCAAAATTAAATGTTTTCCGAAAACTACAAAAAATTTACCCTAAGCTACTATTGATATTAAGAATCCAAAAATGAAGTCCATTTTGAATGATAAAATGTATAATATTTCAAAAAGTGGGTATTACTATTCATAACGGCTAGTTTGATTGGTTGTGGTGTGTGTTAGAACTCGAAGTTATATACAACACACGCTACTGTATTATTCAATGAGAAGCGTACTGTAAAAGATTGAGGTGTTACATTAATCGACAGAGATGCGACTAAACAATATAATGAAAATAAGATGGCTGAAGATCTTAGTGTCCAAATCGAGATTGAATGTGTGTTATTTATGAATATAATAATCAAATAGAAATAGATTATTAAAAATAATCATAAAAAATAGGTAAATCTAAAAATCAATGAGTTTCTCATAAAAAGTATAATTGTGAAAAAATTATAATGAAAACATGTTTTCCCCAATAATGTGGATGTTCAATGAATATTTTGTAAAGAAAATATCCAATTCTAAAAATTCTAGGAAAACATTAAGAGGGGGTCCATTTGAAATACAATATTGAATAACAAGATCATATACCACGTCTCAATGATAATATTTATTTTATAGATGTTATATTAATTGTCAAAAAAATTATAAATATTTCAATTGAGTGTATGTAATGATGAAAATAAATAAAAATAAAAAAATATTATAATATCATTCCCATACTGTATAGAAGAAAATTCAAATGATAAAATCCAACCATATACATTTTTGAAATATTTAGTCCCCTTCAAGAGAATATGAAAATTTTCATTAGACATATTATTTGAATTAGAACAATTGAGGCACTCTATTTCATCAATATAGCTTGAAGTATTTTAGAAAGACTAAAATTATAAATTGAAGGCCATCTTATATAATATTTCACTAGAAGTTATGATGAATAATGGTATATAGATACTACATTGTGTATTTTCATCCCATTTAAAAACAAATTCTAACTATTTAAATTTTTTGAAATAATATGTTGATGGTACAAAGGGGTTTTGAAATGATCAGGTTTAAAAAAATTAAGCGGCAAAAACTGACATGTTATACATGATATTAAGAATATATATTATATCTATGTGAATGGGATAAAAAAATCCATATATTTGTGAGAAAACTCAATGACTATAGAATAATGGTTTCTTTTGATCAACTATTATTCCGAGATAAATAAAATATCAGAACCTCACTAATAAAATTAAAATAAATAATATATACTCTCAATACGGTGGATTTTCTTGTGAATATATATATTTCATATATTGTGAATGAAAATAACTTATGGAATAAAATATTACGACAAATAAATCTATAGTGAATGGAAAAAGTATACATCATTAGAGCAATATTTCATGTCAAAAATCAAATGACATATTGGAGATGCTTATGATATCTGTGAATGTAGCCAAAAATGTTTCAGAATAAATATAGTCCGAAGAAATAATTGATTCAAATTTACTTAACATGGCCCAATCAGAGGTGTTTGGTCCAATAAATTTTCATTGAAGCAATAAAAGAATAAGTCACATTATTTAAATTAATTTAAATTTTAGGAAAACAAATTATATGTTCATATAATGAACCATATAAGTATTGGAATGAATGAAGTGATATCTATGAAGTTCTATAAATGTTATTGAGTGTTCTATCATATTATTAGAATATCATAATGGAGATAAATATATATCCATTTAATTTTAGAAAAAAATATAGAAATGAGTAATTATTAATTAAATTTCTTTAGTAAGAAACCTAAACAAAATGGAATTTATGACACAAATTAAAATTAAAAATAATTTGGTCAAATAAATAAATACTGTAGATTGAATCTATTGTAAATTTTGGAAATATGTAGTTAATGTTATGGTGTGCAAACAAAATCTGAATTCACATAGCCTAAATAATATATAATTCACTATGAAATATCAAATTTATTTAAACCCACAATTTAAAATTTTCATGTATTTGGTAGTGATATGTGCATTCCAAAAAAAAAAGAGTGAAAACAAGGGACATATGGGAGTGTAACTAATGAAAGACTATTCATAGGCTACTCATCAACGAGTAATGTCTATAAACGCCTCGATAATTGGCTTCCAATTTTTTAGAAATCATTTATGTGAATGTTATTGATGAAAATTATGTTATCAAATCAAAAATATCATTTATAAGAGTTTAGTATGATATTAAATATGACAATGTATTGAAAGATACAAGTTATAAAATATTCCAATATTGTGTAAATAATGAATATTCTGATGCATAATTAGAAGAAAACACAATAATAGAAGAAAAAGACTACACCTCAAGGAGAAACATAATAGTATACATTGAATAGTAACTATTGATATTTTAAGCATAATAAAAAATAAATATTTACCAAGACAATATATAGATGGTTGAGAAATTTTATAACACATATCTATATTAAAATGTAAAAGAATCCTTTTATTATGAACATAAAAATCACGGGTCACATGATAAATCCATGAATGAAAAATTAGATCAAATTGATAGAAAATGATATATGAGCTTATTAGAGGCCAAGACATCAAAAAAATCCTAACAATGTGGAAATTCATGAAACAATTTGATCACTAAAGAATTATTGTCAAAAAAAGAACTCATATTATGTAAATTCTACACAAAAATTATGTTTTTTAATGAGGAAAAAACGTTTCCACAAGTATATCATGTTGAATTGATCAGGTTAATCCTTGAAACATTCGGTATTTTATGTATGAGATGATGAAATTATTGTATTATAGTTGAAAAGGCCATACATGGATTGAAACTAGAACAATGCTCAAAGTAAGAATGGATTCGATCAGATTTTAAGAATCTTGAATTCAAAAGAGGTTATTTTTATTGAAATTTGTATTTTAATTCATCCTTAGGAAAATCGTTTCACATTCATCCATATGTAGAATATATAATGTTAGATAAATCCTATAGAAATTAGTTGATGATTCAAAAAATATCTTGATTATATATTTTGAAATATGCATGGATCCTGAATTGAATGATTTTTCATGAATTTAAGTGACTCATAATATTTGATACACATCCATAACCTTGAATAATTATTGTAGATAATTGATGAAGATATTTTATATTCATAATGAAAATAAAATAGTGACACCAAATTCAATTGAAACCATGCTATGAAAACATGATTATTGGAAATCAATGGATCATATACTTTAAGAAATATTAATTTGGAGAATTTTATATTTATACACTATTCCAATATATGGTTACACTATAACATTGTTTTCATTTACCCATTTGAGTTATCTATCGTAAAAACAACATAAAATGGTAAAATTAATAATTGGATACATTATTGGCTCTCTTTATTATGGATGAATAAAAAAAATAGTAAAGAAACATGATCTATTACCTTTATTTGACAACGACATGCATCGATATATAGATGAAAAAAATCCGAAATAAATGTTTTATTATTTATCATTGAAATTTTTATGGGTTTCTACATAAGAAAAAAGATAGTAAACATCTTAATACATGTGAAGATTAATATATTTTAGTTAAAAGTTATTGCACATAGCTTATATGTATGATGAAAAAACTGGATCATATTTCTAAAAATGATTAATAGTGAATAATTATTCTATATGATAAAAAACTTCCTATTGAAATACAAGATAATCTTATAGACCATTATCACATGAAGAATATTTTCTATTTTTAGATATGATTATACTAACAATAATTGAGTGTTGAATTATTTGAAATTTTTTACAATTTCTATTCTGGTAAAACTAACCTGTACATTGATTTAAATTTTTGATCTACTCAAATTTATAACTCAAAATTACTCATATATAGAGATAATTAGGCAAATAATGTCACAAAAGTTTTTATCTTTCTCAGTAAAATTTTTTTAATTTATTCTTTATCATGTTTACATCCATGGATTTACAGATATCCAAAATATATTGGTGTTAATAAAATCTAGCAAACTGCCATTAAGATCCTTCTTTCTCATAGTAGAAAAGTAAATTTAATACAACTAATAATAATTTTTTTCTATCCTCATAGCTAATGAAATTTTCATAACATTGAAATATACAAACAATAAAAATGTCTAACATTTCTCTATTTGTTACACTCATTCCAATATACCTTTTTACAGAGAATCTTGGTCTAATAGGGGCCAATCTGGTATCATTATCAAATGATGCTAAAATTGATGCACATGTATATATCACACCTATGTCTAGTGTTATCTTATTTGATGTAGCTTATTCTGGTATAATGTGTGTGGTACACTAATTCTTCAACTCATTGATTTATTTATCATATACTCGTGTTATAAAACATCATCAATAGAAATACTTAGTAATAACTCTAGTAACTAATGAATGTTTTTATTAAACCCTTTATTTATTCATACATGATTATAAAATAGAAGAAAATGGGCTCTAATTTTGATTTTTTAACTAAAATATACAATAATTTAAACACTTCCCAATATTTTTCAACATTGGAGTCATCATTCCCTATAAATGTTTCTTTAAATATCATCATCATAGTACTCTTAAATTCATCATTCAATTTAGATAGATTTATAAATTTTGCAATAATAGACTCACATCATCATAATGTTTGAAATTACAAATATTTTTTACTGTTCTACAGTCCATTAAATAATGATAAACAATATTTATTGAACCTATATGTCAAATAGACTCAGTCCAGTAAAATCATGATTCCAATTATAGTTCTCTGGACATGTTTCCTCAATTTTCTGGGATAATATAATTTTATCTACTGATCTATATATATTATATTTTTATAAAGGGATCCTTATATATACAATGGAATATCCAGGAAATATTTTACCCCATGATATTTAAAATTCTATAACTGGTGTGTTTCCCTATAAAGACCAAGAAAATTAAAGGAAAGTTTTTTCTTAAATTCTTTAGAATTTTACTAGTCCATGTTTTCTGACAGCAATGGATTCTAAGGCTTTGTGTGCCCGGAATCAATTTCTGAAGTTTACTCGGGTATGTTCAGTAAATGAACAAGCTGATTATTGCTAAACTTCCTCTGATACAAACTGTAATTCACTGATCTTAGTTACCCAGAGCCAGTTCATTATTTTAATACATTGTCATGATTACATAGAATCATGTCCCAAAGGACCGATCAGTTTAGAAGTATTTGAAAATAGATTACATACATGAATGCTACATTACACATTATAAAAAAACAACATAGATAATCCATTATAAACAACATTATTCACTTGGATTAACCCTGAATATCAATCACAATACACTTCTTGTAATCCTGGGATAATTAAACATAGAATGGGGTGAGCTCAAAAGCTCAGTAAGGGTAAGCAATAGAGTGGAAACTTTCAAAAATAATCACAAACATTTAAGGAAATGTATAAAACTAAAACAATATTTTTTTAAACTTGAAATTCAGCATAATATGGCAGAAATAAAATGAAATAATTCCATTTAATTATTTACATGGATATTCTACTAATCAAATAATCACATGCGATATTAATAACAACTTCCCTAATAATAGAATGCATAATGCCAGACTATCATAACCAAATAGCCAAAGCCTCGTTCCTAGACTAAAAATAAGATTTCGTCAAGGCCTCGTGCAAAGATAGTATTTTGTCTAATGAGACCTAACGATGCATCGAGGAGCTATAGCGTGCTCCACCTGTCACTTACTAAGTCCAAAGCATTCCTCATATGAAAAGTTCTAAACATAACATAAAAATTCGTATTAAAAATAGCATATGAAATGTCAATACTTTACCCGTAAACAATGAATGGTATAAAAACAACACATCCACATTCATACATATCACAAAACCTTCAACACAATATGGATGGTTTGTATCATGATAAATTACCTTCAAAATAAGTTTAAAATCCATTAAAGGATTTTGACATTGATGAAAATGATTTGTAAAACTCTTTGAGAGAAATACACCTTTTTCATGAAAATATATAAAAGTCACACAATTTGGAAATGAAGTCATTTAATGATATTTTTTAATTAATGTGTCCCATAACAATTTGAAACGTTTGAATGGAATTAACATTTCAAAAACATTCATGTCCATATAAATAAATCCTTAAAAACAATTTTGAAGACAAAGATATTAATGATAAAGATTTAGATGAATAAATATTTATAACATTTAAAATGATGTTTAATTAAATATAAACTTAAAAGAATCCCTTTTATAACTCTTTCTTAAAACATGGACATGGATAATAAATATTTCCCAGTAGATAATTATGTAAAAACAACCTCGGATAATAAATCGATTTTGAAATTAAACCTTACCAATTTGGTAACATACAAAATGTACACCCAATGAAAGAGGTATCATACAATGAATATTTTAATAAACATTAATTAAAGTTTTTTACACAAATAATACAATTATGGGCAGTTCATACACCACAAAAAAGGTAATAGTGGAAATTTTTCATGAATCTCACGAGAATAAGGAGTGAGATTAAAACTCATTACCTTGCACTTTCCTTTAGTTGAGGGTACGTTTAGCCTCTTGTATGAAGACTATAGTATGATATTAAAATATAACCGAACCAAATTAATATTTATGATGTTATACATTATTCATTTAATACATTATACTACCCATTTAATAATAATTTCTATGTTATATTAATATTTCAGGTAAAAATCGCTTTCTTTATCGTACATGTTTTAACTTGTTACTCTTGATTGTATCACTTAGATCATTATTTAAATAATTCTAGAATATGAAATATAATTTATTTATCATATATATTTAGAATATAAAAAATTTATAATAGACGTATATATGAAATTGAAAACACCATTTATGGAGACGGTAGTCCGTACGTACGCATAAACGCTGTTTCCGTTTTAATATAGTATTGAATGGAAGTAAGTGAATAAGATATATGTAAGTACATAAATTTTTATATATATAAATATATATATATATATCTCTAGTATCATTATTATGTCATATATTACATACTTATTATATATATATATAATCATCGATGAATGGTGAACCTCAAAATGAATCTCATCGCGTCGTGGAGACAGTAATCCATACATATGCATGCGCAAAAATATAATTATTTTGATATTAATATAATATATAATTGGATGGTATATAATATATACAGAATAGTTATCATGTTATATTTATTATTTACATAAAATAGACTTCATTATTATACCCATCCAAATAATAATGTATTGAATAACAATTACACCACGACGTGGAGACGGTAGGTCGTACATACGCACGTATGGCGACATGTGATTAAAAGGGTGTATAGAATAATGAATTTAGTTGTACCATAATTATAATAACATCACATTATATAGAATATACTACATTTATTATTTTTAAATGGAAACAACAATGAAAAAGGATGTGGAAGAATAATGGATTTTGAAAGAGGGTGGTAAAATCATTAACTCTTCTCCGAGTTCTCCCTTTTGATTTGATCAAAATGGATCTTTAAGAAGGATTTATGATAAACAAAAGGACTATAGGATGAAGTGAATATATTTTAGAGGGTATTTGGACAGGTTTTGGCCGATCCAAATGGCATATATAGTGTGAATTAGAGAGAAGGGGGACTGCCTTTTTATAAGAGGGGTATGGGACATATTAGGAAAAACATAAAATATTATTTTATAATAAATTCATATTCAGTTTATAATGTCTCCAAAGTTGATTATTTAATGTCTATGGTAGATATAGTTCTAAATAAACTCATCCAATAGGTTTTAGAGAAGTTTAGGTTACCATTTTAACATTTTCATTTAGATTTAACTCCAAGTTAAATAATTTAACGTTTACCATGTCTTCTGGTATTAATACAGTATATGGTTAATAAACTTACTATATAATGCAAATAGAACCCCAATTTGTTAACTAATGTCATATATATTATTATATAATTCTTTTGGCTAAACCTTAGTTTTTACGACCACTATATAAATTAATAATATAATATTTTTTCTAAAAACTATTTTATGACAATTTAGATACTATTTGGTATTTGTTTTTTTGGTAAAATAATAACAACATTATTAATTCAAAAAAACATTGAATCAATCCTAACATGTCATATTCACCTAGAAAATTCGTTGATATCATAAAAACATTGAAATTATATTTATTTTAATATTGATAATACCGTTTATTTGATTCTTTCATTAATAAATTAATTACTAGATAATCATTGTGTAATAAATAAATTTTTTATATAATGTAAAAAAATTATAAATAAAATAACATGATGTATAAAATATATTTAGATTTCTAATGATTATTTATAATAGAATTTACCTTTTGCAAAACCCAATATTAAAAATGATTTAGTTATTAAACATTGATTTTAACTCTTTTAACTCTTCATTGAATTAAATATTAATAAATGTACTAATCTAATCTAAGTGGACCTAAATGATTATATTTTATTACTAAGGTTGTTTTTGGTCGAGATAAAATTGTCCAATAGAATTAGTACATGTGTGAGGGTAATATTAATATCATTTTTACCCTTAATTTCCCTATTAACTTTTAACCATGGTAAATAAAATAAAAAGTTTCTATTCACCATAAATTATTTCCATCTCATTGAACCACATTTTTCTCCATGATATAAACCGTTTCTCTAGGATTATTTATATTCATCTCATAGAAGCGGTAAAATTATGTTTTATGTGAATTTTCAAAAGATCCCAGGAGATTGGTAAAAGGCGGTGAAACGTTCAATAAAATATTTATATATCTAAAATTATTATAACCATATATAATGAATTAAATTGAAAATATATAGGTATTATGTATCTATTTTGACCTTAAATAATTTAAATAAAATAAATAATTATTTATATAAGAATTCGGTTTTAATCTATAACTCAGTGTTTTTAACTATTCATCAAAATTTAAATGTTTTCAGAAAACTATCAAAAATTTATCCTAAGCTAATTTTTATATTCCAAATCCAAAAATGAAGTCCTTTATTAATGATAATATTTATAATATTTCAAAAAGTGGGTATTACTATTCATAACGGCTAGTTTGATTGGTTGTGGTGTGTGTTAGAACTCGAAGTTACGTACAACACACGCTACTGTATTATTCAATGAGAAGCCTACCGTGGAAGATTGGGGTGTTACATTAATCGATGGAGATGTGACTAAGAAATATAATGAAAATAAGAAGGAAGAAGATATTAGTGTCCAAATTGAGATAGAATATGTGTAATTTATGAATATAGTAAACAAATGGAAATAGATTATTTAAAATAGTCATAAAAAAATAGGTAAATATAAAAATCAATGAGTTTCTCATATGAAGTATAATTGTGAAAAATTATAGTGAAAACATATTTTCCCCAATGAAGTGTATATTCTAGAAATATTTTTTAAAGGAAATATCCAATTCTAAAAATGCTAGGAAAACATTAAGAGGGGATCCTTTTGAAATAAAATATTGAATAACAAGATCATATACCACGTCTCAATGATAAATTTTTTTTATAGATGTTATATTAATTGTCAAAATATTATACAGAAATCCATTGAGTGTATGTAACGATGATAAGAAATAAAAATAAAACATTATTTTAATGTCATTCCCATAGTGTATAGATGAAAATTCAAATGATAAAATCCAACCAAATACATTTTGGAAATAGTTTGTCCCCTTCACGAGAATATGTAAATTTTTATTAGACATTTTATTTGAATTAGAACTTCTAAGGAACTCTATTTCATCAATATAGCTTGATGTATTTTAGAAAGTCTAAAATTTGAAATTGAAGGCCAATTAATATAATGTTTCACTAGAAGTTATGTTGAACAGAGGTATATAGATATACATTGTGTATTTTCAACCAATTTTAAAACAAATTCAAACCATTTGAAATTTTTTAAAAGAATAGGTTAACGGTACAAAGGGTTTTTGAAATGATCAGGTTTAAAAAAATTAAGCGGCAATAACTGACATGTTATACATGAAAATAAGAATATATATGATATCTATGTGAATGGAATAAAAAATATCCATATATTTGTAAGTAAACTCAATGACTAAGGAATCATGGATTCATTTGATAAAATGTTATTCCATGCTAAATAAAATATCAGAACCTCACAAATAAAATTTAAATAAACTAAATATACTCTCCATAAGGTGGATTTTCTTGTTAATATATGTATTTCATATATTTTGAATGAAAATAAATTATTGAACAAATGATTAAGACATATAAATCTATAGTGAATATAAAAGTTTTCCATCATTAGAGAAATATTTAATGTCAAAAATCAAATGACATATTGGAGATGAATATGAGATGTGTGCATGTAGCCAATAATTTTTTAAAATCCATATAGTTCGAAGAAAAAATTGATTCAAATTTATTTAACATGACCCAATCAGAGGTGTTTGGTGTAATAAATGTTCATTGAAGCAATAGAAGAATAAGTTTCATTATTTTAATTAATTAAAATTGTAGGAAAACCAATTATATGTTCATATAAAGAACTATATAAGTATTGGAATGAATGAAGTGATATCTATGAAGTGCTACAAATATTATTGAATGTGTTGTCATATTATTACAATATCACAATGGAGATAAATATAAATCCATTTAATTTTAGAATTAACTATAAAAATAAGTAATTATTAATTAAATTTATTTAGTAAGAAACCTAAAAAAATGGAATTTATGACAAAATTTAAAATTAAAATTAATTTGGTCAAATACATAATTATTGAATATTGAATCTTTTGTAATTTTTTAAAATATGTAGTTAATGTCATGGTGTACAAACAAAATATTAATTCACATAGCCTAAATAATATATAATTTCCTATGAGATATCAATGTTATTTAAACCCAAAATTAAAAAATTTCATGTATTTTGCTGTGTTATGTGCATTCCAAAAAAAAGAGTGAAAATAAGGGTCATATGGGAGTGTAACTAATGAATGAATATTCACGAGCTACACATCAATGAGTAATGTCTATAAACGGCTCCATAATTGGCTTCCAAATTTTTAGAAATCGTTTATGTGAATGCTAGTTATGATAATTATGTTATCAAATCAAAAATATCATTTATAGAAGTTTAGTCTGACATTAAATATGATAATGTATTGAAAGATATAATTTAAAAAATATTTCAATATTGTGTAACTGATGAATATTCTGATGCATAATTAGAAGAAAACAAAATAGTAGAAGAAAAATAATACACCTCAAGGAGAAACATAATAGTATACATTGAATAGTAGCTATTGATATTTTAAACATAATAAAAGATAAATATTCACAACGACAATATATAGATAGTTTTGATATTTTGATAACACATATATATATATTTAAATGTAAAAGAATCCTTTTCTTATGAAAAAACAATTATGGGTCACATGAAAAATCCATGAATGAAAAATCAGATCAAATTGACAAGAAAATGATATATGAGCATATTGGAGGCCAAAACATCAAAAAAATTCTAACAATGTGAAAATTCATGAAACAATTTGATCACTAATGAAATATTGTCAAAAAAAGAAATCATATTATGTAAATTCTACAAAACAGTTATGTCTGTTAATGTGGAAGAAACGTTTCCACAAGTACATTATGTTGAATTGATCAGGTTAATCGTTGATATGGATTTCCAGAAGGGAAATAAACCTATCAAATGGATATTTAAACTAAATATTGAATGTTATTATGAACAATGAATAATATACTATGAAACATATGGTATTTTATGTCTGAGATGATGAAATAATTGTATTCTAATTGAAAAAGCCATATATGGATTGAACCAAGATCAATTCTCATAATAAGAATGGATTCATTCACATTTTATGAATCTTGAATTCAAAAGAAGTTATTTTTATTGAAATTTTTATTTGAATTCATCCTTTGGAAAATCGTTCCGCAATATTACATATGTAGAACATATAATGTTAGATAAATCCTATAGAAATTAGTTGATGATTCAAAAAATATCTTGATTATAGATTTTTAAATATCCATGGATCGTGAATTGAAATATTTTTCATGGATTCATGTGACTCATAATATTTGATACACATCCATACCCTTGACTAATTATTGTAGAGAATTGATGAATATATTTTATATTCATGAGGCAAATGAAATATTGAGACCAAATGAAATTGAATCCATGATATGAAAACTTTATTATTTGAAATCGATGGATCATATACTATAAAATACTAATTTGGTGAATTTTATATTTATACACAATTCAAATTTATGATTTCAATATAACATTATTTTTCTCTACCCATTTGATTTATCTATTGTAAAAACAACATAAAATAGTCAAAATAATAATTGGATACATTATATGCTCTCTTTGTTATAGATTAATAAAAAAATTAGTAATGAATCATGATCAATTACCTTTATTTGACACCGACTTGCATGGATATATAGAAGACGAAAATTCCAAAATAAATGTTTTATTATTTATCATTGAAATTTATATCGGTTTCTATATAATAAAAAAGAGAGGAAACCTCTTAATACATATGATGATGAGTATATCTTACTTAAAAATTATTGCACAGAGCTTATATGTATGATGAAACAACTGGATCATATTTCTAAAAATGATTAACAGTGAATAATTCTTCCATATGATAAACAATTTCCTATTTAAATGAAATAAAATCTTATGGACCATTATACCATGAAGAATATTTTATATTTCTAGAAATTATTATACCAATAATAATTGAGTGTTGAATTATTGGAAATTTTTTACAATTTCTATTCGGGTAAAACTAACCTACACATTGTTTTATTTTTTTGATATACTCAAATTTATAACTCAAACTTACTCATATATATAGATAATTAGGGAAATAATTTCAAACAAGTTTTTATATTGCTCAATAACAATTTTGGAATTTAGTCCTTATCATGCTTACATCCATGGATTTATAGATATCCAAAATATATTGGTGTTAATAAAATCTAGCAAACTTCCATTAAGATCCTTCTTTCTCATAGTAGAAAAATATAGTAAATACCAAAAATGATATTTTTTTCTATCCTCATAGTTGATGAAATTTTCATAACATTGAAGTATACATACATGAACAATGTCTAATATTTCTCAATTTGTTACACACAGTCCAATATACCATTTTACGGTGAATGTTTGTCTAATAGGGGTCCATCTTGTATCTCTATCAAATGATGCTAAAATTGATGCACATGTATCTAACACACCAATGTCTAGTGTTATCTTATTTGATGCAATTTATTCTGGTACAATGTGTGTGGTACACTTATTGTTCAACTCATTGATTTATTTATCATATACTCGTGTTACAATACATCATCAATAGAAATATTTAGTAATAGCTCTAGTAACTAATTAATGTTTTTATTAAACAATTTATTTATTCATACATGAATATAAAATATAGGAAAAATGGGCTCTAATTTTGAATTTTTAACTAATCTATACATTTATTTAAACAATTCCAAATATTTTGCAACATTGGAGTCATCATTCCCTATAAATGTTTCTTAAAATATCATCATCAAAGTACTCTTAAATTCATCATCATATTTTAGATAGATTTATAAATTTTTCAATAATAGATTCACATCATCATAAAATTTGACATTACAAATATTTTTTACTGTTCTACATTACATTGAATAATGATTATTAATATTTATTGAAGCTTTATGTCTAATAGACTCAGTCCAGTAAAATCTTGATTCCTCATTATGGTTATCTCGACATGTTTCCACCATTTTCTAGGCTAATATAATTTTATCTACTGATCTATATATATTATATTCTTATAATGGGCTACTTATATATACAAAGGGATATCAAGGAAATATTTTATCCCATGATATTTAAAATTTTATAACTTGTGTGTATCCCGGTAAAGACACGGAAATTTCAAGGAATATTTTTTCATAAATACTTTGGAATTTTACAAGTTTGTGTATTCTAACAGTAATGGATTCTGAGGCTCGGTGTGCCCGGAATCAATTTTTGATGTTTGGCTCGGGTACGTTAAGTAAACGAACAAGCAGGTTTTTATATCTTTTTGAACCAGTGATCGGAATTGAAATCTAAGGGCCCCGATGAACTATCATCACCAGTAATTGCTTAAGGGGACCTTTACTGTAGTTGCGTTTTATGCGGGCTGAGAATTATTATATGGGGTTTAATTAAAGAAGTTAATAAAATTGTTTGTACAATTTTATTCTATATTTAAGGAGGTTAATTCATCCCTGGGAAGATGTTGCTGGGTCCCACACCCACTCAACATCCCATGTCTGGATAATTGAAAGGTGGGCCCCACACGAGATCCAACCTTTCACCTCCCCCTGAACTCTTTAACCCTCTTTAACCCCCCCCCCCATTAAACTCACATGTTAATGTTGACAACTCTACCATTTATGATACCTCTCACCTCCTCCACTCTCGCTCTTTAACTTTTTTCCAACAAACCTTATTTAATTAATGGATCCTATTCAATTAATTAATTAAGAGATTCAAAATTTGAATGGCTTGGAAACTTTAATTTAAATAAGGTGAAACCATATTTTAATTGGGTTGGCACTAGTTTTGTTGGGGGAAACATCTTGAGAGAGATCCTTTGTGAAAAAGAGGGGAATTTCCCCTTTTCCGAAGAACGTTTTCTCCTTCCACGAAGAATGACAATTCACCTTCCATTCTCTTCTCCGTGACAAGAGAGGAGAGGCTGCTTCCTCCTCGGGCGCACTCCGACGACATCCACGAATCCTCACCTCGTGACGCCAGATTCTGTGACGCCAACATTTGTTATCGACTGTTTAGTTAGGGGGTTTGATTAATTTATTTTAAATAAATTAATCCCTCATTCTCGTTGTATTCAATTGAATTACATGGCCTTTTGCAACCGTTCACGCAGAGGGTGCGGGCCGAACGAACACGTCCTGATGACCCTCTGTTTGAACATATTTATTATTTATAGAATTGACAACTGATGGCGGAGGATGAATGAAGTCGTCATGTCATGCCGGTTATGTGGCGACTTAAGCATGTTCTGTCACGCCGGATGTGCGGGAAAAAACCCAGGCCCACAACGCGGGCTACATCAGTAGAAGAATCGGCCTTCCCGTCAGCTAGCCGGGCGAAGGGAATCTGCGGTTCCAGGAGGGTGCTGCACTCGATGGGCCAGCCAGGCGGAGCCGGACCGCGATGCCAGGAGGGGGCCACACTGAAGAAATCCATGGACCCCTCGTGCGTGCATCGTGCTCTAGATGGTCGGCCGGTTGGGGAAGGGTGGCGCCGCTTGGAGCCACCGGTTCAGACATACTAGAAGTCTGCAACCCCCTCAGAACCACATGGCCTTTGGGTCGAGCCGCTCGACCGACCGACCGAGCCTGCCGGGCCGCACCCCGCCGAGCCACGTTGGGCCAGGCCGTTCCATGCGAGGACGGGCCGCGCCGCACCCCGCTGGGCCGAGCAGCGCCCTTCGGTCCAAGTTGTGCCTCTTTGTGCTGGGCCTCGCCCTTCAGGTTGAGCTACGTTTTTCCTTCGGACCGGTCTGACACCCTTGCCGGGTCAGACCCATAAAACTGTGTTAATCTGACCCATCGACCCACTGGGATAAACGGGTCAGGCTATTCCCTTCAGGCTGAGCTGCGTTTCTCCTTCGGACCAGTTCGACACCCCCTGCTGGGTTGGACCCGTCAAACTGAGATAACCCAACCTGTTGGCCCACTAGGTTAAACAGGTGGGCCAGTTATTCACTTAATCATGAATAACATAAAGACTGTGCGTCTAATCGACGCACCGTCTGCGGCATTGGGACTCTTTTGATGAGACTGTCCTTTTACGATACTCTAAGGGAGTTTTTAAAACTTTGGTAAATGGCCGGGTTTGGAACGAGCATATTTCCAACATGGCCCTTAGAACGGAAAACCAAATATCTATCAAACCAGGTGACCGTTTGATGCACCATCTATCATGTTGGGTTCCTTTTAACAAGAAAAAACTTAGGGATACATCAACTAGGGACTTCATGATAGTTGTTATATCGACCTCTTTTACTCGTGGAGCAGACCATCCCAGAATCGAGTATACTGTGTGCAGGAACCCTAGAGATGGCTGTGACTTTGACGACGATGAAGACTTTACTTGGATCCTACGTGGGTTTGGTAGCAAGGATGATTGTACATGAATCCTCCATGGGTTCAGCAACGATGATGACTATACATGGATCCTATGTGGGTTCAGTAATGATGGTTACTATACATGGATCCTACATGTGTTTGACAGAAGAGATGATTCAGAGGCTACATCTAATCATCTCTACCCCTTTTCATGAGTAGTATACATGTGTGAGATGAGTTTAATTTTCAATCATAATCATTGGTATAATTGACTTCTTTCCTGTGTTGACTTTTGTGCTTCGGCTCGGAAGTTAGAGTCATACTGAGATTGATGACATAGGTATATCTATGGGCATATACCTAAGAAGAGTTGGTTGATACTTTGTGTTTGTATCATTACTTTGTGGTTTAACCTTTTTTGATTCTGGGAGACCTTGTAGGGTCTCAAGGTCCTTACTGAGTATCATTATACTCACCCATGAATGGGAATTGCTCGCACTACGTTGCGTTGGTTGCAGACGATGGGCAACACTGATCGTGTTCGAGGCTTATAGATCTAGACGGTATCCAGAGATGGACCACTTGATAGGATGTACACGGAGTGAACGGACAGACCTGAGTTACCGATGAGACTATCTATAACCACCCTTCTAGTGGGATTATCGGAGGATGACTTGGAGGTCACTGCTTTACTTTTCAACTGTTGTAATTTCTTTCATAGTTGCACTGTACTTTCAGTTGGGTTTGTATACTGGCCCATTTACTTTCCATCACTTACTATTGTACTGAGTTTACATTGTGTTCACTCTATCTTGCATACTCTGTTTTCATTGTTTACCTATATAAATATAATTCATTCACATTAATCGGGATTTACACCTTTGGTGCTAGTTGTCAGCCCCTGGCCTATGGAAGGTGGGCTTGGGGTAGTCACGGCACAGGCCCCGAGGACGGGTCATGGCAAATTGGTATCAGAGGAGTCGGTTCTATAGTAGAACTCAAGACTCTGATAATTTCTTCTCTATGAAGCAATAGTGTTAAGATTATTGAGTGTGGTTTTCAGTCCAGGGAGTCCAGTGTTTGTGTGGCAGCTGACGTATCCATACACCATGACCCTGACTTCTGATTCCGGAATTAGTGCTCAAAAACAATGATTGCATGTGTGTTTAAAAAGTTTTATTTGTGATTACTTTATGTCCTCTTACCAGGTATATTTTACTAACCATGGCACAACTGTTTCTTCTAAGGATGGCCCCATGAAGGTAGCCAGCTAGGGTTCCAAGTTATGTGTGGGATGGAAGCCCACTGAGCGACGAGGCCTCGGTGCAAGGATCAATTATAGCAGAGGCACCAACGGTACCACTACCCGCTGGGCCACTGATACCACAAGCCCAAGCTGTGGAGAGTTCACGCCGCCTGAGTGCGTTCAACAAGTTTCAGTGACAGAGGCCACCCAGGTTCCACGTAGAGATGGATCCTCAGGTAGCCGAATATTGGCTAGAGGCTATCGTCATAGTCTTCATATTAGTAGGGACACCAGAAGACCTTATGGTGATTATTGGCATGAGTCTCCTGCACACAGTAGAAGGTAGTTGTTGGAGCCTGATGCTCTAGGTGCCCGACGAGGCATCTATACATTGGAAGAACATCAAGAGCCTCTTCCTCTCAGAGTTTTTTTCCATCCGCCCTCTGTACGGTGTAGATCCTGGAGTTACTACAGCTGTGGCAGGGCAGCATGATAGTATCCCAGTACTCGGTGAGATTTACCAACCTCTCGCGCTACTCCACAGACATGGTACGTGACCCATTCGTCTGGGCTCGGACCTTCGAGTAGGGATTGAGGCATGATATCAAGGCTTCGACGATATCTCTCAGCATTCTAACGTAGGCAAGGGGTACTGGAGTGATCCCTTCTTGTGGAGAGCTTTATTGCTAAGCCTATGCCAGCAGAGAGGCCTACTGCAGGGCGACACATAGTGTAGTCTTGTACAGCTGGCATTAGTCAGATATTATAGAGGTCGAAGCAGACTACTCTATTAGGTGGGTGACCATAGGAGACTGGTTCAGATGTATGGGGCACACGTAGCAGAGCCAGTCATACGAGAGGCAGACAGTGTTATGCATACGGTGGGTAGGGCCATATGGCTCGTGGCTTCCCGACCCGCCATGAAGCGGAGCAGCAGACAGTAAAGGGACCTCCCAGGAAGAGGCAAAGGTTTGATGGTGGCGGTCCATAAGGAGCATGCATACGAGGCAAAGGAGATGGTCGAGCAGCAGGTGGTGGACGACGCTTCGAGGCCTACCACCACCACCACTAGCAGGGCCACCCCAACCACATGGAGCTGGAAGACAGGGGTAGGCTCAACTCTAGGAAGTCGTGCCCTATTACCACGATGCACCTAATATGATTTGAGGTACTATCTGTGTCTACTCCACCCTTGATGCAGTTCTTATAGTCAGAGGATCAAGTCATTCTTTTATTGTTGCTGCCCTTGTTCAGAGCTTGGAGATTATAAAGGAGTAGTTGGCTTGATCTTTATGACTAGATACACTTATGGGAGAAGACTCGAAAATTACGCACGGGTGCTAGTAGTGTGAGATTACTGTAGGAGGGCAGAGCTTTGGCTGGGATCTTCTTGTAGAGTCATCGAGGCCTTACGACGTCAACATGGGAATGTATTGGTTATCTAAAGTCCATGCTCAGATCGAATGTATTAGGTTCAAAGTGTTGTGTCTCCACACAGATGGGGGAAGTTTCACCTTCACCGGTGAGAAGGGAGCCTTTGCAGTGCAGGATGGACTTACTTAGAGGAGAGGGAAGCTGATCACCCATCAGTTAGCTATTCTCATCCAAGGAGCATTTTATGTACGGAGTCCGTGTTTTCTTGTTGTGGTGGATCAGTATGTAGATGTTTTTCCTGACGACATTCTTGGACTACAACCTCAGAGAGTGGTAGACTTCTATAGTGACATGTACCCCGAGATAGCACCAGTATCTACTATACCATATTGGATGGCTCCCGCCAAGCTTTGTGAGCTGTGGGTATAGTTGGAGGATTTGCAGGGAAAGGGATTCATCCGACACCGTTTTTAACCCTGGGCATCTCTGATTTTATTCGCTAAAAAGGCAGATGGGAGATTAAGACTTTGTGTGAATTATCGTCTCCTGAATTAGGTGACTGTAAAGAACAAGTACCCACTCCCGAGGATTGATGACCTCTTTTATCAGCTCAATGGATCAAGATAGTTCTTGATGAAATACCACAGGTTAGGATATCATCATCTCAGAGTTCGATATGAGGATGTGCAGAAGATGACCTTTAGGTGCCGGTATGGCCACTACGATTTCTTGGTTACGCCCTTCGGCATAACCAATGCACCAGCAGTGTTCATTAGCCTCATGAAAAGGATATTCCAGTCATACCTCAATCTTTTTGTTGTAGTCTTCATCGAAAACATACCGATTTACTCGACTACTGAGGAAGAGCATGCTTACCACTTACAGGTTGTACTGGACACACTTCGAGAGCACCAGTTTTATGTTAAGCTCTTGAAGTGACAGTTCTGGATTCGATACGTTCAATTCTTGGGGAACATCATCTCAGAGGTGGGATTTGTTGTGGATCCTGTGAAGATCGATGCAGTACATGCTTGGGCACCACCCAGGTGCATAACGGAGGTGCGGAGTTTCCTAGGTATGGCTGGGTACTATTAGAGATTTGAGCCAGACTTCTACAGAGTTGCAGCACAACTTTTAGCTTTGACGAAGAAGGGGAAACCCTTTATGTGGTCAAATAGATGTCAGTAGAGATTTCAAGAGCTAAGACAGAGATTGACCTGTGTTCCCATATTGATCATACCCGAGGAGTGTGTAGGGTTCTAGTTTACTGCAATGCATTTGGGACCAGGCTCGGGTGTGTCCTGATGTAGGAGCGGGCAGTGATCGCCTATGGTTCATGAGAGTTGAGGCCGCACATGCAGAACTATGCTACCTGTGACCTGGATTTATCAGAAGTGGTATTCTCCTTGATGATGTGGTGGCACTATCTGATGGGTGAGTGATTTATATTCTAATCTGACCACTAGAGTCTCATGTACATATTCTCGTAGAATGAATTGAACATAAGACATCGGCGATGTCTCGAGTTCCTCCATTACTATGACTTTGAGATAGTCTATACTCTTGGGAAGGAGAACATTGTGGTTGATTCTCTTAGAAAGAGACCATGCACTCAAATACTTGGAGAGGCGATATAGATGTTTTCCGCTTTGCAAATATCCTTCGTTGAAATATATGGGGTAGCCTTTCTATGGTCTCTCACAGTCACTCCTCCTCTACTTCAGCTGGTCAGGTAGGGACAACATCGGAGCATTGATTGTGAGACGTGACGTGCTCAAATTTACACACGGTTGGTGCCTGATGGATTTTCTTGATGGAGGAAAGCACATCATCTTCTTCAAGGGATGTAACATGGTACCATTTGCACTGAAGGTGGAAGTGTTGAGGGAGTTTCGCAATTCCCCTCTAGTGGTACTTTATGGGGTGGCGAAGATGTACTAGGACCTCAGATGACTGCACTGGTGGACAAGTATGAAGAAGGTTGTAGAAGATTTGGTTTCACGATGCCTCAATTTCCAGAAAGTGAAGGCAGATAACCAAGTATTAGCATACTTGGTACAACCCTTAGAGGTTTCTAAGTGGAATTGGGAAAGGATATCCGTAGATTTCGTGATGGGGCTTCCACGTACTTTTAGAGGAAATGACTCTATCTGGGTGATCGTAGACCGACTAACCATGTTGGCCAAATTCATATCGATCAGAGTGCAGGGATCAGTAGAGATCTTGGGACGCCTCTACATTTAAGAGATTTTAAAAATTCATGGTGTTACATCATCCATCATCTATGTTCGAGAGTCCCAATTTACTTCTCGGCATTGGAAGGGGTTATAGGATTCTTTCGGGATGCAGCGACGCTTGACCACTGCCTTCATTCCTTAGACAGAGGGAAAGATGGAGAGGACCATTCAGACATTCAAGGACATTCTATGTGCTTGTGTCCTTGAATTTGGTCACAGCTAAGAGGATCACCACCCTTGGTGGAGATTGCATACAACAACAGCTACCACTCCACCACTGGGATGGCATGATACGAGGCACAGTTTGACCAACCTTGCAGATCACCTCTGTGTAGGACTGACCCTAGGAAGTCAGCACTCATAGGACCAGAGATGGATCAGGCTACGACGCAGAAGGTACACATCATCCAAGAGCAGATGAGGACTGCATAGAGAAGACAGAAGACCTATGAGGATAGGAGGTGGAGAACATAGGAGTTTGAAGATGATGACCACGTTTTCGTACAGGTCTAACCTCGATGTGGATTACAAAGGTTTTTCCAGGGTAGCATGTTATCTCCACGCTTCATCGGACTATTCATGGTCCTTAGTAGGGTAGGCGAGTTGGCCTACCGATTGGCCCTTCCACCTCAGTTGCATCAGGTGCATGAAATCTTCCATGTATCTCAGCTAAGGAAATACATGCACGGCCCGACTGACATCATCGATCACGGGGTGCTGGACATCGATGATGGGGCAACATTTGTGGAGGTACCGGTGGAGATTGAGGATCAAGAGGACTAGGTCCTATATGGATGGTCGATTTCTCTTGTGCGGATTTGATGGCAGCACGAGGACCTCCAAGAGATCATATGGGAGTGGGAGGCTCAAATGAATGCTCAGTACCATAGTTTGTTCCCCTAGTTTATGTTGTAGCATTACGGGGATGTATATCCCTAAAGAGGACCTTTACTGCAGTTGATTCCGAGGCCCAATGTGCCCAAAATCAATTTCTAAAGAATAGCTCGGGTATGATAACTAAACGAACAAGTAGGTTTTTATATCATTTGAACCTATGCTCGAAATTGAAATCTGAGGGCACTGATGAACTCGTAGTGCAACTAATTTATTAAGGAGACCTTTACCACAATTGTGATTTAAGCAGGTTGAGAATTATTATTTGGGGTTTAATTACAGAAGTAAATAAAATTGTTTATACAATTTTATTCTATATCTAAGGAGGTTAATTACTCCCACGGGAAGTTTTTGGTTGGGCCCACAAACACACAACCATTCATGCGTGGATAATTGAAAGGAGGGGCCCACACGAGCCCCAACATTTCACCTCCCCCTAAACTTCTTAACCCTTTTAAACCCCCCCCCCCATTAAAATCCCATGTTAATGTTGACAACTCTCCCATTTATGAGACCTCTCACATCCCCCTCTCTCCCACTTTAGATTTTTCCAACACACATTATTTATTTAATGGAACCTATTCAATTAATTAATTAAGAGAATAAAATTTTTAATCACTTGGAAAGTTTAATTAAAATTCGGTGAAACCTTATTTTAATTGGGTTGGCACTTGTTTTGTTAGAGGAAACATCTTGAGATAGTGCTTTTTTGATGAAAGAGGGGAATTTCTCCTATGTCTAAGAACGATGTCTCCTTCCATGAAGAATGATAATGCACCTTCTATTCCCTTCTCTACGACAAGATAGGAGATGTCGATTCCTCCTCGGGCACACTCAAACTACATCAACGAATCCTCCCCTCGTGACACCATCTTCCGCAACACCGACGTTCGTCATCAATTGTTGAGGTAGGGGGTTTGTTTAATTTATTAAAAATAAATTACTCCCACTTTCCCGTTGTATTCAAGTGAATGCCTTCTCCTATTGCTACTGCTTACACGTAGGGTGCGGGCCGAACGAACATGGCCAAATGACCCTCCGTTTGAAATTATTTATTATTCATAGAATTGGAAACTAAAGGCGGAGGGGGAACGACACCATCGCGTCATTCAAGGTACATGGCGAAGAAAGCTGGCATTGTCATGCCTCATGTGTGGGAGGAACCGCATCCCTTAATGCAGGCCGCTTCGGCGGATGAACCAGTAGGCCTGTCGTCCGATCATGTGAAGGGAAGCCACAAATCCCGGAGGATGCTGCACTGGAAAATGGGCTGTCCCATTGGTCAGCCTGGTGGGGCCAGACATGGGGCCAGGAGGGTGTCGTGCTGATGAAATCTGGGGCCCACCGTGCGGGCACCATGCGCCAGAAGGCCGGCCGGTTTGGGAAGGGCAGCAGCGCTTGGCACTATTGGTTCGGATGGCCGAGAGGGCCTCACCCCCCTCTAAATTGCTCAGCCTTCGGGCAGAGCATGCCGGGATGTGCACCCAGCCGAGCCACGCCACGTTGGGCTGCACCGGGCTAGGCCGAGTCGGGTCGTGCCAGGTCGGGCCGGGCCACTCCCCGCGGGGTAGGTTCGCGCCACTTCGGGTCGGGCCGTACCCCTTCAGGCAGTGATGTATTTTTCCTTCGGACCAGTCGGAGACCCCTATCAGGTCAGACCCATCAAACTGGGTTATCCCGACCCATCGGCCCACTGGGATAAAAGGGTCGGTCCCGTTATTCACTTAAATTTGAATTACATAAAGACCACACAACCGATCGACGTGCCGTCTGCGAAACTAGGACTCTTTCGATGAGACAATACTTTTTCAATACTCTAAGTGAGTTTTTCACATCTTTGGTACACAAATGTGTTTGGAATGAGCATATCACCAAACGGGCCCCTGGAATTTGGAATCCAATATCTCTCAGACCGGTCATCAGTTTGATGCGCCGTCTGTCTCATTGGGTTCCTTTTGACATGAAAAATCATCCGGAAACATCATCTCTAGTCTTCGACAATGTTGATGTATTGACTCCCTTTACTCGTTTAGCGGACCCTCCAGGAATCGAGGACACTATGTGCGGGAACCCAAGAGCTTTATGCGATGACGATAAAGATTGTACTTGGATCCTATGTGGGTTTGGCAGCAAGGACGACTGTACATGGATCCTCCGTTGGCTCGGCAGTGATGACCACTATACTTGGATCCTACGTGGGTGAAGTAGTGAGGGTTACTGTACATGGATCCTATGTGGGTTCGATAGAGGAGAAGATTCAGAGGATACATCTAATCATCTCCTCCCCTATTCCTGATTAGTATACCAGTGTGAGTTGAGTAATGATTTTCAATAATTATCATAGGTATTATTGACATCTTTCCTCTATGGACTGGTTGTGCTTGGGCTTGGAAGTTGGATCTGTACTGAGATTGGTGACGCATGTACATGTATTGGCATATACCTAAGTAGTGTTGGTTGATACTTTGTGTTTGTATCTTTCCATTGTGGTTTAACCTTTGTGGATTCTGGGAGACCTTCAAGGGTCTCGGGGTCCCTAATAAGTATCGTTATACTCACCCCTGTACAGGCATTGCCCGCACTACGTTGTGTTGTTTGAAGACAATAGAAAACACTGATCGTGGTCGAGGCATGTGAAGCTGGACGATATCTGGAGATGGAAAACCTAAAAGGACGTACATGGAGTGGACGGACGGACCTGAGGTACCAACGAGACACTCTATACCCACCCTTAATGTGGGATTCCCAGAGGACGACTCAGTGTTTGCTACTTTACTTTTCAGCTGTTGTACTTTTTTTCTCACTTGTACTGTAATTTCTGTTGGGTTTGTGTAGTTGCCCATTTACATTATATCACTTACTTCTGTACTCATTTTACTTTGTGTTTACTCCAACTTGCGTACTCTGTTTTGTTTTTTACTTATATAAAGGCAATTCCTTCCATTTTATCTGGATTTACGATTTTGGTGCTAGTTGCCAGCACCTGGCCTATGGATGGCGGGCTTGGGGTAGTCACAACACGGGCCCCGAGGATGGGTCGTGACATTCCCAACATTTTTTGACACATATTATTCTCTCTATCTGTTATAGTAATAATATTTCATCAAACTAGTTACAATTTTTCAATTGGACTGATTTTATATATTCAAATTTAATACTTTCTGAAAAATTAACTCTATCAAGTGACCATTATATTTATTTTTCTACTATATGATTTTCCACATCCATAATGTACCATATAGATATCTTCACATCTTATAGAGTTAAAATATATCTATCCAGTAATTCATGGTTTGATCACAATACTAAATGATCATTAAACATATATATCAACATTTTATAAATGTAATTACATGATTTCATATCATCAAACATTGTAAAGTTTCAAACATAATTATATTAAAACTTTAACATTTTAGAAATGAACATTATTCTTTAACATCATGACATAACATAATATTCAATCATTATAAATTTATATTAATTATTGTGATTGGAAAATTTAGGAATACAAATGTATCATATAACAAAATAAAATAATGAACTCAAACATATTGTGATAAAAAAACCCAGTTTTACATGAAACCAGTAAATAATCCACACAAAATATTGAAAAAAACACAATTAGTTTCTCATAACCAATATAAAGGATCTTAAACATACCCCTTTTGATTTATTTGATTAATTATCAATATTTCAATTCTCAAACACCATCATACCCTATCATTTCTCATTGAGAGTGTCCTAAACCCAGTAATCCACAATAATTAATTTCATTGATTTAATTTAATACCTTTGTGAAAACCAATTTTGTGGTAATTATATTTATAAATCCCCATTATTTGTATCCTTTGAAAATATATCTTCATGAACATTTAATATACTATTATATTTTAACACCTTCTCAAGATTCATTAATATATTGACTAAAATTATTATCATCATATACCCATTAGGAAAAATTATCCAATGTAACATTGGGGGTTTTAAATAATAAATATCTTAATATAGTGGTAGATGCTACCCTCATAATTACATCTAAAATCCTCAAATATTTAATTTGGAATTTTTTTTCGATAATATAATAAATGTTTTCTTTAATTAATATAAAGACATAATTTATATATCCAATAGTGACATTATCATTAATGAAACATATTTAATATGAATTTATTCCATATAAGAGGATTTATACAAAAATTTATAGAGATCAATCACAATCTGATTTTGCGAAATAATTTTTAATTTATTCTTGTAGTAACCATAAAATAATTGAGCATAATCTTCAATTATATAATTTTTGTTTATTTATTAGTGGTTTAATCATACTATTCTAACAATATAATTAATATAATATTTATTTGGTTCACTCAATTCCTGCTCAAATAACATTTTTTGAAGAGTAATGTTACTTCTATTGTTTACATTTTATCATTGTAATATGTATCCTAATAATAATAAATGAAACCATATAGGGATAATTAATTACATAAAATATATATAAATATATATATCAATTCATAATTTGATGTTCCATGAACATACCTGATAATTATTTTATTTGTTAGTATGTGTGATTCCATTAATGATTTTTATATCCTACAAAAAATGATACATCTTATAAAATGTATGGGCGTAATGTTGTAAGATAGATTAAACATATATAAACATTCATTAATATTTATAATTTACACTTTGGAAAACTATATCATTAATCATCATCCTTTGAGTAAATATATGAGCATAAACTATAAGGACATGGCCTTAAAAGTTACATAATATTGAGTTAAGTCAATTATTTGAATTTTAACACCAATTGAAGGTAATTTTCAATTTATATACTTAGAGAGTTGGGTCATAACACATACATAACATCTTAAATATTTGGTGTAGTAACTTATAATCACTATCTATTTTTCATTAAAACAAAATCTTTTGAAAAATAAACATGGTACTTTTCATGTTGAAACAACATGGATATTCATTGATCTCATTCGTGAATCTATTATTTATTAAGACACATGAAAAAAAAATTAAAACATGGGATGAGAATTAAAATTATATTAAGTGAAACATAGTGAATGATAACTATTATTATCACAAAAACATGTAAACCATGAAATCGTTATAATAAATTAATACTTTTCAACATGAAAAGTAGTAAATATAATTCAGTAAATATAAGAACATTGATTACCCTTTTGTAAACAAATTATTACTCTAATTATCATAAAAATAAATGTATAACACATAAAGGTTACTTAGGACATAAACATAAATAAATTGAATAACGATATAGCGGATTTACACACATAGCGCTAAATGGAATTACCATACGACTGAATTTCATACCCAATGCAGTAGAGGATATAACATAACCACCCATACATAGTTTATCATGAAATAACCCATTAATGGTTTATCATGTAACCACCATAATTGATTTATCAAATAACCACCCGTCGTACGTTAATGTACCAATATATAATAATAACATGTAAAATATTGTAATTATCAAAATTTCACACATAAAATTTCATTTAAATAACAAGAAATCATTTCAAGATATTGAAATAATAAATCCAATTTCAAAACCATTTTCAATATCAATATTATTAGTAAGGGAATAAGGGGTTTTTTCCTTTTAAAACATTAATGTTTATAGAGGAATCCAAATAACAAATAACAGTTTTTGTGGAGGAGAGGTCGTTATCACCACAAACATTTAAAACATTAATTTTTGACATTTTGTAAAACAGATTGTAGAAAAAAGATTTTCTTTCAAAGAAATACTATGTCAATAAGGTTTAAAATGCAGTGTATAAATTATGGTATTGTATAACATCAAAACATGCCTCTATGAAACAAGATTGAGACAAATTCCATAACCTCGAATCTAAATTGTCTCGGTAGTACTTTATATTCTTGAATTATAAACATAAGTTAATTTATATATTCTTGATAACCTTTTTAACATTTATTAATCAATTTAATTTATGATTATCATGTTATAAAAATTACATAATTAGTTTTTTTCATAAAAGACATTTTGTCGATATTCGACAATTTAGTTGAAAATGAACAAACTTTGATGTAAATTTTCAATGTTGTATAAATTAAATCATTTTATTAATATTATTAATTATTTAAAAATCATATATATCTAGTATATGTGTATTTATAATATCCATACTATTTAGAGATAAGAAATTAAATACACTGTTCAGGGAGATGGTTGGTCGTACGCACGCACAAACACTACATTCATTTCTTTGTCATATGAAATTATGAATAATAAAATGACATAAATGTATATTGTAATCAAAAAATTTAATTATTTTAGGTATTTCTCATAGTTTTAACAAATCATTCCTTTATACGTTCTATGTAGAGCATAAATGAGTCACGTCGCTTTAAGTGAGTAGTAGTCTACAATTCCTCAAACGAAATTATCATATTTACATAACATGGAAAGAATAAAGGTATATTCTAAATAAATGTTATATAATCATAGAGAAAATATAAATATAGTATATATCATACATAAATATTGTTCCATCAAAATTTCCATAATGATAGGTGGTAGGAAAAAATTGAACAATCATCTTTTTGGGAGGTAGTAGAGCATTATTCACAGAGACAATATGTACGTATCAATTATATGGAGGTGTGTGTAAGTATAGTTTGAAAATATATCATAAAAGAACTCTAGAATATTTTTAATACTGTTATTTTTATGTAATCATATAATTAGATGATCACATGGAATCGATAAAGAAAATAATTGAATGGAACATCATAGAAGACGTTACCTCAAAATCAGTAAAAATATTTTGATTTGTTCCAAAAGGATTTATTGAATGGTCTTCAATCTAAGGTAAGGATTATATAAATAAGGGCTAGATTTTGGGAAAATATTTGATAATAGATTTTATGATCCATGGAACTTGAGAGGTGTGAATAAGTGGGTAGGGTTGGTGGCCTTTTATAAAAGGGGGGGAACATTAAAAAAGTAATGAAATATTATTTATTATAAATTCTTTTTTCAAATTTTAATATATAAAAGTGATATATTTCTAGGATAACAGTAGGATGGGAATAAATAATCTCATCCAATTTGTTTTATAAAAGTTAATTTGACAATTTTACCCTTATATATTTGTCATTAACCCATAGTTAAATAAAAAAACTCTGACAATGTCTTCTTATATTTTTACATTATTTGGTTTATGTAGTTATAATTAAATACCAAGAAAACTTCAATGGGATCATTAATAAATATTTAACCATTATAAAAACAATTTCTAATAAAAATATATTTTTAGGACTATTATATCGTATAATAAAATAGTATTTCTGTTGGAAACTCATTTTTGTCAATTTTGACACTATTTAGTAATTGTTTTTTTGTAAACTCATAACAACCTGGTAAATTCAGAGAAACATCGCCAAAATAAACATAAAATGTCATACTCGTCCTAAAAATTATTATATGGAAAAAAAATTTCAAATTAAATTTATTTTAATATTTATAATATCATTTATTTGAATCATACATTAACAAAGTAATCACCACACATATTTGTGTCATAAGTGATTTTATTTATTTATTTTCTAAAACATACAAATAAAATAACATGATGTAGATAATATTTTTAACATTATAATTATTATTTATAGTCAAAGTTATCAGTTCTATAACCCTATATAAATTATTCAGTAAAACTACATGTTTCAGTTATATTTCACTTTATATAAAAAATATATTATAACATTTCATTATCACATATAAGGAGATCTATGGGGTCCTAAAAACAACCAAAATATTCTCATGGTAATAAAAATATCATAAAATAAAATTAAAACACTGTTTATAATAGTTTCATATTATTATAATATTATTTTTTACCCTTATTTATCTCATTTAACCTTTAACCATGGTAGATAAATATAATTTCGGATTACACTAATCATAAAGTGTAAAAAAATAAAAGGAATGTATTTATATAATTTGTAACTTATGTATATAAATATGGAATATATTCTTACCAATTAAAATCAAATAATTTTTTTTAATTAATTTAAAATAATATACGATTGTCAAAATGATAAAATATGTTTTGAAAAAGTAATAACCACCAAAAGAATGATGTGTGTTTGTATCTAATTTCTATGTCAAATTAATAACAATGGAAAAAATTGTATTAAATTAAAAATACATAATACAATTAATAATTAAAACAAATTAAGTGAATAATCTAAATATAGAAATAAAATTTATCAAAAAGAATTTTTGAATAAAAATGCAGTATTTTTCACTAATCAATAAAAATTTAATTTAATTAGAAAAATATCGAAATTTCGGCCAAAGTAAATTTTTATGTCCTTATTCAAAATAATATGTTTATTTTGTCAAATTAAGCACATAAAAGTTAAAATAACTATAATTAAATATTTTTTTTCATCAAATTGTGGAAAAATAACCATTGAAAAAATAAGAGTGGATTTTATGCCTAAAATTTGAATCATTCTCATATTAAGCCTCTAAAATTTATTTAATTAATGTAGAGAAATTTAAAAAATAAGTAGAATCATAGTTTTTTTTATTTTTATTCCTTCTCCCCAATACAACTATTAGGCATTAACTACCGTTTGAAATAATAACAATATATTATTATTAATTTTCAGTATATCTCAATGTGGTGTGATGTATAAAATTTCCACGAAACACATTATCGTGTTTTGAGTAGGTTATCAGAAAAAATAAAACCCTTTAACATAAAATTAATATCTTATTCGTATATATTAATAGTTATGAAAATCTATTATTCTATAATTACCTGGGAGGTTACATCCTTCCACCTTTTGGAAATTGCATCACTGCAATTTTTATTTACATACAAAATAAGCAGGGGTATTTTTCCATCATAGAATTTTCAGTTTCCCATGTAGCATATTCAATAATATGTATTTTCCACAAAAATATTACCTGATGAATCACATCATTTTGCAATATTTTCTCTCTATGGTCCAAAATACGCATTGGTTGTTCATCATAAGAACCAATCTCTTCCAACTGAACAACTTCTATAATCAAAAAATGATATGGATCTAGCATATACTTTATGAACATTGAAACATGGAAAAAATTGTGTACATGGGATAACATTTGAGGTAAATCAACATTATATGAAACTTATCTGTAACGCCCCGACCCCAGTTACCTAGAGTCGGTGCATTATTACACAACATTGGCATGATCACAAGAAAGATCAAATATCGAACGACTGATTGGTTTAGTAGCCTTGGAAACACTAGATATATTCATAATGTTTTACATCATAAAAATGAAAACTACAACAATATAGTCTCCATGGACCACACTCTTATCCCCTCATACTATCCCTGCAGGTCATTCATAATTTACTTCTTCATATCCTGGGAAAAATAAAACACTAAAAAGGGGTGAGCTCAAATGCCCAGTAAGGATAACAATATAGCTGAAAATTTCAAAAATAATCATAAACAGTTAAGGCAATGTATAACCAAAACAAAATCCTTTTGAACTTGAACTTCAACATAGTATAGAAAAACTAAAATGAAATAATTCCATTTACTTATACACATGGATATTATACTAATCCAATAATCACATGCAATATCAATAACCACTTTCATAATGATGGAATCCATAATGTCAGACTATCGTAACCACATAGCGAAGGCCTCGTGCCAAGACTACAAATATGATTTTTCCAAGGCCTTGTGCCAAGACACTAGTTTGTCTCATGAGACCTACCGATTCATCGAGGAGCTATAGCGGGCTCCACCCATCATATATTAAGTCCAATGAATTCCTATATGGAAAGGTTTAAACATAACATAAACATTCGTATTAAAACTAGAATATGAAATGTCAATTCTTTCACCATAAACTATGACTGGTATAAAAATAGAACACCCACAGTCAAACATATCACAAAACCTTCAATACAATATAGATGTTGTGTATCAAAATAAATCAACTTCATATAATTATAAAATCTATCAATGGATGTTGACATAGATGAAATCAAAACTCTTTGAGAGAAATATCTCCTTTTTTTGAAATCATTTAAAAGTCACACATTTATAAATGATGTAATTAAAAAGAGATTTTTGAATCAAAGTGTCCCATCCCACTTTGAAACTTTTGAAAGGAATTAACATTTTAAAAACATTCATGTCCATATAAATAAATCCTTAAAACCCATTTTGACGACATGGACATTTATTAAAAAGATTTAGAATGAAAAATCTTTAAAAAATTTAAAATTCTGATTTTGATAAAGAGTACCTTTCCGAAATTCTTAAAATATTCATTTTGAAATCATTTAAAAGTCACATAATTATAAAATAAAACATTTTCTTTGAAAATATTCTTATAATATTTTAAGGGATGCTTTGAAAATTTTATAACGGCGGTAAATAGCCACACCCTCCTTGTAAGTTAAAAAACATTCTTACATTAATTTTGTCGAAAAGGTTAAAAATCACCTTGTTATGAAAACGACAGAAGGATTCCTTTATAAACCTCTTATAAAAAGTAAAACAAGGGTATTCATGACTTTAACCAATATTATAGTAAATAGTAAAAATGTTTTGAAATTCATTTTTAAGAAACATGGATGTGGATGATAAAGAGATCCCAGTATATTATTACGTTTAAACAACCTCGGATAATGAGGAGATTGTGAAATAAACATTACCTTGTACTTTTCCATGGTTGGGGTAGGTTAACCTCCTATATAATGGTTAAATAATTGTTATTAAATTATAAAATAATCATATACATTAATATGATATCATATATGATTTTTAACATTGATTTGTTAATAATATCTTAGTATTATAGTTGTTTCGGGTGTTAACTTACTCGTTTTACTTTATATGTTTTGTTACGTAAGACATGTTTGTAATGGATAGGATGTATCTTAATCATATATATAATGATATCAAGTCCTTAGATACTATTATTAATCATAAAATGATAATTATACTTGAATGGATACGATGGAGAATGAATCTCATCGCATTCGTGGAGACGGTAGTCCGTACGTACGCACGAGCAACAATTTCATTCTTTTGATATTAAAATAATATATAAATGGATGTTATATCATATATAAAGAATAATTAACATGTTAAATTTATTATTTAAATGAGTTACACATCATTATTATAAACATCCAAATAATAATATATTGAATAATAATTAGACCTCGACGTGGAGACGGTAAGACAAACGTACGCACATATGGTGACATGTTATTCAAGGGGTGGATAGAATACTGAATATGGTTGTACCATATTTATAATAAAATAAAATTATATAGATGGTATTGGAGTTGTTATTTTATAATGGTAATAAAAAAGGAAGAAGAAGTGGAAGAAGAAAGGAACTTGGAAAAGGGTGGTGAAATCAATACCTCTTCTTCGGGTTCTTCCTTTTGATTTGATCAAAAAGGATCCATAGGTTGGCATTATGATCAAAATATGGACTCTAGGTTGTTTTGAGGGAAGTTTGGAAAGAATTTTGGCAGAGTTTGGCCGATCCAAAAGGCTTTGACGGTTTGAAGAAATGAGAAGGAAGAGTGCCCTTTTACAAGAGGGGTGAGGGGATCCTTTGGAAAACCTAGAAATATTAGTTTATAATAAATTCATATTCGGTTTCTAATGGCTCAAAAGTTTATTATTCAAAGGTTAAGGTGGGGATGGGTCGAAAAAAACTCATCCAATAGTGTTTATACATGTTTTGGTACTTATATTAACCTTATTTTTAAGTATTAATTCTAAGTTAATTAGTTTCACTTTTACAATGTCTCTCTATATTTTTATATTATATGGTTAATAAACGTACCATATACATCCAAGAGACCCCCAAGTGGTCAATTAATGATATAACTATCATTATATAAGTCTCATGGCCGAACATTAAATTTTTAGAAATTTAATATCAATTAATAATATAATATTTGTTTTAAAAACTCTTTTATGTCAATTTTGACACTATTCAATAGATGATTTTTGTAAAACACATAACAGAATTATTACTTCGAAATAAGTTAATTAAATCAATCATAATATGTCATATTATCCTAGAAAATTATTTTAATTCATTAAAAGTCTCAAATTATTTTTATTTGGGTACTTATAATATCAATTATTTTAAATTTTTACTATTATGTTAATTACTGCATCATCATTGTGTCATAAATAAATTACATTATATAATCTCTAAAAATTATAAACAAAACATCATTATGTAGAAAATCATTTTATCTTTCTAATGAATATTTAAAATCGAAAATCCAATATATATGACCCTATGTAAAAATTGTTTTTCTAAAAGATATATGCTTGTGTCATTTTTGTATTCATTTTTACATAATTAAAATAAAGTGTCCCTATCACCTACAAGTGTCTCCATGGGGCCCCCAAATCGACATAAATATGCCTATGGTCGAACATGTTTCAACCAATAAGGTTAGGACACGTTTTAGGGTAATTTATTATCATTATAATATTATTATTAACCCTTATTTACCGGATTTACCCTTAACCATGGTAAATAAAATATTTACCGTAGTAATTATTCAAAATGTCTAAAAGTAAAAGATAACTATTTACACAATTTGAACATCCTGATTCCAAATATGGAATCCATTTTTCCAAATTCAAAACACAAAAGTGTCAGAAATTAATTTAAAATTAAATCCCGCTGTCAAAACTAAAAACGTGTTTTTAAGATATAATAACTATCAAAAGATTGATACTTGTTTAGGTTCGGTTTAATTGTGAAATTATGTCCAATGACCAACATTGTATTAAATGGTAAAAATATATTCTAAATATACTTTAAAACCACTCAAATTCATAATTTATCACTATTAATTATTTTGATTAAAAAAGTTGTTTTTAATTAAAATTTAGTAATATTCATTATTCATCAAAATATGAAAGTTATCCAAAAAGTACCAAAATTTCACCTTAGGATAAATTTGACACTCCGAATCCGAAAACGAAGTCCATTTTGAAATATAAAATATATATAATTTCAAAAAGTGGTATTACTATTCATAATGGCTAGTTTGATCGGTTATGGTTTGTGTTAAAACTCAATGTTGCGTACAACACACGCTACTGTATTATTCAAAGGAAAGTGTGCCATGGAAGCTTGGGATGTTTTATTTTAAATTTTTTGATGTCCCCATTTAGTCAAAAAGTTTAAAATATTGTTTTTAAAAAGGGTTCACTATTAAAAGTTGATAAAAGTGCCATACTAAAAATGAATTTTTTCTCATAATATGGATTCTAAAATTATAAGGATTATATAAAGTTTAAGATTTAGTGAATACTACTCATAACCTCTTTTGAATGGCTTTTTTTGGTAATTCATGGTGCGATTTATCTCGGTGTTGCGTGTAGTGCAAGTTATTGAATTATATGGAATAAATAACACACTATGAAATCATGGGGTGTTACATTCTCCCATCCTTCAATAAATTACGTCCTCACAATTTGAAATTGTTCTTCGAAAATAAAAGGTTGAAAATAGAAAATATATTTGTGGGAAAACCCACATCGGAAATTGGGTTACTAAAATTTAGTCTTAATATGAGAAAAGATAAATGAAAGGGTCACCACCAAATTATTATCTCTATTAGGAGAGCATTTGTGGAAATTAGAGACATATAATTGGAGGAAAAACATAAATATTTATAGGTTTTGATTGAGGTCATCAATCACAAACAAGTGTATTATTAAGGTCCTTAAATTCATCAATCAATGATGATTTGAAATACCATCAGTTCAAAAAAAACATAGGATATTAGGATAACATATTTTTGGTTTTAGGATTCCTTAAATAAAGTATAAGAATTAATTTCTTCACAGAATAATAGAAGAAGAAAAATATATTCATTACAAGTAGAGTTCCATCCTTTAACTAATTTCTACCACAAACTCATCTTTCAATCTAAAAGATAATAGAAAAAAATATATATTCTATTTATCCTATTCTTATAGGGTTCCAAAAAAATGATTTTATAATTCATCTACCTGATCTTTTAAAAAAACTACAATATTTAATCCCGGACATCACGTGGGTCAGTGGTAGGTGATACACCCTTGTCTCCCTTCGGTTGTGGGTTCAAGTCTCGCAGCCTTGCCGGACGCGACGGGTTGCCGCCCGACCTCCAGGTTGTCCTTTTATAGCAATCCAAAATAATCCAAACTAGAACTATCAAAATTACTTCAGTCCAAAATTTATAAGAAAGGTAAACACAATAATGATCCTTTTTATGCCGTGTAATAACATGTGATCACCTTCATCATGTATTCTTTTAAAACACTGCAACATCCTGAATTATTATAAAACCTTATTGATTACATTCATGATCCCTTATTCCTTATAGAATAATAAATATACTTTTTCAATCAAAAAATGTTGTAAACCCCAACAATGATGGAATATACAAATAATTAATCAGTTTCAAGGTAGTCAAGAATATCCAATATAAATTTTCCAAAACAATCATGTATTATTATAAAATTACTACCTCGGTATCAGAACCATGATATGGTTTATCTTTCTCTCAACCATATATTTTCCAAAAATTTAACCTGCTATTGAGTCACTTTTCTTTGTTCCACAAAATCTCAAGTCCTTAATGAAATATTATTTCAGTACAATCCTTATATACTCCATAATTATTATAACACGTACATTGTTGATACAACACTAAAATGACATAATCAACATAAGAACTCTAATAATTCCTCTTCGTCTGTGGTAGTATCATAACTTGATTATTATCCAATAGCATCATTTGTGGCATAGTCTGATGACTAGGACATAAGTTCGCGTAGTGTCCAAAATCCATGAAAATGAAGAATTGTACATTTGAAACTATTTTCTTACACTTGAAGCCACGTACATTGTGACCTTTTCTTCCACACTTATAACAAACTCCCATTCCTTTCAGGCCAGTTCTAGGGTGTTTCTTTCCACAGTTATCACATTTGGGAAAAATTTTCTTTTCCCTTTTCCCTTTATCCATCTTTCTCTCTTCCATACTTTTCTTCTCTTGCTTCCCTTCAAAGTCATAGGACTCAGTAAACTCTTTACTTATCTTATCAACACATGATATTATTTCTTCGTATGATAATAATACATGCGAGACTATTTCTCTTATAAATTCTGTCTTAAGACCATGAAATATACGATCCTTCTTTCTCTTTGTATCATGTGCATTTCTAGAGTTCTCATTCCTTCTACAGGGCACCATTTTTAAACAATGGCATACATTAGATTAGTTTATGAATAACAATACCTAATCCCAAACTTGTAAAACACATAACATAAATTAAATAGTTTATGGATATAATCCATAATCATAAAAATGTTTCCTTTGAAGAAGTATATACTCATAAACCCTTCATAATGATTTTTAAAGAAAATGAGAGTTATCCTAATCATATCCCTAGGGAGTGTCGTAACCAAGAGTGCAGCAAGGCCCGTTGTCGTGCACCAGTTCCTATTCGAGTCTAGCTCAAAGCGGTGTTTTCGGGTTTTACCCCTAGGTACATCTGTGCCAGAGCCGCCTCTACCTGCTCGTATCTAGACAAGGATGTATTGCTTGGAAAACTCAAAAAATCTCTATAATAACAAAATTCTAGGAAGTTCTTCTATACTAATCCTCAAAATTCATCTTAAATCTATGTTCTCTAATCAGAGTTTATCTAAATTTAGCTTCCAAGGTTTGTACTAAACATCCTCTGATACCAACTGTAACGCCCCGACCCCAGTTACCCAGATTTAGTGCATTATTACTTAACATTGGCATGATCACAAGAAAGATCAAATCTCTAAAGACTGAATGGTTTAGTAGCCTTGGAAACACTAGATATATTCATAAAGTTTTACATCATAAAAATGAAAACTACAACAATATAGTCTCCATGGACCACACTCTTATCCCCTCATACTATCCCTGCAGGTCATTCATAATTTACTTCTTCATATCCTGTGAAAAATAAAACATATATAATTGGTGAGCTCAAATGCCCAGTAAGGATAACAATATAGCGGAAACTTTCATAAATAAGCATAAACATTTTAGGCAATGTATAACCAAAACAAAAGCCTTTTAAACTTAAACATAAACATAGTATGGCAAAAGTAAAATGAAATAATTCCATTTACTTATTCACATTGATATTCTACTAATCGAATTATCACATGCAATATCAATAACCACTTTCATAATGATGGAATTCATAATGCCAAACTATCATAACCACATAGACAAGGCCTCGTGCCATTACTACAAATAAGATTTTTCCAAGACATTGTGCCAAGACACTAGTTTGTCTCATGAGACCTACCGATGCATTGATGAGCTATAGCAGGCTCCACCAGTCACATATTAAGTCCAATGCATTCCCATATGAAAGGGTTTAAACATAACATAAACATTCCTATTAAAACTAGCATACGAAATATCAATACTTTCACCATAAACTATGAATGGTAGAAAAATAGAACATCCACAGTCAAACATATCACAAAACCTTCAATACAAAATAGAAGTTGTGTATCACAACAAATCAACTTCATATAATCATAAAATCCATCAAAGGATATTGACATAGATGAAATAAAAACTATTTGAGAGAAATATCTCCTTTTTTTGAAATCATTAAAAAGTCACACATTTATAAATGAAGTAATTAAAAAATAGATTTTTGAATCAAAGTGTCACATACCACTTTGAAACTTTTAAAATGAATTAACATTTTAAAAACATTCATGTCCATATAAATAAATCCTTAAAACCCATTTTGAAGACATGGGCATTAATTAAAAAGATTTAGAAAGAAAAATCTTTAAAACATTTAAAATTCTTATTTTGATAAAGAGTACCTTTCCGAAATTCTTAAAATATTCATTTTGAAATCATTTAAAAGTCACATAATTATAAAATAAAACATTTTATTTGAAAATATTCTTATAATCTTTTAAGGGAAGCTTTGAAAATTTTATAACGGCGGTAAATAGCTGCAACCGCCGTGTAAGTTAAAAAAACATTCTTACCTTAATTTTGTCGAAAAGGCTAAAAATCACCTTGTTTGGAAAATAACGGAATGATTCCTTTATAAACCTCTTATAAAAATTCAAAAAAGTGTATGAATGACTTTAAAACATATTATAGTAAATAGTAAAAATGTTTTGAAATTCATTTGTAAGAAACATGGATGTGGATGATAAAGAAATCCCAGTAGATTATTACGTATAAACAACCTCGGATAATGAAGAGATTGTGAAATAACCCTTACCTTTTACTTTTCCTTGGTTGGGGTAGGTTAACCTCCTGTATAATGGGGAAATAATTTTTATTAAATTATAAAATAATCATATACATTAATATGATATCATATATGATCTTTTAACATTTATTTGTTAATAATATCTTAGTATTATCGTTGTTTCGGGTGTTAACTTGCTCATTTTCTTTTATATGTTTTGTTATGTAAGCCATGTTTATAATGGATAGGTTGTATATTAATCATATATAGAATGATATCAAGTCCTTAGATACTATTATTAATCATCAAATGATAATTATACTTGAATGGATACGATGGAGAATGAATCTCATCGCATTCGTGGAGAAAGTAGTCCGTACGTACGCACGAGCGACAATATCATTATTTTGATATTAAAATAATATATAAATGGATGGTATATCATATATACAGAATCATTAACATTTTATATTTATTATTTACATGAGTTACACATCATTATTATACCCATCCAAATAATAATATATTGGATAATAATTACACCACGACGTGGAGACGGTAAGTCGTACGTACGCACGTATGGTGACGTGTTATTCAAAGGGTGGATAGAATACTGTATATGGTTGTACCATATTTATAATAAAATCACATTATATATATGATACTGGAGTTATTATTTTCTAATTTTAATAACAAAGGAAGAAGAAGTTGAAGAAGAAAGGAACTTGGAAAAGGGTGGTGAAATCATTACCTCTTCTTCGGGTTCTTCCATTTGATTTGATCAAAATGGCTCCTTAGGAAGGATTTCGGATCATACTAAGGCCTCTAGGATGTATTGAGGGATGTTTTTAAATTATTTGGGCAGAGTTTGGCCGAACCAAAAGGCTTTGAAGGTGTGAATAAATGAGAAGGAAGAGTGCCCTTTTATAAGAGGGGTGAGGGGAACCTTTGGAAAAGCTAGAAATATTAGTTTATAATAAATTCATATTCGTTTTCTAATGGCTCCATAGTTTATTATTCAAAGGATAAGGTGGGTATGGGTCGAAAACAACTCAACTAATAGAGTTAATATATGTTTGGGTACTTATATAAACCTTATCTTTAAATATTAACTCTAAGTTAATTAGTTTCTCTTTTACAATGTCTCTTTGCATTTTTATATTATATGGTTAATAAACTTACCATATACATCCAAGAGACCCCAAGTGGTCCACTAATGATATAAAAATCATGATATAAGTCTCTTGGCTGAACCTTAAATTTTTAGGAATTTAATATCAATTAATAATATAATATTTGTTTAAAAAACTCTTTTATATCAATTTTGACACTATTCAATAGTTGATTTTTTTAAAACTCATAACAGAATGATTACTTAGAAAAAAGTAAATTAAATAAATCTTAATATGTCATATTATCCTATAAAATTATTTTAATTCATTAAAAGTCTAAAATTATATTTATTTGGGTATTTATAATATCAATTATTTTAAAATTTCACTATTATGGTAATTACTGCATCATTATTGTGTCATAAAGAAATTAAATTATTTAATCTCTAAAAATTATAAATAAAATATCATTATTTAGGAAATATTTTTTTCTTTCTATTAAATATTTAAAAACCAAAATCCAACATATATATACTTGTGTTAAAATTGTGTTGCTAAAAGATATATTCTTCTGTCATTTTTGTATTCATTTTAACTCAATTAAAATAATGTGTCCCTATCACCTACAACTGGCTCCATGGGGTCCCAAAATAAACCTAAAGATTCCTATGGTCGAACATGTATCAACCAATAAGGTTAGGACACGTTTTAGGGTAATTTAGTATTATTATAATATTATTTGTTAACCCTTATTTACCGGATTTACCCTTAACCATGGTGAATAAAATATTTACCGCAGTAATTATTCAAAATGTCTAAAAATAAAAGTTCACTATTTACACAATTTTAACATCCTGATTCCAAATATGGAATCCATTTTTCCAAATTCCAAACACAAATGTGGCAGAAATTAATTTAAAATTAAATCTCGCTGTCAAAACAAAAAGTGTGTTTTTAAGATATAATAACTATCAAAAGATTGATACTTGTTTATGTTTGGTTTAATTTTGAAATTATGTCCAATGACCAACATTGTATTAAATGATAAAAATATATTCTAAATATACTTTATAACCACTCAAATTCATAATTTTTCACTATTAATTATTTTGATTAAAAAAGTTGTTTTTAATTAAAATTTAGTAATTTCCACTATTCATCAAAATTTGAAAGTTATCCAAAAAGTACCAAAATTTCCCCTTAGGGTAAATTTGACACTCCGAATCCAAAAATGAAGTCTATTTTGAAATATAAATCATATATAATTTCAAAAAGTAGGTATTAATATTCATAACGGCTAGTTTGATCGGTTGTGGTGTTTGTTAAAACTCAAAGTTGCGTACTACACACGCTACTATATTATTCAAAGGAAAGTGTACTGTGGAAGCTTGGGATGTTTTATTTTAAATTTTTTTATGTCCCCATTTAGTCAAAAAGTATAAAATAATGTATTTATAAAGGTTTCACTATTAAAAGTTGATTAAAGTGCAATACTGAAAATGAATTTGTTCTCATAATATGGATTCTAAAATTATAAGGATTATATAAAGTTTAAATTTTAGTTAATACTATTTATAACCTCTTTTGAATGGCTTTTTTTGGTAAGTCATGGTGCGATTGATCTTGGTGTTGTGTGTAGTGAAGGTTGTTGAATTATTTTGAAAAAATAACACACTATGAAATCTTCAGGTGTTACATTATCCAATATTATATATAATTTTATAGGGTCCAATGAACTGTGGACTCATTTTTCTCTTATTACCAAAATCCACCACACTTTTCCAGGGAGAAACATTAAGGAAGACATGATCACATACCTCCAAAGAAAGATATTTCCTCGAGTTATCTGCATAAATTTTCTGTCTGCTATGAGTTGTCCTCCTATGATTCTGAATCATCTAATCTTTTTATGCCATCTATTATACCTATTATGATACCATCAAATTACATTCACATACTTCATCAGAAAAATATAGAGTTCAACATATCTTTCAATAAAATTCTTAATATGGTTTCATATGTATACAGTAATAAAAAATATTATTATAAAAAAACACAACCAAAGAATGATGTTTATCCAAAAATCACTAGTTAACCATTGAATTGGCATTTATCATATCCTCCAAGGTTTTATTTGTTCGTTATCATTGTTTATTTGATTATGGATGAAATGATGTAATAAAATTTAAATCAGTTCCTAATTACTTTTAATAGTTATTTAAAAAGATGTAAGTGAACATGAGATCATGATCAAATACATTAGATGAGGGAACTCCATATATCCTAACTATCTCATTAGTATACAGTTGATAAAGATGATCTAGATATAGATTATCTTGAATAAGAAGAAAATGAGAATATTTAGTCAATCGATGAAAAATATCAGAGATTTCATTGTTACCTCAATAAGTCAATGATTATCTCACTATAAAATCTATAGATATATTTTTCTATTTGCACTCTGGCACTAATAAAGGCTAAATCATCCCATTGGATTACTGATATTTTCATTAACCTATTTAAAAGTCAGAAATTTCACAACTATATCAGCAATATCTCTTTTCATTCCATTCTATTAGTAATATTACCAACAATAATTATACATCACAATACTGGCAGTATGAACATAAAGCAGAGGACTATGAGCATCAAATAACACAATTTTTTAAAATATCAATTAAATGGAACAAATAATCACTTTCGAAACCTCAATATTTATTTATCAATGATAAATTCAAGTAATGTACCATTATGAACCAATTATATTTTTTTTTCAAATCACTATATTCTTTATATTAAATTTAAATTTTATATGATATAGATGATTTCACTATCACTAGATACAAAATGGAGGAATTCGCAACAATAAAAAATTTGAATCCAAAATTAATCAAATCAATATCAAAAGTGTCTTGTTCCAAACATAGAATGCTTAATGTTGCATTACTATATAGACTGAAAGCATTATCCACATTATTATCCTTTACTTGATGGTAATGAATCAAGCAATAATAATCCATGATTAATCCAACCATATCCTCTATCTCATTTTTAATTCATTTTTTAGTAAATATATAAATAAAAATAATGGGATTATTATATATTTCACACTACACACCATTAAAGGATGCCTCCAATTTTAAAATGAAAACACAATAGCAGCTAATTCCAAATCATGTATAGGATAATTTAATTCATGAGGATTCAACTTACCAAAAGTAAAATAAATTACCTAATCACTATTTCATAGATCAAAACCATTAACATTCAATGGTGAATAATTTTAGACACCAAATTCAATATTTCAGAAAGGAAAGGACTATACTAAATCATTTACCATTCTTTTTTTCAGTTTCGGGGAAAAAATCAACACATTATATTATCTAGATGAACTTAACACCATTATCTATTATTATAGACAGTGGGATAGATAAATGAGAATTTTTTTCAACAAACCTTCGGTAATAACCCAGTAATCTGAGAAAACAATGAATCATTTTGATATTATTAGGTCTTGGACAGTCCTGAACAACTTTTGTTTCAAAAGGGTTGACAATTATGTTATCTTTTGAAACAATATGACTAATGAATGATATTTGTCTCATAAAAAATTCACTCTTATTAAACAATCCATATAGTTTGTTATCATTTATGGTTTGAAAAAACCCTTAAGGTACTTTCATGTTGCTCCAATCTTTTAGAATATACCAATATGTCATCTACAAAAACAACAACAAACTACTCCAGAAACTGATCAAAGAATCAATTTATGAGAATCATAAATACAATTAGTGAATTTGAAAACCCAAAGGTAAAAAAGAAAAGTTCATAATGAACATATTTCATTCAAAAATCATTCTGTTGAATACAATCATCCTTCACCTATAGCTGATGGTTCCCACACATCATATCAATATTAGAAAAATATTGAGCTCTCTAGAGTTGTCACCACTACATTTTATAGTCCCTTATCAACCGTAGTAGTATAAAATGGTTTCTCCATGCCCTTATCCATTTTATATTTATGTTTTCCTCCTTTGTTAATCAACTATGGGCACATAGTGTCATAATTTCCAAAATCGTTGAAACAAAAACATCTTGCAATTGGTTTTTCATTTCCTGTACAATCATCTTCCTTGTAGTTATGAGAAATATGACCCGTCTTACTTCATCATAATCACTTCATAGAAATTGATAGGAATTAAACATGGTTATTTTTACCACACTTCTAAAAACATGGAATTTTAGTTTTTTTACCTCTAGAATTCTATGATAAATTCATTCCCATTTCCTGCCAACTGGATCGGTTCATTTTATTTCTCTCATGGAACACATAATCAAATGAAAAATCTATTTATAACTTCTTAGAACATCAAACAAGTTTCTCATATCTCTTTATCACTCAAAGAAGAAAACACCCATTGATATATCACCTTCGATCCTAATTTAAATCAATTTATCTTACTATCAACATCCCATATAAAATTTGTGATATTCCTCGACAAACAGGTGAAAGTTTCTTCATATCTAGCCACAAAATCATTCTCCATTTGTCTCAATTCTGAATATTTATTTTCGATCCTACATCGATCAAAAATAGAAAAATATGTCTCAAGGAATATATTTCTAAATTCAGCCCATTCCATGGAATCGTTCTCTTCACTTCCTCTGATATTTTTAATCATTGACATCCACTAATCGACTTCACCTTCAAAATGATAAACAATAATACTATACTTTTTTTTCTAAAGACCCCATTATATTAAATTAATTTTTTAGTTCTTTAATAAACAATTTTTCTTGCATATGGTATTATGGTCGTATTAATGATGGGTCATTTTTCCTCATTAAAATTTATCTGATCGACATACTCCTCTTTGATTAGTCAGGTTGATGTTGTGCATGAACATCACCCCCATTTATCATATGAGTCAATTTATCCATCACTATAAAAATTATTTTAGATCTGATTTTGACCATCTTAGGAAGTTTATTTTTAAGTTTATTTCCTTTTGTTTGATTCCTTGCATAACTACCCTATTTCCTCTAGGGAAAACTATTATGATCAAATATAAATTACATGATGTAACACATTAATATTAAAATTCTATATCATTTAAAATTTTCCATATAGTAAAAATATATTATGGATATTATATTATCAATATTATAACTCCTAATTTTATCTAAACGGGTCTATAATACAAAATATAAGGCCTTTTCCTCAAATGTTACATAATCTTGAGATAAGTCAGTAATTTCACTTTTAAATCCCTTTTGATGATCTATTCAGTTTTGGTGTTTTATATAATTAGTTTATAAAAAATATATAACAACATAATTATTATAATTATAAACTACTAATAAATACCAATTTTTTCATAAAACATAAATATTTTTAATAATAATCATGGTTAGTTTCATGTTTAAACTTAATTACTTTTCGTTGATCAAATCCTCAAATTTATTGTTTTATATTTCATGATATAAGTAATCAAAAGATGATATGATCTTAAAAATATCTATGAATGATACATATTTAAGGAAAACTATTAGTCTTTAGAAAACATGTAAACCATGAATACATTATCATTAAGTAATATGTTTACCATTATGAAGTAGTAAAAAGACATAACTAAATAAAACTGATTACAAAACCATTTATTAAAAAAATACCATAAATTCTATAGATAAAAACATATATCATTTATAGGTAACTTTTGACATAATCATAAATAAATGTAATAACCATACAGTATACGTTCACACATATCACCAAATATAATATCCATATGGACAATATCCTTAACCAATGCATTGGAGGATAAAACATAACCAACCGTCTTTAGTTTATCATGGAACAACCCATCTGGGGTTCATCATGTAACTCTATATCTTTGGAATATCATGTAACTATATGTCATTTGTTTATCCCATAACCACCCTTCATATGTCAATGAACCATTATATAATAGTATCATGTAAAATATTACTTATTATCAATATTCACCTTAAAAATTTTCATTTGAAATCATAAGAAATAATTTTAAGATATTTAAATAGTAAATCCACATTCAAAACCTTATAAAAAAGGACCAAAATAGAATAAAGGATTTATTATCCTTTTAAAAAATTATGGATTATAGATGAATCCAAGTATCTAATAATAGTTATGGAGGCAGAGAGGTTGTTATCATCGCCTGAGCTAAAAGCATTTCCTTTTGCAATTTAGTAAAATGATTCGTTGAAAAAATATTCCCTTTGAATTAAATTGAATTTACAAATGGTATATTATAACCTATATAAAAAAAATTGGTTTATAAAATCTAAATATGCCTCAATTATAAGATATAGAGACGAAGTCCCTTACCTCAAATATGACATGTATCATTCGTTCATTATATGGATAAATAATACAAACAAGAATATTACTACATTCATTAGAATAATGTTCATATTTATTATCCATTTTATATTACTGATTATCATGTCATAAATATTACATATTTATTTATGTTCATATGAGTCATTTTGTCAGTATTCAATACATGAGACAAAAATGAATTTGTTTTGATGAAATTTGTCCATCTATTCAAAAGAAGATAATATCTAGAATATTATTCATGATTTAACTAGCATAGATATCTGGTATACAAGCATTTATAATATCCATAATTTTGAAGATAAGAAATCAAATTCCCCATTCCTGGAGATGGTTGGCTGTAGGCACGCACAAACACGACTTTCATTTCACTTCCTTTTTAAAAGAAAAATAATCAAATGATATAATAGAATATTTTAATACAATTGTAATTTTTATGTAATTTTTTTCGTATATTTAATTAAATTATTTTTTATTCATTCCATGTATAGCAGAAATGAGTTACATCATTTTGAGGGTGCGAGAGTCCACACTTCCTCACTGATAATTATCATATTTACACAACATGGAAATAATAATGGTATTTTCTAAATAAAAATTACAGAGGAATAAAGAGAATATAAAGAGAATATACATCATATATAAATATATTTCCATCATAATTGACACCATGAATGGTGTTATGATAATATTTAACAATCATCGTTTTGTGAGGCAGTAGTTATCCGAACACAAGAATAATATATTTGTATCCATTAGATGATGGTGTGTGTAATTGTAATTTAAAATATTCTCATAAAAACATCATAATATATTGAGGATACTATTGTTTTTATGTAATCATATAATAAGAAGATCATTGAAAATAACGGAACAAAACCTGAGTGAATATGTTACCTCTAAATCAGGTAACTTGTATTAATTTGAGTTAACAACTTTCTTGATTTTTCTAATGCAAGAGTTAAGGCATCTAAAATGAAGGTAAATATAATGGGACCTTATTCGAGTAGATGTTGTATTAAACAAGGTATAGAGAGGTGTGACTATGTGGGTAGATATGGTGGCATTTTATAAGAGGGAGGATGTGCACTTTATGAATGTCTTGAAATATTACTTTATTATAATTGTTTTTTGAATTATAATAGTTCCAAACTGGTATTATTCATTTATAAGCTGTTGATGGATAGAAATACTCCCAAAAAATATGTTTTATACATGTTTAGGTAACATATTTAGCATTATATTTTAGCATTAACCCTTAGCTAAATAAATTAACTCTTACCATGTCTTCTTGTATTTTTACACAATATTGTCAATATAGATTCTATTAAATGAAAATATAACCTCAAGTTGATCATGAAAAACATTTGCAACATTTTATATATTTCTTTTGGATGAATATTATATTTTCAGGACTAATATTTCATTTAATAAAATTTTATTTTTTTGAACACATTCATGTCAATTTTGGAACTATTTTGTAATGTATTTTTAAAAGTCATAACCACATGATTCATTAAAAAATGTACATTAACTAAAATATAACATTTCATAATAATCCAAAAAATTCGTGTATGGAATAAATTTTGTTAAATTCCAATTACTATAATATTTATAATATCATTTATTTGAATAATTCATTAATTAGGTAACAAGTACATCCCCATTGTGTCACAAATAAAGTTACTTATTTAATTTATATAAATTATAAATAATATACCATGATATAGGAAAAATTATATTTTTATAATTACATTTATGATTCTAATATATTAGTTATATAACCCTATATTAACTTTGTTTTAGTAAAAGATACATGTTTATGTTATATTTCACATTACAAATAATATAATTATTTTAACATGTTATTATCAAATCTAACTGGCCACATGGGGTCCCAAAATCGGCAGAAGGATTCACATGGTCAAAAATATATTATCCAATAGGATTATGCCATATGTTATAGTAGTTTATTATTTTTATAATATAATTTTCACCCTTATTTACATGATTTACCCTTTAACCAAGGTAAATAAAAATAATTATTAAATTTACTATTCATAATATCCAACAATTTAGGGGACATGTTTGCATAATTTGGACCATTTGATTTCAAATATGATATCCATTTTTAAAAATTCAAAACATGGAATTTTCAATAATTAATTTAAAATTTATTCAAGTTATCAAAATGATAAAACATGTTTTTAAAAAGTAATAACCATTAAAATATTGGTGTTTCCTTAAATATAATTTCAATGTGAAATTTAATCCTATGAATAGAATTAGATTAAATGATATAAATATAAACCAATGAAAACTTAAAAAAAATTAAAAATACATTCTAGAAATATAAATATATTTAATGAAAAATAAATTTGATATTAAAATGATTTATTTTCAATATTAATTAAAATATGAATTTCAAAAAAAATTACCCAAATTTAAACCAAACAAAATTTTGATGTCTCTATTATAAAAAATACATTTTTTCAAGTAAAAAATATAAAATTGACAAAAAATAGTTTTAAATAGGGTTCTCCCTCAAAAGAAATTAAAACACCATTTTAAAAAATATTCAAGTATTTTATGCATATAATTTGATTCATTCTCATTTTAAGCCTCTAATTTTTTTAGATTAATGTTAAAATATTTAATAGACATATATAATTATATTTTAGTTAGTTATATTCATACTTTCTAATACATGATCTTGGCGTTAACTACCATATAAAATAACAATAATATTACTATATTTTTTTCTATAACTCAATTTTGTAAGCAACATAATAATTCAGATAAAATCATTATTACTTGTTTAATACGCTATCAGAAAAGTGTTCCTTTAATGTAAAATTAATATCTTATTCATAAATATTGTTATATGTGAAAAAGTATAATTCTATAAACATTTAATGTTACCTCCTTCCCTTTTTAAGAATTGTCTCCCCATAATTTTATTTAGTTATCAAATATGTTGGGGTACTTCTCCACCATAACATTTTCATATTCCCAAATTTCGTCTACATCCATATTATTTTTATGAAAAAAATTAACATGATGAATCACATAATTCCTCAACACTTTCTCTCTATGTTCATGATTCTATACTTGCTATCCACATAAGAAATATTATATTCTGACTGAACAAAATTTAAACTCAATACAAGATATGGATACAACCTGTACATTTTAAAAATTGGAACAAGAAAATAAATTATGTACCAAGGATAAACATGGAGGTTAATCCACCCAATAGAAAACTAATCCTACATTATCTACGGTTTCATAGGGTCTAATGAACCATTGACTCGTCTTTCACTTATTACTAAAACACATCACATTTTTTCATGTAGAACCATTGAGAAGGACATGATCACATACCGTGAAATAAATATACTTCTTTCAGTTATCCAAATATATTGTTCACCAAATCTGAGATTCCTACATGTTCTTCTAAATCAACCGAACTTTTTTATCCATTTATTCTTAAAATTATGGTCCCATCATCTTCCTTTCATGTAATTTATCACAAAAGAGGGAGTTTGACACTATTTTCCAAAAACAATTCTTCATGTTGTGGAATTTTTATAATAGAATGAAATTTGTTATTATAGTAAAACTCATCCAAAGAATGATTCTGATCCCATCATTCACAGTATTCCTTTGAACAAGCATGTAAGAAATCCTCTATGTTCTAAATTGTTTTTTTAACAACCCATATTATTGGGGATGAAAAATTAAACTGAAAATTAATATAGTTCCTAATGACTTTTTAAAGAAATTCTAAAATGTAGATGTGAACCTGAGATCATGATTAGATATAGTAGAGAAGTAAAATCCATGTAACCAGACTATATCATTAATATATTGTTGAGAAAATTGATCTAGAGACTGAGTGTAACAGGCCTGAAAAAATGAGTGGATTTATTTAATCGATCAAAAATATCCCAGATTGCAATGTTACATCGAGATGTCTTTGGTAATCCCACTACGAAATCCATGGATATATTTTCCAATTTCCCTCTAGCATTGATAATTGTTGAAGCATCCCATTCGGTAAGTATCATTCTTCTTTAACCTATAGAATATTCAAAAATTCAAATTAAAGATAGAAATATCACTTTTATTTTCATCCCTCCTGTAATACACCTACAGATCTATGTACATTTTAGTACTGCTATGATGAACTATAAATGGAGAACTATAAAATTTACATAAAAAGTCATTCATCAACTGTGAATAAAAAGTAATTCATAATCTCCTTCCAAACATCAAAAGAAATTTTTTATCAATGTTAAATTTAGGTAACATACCCTTATGAACACCATCTACATTTTTCTACAAATCACTACATTCATTCTATTCTGGTGTAATTCTACCTGATGGAGATGATTTCATAGCCACATGAAACAAAATAGATGAATTCCTTATACCATGAACATCATGTCCAATATTTATCACCTTTATTACACAAGGATAATGTTTCATGTGTAGAATAGTTAATGAAACATTACTTTTTCAACACAAAGTGCCACACACTATATATATTTCTTTCCTAGATGGTAATGAATTGTGAAATCACAACCCTTCATTAATTCATCCCACATCTTCCATCCCATATTGAATTATTTATGAGTGAATATATACTTAAAACAGTTTTTATCAGTATATATTTCACACTTTGTGCCATACAAATGATGACACTAATGTTTTAATGAAAAAATTGTAGCTATTTCCAAATCATCTATAGAGAAATTTGACACGGGAGAATTAAAATGATGTGATTAATAAGAAATTACATTATCATTATGAATTAGACCCAACCATTTACTTTTAATTATTCATTTTTATTGATAACAAATTCACCATTCCTAGAATAGGGAGCCAAAAATAGAGAATCTACCAATATTTTTTCAGTTCATTATAAAAATAATCACATTTTTTTTCCGGATGATCATAACTCCCTTATGTCTTAGCATAGTTAGTGGGATTTATTACCAATAAATGTTTTCAAAAATAAATCTATAATAACCTTATAATCCATGAAAACTAAAGAATTTTTGTGATATTGGTATGTCATGTCCACTCCTCCACAACTTTTTTTAGAAGGGAAAATAGTTATGCCATCTTTATAAATAATATAAACAAAGAAATAATTTTTTTTATCCAAAATTCAGTCTCACTAAACCTTCTATATATATATATATATATATATATATTTTCTTTTTTGGTTTTTAAAACAGTCCTTACATTACATTCATGTTCTTCCTGAATTTTAGAATGTAACAAACTATCATCTATAAATGCTACCAGAAACTAATCTAGAAAATGATGAAATAATTATTTAATGTTATTCATATGTACAACAAATGCATTAGATAACCCAAAGGGAATAACTAGAGACTCATAATTCCCATATCTCATTCAGAATATTGTCTTTGGAATGTATTCCTCCTTAAAGTTCATCTGATGGTACCTTCAAATAAAATCAATATTCATAAAATACTGAGCTCCATGGAGCTATCACCACATAATTTGACGGTATGAAATCAATCATAGTAGTATAAATTGATTTTTCCATGCCTATATTCTTTCAATCTTCTTAGTTTCCACCCTGGGTAATCAAATTTGGACACACATTGGCATAATATCATTACACATTTAAACTAAAACATATTACCACATGTTTTTCATTACCCACATGATCATATTACTTACAGTTATGAGCAATAATACCAGTCATACCATATTAGAAGGACATCCCATATATATTGATTCATTATCTGAGAATATTTTTTCCACACTTCTCACTGGTTCAGAATTTAATTTTATTACCTCCACAATTTTTTGACAAATTCCTTCCCACTGATTATCTACTTGATCACTTATTTTGTTTTCATTATTTAAAAACATTTTTATCATAAAAATCCATTTCCACATTTTGAACACATAATACATGTTTCTCATAGCTTTTGAACTCACAAGAATCTTACTTTCACTAATATTTTTGCTTTAATCCTGAGTAAAATGAATTTATCTTAATATCAATATCCATATTAAAATTTGTGTTGTACCTATACAATGGAATGAAATTATATTCATTTGAATTCCCAAAATATTCCCTCTTTTTGTATCAATTCAAGAATTTTATTTTCCATCATAATTTGAAAATCATTAGGAAAATATTTCTCAAGGATAATATTCAAAAATTCATCCCATTCCATGATTTTAATATATTCAATTCCTCTAATATTTTTAATCATTATGCCCCACTGATTGGATTGACCTCCAAATTGATAAATAAAATAACTAACCATTTGATTATCTTAACATCGCCTTTCATCGAAAATATTATCTAGTGCTTTAATCCACCCTTCATATTTCATTGGCTCAGATGATCCTATTAATGATAGGGTATGTTGGCTCATGAAATAATATACAATTAACAAATTATTACAATATTGGTCTAGTTGAATTTTTACATCAAACCCACCACTATTTATCACTTGAGTCATTTGATCCATCACTGCATCTCACTATTTAGTTCTGATTCCGACCGTCTTAGAATGATTATATAGATGGTTATTTCTCCTTGTATTCATTCCCAGATCAGCTGCCCTATTTTCACATTGAAAAATCATTCTAAAAAACATATCTTTGATGAAGTAATGTGGTAATATCTAAATGAAATATAATTTCAATTTCACCATAAATTATAAATATTTTATGTATATTTTATTAACAATATTCTAACTTCTATATTTATCTAAACAAATATCTGATACCAACTACAAGGCCATGCCTAAAACATTACATAATCTTGAGTTATGTCAATTATTTAAAATTTAATTCACATTGAGGATCTTTTCAGGTTTAAATATTAGAAAATAAGGTATTAAATCATAAATAACAACATAAGTATTACATGTATACACTTATACTCACAATCATTTTTTTCAAAAAACAAAATCTTTTTAAAATGAATCATAGTTTATTACTTGTATAAACAAATTGACTATTTCATGATCTCATCCATTACTCTATTAATCTTTATGACCTGTGAAAAACATTTAAAAACATAGGATGAGCATAAATATATCATTAAATGAAACATAAATAATTATTACTATTAGTCTTGAAAAACATGTAAACAATGAATAACTTATCATAAATTTTTACTTTTAATCTTTAATAATTATTAACTATATATCGCTAAATATAATATCATTGTTAACCCATTTTGTAACCCAAATATTACAATAAATCCCATAAAAATAAACCGATAACATTTATAGGTAACTTGGTACATAATCATACTTATATACAATATCCATAAGATCGACTTCCACCCATATGACAAAATGGAATAGCCATATGGCCGAATTTCATAACAAATGCATTATATGTTCTAACGTACCCACAAAAACATGGTTAATAATAGAACCACCCAGATTTGCTTTATCACATAACCACATATATATAGTTTATCACGAAACCACCCATTATATATCCAAGTATGATTATATAATAATAATATCTAAAATATTACAATTATCAATTTTTCACTCATAAAATTACATTTTCAATCAGAAGAAATAATTTAAAGATATTGAAATAGTAAATACACATTAAGATCCATTTTCAGGACCCAAACACACAAAATTGTAATAATGGATATATATATATTTTTTAAACACTTACTCTTATAGTGGAAGCCGGATATCAAATAACAGTTACTGCGATATAGAGGTTATTGTCACTGCATACATTAAAAACATTAATTTTATTCATTTAGTAAAATGATTAGTAGAAATATATTTCCTTTGAATTAAATTTAAATTTATAGGGATTTATTATAAACCGGGTTAAAGAAGGTGGTTTATAACATCAAAATATGCCTCAATGAAAGGAGATTGAAATGAAGTCACTTACCTCGAATATGATGTGTCTGGTTTTTTATTTATACTACTAAACAATAAAATAGGTTAATTCCAACTTTCATCATAATTTTTTTCAGATTTTTTATTTATTTTATTATACTGAATATCATGTTATAAAAATTAAATAATTATTCTATTTTAATATCATGCATTTTTTCAATATTTGGTACTTGAGTTGAAAATGAACATGTTTTGATGTAAATCTTCCATGTAATGAAAATTCCATAATATCTAGAATATTATTTTTTATTTAATTATAATTTATAATGATTATATACCAATTTATTATATCGATAATATTTTGAGGTCATAAATGAAATGCACCATTCATGGAGACGGTTGGTTGTATGTACGCATGAATGCTACATTCATTTCGTTGTCATATTTAAAGAAAAATAACTGAATTATATAAATGTATATTATAAGACAAATATTAAATTTATTTATTGAATGTCTCATATTTTAATAAAACCATCATTTATATTTTCCATGTATATTGAAAATTAGTCACATCACATTGAGGGGGTGGTATTCCAAACTTCCTCAAATGGAATTATCATATTTTAAACAACATGGAATGAATAAAGGTATGTCATAAATTAAAATAATAAAAGAATATAAAAAATTAAAATATAATATATATAATATATAAATATGGTTCTATCATAATATTCACAATGAGAGGTGTTAGGGGAAAATTGAACATTTATAATTTTTCAAGGCAATTGTTCGTCGTACACAGAAATAATATATTCATATCAATTAGATGGAAGTGTGTGTAAATGTAGTTACAATACATCCAATAAGAGCATAAAATTATGTTGAGTATATATGTTTTGTTATTTAATCATATAATAATATTATAACAGATATTTGACGTAGAAAATAATGGAATGGAAGTCAAGAGAATATGTTACCTCTAAATCGGGCAATATCATTGTTTTTGATCATTAAGGCTTTATTGAATTCGCTTCTATCCAATGTAAGGAATATAAAAGTAAGAGACAGATGTTGGGAACTTATATTATCATAATTTGGATGATTCAAGGGGATTTGACGGTGTGAGTATGTGGGTAGAGGTCTTGGCCTTTTTTATGATGGAGGAAAGGCCCATTAGAAAAGTCATCAAATTTTATTTCATGATAAATGAAATTTCTATTATAATTTTGCCACATGATATACTTCTTGGATAATATGAAGATAGTTCTAAAACCTATCAAACAATAGGTTTCATACACGTTTAGGAATGTAATTTAAACTTATCTATTTTCATTATCCATTAGTTAAATAAATTAACTCTTACAATGTCATCTTTTATTTTTACACTATATAGTTAATATATTTAATATTAATTTCCAAGATAACCTCATGAGGATAAATAATTAATTGTTATAATTATATATTTTAGTTTGTCCTAACATTATATTTTTTACTATTATATAATTTAATAAAATAGTATTTTTTGAAATGCTCTTTTATGTCAATTTTACAACTATTTAGTAATTGATTTATTTTGATAGTCATAAAAATTTGATTCATTTATAAACCAACATAAACCCAAATATAAAATGTTATAATCATCCAAAAAATAATTTTATAGAATATAAAAGTTATAATTTAATTTTTTTAATATTTATAATATCATTTATTATAATCATTCATTTATAAGGTAATCCCTCCATAATAATTGCGTCAAAAAAATAAATATATTTATTTTATAAAAATTTTAACATATATACCATGAAGTTTGAAAAATATTTATCTTTATAATGACTATTTATATTCATGTATATCATTTAAATAACACTATATTAAAATTGATTAAAAAATGGTAATGTTAATGTAATATTTCTCATTACATTAAAGTAATTATTATGACATTTCATTATCACATCCATGTGGGTTCCTCGGGTCCTAAAATCAAGCCAATGATTTTAATGGCCGGACATATGTCATCCAATGGGATTTGGACAGGTTTTGTAGTATTTTTATATTATTATAATATTTTTTTTGTATCCTTATTTACCTGATTTACAATTTGAAAATGGTAAATAAAAATATTTCATAAATTTACTATTTATAATTTCCAAAAATTAAAGGAACCTATTTTAGTAATTTGAAACTTATTATTCCATATTTGGAATCCATTTTCACAAATATAAAACACAGAAGTTGTGGTAATTTATTAAAAATTTATTTGCATTGTCCGAACTATAAAACCAGTTTTTAAAAAGTAATAACCAAAAATAGATTGATGTGTGTTTATATGTAATTTCAATGTGAAATTACATCCAATGACCAACATAGGATTAAATGTTATAAAGATAATATAATTAAACATTAAACCAAATTAAAAGGATAATCCATCTATACAAATAAATTATATGAAAAAATAGTTTTGAATTAAAATGAAATATTTTTCACTATTCATTAAAATATTAATTTCATCAAAAAAATACCAAATTTCAACCAATATAATTTTTTATGTCTTAATTATGAAGAAGAAGTTAATTTTTTTCAAATAGAACATATTAAAGTGAAATAAACTATATTTAAATAGGATTCCCATCAAAAGGTGATAGAACAACCTTTTAAAAAATATTATAGTATTTTAAGCATTAATTATGATTCATTCTCATTTTAGGAAACTGAAATTTATAATATAAATGTAAAATCATTTAAAAAACATGAATAAGAATATTTTAGTTAATTATATTCATTACCACTAATATAACTACTAGTCGTTAAATAACTAATATAATAATAATATTATTATTATATTATTTTTTGGTATAACTCAATGTTGTGTGCAACATAATATTTTAGAGAAACCCATTGTTGTGTGTAGAGAACCCTATCGGGAAAAGGCTATCCATTAATGTTAAATTTATATATTATTCATAAATATTAAGATATATGAAAAATTATTATTCCATTTTACATGGAATGTTACATAAATATCCTTTGACTATTCCATGTAAAACATTATTAATAACTCATTGGTATACATTTACCTTGAGAATATATTGTAAATTCCATTATATGGAAACCGTAATTCATTAAAGATGTTCATCTATTTTTACATTGATTTATCATTATTCTTATTAATTTTTTTATAGAATTAATTAAAATCAATATCTCTATCACTAGAAATTATTCTATCATCATTCTGAAATTTAACTACTTGGTTACTCTTTCACATCTAATTAACATTAATTATTATTTCGAAATTTCCATTAGAAAATATTATTTCATTTTGGAAACTTTAATATTTTTAACAATGTCGATGAAGATCATATTGAAATCCAAAAAATTCCATTTTTATACACCATGGTTCCATTATTATCAATTATGAATCCACTTGGTTTCTTAAAATAAATACATTATTTAATTTTTAAATTAATGAAGATAGTTATAAACCATGCTTGGAAAAAAATTTAATTTCAATTGGTAATGATAGCCAATAAAGTTATTATATGTTCGTGTCTATTTATGGGGAATGGATTATTAAAAAATCAACACCTTACCCATGTAAATAAAATTTTAGACAAGTAATTAATTATTACTCAACATTTATATGTGTTTTTGTGCTTATTTATTATCCCCCATTTTCATTATAACATTATTTCCTCTATGTTGAGGAACCAGGTCCTTGGTGTTATTTTTTTCCATTTTATCTAATTATTCATTCATAATACATAATTATTATTTATGTTATGCAACTACATAAATATAATGTTATTTCAACAATGAGAAAAGAGGAATTTGATTTAAATATTCAAATTTTCATCTGGTCTAAAATTGTTCTTTCTAATATTAGATCATATTATCATATTTATTCAGTTTTTATAATGTATAACATTTTTTTATTAATTCTCCCTACATAACATTCCTCATAAAAAATGATCTAAATAATACATACATGGTTAGGTTCACAATAAACATCATTATTATAAAATATTTGGAAGCCATAATGTTTTTATTTTACTACACCATACACTCTATTATATAAAACATTTGTTAATTTATTTTTATTTTGAATGAAATTTACATTAACTGAATCCAAAAAATCAAAAATAGTTTCTTCCAATACTTATAAACTTCTTATTTCAATCAATATCTCTTAAAGCTACATCTTTTATTTTTCATCAAACATTTCTGTATAAATATTTTTTATTTTTATTATAAACTGACTCCCATAAAAAATGACGTATTCTATTTTAATATTTTTCATATACAAAATATCATAGGAATTAATTTTTAATTATAAATAAAAAGGCCATATATTTTAAACACCCATATTTATACATTCAACATATCTCGCTAATTATATAGAATGATTATATTTATTTGAATGGTTTTTCCAATTCCTTTTAATATTTTGTTTTTTAAATTACAATGTTTCATTTTTATGGAGTGTAGTGATATAAGGCCCCAGCCTTAAACATTACATAATCTTGAGTTATTACAATATTACACATTGAGGATCATTTCAGGTTTATAGTTTTAGATAATTAGATCATGAAACTTGCATTTCATTCCACATTTAAAAAAAGTGGTTACATAAAAGACAGTATTCATTCTTCCCATAAACGGAAACATATTTAAAATAAAACACAGATTCTTTCTTGACACATCCTTGACACTATCATCACGTCATGTACCTTTCCCTTGACCGGTGAAAAACATTTCAAAAACATGGGATGAGCATAAAAAGCTCAGTAAGGGTTATAAATATATTTAAAGGAAAGATGAGTTCATATATACATAAGAATGAAATCATTCTTTACCCATAAAACATAGCCACTTTAAAATAACTCATCAAATCATGAATAAATCATAGATATCATAGACATAAAAGGTTAATTGAGGCATTCATAACTTTCTTATGTAGGGAGTAACCCTCTTGGTTATGTCTGGAATACCCATCATAGTATATTACCTAAATCTCTTCGGAGAAACCTTAACATTTCACTCCTTCACATTACCCAATGCATTGGAGAGCTATATCGGGCTCACTCGCCCTTAGTTTATCACGGAACAACCCGTCTTCATAATAATGCCCAAGAACCTCAACATAATTGTATCACATAAAACATGCATATAGGAAACATAACATTTCCACCTTTCAATCAAAAGATATCAATACAACACATTGATATAAAAACATTATAAAAACCATTTTCAATACCAAAAAAAAGGAAAAGTAAAACATGGTATTTATTTTTCATTTAAAAAAATGTATGGCTTGTAGAGGAAGCCGAAACTCAAATAATGGTCACGGCGGCGGAGAAGTCGTTGTCGCCGCATACGTACGAAAAAAACATTCCCTTTTGTAGTTTAGTAAAATGCTTCATAAAAAAAAGATTCCTTTTGGATAAATGTAAAAGTCAAAGGGGTTTATACACTGTATAAAGGTAGGTTTTTTATAAAACAAAATATGCCTCAATGAAAGGAGATTGAGACGAAGTCCCATACAAAGACAGTATCCTTGGTTTAAGGATAAATCAATTACATAATTATGTGTGACAAAAGAATACACCAAATATAAGTTGATATTAAGTGTAAAATAATCAATGGTCATTCACACATATTCAAAGGATGACATATTCAATATATACATGTTGAACCCAAAGAAATCGATATTGGGTTAGGAAGTTCCCTTGACAGCCTAATGGCGTCACATCAAAATGAGTTGATGAGAGATAAAAAATGGTATCTCATCACTTGGACGTAAAATTTACATCAATATGGATATATGAGAACATATCCCAACATAAAAATATGTAAATTAAAGGACCCAACAAAAGAAGTCTTTTAAAAAGAGGAGGGTGAAAGGATCCCTTACCGACATGGGTATCTTTCGAAACATATGCCTCGTGAAAGAAGGACAATACATCATTGATGTAAATACTAATAAATGAAAGAATATTATAAAATTAGTAAAATAATGGTCAGTACATAGACCACTCAAAGGAAATTGTGGAAAATGTAGCATAAATCTCACGGAAATAAAAGTGAGATGAAAAATCCCTTACGAAAACTCGGCAGCCTAACGACGCCACTTAAGACTTCCAAAATGGATTGATGAGAGGAAATAGGGTCTCTCATCATATTAACATAAAGTTTACAGAAATAGTAATATAAAATAACATCCCCCAACATAACAAGGAGGTGCTTAAAAGAATTGACATAAAGGGGAGTACTTAAAGAGAAAGAGAGAGGTTAGATCTCTTACGAAAATTCAGCAGCCTAACGGCGCCACTCGAAACTTCCAAAATGGATTGATGAGAGAGAATAGGGTCTCTCATCATATGAACATAAAAATTACAGTAAGAGTAATATAAAATAACATCCCAATAACAAGAAAGATGATCTTAGAAGGAATGACATAAAAGAGTGTACTTAAAAAGAATGAGTAGAGTAGGATCCCTTACCTCAAGTCCAACTTGTCTTGTTCGTTTCATTATATTCCTGAATAATAAACTTTGGTCAATTAATAATTTCCTATGTACCTCCTTTAGAGATTATTATTCAGTTCATATCACATATTATAATGTTATAATAATTGTTTAATAATGTTATTTCATATAAGATGTTTTCGCCGATGTTTGGTACATGAGTCAAAAATGAACTTGTTTAAAAAAAGATTGCTCATGTAGTTATAAGTAAATAATTTCTATAATAGTATTAACGATTAAAATATCATATATATCCATTAAATATTCATATCATACTATTCCATATCATTTGGAGATAAAAAACGAAAAGCACCGTTCATCGGGACGGTAGGTCGTACGTACGCATGAACACTACTTTCATTTTTTGTCATATTAATGGAATTAAAACAAAATGAGAGAGATGTATATATGATATAATTCCAAAATCATATCCATAATTTTTATGTAATATATTACATATATATCCATTATATATATGTACTTATAGTATTACATAACATTTTGAGATAAGAAATGAAATGTACTGTTCATGGAGACGGTAAGCCGTACGTACGCATGAACGCTACTTCCATTTATATTTCATATTTACTCTAATTAAAACATAATGATACATAATAGTATTTTTATTACAGTATGGTATCATATATAATATCATTAAATATATCCTTTATACTAACCACATATGGTATTAACGAATCAAATCACTTTGAGGGGGCGGTAGTCCGCACTTTCTTAAATGAAGATATAGTGTTTACCCATAATGGAAACCATAAAGGTATGCCCAAAATGAAAAATAAATAATCTTAATGAAATAATAAACATATTATATATCATATATAAATATAGTGACATCTTAATGGCCACCTTTGAAGGTGTTAAAAGAATGTTGAACAATCACCGTTTCGGGAGGCCGAAATTCGCCATCCACGGAAACAATATGTTCATTAACCATTAGATGTAGGTGTTTGTAAGTGTAGCTCTAATTATTATTATAAAAACATCCTAGTATATTGAAGATACTGGATTTGTTACAAAATAATTGAATAAAAAGAGTTTAGGGGGTTGGAGAAGCAAAATAAATCAAAAGTACTCAAGTGAAGACATTACCTTAAAATCAGGTAACTCCCTTTGGTTTGATCTCAAAGGATTCCTTGGGAAGTCTTCTGCCCAAAGTGAGGCTGCACGGAGTAATAGAGGGAAGTGGAGATAAAAAATGGGCAGAGTTTGGCCGAGCCAAAGGCTTTGGGAGTGTGGTTAAGGAGGTAGGGGTGGGAGCCTTTTATAAGAGGAGAGGAGGGGCACTCTTGTAAAGTTACAAAATGTTACTTCATTTTCAAAATATTTTCGGATTTTAAAGGTCCCAAATTGATTTATTTAGAGTATAAGGTGATAAGGGTTTGAAATACACTCATCCAATAAGTTTTGGACATTTTTAGGTCTCAGATATTACATTATCATTCCATTTTATTTAAATCGTTAAATAATGAGGTCATCGCTGCATCATCATGATGTCATATATAATTAAGTTTATTTAATGTAAAAAAATTATAAAAAAAATACTATGATGTAGTAAATCTTTTTAGATTTCCAATTACTATTTATAGTCAAAAATAGGACTTGTATAACACCATGTAATAGTTGTTTTTGTAAAACATTTCATGTTTGTGTCATTTTTACTTTAACATCAAATAAAAAGATATTTATGTCATTTTCCAACCAAAGTGGCTCCATGGGGTCCCCAAGTTGACCCATGGATTGTCTTGGTCGGCCATGACACATCCAATGAGGGTAGGACATGTGTCTAGGTCATTTCATTTTATTAAAACATTATTCTTATCATAAACTACACTAATTACCTCTAATCGCGATTAAAAGTTAATATGTTACTATTCACCAAAAAATTATTTTTATCCCATTGAACCACATTTTACTCCTTAATGAAAACCATGTATGTTGGATTTTTTAAATTGAAAACACAAAGATGGAAAAATTTCATTTAAACGGAAAAATTAGTTTTTATAAGTACCACTTAGTGGTTTCACTATTCATCAAAAATTTAAGTTTTTCAGAAAAATCCCAAAAATTCACCCTAAGCTATATTTGATATTCCGAATTCAAAAATGAAGTCTATTTTACAAAATTCAAAACATATAAGTCACATTAATTAATTTTATAATTAATTCCCGCTGTCAGAGCAAATAGCGTGTATTTATGAAACAATTAGTATCAAAAGATTGACACTAGTTTAAGTATGCTTTCAAAGTGAAATTATTTCCAACGACCACTGTTGGATTTAATGGTAGAAATATATTATAATTTCACTTTAAAACAAATTCAAAAGATAATCAAATCATATAAATAAATTAGATTAAAAAGAGGTTTTGAATTAAAATACTACTTTTTACACTATTCATTAAAAAAATGAACTTTATCAGAAACATACCAAAAATTTACACAAAGTAAATTTTGATGTCCCAATTCTTAAGAAGAGTTTAGTTTTGGTCCAATACAATGTATAAGAGTGAACAAAACTATATTTAATGACAGTTCCCCATCAAAAGGCAATAAGTGATCCTTTAGTGAAAACAAGGACATATATGCCTAAAATTGAATTCTTTCCGTATTTTAAGCCATTATCTTTTATTGGATAAATGTAAAAACATTTAAAAACATATATAATCATATGTTAGTTATTTTTATCCATTACCTCCAATAAAACGACTGCATGTTAACTACCATTTAAAATAATATTATTTTATTATTAGGGTGCAACATAAGATTCCCAAGAAACTCGTTGTTGCGTGTTGGGTACGCCATCGAGCACAGTGTCCCCTTTAAAGTAATATTAATAATTTATTCAAAAATATGGATAAATATGAAAATGTCATATTCTTTATTTACCTGGGGTGTTACATCCTACCCCCTTTTTGGGAATTGCATCCTCGCAATTTTTAAAATTGAGCTTGGAAATATCCTTGAAAGTCCCACATCAGAATAAGAGTCGGTAAAAAAATCACTTTAAAATAAAGAAAGATAAGTACAAAGGTCACCCGAGTTAACCCATACTAGGAATCCATGTAGGAAAACATGGACATGGAGGAGAAAACATAGGTTCATGTTCGGATGGAGAGTGATAGAAAACATGTTTAGGAGAAAGTTAACAATAAGAAAATCACAAACTTGTGATGGGTTAAACGGTGTTGGGTTCCCCAGTAGTAAAAGTTAATAGACAACATTTTTTTTAAGTAACTTTTTTATGATGAATTTATTTTTGATCTTAAATAAAACATAATCAAACATACTTACTTTTTATGTTGACTTCCAACTTTTACTATATTCCGTAATCAAACTCATATTTTTTTCCAAAAGACGAGTATTTAAGGAGACTTGTTCGCATTAAGAGTACTATAATCAACTTCTAGAGAATCACCTAATCCATAAAAGAGAACTATATAAATCCCATTTCTTTAGGCTTTAACCAAAACCAAAACTAGAAATGTTAGTACAAGGTCAGATAATCCTAAAATGGATAACCCTTTATAAAAAGAAAATATATTCTTAATCTCCAAATTTGTCCAACAAAACCCAAAGTTCAACGAGGACCATCCGATAAACAATTTGTCCATAAAATTATTCAAATTAAACCAATATAAGATTGAAACCCAAATATTTGATGGATTTTGTCACATAGTCTTCCAAGTTAAATCGTAACATTTATCTCCAAACAATATCAGTTGCTCCTAAAGTCTCTTATTGAAAAGTAATTAACCTAATCACATATCCTCCATGATAGGTTAATAATTTTCATAAATAACCCAAAATCAACTTACTCTTAATTCATAAAATCATGTAACTAAAAAGAATAGGTCAAACTAACCAGGGACTTCACGTAGTCCAGTGGTAGGCGATAAATACTAGTCGCACTTTGGTTGTTGGTTCGATTCCCGCAGGTTTGTCCGACGCGACGGGTTTTCACACAGTTTGCGTGTTGTCCTTTTTCCAAAACTATAGAATTATTAAATGATTCCCCAAAAAGAGATAAAATCATCAAAAATTATCATAACATTTTTTAACCTCAAGTTTATCTCATTCCTTTCATTTTCCGTCATATCATAGAGTAACCCATAATTACCTAAAAAGTAAGGATCATATAAACCCTAATGGTTACCTTAATAATTATTACCTGAATTTCCACATCAAGTTATCCATATCGTACATGATACATTAGAGAACTCACCAAGGTTGAAGTGGTTGATCATGACTCCTTGATAGTTGGTTATGAACAACCATAAGATTCCTCATTGAATCCCCCATCTCATCTAGTCTCTTAATCAGAGAACCACAACAGTTTCCTTCAAACCCATTGTCACTCTGGTGCCTGCTAGATCCAGCCATTTACTAAAACAAAAAATTTAATTGTGAGTATATCAACATAACCATCATGTACTAATGATGAAGATAAACACTAAGATATACTTACTCATTCACTTTATCTAGAAGTAGGACTGTTTTTGAAATCCTAACCATTATGGTAATGTAACTTGTGCTTAGAGAATTCCCTAACCTCTAAAGTTATCTAAACCGACCTATGATACCAACTATAAGGCCCCAGCCTTAAACCGTACTTAATCTTGAGTAATTACAAGATTACACATTGATGATCTTTTCAGGTTTAGAGTTTTAGAGAATTAGATCATGAAACTTGCATTTCATTCCACATTTAAACAAAGTGGTTACATAAAAAACAGTATTCATTATTCCCATCAACAGAAACATATTTAAAATAAAACACAGATTCTTTCTTGACACATATTTTACACTATCATCATGTCATGTACCTTTCCCTTGACCTCTGAAAAACATTTCAAAAACTTGGGATGAGCATAAAAATCTCAGTAAGGGTTATAAAAATATGGAAAGGAAACATGAGTTCATATATACATAAGAATGAAATCATACTTTACCCATAAAACATAGCCACTTTAACATACCTCATTAAATCATGAATAAATCATAGAAATCATAAGACATAAAAGGTTACTTGAGGCATTCATAACTTTCTTACATAGGGAGTAACCCTCTTGGTTACGTTTGGAGTACCCATCACAGTATATTCCCCAAATCTCTTCGGAAAAACCTTAACTTTTCACTCCTTCACGTTTCCCAATGCATTGGAGAGCTATATCGGTCTCACCTGCCCTTATTTTATCATGGAACAACCCATCATCATAATAATGCCCAAGAACCTCAACATAATCGTATCACATAAAACATGCATATAGGAAACATAACATTTCCACCTTTCAATAACAAGATATCAATACAACACATTGATATAAAAACATTATGAAAACCATTTTCAATACAAAAATAAAAGAAATGTAAAACATGGTATTTATTTTTCTTTTAAAAATAAGGTATGGCTTGTAGAGGTAGCCGAAACTCAAATAATGGTCACGGCAGTAGAGAAGTCGTTGTCACCGCATACGTACGACAAAAACATTCCCTTTTATCATTTAGTAAAATTATTTTTATAAAAAAATATTCGTTTTGGATAAAATTAAAAGTCAAAGGGGTTTGTACACCGTATAAAAGAAGGTTTTGTATAAAAGAAAATATGCCTCAATGAAAGGAGATTGAGACGAAGTCCCATACAAAGACGATATCCTTGGTTTAAGGATAAATCAATTACATAATTATGTGTGACAAAATAATACACCAAATATAAGTGGATATTAAGTGTAAAATAATCATAGGTCATTCACACATATTCAAAGGATGACATATTCAATAACTACATGTTGAGCCCAAAGAAATCGAAATTGGGTTAAGAAGTTCCCTTGACAGCCTAACGGCGTCAATCAAAATGAGTTGATGAGAGATAAAAAAAAGGGATCTCATCACTTGGACATAAAATTTACATCAATAAGGATATATGAGAGCATATCCCAACATAAAAATATGTAAATTAAAATACCCAACAAAATAAGTCTTTTAAAAAGAGGAGGGTGAAAGTTTCCCTTACCGACAAGGGTATCTTTCGAAACATATGCACCGTGAAAGAAGGACAATACATCATCGATGTAAATACTCATAAATGAAATAATATTACACAATGAGTAAAATAATGGTCAGTATATACACCACACAAAGGAAATTGTGGCAAATGTAGCATAAATCTCACTAAAATAAAAGTGAGATGAAAAATCCCTTATGAAAACTCGGCAGCCTAACGGAGCCACTGAAGACTTCCAAAATGGATTGATGAGAGGAAATAGGGTCTCTCCTCATATTAACATAATGTTTAAAGAAATAGGAATATAAAAGAACGTCCCCCAACATAACAAGGAGGAGCTTAAAAGAAGTTACATAATGGGGAGTACTTAAAGGGAAAGAGAGAGGTTAGATCTTTTACGAAAATTCGGCAACCTAACGACGCGACTCGAAACTTCCAAAATGGATTGATGAGGGAGAATGGGGTCTCTCATCATATGAACATAAAAATTACAGTAAGAGTAATATAAAAGAACATCCTAATAACAAGAAAGATGAGCTTAGAAGGAATGACATAAAAGAGTGTACTTAAAAAGAAAGAGAGGAGTAGGATCCCTTACCACAAGTCCAACATGTTTTGATCGTTTCTTTATATTCTTGAATAATAAACTTTGGTCAATTAATAATTGCCTATGTTCCTCCTTTAGAGAGTATTATTCAGTTCATATCACATATTATAATTTTATAATAATTGTTTAATAATGTTATTTCATATCAGACATTTTCGCCGATGTTTGGTACATGAGTCAAAAATGAACTTGTTTAAAAAACAGATTGCTCATGTAGTTATAAGTAAATAATTACCATAATAGTATTAATGATTAAAATATCATATATATCTAGTAAATATTAATATCATACTATTCCATATCATTTGGATATAAAAAATGAAAAGCACCGTTCATCGAGACAGTAGGTCGTACATACGCATGAACGCTACTTTCATTTTTTGTCATATTAATGGAATTAAAACAAAATGAGAGATATATATATGATATAAATCCAGAATGATATCCATAATTTTGATGTAATATATTACATATATATCCATTATATATATGTACTTATAGTATTACATAACATTTTTAGATAAGAAATGAAATGTACCGTTCATGGAGACGGTAAGCCGTACGTACGCATGAACGCTACTTCCATTTCTATTTCATATTTACTGGAATTAAAACATAATGATACATAATAGTATTTTAATTCCAGTATGGTATCATATATAATATCATTAAATATATCTTTTATACTTACCACATATGGTATTAACGAATCAAATCACTTTGAGGGGGCGGTAGTCCGCACTTCCTTAAACAAGATATCGTGTTTACCCATAATGGAAACCATAAAGGTGTGACCAAAATGAAAAATAAAGAAGATTAATGAAATCATAAACATATTATATATAATATATGAATATAGTTTCATCTTAATGGCCACCTTTGAAGGTGTTAAAATAATGTTGAACAATCATCGTTTCGAGAGGCCGAAATTCGCCATCCACGGAAACAATATGTTCTTTAACCATTAGATGTAGGTGTTTGTATGTGTAGCCAGAATTCATATTATAAAAACCTCCAAGTATATTTAATATACTGTATTTGTTACAAAATAATTGAATAAAAAGCGTTTAGGGGTTTGGAGAAGCAAAATAAAACAAAAGTACTCAAGTGAAGACATTATCTTAAAATCTGTAACTCCCGTTGGTTTGAGCTCAAAGGATTCTTTGGGAAGTCTTCTGCCCAAAGTGAGGCTGCACAGAGTAATAGAGGGAAGTGGAGAGAAAAAATGGGCAGAGTTTGGCCGATCCAAAGGCTTTGGGAGTGTGGTTAAAGAGGTAGGGGTGGGGGCCTTTTATAAGAGGAGAGGAGGGGCACTCGTGTAAAGTTACAAAATGTTACTTTATTTTCAAAAGAGTTTAGGATTTTAAAGGCCCCACATTGATTTATTTCGATTATATGGTGATAAGGGTTTGAAATACAATCATCCAATATGTTTGGGACATTTTTAGGTCTCAGATATTACATTATCTTTCCATTTTATTTATATCGTTAAATAATGAGGTCATCGCTGCATCATAATGATGTCATATATAATTTAATTTATTTAATGTATAAAAATTATAAAAAAAATAATATTATGTAGGAAATATTTTTAGATTTCCAATGACTATTTGTATTCAAAAATAAGACTTGTATAACACCATGTAATAGTTGTTTTTGTAAAACATCTCATGTTTGTGTCATTTTTACTTTAACATTAAATAAAACGATATTTATGTCATTTTCCAACCAAAGTGGCTCCATGGGGTCCCCAAGATGACACATGGATTGTCTTGGTCGGCCATGACACATCCAATGAGGGTAGGACAAGTGTCTAGGTCATTTAATTTTATTAAAACATTATTCTTATCATAAACTACACTAATTACCTCTAAACGCGATTAAAAGGTAATAAGTTACTATTCACCAAAAAATTATTTTTATCCCATTGAACCACATTTTACTTCTTAATGACAACCATGTACGTCGTATTTTTGAAATTCAAAACACAAAGATGGCAAAATTTCATTTAAACGGAAAAATCAGTTTTTATAAGTACCACTTAGTGGTTTCACTATTCATCAAAAATTGAAGTTTTTTAGAAAAATCCAAAAAATTCACCCTAAGCTCTATTTGATATTCTGAATTCAAAAATGAAGTCTATTTTACAAAATTCAAAACATATAAGTCACATTAATTAATTTTATAATTAATTCCAGCTGTCAGATCAAATAGCGTGTTTTTATGAAACAATAAGTATCAAAATATTGACACTAGTTTAAGTATGATTTCAAAGTGAAATTAATTCAACGACCACTATTGGATTTAATGGTAAAAATATATTATAATTTCACATTAAAACAAATTCAAAAGATAATATAATCATATAAATAAATTAGATTAAAAAGAGGTTTTGAATTAAAATACAACATTTTACACTATTCATTAAAAAAATGAACTTTATCGGAAAGATACCAAAAATTTACACAAAGTAAATTTTTATGTCCCAATTCTTAAGAAGTGTTTTTTTTGGTCCAATACAATGTATAAGAGTGAACAAAACTATATTTAATGACGGCTCGCCATCAAAAGGCAATAAGTGAACCTTTAGTGAAAACAAGGGCATATGTGCCTAAAATTGAATTCTTTCAGTATTTTAAGCCATTATCTTTTATTGGATAAATGTAAAAACATTTAAAAACATATATAATCATATTTTAGTTATTTTTATCAATTAAGGCCAATAAAACGGCTACATGTTAACTACCATTTAAAATAATATTATTTTATTATTAGGGTGCAACGTAAGATTCCCAAGAAACTCGTTGTTGCATGTTGAGTACGCCATCGAGCATAGAGTCCCCTTTAAAGTAATATTAATATTTTATTCACAAATATGGATAAATATGAAAATGTCATATTCTTTATTTATCTGGGGTGTTACATCCTTCCCCCTTTTTGGGAATTGCGTTCTCACAATTTTTAAAATTGAGCTTGGAAACATCCTTGAAAGTCCCACATCAGAACAAGAGTCGGTAAAAAAATCACTTTAAAATAATTAAAGATAAGTACAAAGGTCACCCGAGTTAACCCATACTAGGAATCCATGTAGGAAAACATGGACATGGAGGAGAAAACATAGGGTCATGTTCGGATGGAGAGTGATAGAAAACATGTTTAAGAGAAAGTTAACAATAAGAAAATCACAAACTTGTGATGCGTTAAACGGTGTTGGGTTCCCCAGTAGGAAAAGTTAATAGACAACATTTTTGTTTTAAGTTACTTTTTATTGAAGAATTTATTTTTGAGATTAAATAAAACATAATGAAACATACATAATTGTCATGTTGACTTCCAACTTTTACTAGATTCCTTAATCAAACTCATATTTTTTCCAAAAGATGAGTATTTAGGGTGACTTGTTGGCATTAAGAGTACTATAATCAACTTCTAGAGAATCATCTAATCCACAAAAGAGAACTATATACATCCCATGTCTTTAGGCTTTAACCAAAAACAAAACTAGAAAGGTTAGTAAAAGGTCAGATAATCCAAAAAAGGATAACCCTTTATAAAAAGAAAATCTATTCTTAATCTCAAAATTTGTCCAACAAAACCCAAAGTTCAACGAGGACCATCTGATAAACAATTTGTCCATAAAATTATTCTAAGTAAACCAATATAAGATTGAAACCCAAATATTTGAAGGATTTAGTCACATAGTCTTCCATGTTAAATCGTAACATTTATCTCCAAACAATATCAGTTGCTCCTAAAGACTCGTATTGAAAAGTAATTAACCTAATCACATATCCTCCATGATAGGTTAATAATTTTCATAAATAACCCAAAATCAACTTACTCTTAATTCAAAAAATCATCTAACTAAAAAGAATCAGTCAAACTAACCAGGGACTTCATGTAGTCCAGTGGTAGGCGATAAATACCAGTTGCACTTTGGTTGTGGGTTCGATTCCCGCAGCTTTGTCCGACACGACGGGTTGTCACACAGTTTGTGTGTTGTTGTTTTTCAAAAAATATATAATTCTTAAATCATTCCCCAAAAAGAGATAAAATCATCAAAAATGGTCATAACATTTTTTAACCTCAAGTTTATCTCATTCCTTTCATTTTCCATCATATCATAGAGTAACCCACAATTACCTAAAATGTAAGGATCATATAAACCCTAATGGTTACCTTAATAATTATTACCTGAATTTCGACATCAAGTTAGCCATATCGTACATGATGCATTAGAGATCTCACCAAGGTTGAAGTGGTTGATCCTGACTCCTTGATAGTTGGTTTAGAACAACCATGAGATTCCTCATTGAATCCCCCATCTCATCTAGTCTCTTAATCAGAGAACCACCACAGTTTCCTTCAAACCCATTGTCACTTTAGCGCCTGCTAGATCCAGCCATTTACTAAAACCAAAAAGGTCATTGTGAGTATATCAACATAACCATCATGTACTAATGAGGAAGATAAACACTAAGATATACTTACTCATTCACTTTATCTAAAACTAGGATTGTTTCTGAAATCCTAACCATTATGGTAATGTAACTTGTGCTTAGAGAATACCCTAACCTCTAAAGTTATCTAAACCGACCTCTGATACCAACTACAAGGCCCCAGCCTTAAACCTTACTTAATCTTGATTAATTACAAGATTAAACATTGAGGATCTTTTCAGGTTTAGAGTTTTAGAGAATTAGATCATGAAACTTGCATTTCATTCCACATTTAAACAAAGTGGTTACATAAAAGACAGTATTCATTCTTCCCATCAACAGAAACATATTTAAAATAAGACACGGATTCTTTCTTGGGACATCCTTGACACTATCATCATGTCATGTAACTTTCCCTTGACCTGTGAAAAACATTTCAAAAACATGGGATGAGCATAAAAAGCTCAGTAAGGGTTATAAAAATATGGAAAGGAAACATGAGTTCATATATACATAAGAATGAAATAATACTTTACCCATAAAACATAGCCACTTTAACATACCTCATTAAATCATGAATAAATCATAGAAATCATAATACATAAAAGGTTACTTGAGGCATTCATAACTTTCTTATGTAGGGAGTAACCCTCTTGGTTACGTTTGGAGTACCCATCACAGTATATTCCCTAAATCTATTCGGAGAAACCATAACTTTTCACTCCTTCGCATTACCCAACGCATTGGAGAGCTATATCGGGATCACCCGCCCTTAGTTTATCACGGAACCACCCGTCATCCTAATAATTCCCAAGAACCTCCACATTATCGTATCACATAAAACATGCATATAGGAAACATAACATTTCCACCTTTCAATAACAAGATATCAATACAACACATTGATATAAAAAAATTAAGAAAACCATTTTCAATACAAAAATAAAATAAATTTAAAACATGGTATTTATTTTTCTTTTAATAATAAGGTATGGCTTGTAGAGGAAGCCGAAACTCAAATAATGGTCACGGCGGTGGAGAAGTCGTTGTCGCTACATACGTAAGACAAAAACATTCCCTTTTGTCGTTTAATAAAATGATTCGTATAAAAAAAGATTCCTTTTGGATAAACGTAAATGTCAAAGGGGTTTTTACACCATATAAAATAAGGTTTTGTATAAAACAAAATATGCCTCAATGAAAGGATATTGAGACGAAGTCCCATACAAAGACGGTATCCTTGGTTTAAGGATAAATCAATTACATAATTATGTGTGACAAAATAATACACCAAATATAAGTGGATATTAAGTGTAAAATAATCAAAGGACATTCACACATATTCAAAGGATGACATATTCAATAACTACATGTTGAACCCAAATAAATCGAAATTGGGTTAAGAAGTTCCCTTGACAGCCTAACGGCGTCAATCAAAATGAGTTTATGAGAGATAAATAAAAGGTATCTGATCCCATGGACGTAAAATTTACATCAATAAGGATATATGAGAACATATCCCAACATAACAATATGTAAATTAAAAGACCCAACAAAAGAAGTCTTTTAAAAAGAGGAGGGTGAATGTTTCCCTTACCGACATGGGTATCTTTCGAATCATATGCCCCGTGAAAGAAGGACAAAACATCATTGATGTAAATACTCATAAATGAAATAATATTACACAATTAGTAAAATAATGGTCAGTATATACACCACTCAATGGAAATTGTGGAAAATGTAGCATAAATCTCACGGAAATAAAAGTGAGATGAAAAATCCCTTACGAATACTCGGCAGCCTAACGGCGCCACTTAAGAATTCCAAAATGGATTGATGAGAGAAAATAGGGTCTCTCATCATATTAACATAAAGTTTACAGAAAGAGGAATATAAAAGAACATCCCCCAACATAACAAGGAGGACCTTAAAAGAAGTGACATAAAGGGGGGTACTTAAAGAGAAAGAGAGAGGTTAGATCTCTTACGAAAATTCGGCAGCCTAACGACGCCACTCAAAACTTCCAAAATGGATTGATAAGAGAGAATAGGGTATCTCAACTTATGAACATAAAAATTTCAGTAAGAGTAATATAAAATAACATCCAAATAACAAGAAAGATGAGATTAGAAGGAATGACATAAAAGAGTGTACTTAAAAAGAAAGAGAGGAGTAGGATCCCTTACCTCAAGTCCAACTTGTCTTGTTCATTTCTTTATATTCTTTAATAATATACTTTGGTAAATTAATAATTGTCTAAGTACCTCCTTTAGATATTATTATTCAGTTAATATCACATATTATAATGTTATAATAATTGTTTAATAATGTTAGTTCATATCAGAAGTTTTCGCCGATGTTTGGTACATGAGTCAAAAATGAACTAGTTTAAAAAAAAGATTGCTCATATAGTTATAAGTAAATAATTCCCAGAATAGTATTAATGATTAAAATATCATATATATCCATTAAATATTCATTTCATACTATTCCATATCATTTGTAGATAATAAATGAAAAGCACCGTTCTTGGAGACGGTAGGTCGTACGTACGCATGAACACTACTTTCATTTTTTGTCATATTAATGAATTAAAACAAAATGAGTTAGATATATATATGTTATAATTCAAGAATGATATTCATAATTTTGATGTAATATATTACATATGTATCCATTATATATATGTACATATAGTATTACATAACATTTTGAGATAAGAAATGAAATGTACCGTTCATGGAGATGGTAAGCCGTACGTACGCATGAACGCTACTTCCATTTCTATTTCAAATTTAATGGAATTAAAACATAATGATACATAATAGTATTTTAATTCCAGTATGGAATCATATATAATATCATTAAATATATCTTTTATACGTACCACATATGGTATTAACGAATCAAATAACTTTGGGGGGCGGTAGTCCGCACTTCCTTAAATGAAGATATCACGTTTACCCATAATGGAAACCATAAAGGTATGCCCAAAATGAAAAATACAGAAGATTAAGGAAATCATAAACATATTATATATCATATATAAATATAGTTTCATCTTAATGGACACTTTTGAAGGTGTTAAAAGAATGTTGAACAATCATCGTTTCGGGAGGCCGAAATTCACCATCCACGGAAACAGTATTTTCTTTAACCATTAGATGTAGTTGTGTGTAAGTTTAGCTCTAATACATATTATAACAACATACTAGTATATTTAAGATACTGTATTTGTTACAAAATAAATTAATAAAAATAGTTTAGGGGGTTGGAGAAGCAAAATAAAACAAAAGTACTCAAGTGAAGACATTACCTTAAAATCGGGTAACTCCCTTTGGTTTGAGCTCAAAGGCTTACTTGGGAAGTCTTCTGCGCAAAGTGAGGCTTCAAGGAGTAAGAGAGGGAAGTGGAGAGAAAAAATGGGCAGAGTTTGGCCGAGCCAAAGGCTTTGGGAGTGTGGGTAAGGAAGTAGTGGTGGGGGCCTTTTATAAGGGGAGAGGAGGGGCACTCTTGTAAAGTTACAAAATGTTACTTTATTTTCAAAAGATTTTAGGATTTTAAAGGTCCCAGATTGATTTATTTCTAGGATAATGTTATTAGGGTTCGAAATACACTCATCCAATAGTTTTTGGACATGTGTAGGTCTTAGATATTACATTATCTTTCCATTTTATTTAAATCGTTAAATAATGAGGTCATAGCTCCATCATCATTATGTCATAAATAATTTAATTTATTTAATGTATAAAAATTATAAAAAAAATACTATGATGTAGTAAATCTTTTTATCTTTCCAATGACTATTTATAGTCAAAAATATTACTTTTATAACACCATGTAAAAATTGTTTTCGTAAAACATCTCATGTTTGTGTCATTTCTACTTTAACATTAAATAAAAAGATATTTATGTCATTTTCCAACCAAAGTGGCTCCATGGGATCCCCAAGTTTACCCATGGATTTTCTTGGTCGGCCATGACACATCCAATGAGGGTATGACATGTGTATAGGTCATTTAATTTTATTAAAACATTATTCTTACCATAAACTACACTAATTACCTCTAATCGCGATTAAAACTTAAAAAGTTACTATTCACCAAAAAATTATTTTTATCCCATTGAACCACATTTTACTTCTTAATGAAAACCATGTATGTCGGATTTTTGAAATTCAAAACATAAAGATGGAAAATTTTCATTTAAACGGAAAAATCAGTTTTTATAATTACCACTTAGTGGTTTCAATATTCATCCAAAATTGATGTTTTTCAGAAAAATCCCAAAAATTCACCCTAAGCTATATTTGATATTCCGAATTCAAAAATGAAGTCTATTTTAAAAAATTAAAAACATATAAGTCAAATTAATTAATTTAATAATTAATTCCCGCTGTCAGAGAAAATAGCGTGTTTTTATGAAACAATTAGTATCAAAAGATTGACACTAGTTTAAGTATGATTTCAAAGTGAAATTAATTCCAACGACCACTATTGGATTTAATGGTAAAAATATATTCTAATTTCACTTTAAAAAAAATCAAAAGATAATATAATCATATAAATAAATTAGATTAAAAAGTGGTTTTGAATTAAAATACAACATTTTACACTATTCATTAAAAAATGAACTTTATCGGAAAGATACCAAAAATTTACACAAATTAAATTTTGATGTCCCAATTCTTAAGAAGAATTTTGTTTTAGTCCAATAGAATGTATAATAGTGAAAAAAACTATATTTAATGACGGTTCGCCATCAAAAGGTGATAAGTGAACCTTGAGTGAAAACTAGGGCATATATGCCTAAAATTGAATTCTTTCCATACTTTAAGACTTTATCTTTTATTGGATAAATTTAAAAACATTTAAAAACATATATAATCATATTTTAGTTATTTTAGTTATTTTTATCCATTAACACAAATAAAACGACTACATGTTAACTACCATTTAAAATAATATTATTTTATTATTAGGGTGCAACGTAAGATTCCCAAGAAACTTGTTGTTGCGTGTTGGGTATGCCATCGAGCATAGCGTCCCCTTTAAAGTCATATTAATATTTTATTCACAAATATGGATAAATATGAAAATTTCATATTCTTTATTTACCTAGGGTGTTACAAGTGATCACTATACGGATGTCTAATTCCATTTATTATGTAATACATGAATGTGTTACTTTTATACTTCTTTATATTGTATTTTATGACCATTAATATATATATATATATATACATATTCAGATCTTTGTTAACATTCCTTTTGAAACATTAAATCCCCAATTCAACCAACTTTTATGTTTTATGAACATCAAATTGGTCATCTGGATAAAATCATTAATGCATGCAATAAAGTATAAATAACCCTTTTTGATTTTTCACTCATCAGCCTAAATAGATCAGAGAGTATCATATGCAGATCAATCATAATGAATTTTAAAATTCATATGTATCCCACTATGTTTTCATCTTTCCAATAATATTTTATGTAACACCACAAGATTCCATGGTACTCTTCACTTTGAATAATACAACAATGTGTGTTGTACACACATCGAGTTCTAACACACCACAACCAATCAAACTAGCCGTAATGAATAGTAATACCCACTTTATGAAATTATATAAATTTTATCTTTTAAAATCGACTTCATTTTTAGGTTCAGAGTATGGAAATTATCTTTGGGTGAATTTTTAGTATTTTTCTGAAAACATTCAATTTTTGATGAATAGTGAAAAACCATGAGTTATTGTTTAAAACCGATATTCTATTTAAATAATTATTTATTTTATTTAAATTTATTTTAGGTAAAAATAGATACATAATACGTATATAAGTTCAATTTAATTCATTGGATTCAATTTATACTAATTTTATATATATAAATAAGTTGTTGAACTTTTTACCATATTTTACCCACCTCCTAGGAGCATTTGAAAATTTACATAAAAAATAATTTTACTGTACTTATGAGTTGATGTTAGAAAATATTAAAGACGTAGTTGATACTAGTATGTAAAATGTGGTCCAATAATATAAAAATAATTTTTGGTGAAAAGTAAATTTTGACTTTTATATACCACTGTTAAAAGTAAATAGGGTAATTAAGGGTGAAAATGATTTTATTATTACCCTAATGCATGTCCTAATTATATTGGATATGTGTAATTAAACCAAAATCAACTGTAGGAATAATATATGACCCTTTAGGTCTACATGGATTCGATAAGAACATTTATTATTATTTAATTCAAGTAAGAGTTAAAAGTGTTAAAATTAACGTTTAATAACTAAACAATTTTTAATATAGGGTAATACATTACATAAATTATACTATAAATGTTTATTAGAAATATAAAGAGAATTAAAACATAATTTTATTTTATTTATAGTTTTCACACAATAAATAATCTAATTTATTTATGACACAATGATGATGCAGTAATTAAATTTTTAATGAAATATTAAAATAATTGGTATTATAAATATCCAAGTAAATGTAAATTGAGACTTTTTATGAATTAAAATAACTTTATAAGTTAATATGACATCTTAGGGTTAATTAAATAATATTTTCTTGATGTAATAATACTATTATGAATTTAGAAAAAACAAAATTCCAAATACTGTCAAAATTGACATAAAATGGTTTTTAAAACAAATATTATATTATTAATTGGTATTATATTACTAAAAATGGATGGTTCCACCAAAGTGATTAAATAATATTATATATTTCATTAATTAAACACTTGGGGTAACTTAAAATTTTATAGTACGTTTATTATACATATAATATAATAATACAACGAGACATAGTAAATGTCAAACTATTAAAATAAGAATCAAATATAAAAGATAAGGTAAATACAGTGGCCCAAACGTGTATAAACCTTTTGGGTGAGTTGTTTTAGACCAATCCCCACCATATCCTTTAAATAATTCATTTTTGAGCCATTATAAACCAAACATTATTTTATTATATAATAATATATCAAACTTTTCCTAAGGTGCCCCTCACCCCTATTATAAAAGGGTACTTACCATTCCCTCTAATTCACACATTCAATTCCATTTGCCTCGTCAAAAACCTACCCAAATACACTATCAACTATCCTACCTTCATCATATAGGCCTTCATTTAGTTAGAAAGCCATTTTATGAACCCATTTTGATCAAATCAAAAGGAAGATCCCAAAGAAGAGGTAAATATCCCACCACTTATTTTATGTTTATTCTTCTTCCTCTTCATATTTATTTGTTGTTTCCATTCTAAATTAATAACTGAAGTATCTTCTATATACTATGATGTTATTATAAATATGGTAAAACCTTTTACATTATTCTATCCATACTTTAAATGACATTCCACCTTACGTGCATATGTACGGCTTACCGTCTTGACGTCATGGTGTAGTTGTTTTTCAATGCATTATTATTTGGATGGGTATAATAATGATGTTTAAATGAAGTAATAATAAATATAACCTGATAATTATTCTATATATCTGTTATAATATCCAATTATATATGATTTTAATATCAAAATAATGATATTGTCGCTCGTGCGTACATACTGATTACCGTCTCCACAAACACAATTATATTCATTACCCATCATTTCCATTCAAGACTAATTTTTATTAGATGATTAAAAATAATTTTTAAAGACTTAATATCATTCTTAATATGAATAAGATACATCCTATTCATAAAAAAATGTATATAGGAAACAAATCATATAAAGTAAAATGAATTAGTTAACACCCAAAACGACGATAGTACTAAAATATTATTAACAAAGAAATATTAAAAGATCATATATGATATCATATTTATTTATATGCATATTTTATAATTTAATAAAAATTATTTCATCATTATTGAGGTGGTTAACCTACCCTTGATGATGTAAAAGTACAAGGTAAGGGTTAATTCTACAACCTCTTTATTATTAAAGGTTAGTTATATGTAATAATCTATTGGGACCTCTTTATCATCCAAATCCGAGTTTTTCTAAAAAAAAGTATTCCACAACATTTTTACTACTTACTAGACTATGGGTTAATGTAATTTATACCATTTTTTGATATTATACATTTTCAAAGGAATATTTCAACTATTTTCCAAGAAAGTTACTTTATGACCTTTTCAACAAAATTAATGTAATAATGTTTTTTAACTTATACGGTGGGTGCAGATATGTTCTGCCATTATAGAAATGTCGTAGATTCCTTTATAAACTTATAAGAATATATTAAAAATAAATTCCTTCTGTTATAATTATGTATCTTTATATGAATTCAAAAAGAAGAATGAGATATTTCCCCCAAACAGTTTTGATTTCATCCATGTCAACATGCATTAATAGATTTTAATATTGTTTGAAGTTTATTTATTATGATACAAATCTTCCATTTTGAATTGAAGGTTTTATGATATGTTTGACTGTGGATGTGTTATTTTTCTACCATTCATTTTTTATGGATTATGTATTGGCATTTCATATGATAGTTTTTATACAAATGATTATTTTATTTATAAAACATTTCATATGTGGAATGAATTGGTCTTATTAAGTGATAGGTGGATCCCACTATAGATCATAGAAGAATTAGTAGGCCTCATGAGACAAACTAGTGTTTTGGAACAAGGCCTTGACAAAATCATATTTTTAGTCATGGATCAAGGCCTTGACAATGTGGTTATGAAGTCTAGCATTATGAATTCCATCATTATGAAAGTGGCTATTGATATTTCATATGATTATTCAACTAGAAGAATATCCATGTGAGTATGTAAATGGAATAATTTTGATTTATACTTTCTATATTATTATGATGTTGATTTTTTAATGTCTTTTTTTAGTATTATACATTTCCTTAAATGTCTATGCTAATTTATGAAGGATTCTTCTATATTTTTATCCTTACTAGTCATCTGAGGTCACCCCTTTCTATGTTTTAATTTTCCCAGGATGCAAAGAAATATATTATGACTGACACGTAGGGATAGACTATGGGATCTCAGTGTTTTATATGGAATAAATTTTGTTTTAGATTTCTATTTTATGATGTAATGTACACCATATTAATGTATCTAGTACTTTCAAGGATACTATACTGATCGATCTTTCGAGACTAGATCTTTTGTGGTCACCCTAATGATAAGTAATAATGCACCTAATCTGGGCTTCTAGGGTCAGGGCATTATAGTGCGTATTAGAGGATGTTTATAAAATACCATGGAAAGATGATTTCTAAAATCTTTTATTAGAAAACATTACCCTAAGATAGTCTTTGAGGATTAGTAAAGAAGAACATCCTAGAATTTTGGTAATGTAGAGATTTTTTGTAATTTATGAAAATATATCCCTGTTTGGATACGTGTAGGAAAAGGCGGCTCTGGAACAGATGTACCTAGGAGTGAAAACTCTGACAAGGTGTTTCGATCATGACCTGGGGTATCTTGGTACATGAAAATGGGCCTTGTTGCACTCTTGGTTATGACACTCCCATGGGATATGCTTAGGATAATCCACTATTTCTCTATAAACCATTAAGAAGTTTTTATGAGTATATACCTCATCAACGAAAACATTTTTTTATGATTATGGATTATATCCATAAAATGTTCAATCTATGTTTTGTATGTTATAAATTTGGAATTTGAATTGCTATTCAAAAACTAATCTATTATATGCCATTGTTTATAAATTGCGCGTAGTGGAAGGAATGGAAACTGTATCAATTCACACACTCCATGTAGGGATTTCTCTCCTTCTCAAGATAATTATAGTGGATATAGTGATACAACTGGTTCTAATCATCTTATCATTATACTAGGACAACTCACTGTGGTTTTGAATAATAACCATACCCTTATAGAGCACCCTGATCCACAGTTTGGATTATCAATGTTAGATCACTTCACGTGGAAACCACCACCAACATTCAATGGGTGTAAAAATCCATTACACGCTGAGTAATGGACAAATTTCTTAGAAAAAATATTCCACACCTTTGGGAGTAGTGGAAGGGAACAAAAATTAATGGCGGTTTACTACCTCCCAAGAGATTCTGATCAATGGTGGTCATTGATTAAAAAGATAATGGAAGATTATAAAATATCAAAAATGGAATGGAAGGAGTTTAATGAAATTTTATTAGAAAAATACTTTTCTCATGACCATCGAGTGGATATGGAAAGACAATTTCTATGTGTGAGGAAAAAGGAGGATGGGAGTGTCCCAGTGTATAATGCTAAATTTACAAGGTTAGCGAGGCATGATGCATATTATATACATAATCCAAGAAGTAATAATGATCATTTAATTGATGGGTTAAAACCATTTCTCCATCGAGTTTCAGTCTCACAATATTTCTCATTGTATGAAGATATTGTCTCATTATCTATAAAGACAGAAAAAGAAATCCTTAAGTCTTATGACATTAATGAAAAGAAAGAGAATAAGAGATATTATGAACACTCTGGAAATGGGAATAATGGGGAGAAGGGAAAAGATGAATATCTATCCTGCATTAAATGTGGGGAGAAATACCCTGATACTTGCCTGTAAAGAATGGGAGTCTGTTACAAGTGTGGTTAAAAAGGCCACAGAGCTCATGATTTTAAGGGAACGAAATAGGATGTTAGTGATAAATGCTACAATTGTTGAGATATGTACATCATGGAAATGAATGTCCAAAGCATCAGGGGAACTTATCTTTGAAAAGTAGAAGGGATCAAGGCCATGCTTATGCTATCACTACTGCTGAGGTTGATTCTCTGAAAGACATAGTGGTAGGTAATTTGATTGTTTCTTCAAGTTTATCAAATGATTTATTTGATTATAGATCATCTCCCTCATTCATATCTTCCCATATTTCTAAGAAAATTAGATATTTCCGATTAGATTTAACAAGAGAGTTGTCAGTAAAAACTCCTATATGAAGTATCATGGCAACAATGTTTTGTGAATAAGTCCCCATTATGACATATAAATAATATTTATCTATTTATCTCATCATTATACCCATGATTGAATTTGATATAAACCTCATTATGGATTGGATTTCAGACATTGATGTAAACATTTATTGTAATAAGAAGTATGTTACAATTTTTGATGATGATGATGAAGAAAACCTTATCTTTAGAGTTTAAATGTCACCACCTAATTATTTTCTAGATACAACCTTGGTAGCTCAACTAAATAAAATTATTAAAGAGAATGAGAATGAAATAACTATGGTTGATGAAAACAATGTTCAAATAGAAGATGTACCTATTTTTCAAGAATATGTTGATGTGTTTCTAGATGATTTACCCGGACATCTTCCAGAATAAAAAATTGATTTTTACATTGACTTGATTACTAGTTAAAGTCCCATATTGAAGAACCCTTATAGAATATAAACTTCAGAATTAGTGGAAGTAATGAAACAATTAGAGGAATTGATTAATAAAGGATTTATTCGCCCTAGTGTTTCTCCATGGGGAGCCCATGTTATTTTTGTTATGAATAAAGATGGATGTATGAGGTTGTGCATTGACTACCTAGATATCAATGATATCACAATAAAGAAATAATATCCCTTTCCATACATTGATTATTTGTTCGACCAGCTTCATGGAGCTCGATACATTCAAAGATTGACTTTCGATCTGGATATCATTAGTTGTGTGTGAAGAAGGAAGATAATCATAAAACAACATTTTGAATAAGGTATGAACATTACGAGTTTACAGTAATGAATTTTGGATTGACTAATGCACCCACTTTCTTAATGGATATAATTAATATATTTTTCAAGGAATATCATGATGAATTTGTAGTTGTATTTCTTGATGATATTTTAAAATACTCCAAAAGTTACAATGATCAAAAAAATAAATTTAGCTTTATTCTAAAAACTATTAAAAGACCTGAATTATATTGTATGTTTATCTATTGTGAATTCTGGCATCAGGACATTTCTTTTCTTGGCCATATTTTCTCTAAGGATGTTATCTCTGTTGATCCTTCTGGGACCAATACAATCAAATATTGGAAAGAACCATCGAGTTTATCTGAGGTATGCCGTTTTATTTATTTAGTAGGTTATTATCAGCGTTTCGTCGAGAATTTTACACAATTGGATATCCCATTAATGAATATCAGACATAAAGGGGTTAAATTTTTTTTTGGAAAAAGGGTGTGAATAATGTTTTGAATAATTGAAGAGAACATTAGTCAATGACTCTAACTTGACTCTACCATCGGGGAATGATGGGTATGTTATTTATAGAGACGAATCAATTAAATTACATGGTTGTTTCCTTATACAAAAAGATAGAGTTATTGCTTCTGCATCATCATATCTAAAAATTCATGAGGGAAACAATTCAAGTCAAGATCATGAGATAGCAGCTGTAATATTTTCATTGAAGATATATAGACATTATCTCTATGGTAAAAAATGTGAGATATATACTGATAATAAGAGTTTGAAATATTTTTTTTCACAGAAAGAACTCAACTTCAGGAAAAGGAGATGGCTTGAACTACGAAAGGATTATGATTGCTCCATACAATATCACTCGGTGAAGGAAAATAAGGTGGATGATTCTTTGAGCCGAAAGGATCATGGTTTTATGAACATGAAGAGAGTTGAAAATTATCCTATATAAAAGGATCCAGTAAATTTGGAAATGGGGATAACCATGGAAGGTAAAGCATCATAACTTTTTCAAATGTTTGACAAACCATATTTTCTATAAAGGATAACGGTTTCTCAGACCGATGAGGAAGAATTTTAAAAGAAGATTGAAGCTATGAATGATGGGAGATTGAGTGACTTTGTGTATGAATATAGAATTTTGAAATTTGGGAAGATACATTGTGTTCTCGATATACCTGGTCTAAAAAGGGAATTGTTTGATGATGCTCATAGTTCCAATTTCTATATACACCCTGGTACCATTAAGATGTATATTGATTTTAAAGAACATTTTTTGTTGGACGACATGAAAAGAGAGACTGATGGTTTTTTGTCAAGATGTATGGTTTTTCATTATGTGAAAGATGGAAGGAAACAGCCTGGAGGAGTTAATCATCCTCTTCCCATACTTTTTTGGAAATTGGATAATATTATGATGTATTTTTTCATGGGACTACCAATGACCCCTAGAAGGCATGATGCAGTATGGGTCATTTTTTATCGTCTTACCATGTTAACACATTTTGTTGATATAAGAGAAGATTTACCACTTGATCCTATAGAAAGACTATATGTTAATGAAGTTATGAGACTTCATGGAGTACCCCTATCAATTGTTTTTGATCATGATCAATGTTTTACATCAACATTCTAGAAAAGTCTTCAGAAATCCCTAGATACTTAACTTCGTTTGAGCACTGTCTACCACCCCCTAAATTATGGACAATCATAACAGACTATTCAAACCTTATAATATATGTTGAGATCATGCTCACCTGAATTATAAGGTATGTGGGATCAATATTAACCTTTGGTATAATTTTCCTATAATAGTAGCTTCAATTCAAGTTTTCAGATGGAACCATATGAAGTGTTACAAGGAAAGAGATGTTGCACACCAACCTTTTGGGATGATGTTGGTCAAAGAAAACTTGTAGGGCCTATACCAGTTGAGGAAACCATGGAAATGTTAGTGGTAATCCAAACCCACATCAGTGCAGGTCAAAGAAGGTAGAAGAGTTATGCCAATAACTGAAGGGAGGATTCATAATTTTAGGTACGAGATCATGTTTTCGTGAAGGTATATCTATGGAATGGTGTTATACATTTCGGTATAAAGGGAATATTAAGTCCCAGGTACATCGGAAATTTCAAAATTCTAGAACGTATTGGGGTTGTAGCTTACCGTTTGACAATGCCACCAAGTCTCTCCAAAGTTAATGATGTGTTCCACATATCATTGTTGAGAAAATACATGCTTGAACCAACGCATGTACTCATCTATGAGGAATTACAACTGGAACCCGATCTGTCTTATTGAGAAGAGCCTTTCTAGATTCTTAATACAAGAGAACAAATGATAAGAAACCAAACGACTCCTCTGGTAAAAGTATTATGGAGAAATCAGAATATGGAAGAGACAATGAGGGATCCCGAGGAACATATGATGAAGGACCACCTGAGACTTTTTATTCAGTAATATTCTAGAATTTTTAAGGATGAAATTATTTGAAGGAAGGGAGAATGTAACACCCCAAGCATCCACGGTACACTTCTCTTTGAATAATACAATAGCATTTATTGTACGCAATTTTGAGTTCTAACACACCAGAACCAAACAAACTAGCCGTTATGAATTGTAATACCCACTTTTTGAAATTTTATAAATTTTATCATTAAAATTGGAATTCATTTTTGTTTTCAGAATATCAAATTTAGAAAAGGGTGAATTTTTGTTATTTTTTCGGAGAACATGCAATTTTTGATGAATAGTAAAAAACACTCAGTTATAGTTTAAAACCAATTTTTTTAAAATAACTATTTTTTAATTTATTTTATAAAAATATAGATACATAATACCTATATAAGTTCATTTTAATTTATTGGAGTCATTTTAAAATAAATATATATATATATATATATATATAAATTTTATTGATCGTTTCACCATCTTTTACCCACCCCCTATGAGATTTTTGAAACATTACATAAAACATAATTTTACCACTTATATGAGTTGAATTTCAAAAATCTGAGACATACGGTTGATATCAGTAAGTAAAATATTGTTCCATAAGATAAATATAATTTTTGGTTAATGGTAACTTTTGACTTTTATTTACCATGGCTAAAAGTAAATAGCGTAATTAAGGGTAAAAATTATAATATTATTACACTGAAACTTGTACTAATTCTATTGGATAACTTTAATTCGATTAAAAATAACCATTGGAATAAAATATTATCCTTTAGGTCCAATTAGATTAGATTAGGAAATTATTATTATTTAATTCAAAGAAGAGTTAAAATTGATAAAATCCATGTTTATTAACTTAAACATTTTTAATATAGGGTAGTACATAAGTTAAATTCAGTTATTAATATTAATTAGAAAGAGAAAAATATTTTAAACATAATGGTATTTTATTTATAAATTTTAGACATTATATATGTTATTTATTTATGACACAATGATGATGTAGTAATTACCTTATTCATGAAATATTAACATAATTGATATTATAAATACCCATGTAAATGTAATTTGAGACTTTTTATGAATTACACTAATTTTATAATTTAATATGACATTTTAGGTTTGATTGAATGATTATTTTAGAAGTAAAAATACTGTTATGATTTTAGAAAAAACAAAATACCAAATAGTGTCAAAATTGACATAAAAGAGTTTTCTAAAACAAATTTTATATTATTAAATATTATTCTATTACAAAAAATATAAGGAACATATAAAGGGATTAAAAACTATTATATATGTCATTGACTATCCATTTGGTGTTCTCTTCGAATTTAATAATAATTTTTTTAGCAATATTATAGAAAAATACAAAGAGACATGGTAAATGTTAAACTATTTAACGAAGAGTTAAATCTAAAAGATAAGGCTAATAAAGTGACCCAAAACCAATATAAAACATATTGGTAGATAGGTTCTCGACCCATCCACACAAAAGACATTTAATAATTTATTTTAGTGATTTTATAAACTGATCATGATTTTATTATAAAATAATATTTCAATCTTTTCCTAAGATGCCCCTCACCCATCTTATAAAAGGCATCTTCCTCTTGTCTCTATTTCACACCTTCAAATCCATTTTTCTCGCAATAAACCTGCCCGAATAATCTATAAATTTTCCTCCCTTCATCCTATATACCTTACTTAAGTCCACAATCCATCTTAAATATCCCTTTTGATCAAATCCAAATGAAGAACCCCAAGAAGAGGTAAATATCTCACCACCTCTTTCATGTTTTTTCTTCTTCCAATTATTCTTTCTCTGTTGCTTCTATTTTAAAGTAATAAATCCAGTATCTTCTATATAAAATGATTTTATCATAAATATGGTACAACCATATTCCTTATTCTATCAATCCTTTGAATGAAATGTCACCATATGTGCTTATGTACGGTATACCGTCTCTACGTCGTGGCGTAGTTGTTATTCAATACATTATTATTTGGATGGGTATAATAATGATGTATAAATGATGTAAATAATAAATATAACATGATAATGATTCCTTATATATGATATACCATCCAAATATATTCTATTTTAATTTCAAAATAATGAATATGTAGCTCGTGCGTACGTACTTATTACCATTACCATGAACACGGTGAGATTCATTCCCCATCGTATCCATTGAAGACTAATTTTAAATAGATGATTAAAAATAATGTTTAAATACTTAATATAATTTTTTATTTGAATATGATACATCCTATCCATAACAATCATTTCTTACGTAACAAACATATAAAGGAAAATGAATTATTTAACACCTGAAACGACGATAATACTAAAATATTATTAACATAGCAATATTAAAAGATCAAATATGATATCATATTAATGTATATGTTATTTTTATAATTTAATGACAATTATTTTACCATTATATAGGTGTTTAACCTACCCTAGATCAAGGAAAAGTACATGTTAAGGGTTAATTCTACAACATTTTCATTATTCATGGTTGTTTATATGTAATTATCTACTGGGACATATTTATCATCCACATCCATGTTTTCCTAAAACAGTATTCCAAAAAACAATTACTACTTATAGGACTATGTGTTATAGTAATTTATACCTTTATTTGACCTTATATGTTTTGAAAGGAATCATTCACTCATTTTCCAAAAAAATTACCTTTTGACCTTCTTGGAAAAATTATGGTAAGAATGTTTTTTTAACTTATAAGGAAGGTGCAGCTATATTCCACTATTATAACATCATCGAAGCCTCCCATAAAATATTATAAGAATATTTTCAAAATAAATGTTTTTCATTATAATTATTTAACTTTAAATGATTTCATACAAAAGTATTGATATATTTCTCTCAAATAGTTTAGATTTCATCCATGTCAACATCCCTTAATGGATTTTAATCTTGTTTGATGTTGATTTCTTATGATAAAAATCTTCCATTCAGAATTGATGGTTTTGTGATATATTTGACTATGGATGTGTAATTTTCCTACCATTAATGGTTTATGGATAATGTAATCATATTTCATATGATAGTTTTTATACGAATGATTATGTTATGTTTAAAACATTTCATATGAGGAATGCATAGGACATAGTAATTGACGGGTGGAGCCCGCTATAGATCCTCAATGAATCAGTAGGTCACATGACACAAACTAGTGTTTTGGCACAAGGCCTTGAAAAATTCATATTTGTATTCCTGGAACAGGTCCTTGACTATGTGGATATGATGTCTGGCATTATGCATTCCATCATTATGAAAGTGGCTATTGATATTGGATGTGTTTATTCGACTAGTAGAACATCCATGTGAGTAAGTAAATGGAATTATTTTGATTTTTATTTTATATATTATGATGAATTTTATGTTGAAAAGGATTTTTTTAGTTTTATACATTTCCTTAAATGTTTACGCTTATTTATGAAAGTTTCTGCTATATTGTTATCCTTAATGAGCATCTGAGCTCACCCCTTTATATGTTTTATTTTTTCCAGTATATGAAGATATATATTATTAATGACCTACTGGGATAGTCTATGGGATCTCAGTGTTGTCTATGGAAGTAATGGTGTTGCAGTTTTCCATTTTATGATGTAATGTAAACCTTATGAATGTATCTTGTACTTATAAGGCTACTAAACTAATCGATATTTAAAGACTATATCATTTGGGAATATTCCAATGATACGTAATAATGCATTGACATTGGGTTTCCAGGGTCAGGGAATTTCATTTTATATACCATATTACCATTAATTTTTATTGTGGTAATATCATTAAATGACTAAATTTTTATTTAATCTCATAGTTCTATTTAAATTATTGTTATGTTTTTTGTGGAATCTAGTTTTACTCCTCAAAGCTTTGTTATGTAAAATATCTACAATTTCATGTATGAAATATATTGACATTGGCTATTTCTTCCATACTAACAATATTCCTATGTTTCAAATAATACACGATTCATGAATAATTTATAATGATGATATCTTTATCAATGTAATGTATTTGGATAACAGTTAATATATTATACATAATATAATTAAAAAATTTAATTGAATTTTTCTTTTTTCATATATACTTCAATATCATATGTGAAAAATAATAATATTTTTAATGAACTATAATTCCATGAATTAACTACTCCTTTTTTTTTATTTATTATTTTTTATGGGTTTTACATCATGTGTAAAATTTTAGGTAAAACCTCTATCATGAATACATGATGTTTTCGTTTTTATAAATATTTTTTGTTATCCACTAAAAAATAATTTTCTTCAAAATTATTTTCTATATATTTCATTTCAGAGATGGTAAAACTAAAATTCCATAGAAATGTTTTAATATTATATTAATCATTGTGATTTGGTTGTAAAATCCTTCCCAAAATTTCATCTATGTAACCAAATTAGTTTTTTGATAAGATTCATTTATTAAATAATCCATTATCTTTTGTAAATTATTTTAACATTATAATTATAATTTATCATATTCAATAGTTTCCCCAACTCAGTTTATACTTACTCCCACATATAGACATTTTTTACTTTGAATTATATTATTTTCTCCTATAAATCCAACATCATCAATAGTTTCTAATGAACCTAAATCATCAAAATAAAATTGTATTTTCTCTGGGATAATTTTTAGAGAATAATATTAATTGTAGATTTTTTTTTATTTTCATGGAGAATTATTCTTCCGGTAGTTAAATTTAGCTCTTTACACATGATTTATTTATAAGAAATTTTATGAACCTATGATATAAATTTTTTATTCGTATTCTCTCATGGTAACTATAATAAGATAATATTTTATGTTTTCTAGGTGTAGTTATCAACTAATTATTTAGATGAGTTCTTCATGCATCCTGAGATGATTAGTCCATTACCTATACATATTTATAGATACCTTAACTATTTTTTCATATTTTTTTTTCAACCAGGATAAATGATGAGTGTGTATTACATATATCCTATTTATGAGAATTTTGTTTTTTTTACAATGATCTTTCATTTCCCTTATTCCTCTACATACGAATTGAGATTCATCATTTCTTCAGTGTAATAATATTTATTTTTGATATATTTTAATTTTCAATCATTCTTCTCATCATATTTTTTATTTCATATTCATGATTTGTTATTGATATTTTTATTAAGATATGGCATAATTTATGAATTTAGATGATATTACCTATAGAATTTTTTCTAACCACATATTAATTTTGTGGTGTATCTTTTTTTTTGTTTCTACATATGTAATACCCCAAAAATTCCACATATTTTTTTAAATTTAACATAATTATATCATGACCATGCCATGAGTAAACATTTAATTTCAAGACACAGAGATAGTAGAACTTATTTTTGAATAGTTTTTAGGATCATTAAATAATAATGTGAGTGGTTTTTTCTAACTATTAATCAGGTTCCTAGATAAAAAATATGAGAGCACAGTTGAACTCCTAACATCGAGATTCACCTAGAATGGTCCCAACATTGTCATGTGCAGGAAAATAGTGGAAATTAGTTTTTTTCCATTAATAAAATATTTAAGTAACAATTATTTTATTATCAAATTCTTATAATACAAAAATGGTAACATTGATTAGTAATTCGAGAGTACCGTTGAGCTTGTGAGGTCCTGTTTCTTTTAGGCATAACATAACCTTAAACATTAGGGGTTGAGGGAGTAATATATTTTTTGGGTTTATGAAAAAATTAAAATAAAATAATCATGATTAATTTATTTTTATTTTTATATTTTGATATTATTTCAGTCAAATTGCAATATAATACAAAAAAACTAAAAATATGTATCATAAATGAAATAGTGTAATGACACTAAAATGAAATGGTAAGAGAAAATTGTTTCCTCTTTTATTTATTTGAATGTGGTTGTGTCATAGACACATTGAGATTTGAAATATGAATCTTTGAGTGATCATCAAAGATAAACAATGAACGATTATCACTAATGACTTCAGCACACCCCATCCTCGTTTAAAGATCCCTCCCTTGACGACAGATTAAAGACCATCACATACGTATCCCCATTAGTGACAGATTCATCCTGTGACCAATCTCTGACTAGGTAGGGGTCTATATTCTTAGTGAAATTTTTTCCCTTTCTCCCACTCTAAAAAATTATGAGGATAAATTCTCTTTACAAGTATATACATAGATGGATTTTTCCTGCAGGGTTAGGGAATATAAATGAAGGTTGATATTGATATCAAATCAAATTGATTTTTAATTTATACATTGTGATACCACAGACATGAAGAAACCCCAACCAACACAAACAAAGGACAGTTGTTCATTTGGTTGTTCTTTTTGATCATCACCATCTCTCTCTCTTCATTCTTAGTGGCATAATGAATAGTGGTGCATAGGTTGAATAGGAATAACGTGGAAGGAAAAAACATAGGTCGGTCACGGCATTAGCGAGAGACTATGGAAAAAGGCCGCCGAACATAGCCATGTTTGTGGAACCCGAAGCACCGAGCGATGGTCCATAGACCATGATGGTGAGTTAGACCCACTAGTCACATAGAAGGTATGGTCCATGTGATCTAATTGGAACTAGAGGGTGGCACTGCTTGGGCGCCAAATTGGTGGGAGTGGACCAGGCTGGCAGCCCATGGTAAGATATAGAACACGGTAATATATAGTGTGTAAAATAGGTGGCCTCAATTAGATGTCTCTGTGCGAAACAAACCAGATGCACTGCTTGAATATATATAGGGGGAACAAGCCTGTCATGAAAACCGGGATGGTGGCACAAACTGGGCTGCTGGTCGGCCCGAGATGGAGAAGAGCCTGCACACCGATGCTGGCCAGGATGATGGAAAAAACAGGGACATTGGAGAGCCCAATATGGGAAAGAACCAGCTTTCCTATTGCAGTCCAGGTAAGATGAAAATAGGTCTCTCAGTAACTTGATAGGCTAGACCCACATCGGATGCGGGCCGAGTCCCACATGGTCCAATTCTCCAAGCCCTACGTCTTGGAATGACATGGCTGATCCATACCCCACTGATCCCAGTAGGTTTTCCCAAAATGAGACATGTAATGCAGGACCCCTAGTCAGGTTTGGTGGGGTCGTTCTGACCAGTTTAGACTGGGCCTAGAATCAACCAGATGATGTTTATTAAAACATTAATTTCTCTCAGACCAGGATTTCGATTGAAACTTTGAAAATGGAGTTGGGACATTTGAGATGATGCGATCCTTTGGGAATAGTCTATCTGAGTTTTCATGGAAATTGATATATGACTGAGGGATTGATGATTAGATTGTACCAATATAATGCATGCTATTATAATGAATCCTACAGCTGAAAGTGACAAGAAGGATATGAAGAGGTGATCTTAGTGATCCATCTGTCCAAGAGAAGTGTGGGTGAGAGTGATTCAGTTGGCACTGATATAGTCGGGTCATAGGGATTCAACAATCCTAGAGAAGAACTTGTCTTAGTAATCTATATGTCCCTGATATGATCATGTCTTAGTTATCCAGTTGTCCTAGAGACTATCAAGTATTACTTATCCGTTAGGCCAAAAATAAAAGACAGTATTAATGATTTAGATTTTCGAGATACGAATGGGTCTAAGTGATATAGAAGGCTTAGATATGTGTAGTTCAAAGTGATCCATCAGGACCTATTGGATTTTTGGTCTTAGTGATCTAGTTGACCTAGCTGATGAGCAGGAGAAGATGAAGAATCCCTCATCAATACGAATGTTCAGCTTTATGAATGAAAATTCAACTTCTTATACTGTGAGTTGTAACCGGTGTGAGCTATTTTGATTTGGTGTTATTCTTTTTGGTGTTTCCATTATGGATTAGGGTCCCTACTGTGTATTTCCTTACTCACCCCAACACTGGCCTCGCCCCACACATATCATGTTTTTTAAGGGTGATCAACACTTTTATATAGATCTTGGTGGTCAAGGACCTAGCGGTGCCTAGTGATATGGGACAAACAAGACATACATCTACAACAACCGACAATTATCCTCCACCTACCCTAAAGATAAGGCTTGAGTTGACATTCATTGGTAGTTATACAATGATTATTTATTTGGGTATTTATTTTATCCACTTTTACTTTTAAATTTTATTGTACCTTATACAGATATATTGTGATAGTTGTGGTTTACTTAGTGTTGAACCTTTTGTAGTTTGTTCTGTATATGGGTGTTCATGATTAAAGGCAAATGCCTTCCCTTTTGGTGTATTCCTGCTCAGTGTTAGTCACTAGACCATGTCCTATAAAAGGAGGGCCTGGGGTAGTCATGCCATGGGCCCTGGGGTGTGGGTCGTTATAACATTACTGATGATTAATTCAAATTCATCCAATTATTAATTTAATGGTTACCAATTTTAAATATATTCAAATTATTTTCTTTTACTACATATACATCCTTATATTGTGTTAGTTAATTTATTCATGATATGATTGTATTAGTAATATAACATATAAGTTTTTTCACACCATTCCTCTTATGGTTTCAGTTCTGAGTGATCACAAAACTATTATCCATATTTATTATTTGGTTAGATTATAATAAAATGTGTAGTGTATCAATACTAAAAAGATTTATGTTGTATATTTTTCTTGTACATTCCACTACCATTTTAAAAATTTTAATAGATTATGGATATAATTATATATTTCACTTCAATATCAAACTTTTTTAGTGTGATTCATTGAGGAAAATATCTCATGTTTATGTTGTCATATATTAAACTTCCCCAAAATATTAAAAACCAATATATTACATAATATTCTTTTTGAATGAAGCTACTATAATCATTTAAATGGATATAATAAATATATTCACTATATAAATGGTTAAATAAATTTTATTTGTTACGGTTTAGACAGTGGGATCGTACATATTTAGAATGTTCCTCATCATTTTATTTAAAAATCTATAATCATTTAATACATTAATGAATCCCCTAATATTTCTAAAATTTTAATTCTCAATGTACTGTTAAGAATCAATAAATGAATCTTCTGAAATCATGATATCTTCAATCATGGTTCACTATATTTTAAACATTTTTCCATTTGTTTTTAATTTCCCTTGATGTTTTATTATTATTTAACAAAATTTTTTTGATTATTTTGAGACATGTTATCTCCACATAATCATTTTTAGAAATGGGAATATGAATTTAATTTTGGGATTTTTCATCATCATTGAAATTTAATTTTTCAATAAAATTTAATTGGATAATCTTTATTCATGGTTGGAAACCCAACCTTAGATAATTAACCACCTCCAATAAAAAGGACATATGATGGTGTGTAATTTCATTTTCTTACACATGATAATTTTTCTCATCATATATTGGAATACCTTATCACGTAACTGAGATAAGATTATAATTGATATTGAATAAAGGAATCATACAAAAGAGAACACCAATGCTCTAATGTCAATAGGTGTATATATGATTTTTATGTAAAAATATAATACATTTTGACCTAAAAAATACTTGACAGTACATGTCGCATGAAAAAAAGAGCATTCCCAATAACCATAGATTTGAATAAGCATATGAGTATAAATATTGAAAAAATTGGGAATGATCTAAACATGAACACATATCTTATGTACTGATGGAAATATCTATAAATATTAGTCTAAATCAGAGTAAAACGAAGAAGTTAAAAAACATGCGGTATAACAATTTTAAATTTTGCTGGTGAATAACATAAGGGAAAAATGATCCATGAGTCTATCTCTAGGTGACCATTGGTCACTACTACACTAAATAACCAAAAGATGGAATCGAATAAGAGGATCCTCCAATCTGCCTGACACCATTACCTTTAACTGATTCTTATAAAATGAATTCTACATATTCCCAATTGGAATATAAATTTTGTTATGGAATTATTTGTTTGATACCACTATGAATGAATGAAAAATCATTCATCGCGTCACATTTAAATTTTGTTTGAAAAAAACTTTTTTTATAATATAGTTTAAGTCAAATCCAATTTTCTTAAAGAAACACTTGGATTTATTTTTAATAAAAAATACACATATTAATCGTAAATAACATTGATGTAGAACATTTTCTATTAAATAATGGGAAACAAACCAGAAAATATATTCATAATAAAACAACGGGTAATGTTAAATTATAGAATAAATGTAAAATAAATTAAAAATAGTCAAGTGGTTCGCAATACATAGCATACAATACTAGGGAAACAAATATATAAAAATGAAATATTGAATCATATAACCATATAAAATAAAAAATCACATGGTCATCTATAAGTGATAGGTTTACCATTATGTTTAATATTATCCAATCTCAATAATTTTAAACATTTCTTTTATTATTATTTTAAAAATAATTTTCATAAATTATTTTTAAATGATAAAAATATTTTATAATATTCATCTCCACCAAATATTTTGTAAATAATCATTGTAATAAAGTTAGCCCTTATAAACATGAATAAAAATAAATTTCATATATAAAACCAATGTATTTTACATGAATACTCTTTTTTTCCATTCAAAATAATCCATTAGATAATGACAAACTTCCTCACCAATGGAAAAAAACTCATCACATTCTATTTTAGTGGAAGTTAATAAAAAAGATATGATCCCGAAAAATATATACCTAAAATGAATATAAAAAAATCTCATCCAACAACCCTGTATCCAATTTTGATAACCTAATTGGGATCCAACAGATTTATTTGCAGTGACATCAAAGATAGGTTTAAGGAAAATATAACAAATCATGAGGAAATCATAGTGTATCTCGTTGAGATACACACATATCCATTGAGAATCAAAAAAACAATCATAAAGTGAGTCCTCAATAGAATCAAAGAGGGGATAATTACAGATATTTAGCGATTATTATGGGGTTTTAGTTAAAAATGAACAATAAAATCCAGGTAATTTTTTTATTTTAATACATTTATATAGGGCCTCATTGTTAGGCCAAATTCTTAAAAACATTATGATAAATATTAGATAACCACATCCCTTTGAAAACAATGTATTATAGTTTTATGGTAATGAATACAAATTTTTTAAACCATGTGCATCATATATGATATTCATTATCAAAAATTAAAAACATCTATATCATTTCCTTAATGACTCCCACAATTAGAAGAATAAATCTAACACTATAAAAATCCATAGTAGAAAATGAAAGGGAAAATATCAGTATTACTAAATGGATACTTCTAATTGTTCAAAGAAACCATTCTCATGTCATTTTTCCACTAAAACATAAAATTTTGAATTAATCACTTCTGATGGAAATGAGAACGTTAAAGGAAATAAATGAAGAATATAATTTATTATACACATGATAGATAGGGTGTTATAATTTATCTCAATATGAAAATTATTTTCCTAAAAAATTACATATTATTTTGTAGTCATAAATATATAAGGCCCATTCTACATTATAAATTATTTATTCTCCCCCATCACACAGATATCTCTTTCATTATTCCAAAAAAATAAAAACCAAAATTTAGATTTTTAATAAAAACAAACTTTTCATATAGCTCCTTAATATGAAAAAGTTATTAAAAAACTGAATAATTCTGTCCAATCTCAACATCCTCCCATTCAATCATGTGGGAACAATCTTGTTTATAATTCTTTTGTAGGGATACATAAATAACATAAGAAATCAATGTAATGAGATACATTAATTTTATCTAATACAACACATTTTGAATTAGATCAATGTTATTTAGTAGAAAATATACTATTGTTCTCACATACTATATATTTTAATCTGATTACTCCATGTTAGAGGATAAACTATGTAAAAAAACTAATAACCAACCACAAATTCCAATAACAGATAAAAGATATCAATATATGATTTATGGAGACTATAATATATACATATTGTCTTCCAAATAAGTACTCCTTATTCTTATAATCTTTATAAGGACTAAATCCCATGAGGAATCACTAAAAAATACAAAAAAATAATTGAGATTCACATGAGTTATCATAAAAGTCTTCAATATGAACAATTGTAATTGAAAAAAGCATTATATTTTTATAGGATAACTCCATGAAGCGATGATTCTTATACCATTAAACATTGAAGAAAAATAAATATGCACAAAATATAATTTTTATAATTAATATGAATCATTCAATATATCAATCTATATAAAAAGGATTAATTATTGTTAACATAAATTGGGTATTGATGGCCTCTTAATCTCCCCCAAACACTAAGATATAAATCATCACAATATATTAAATATAACTTCACATGAAATTACATGGAGTTTCTCTACCTCTAAAATATACATACATCTAGTACATTATACCTTTTTAACCCTTATTTGGAATAAAGTGAGCTTCCACATTTACTCACTCACTGACCAACCAAATATCATCATTTCCAAAAGGATTCAGAGGTAGTATAATCAGAAAGTCCATAAATATCTCATAAAATTTGTAAATTATATTTTCTAAATTAATACAAAACCGAATCCCTCTGGAAGTATACCATGGTAATCTATAAAATGAGGCATCATGATTCAAAATCTATTATTGAAAATCTCATCTCAAAACACAACTAAAAATGTCATTTTATATGATACATTTTTTTACTCCCATGATGAATATATTGACTTAATTTTGTTCTTACCTACATCAATTAATGAATGAGGACTATCAAAATTATCAACCTACCCTAGAAAATATTAACACTATCAGGTTATCGAGAACATTCATCTATGGTCTCCCTAATATTACGAATTTTACAATTACTCTAACAATCAATGATATATTATTTTCCAAAATGGTTCTTATCTTCTAATGAAAAAATAATATTTCACACATGCCATTAAAACATGTCAAACTACCTCTTACACTATCATACTCACCTCAGTAAAAGATAATCAATGAATAAATACCTTCACCAATTATATTAAGGCTTCAGTTGGTAACTCCCTATATGATTCTTCAGTAAATACAATCCCAAATGAAGGTTTATATAGAATATCAAAATCCAAAAATTTATGGAATTCAATCCAACATCACTATTGTATTTTATTCAATAATTTTTTGAATACATACCTCAGGATGATATGAACTATATACACAGTAAACCACTCCCCAAAGATGTAATTGTGTGATGTTCTATTAGAATACATCCTGGATTATATATATAATTCATGTGTACTATATATCATCAGATTATGGTGTAATTGGTGAGATACATAGTCTATCATCTTCTTCCCTAACATTATAACAAATCCTAAACACATACACAAATAATGATTATAAATAACCAAACTTGGACTCAGATCAATGTGAATTACAAATAGATATAAATTCAATCTCCCATTTAGTTACTCAAAATATCTATAAATTTTTTCATTCCATTATAAAATAACACCAATAAATGTTCACTCTATCAAAAGAGATATAGTTGTTTACAATAGCTAAAAAGGGAAATTATAATATCATACTAAACCCCTGATGCTCTAGGTTTCATTCAAATTTTATAGTTGTTAACAATATATAACATCATGATTACTTTTTGGATCCATTGACTAATCCCAATAGGATATTATATGACATATGAAAATTACATCATATATCAATAAAACACAAACACAATAGATTTAAATTATGAAAATAATCAATAAGGATTTTATCAATGAAGTCCATATATTCATGATGATCTTCTAATGAATTAGACTACACCAAAAAAATCATCCAAAAATACATCTATGAATTATTATAAATACTAATGAAAGATAAAATTCATCAATTAAATAGATACTATAGGGGTTTTAGTAAGAAAGAATAACATAACAATGTATTAAAATTACTTATGTAAGATCATAAATAATTTATATGATATATCCTCTTCTATGAATATTAGTTGTTAATACCACGATCGTTATTGGATATAAAAAACCATTTAAAATCATTGAACTCTATCAAATAGATCATAAATCCTTGGTATTGAGTAATTTTTCTTAATAGTAACCTAATTAATCTGTTGATAATCAACACAATTAAAATGGATTATATATTTATTATTTGTAATGTGAACTAGAAAATTCATAAAGTGAAATTATCGGATAAATAAATCTGTAAAACTAATTTTCATCAATTATATCACAAATATTCTTCACCTAAGTGGGGTTTATTTGATTATATTGTATAGATATGGATATCATCCTTGGAAGAAGTCCAATTGTAATTCTTTCCTATAATTTGGATGTTAACCGTGAAAATTAATTATGAAATAAATTATGATACTAACCAATACTCAAGGAAGTGTACTATTCAAAAATTGATCAAATGAATCCAGAACCATCATTAATAACTGGTAATATACTATTCCATAATATTTAATAATAATCAACTATCTCCTTGATCGAGGATCCCACTCACCCTATAATACATGAGGGAATGTATTGGTATAATGTAACCAAACATAATGATAATAAAATTATATATGGGGCTCAAAATTTATTATCCATTATTATATAATAATATTTTCAATAATATCAACATCATTAACAATGAAATAATGAATGAAATTTAACTCTTAAATCTAAACTTTATACTCTAGGAATTTAATTACATGCTCATACATAATTTTCAAGGGAGTAGAATTGTCCATATTAAATGGAATATGATTTGAAAGAAAACCTTCATTTTCAAACAGTATAGATGATATAATCGAATGATATACAATCGATTAAATCAATTAAAATCCCTAGAAGATGAAATAAACATAACATTTATCATAGTATTTATCCATACATCATATTATTATAGAGAAAAATCTACTCCATAATGATGATCATCCTCAACTTATCCATTAACATTACTCATATATTGAGAATCACCTTTTCACTATAATGACATTGACCTTTTTTCATTACAAATGTACAAAACTGACACGTTTTATTAAACATGGGTCCATTCCTACTAACATGAGGTTCCTTTCCACAAATGTGCTGGTGATTGTAAGACTATCCACATATTTGTCATTATATGGGATTTTCTATTCAAGGAGGCTTCATATTTCAATATCACCCAAACTATATTCACATCACTCGGAAAATTCATGCCATCTACATAGAACCATTTTCACTACCCAAACATGGGGCACTGTTCATCTTCATATATCCAAAAACAAATCATGCCTTCCACTTATGGTTACTGAGACTCCTTTGAAAATAGTATTCTATACTATATCTACCTCAAGATTATCTGTTTTCTCGAAATCCTTTATAAAATGTAATAATGAACAAGTGAATCAGTATTAGATTAATGTCTCCAATAAAACACATCCTAGTCCACTGATCTATGAGGTAATTATTATAAAATAATTTTTTGATATGTGAAATAAATGAGAAAATCAATTATCATACTCCATAAATAGATGTTCAACTTACTACATGGTCACAAATTCCCGATACACCTCTACATTAATATTTTCGAATAAAAATAAAGATTTAAGATCATTTAAAAATTATTTATTGTATGATCTCCATGTATAATATCATTGATGATGAAATCATTTGATTTTTATCCTTTCCAATCAAGAATATTTTTATGGAAAACACCACTTTGTATCCTCTAAATTATTCATGATGTGTGGAATCATTTCATTATATTATATACAATCCATAATTCTTATGTTCCCTTAACAACATGATTGATTGTTGAAATCTTCTTTGTAAACACTTAGGAATGGTCCACCATCTATTCCAGGTTTTTAACACACCCATTAACTAGTATTCAGATTTTTTGGATAATAACATCGCCTAATGAAGGGTATAATTGATGATTTCCATAAAAACAACTCTCACAACATCCTAAAATGGATTAAAAAGAGTTATTTTGGAGGGAGTATATGTTAAAAATAATATATAACAACTAATCTGTAAATTTACACAACTCTATATAAAAATATGGACCCCGTGCATATATTATATAGATCCTTAACAAAAAAATTAAGGAAAAAATAGGTCCATCCAAAGTAGTTGGTCACATTGAATAAAATACAACACAAGATAATGATCATATAAATAATCCCAAAAATCAAGAAAATTTAAATAACCTCAAAATACAATATCAATTTTGGTGTAAAGTACAGGGAAATCCATGGAAAATCAAGCTCAGATACATAAGTGAACTGACTAATAACACTTCTTTGCTTACTACCTGAGTTTTGATTGTTCTATTCTAGTCTACAATTTTCCGTTGTGCTAAATAATAACATTTGATACCAATATATACTAAACCGACATATTATTACCTATAATATCATTTTAGATATCCCACCACATGGCCAAAAATGTATTCGTCATCAACACATGCTTCTGAAAAGAACCTTCGTATCAATATTGAGAATAATGGGAATGAATATACTGAAAACACATATCTCAGGTATTGAATAAAATATAAATAAATCTAAATAAATCATTGTGTACAAATAAGAAGTATAATACATTACATGATCCATACACGGAGAAATCCAAATGGTCAAAAAACATACGATAAACATAAATACAATAGACAATATCTCTGGGACCATTGGTCACTACCATTATAAATCACCCTAATATAAAATCTATTTTAAGAGCTGACAATATTTATTTTTAAATTTCCTATAACAAGTCCTAAAAAATACATCCTATATAGTTTAAAAGGATTGTTTATGGTCTGAGCTAACACATAGAAGTATGCTTCCATTAGTCTATAAAATGTATTACATCAAGGAACTTCTAGTACATATTTGAAAATAAACAAGATTCATAATATTATTTATGTCAAGAGTTGTTTTCATTAGATATCCCTTTTTCCATTAAAAGAACAATCTACTACCTATTCCTTATTAATATGTAATGAAAACATATTGGGTTAGAGAAAAGGAAATAAAAATGAGAATACTTTAATAAAAAATTTGTAAATTCATGATCATGAATCATTGTAATGTAAAATAATTATGTGAAAATAGACCCATTATAGGGTCAACCATACTAGGTATCCATGATCACAAGCACACATAGTTAATTCATAGTCTCTATGAAGGCACATTTTTCAAGTTTGTTCCCATGTAAAAAACATTACCCATATCTATAAGATAATCAAATCTAAAAAAGTAAAATTTACCATAGATACAATTCCTCAAAAACATAATGTTCATTAAAATGTTTTTAAATAAATAAATAATCAAATAATTTCTAATTTCCACTAATGATAAAGTAAAACACATTGGATTTAAATTTAATACTTAGAAACATAAAATAAATAATTCTTTCATTTGAGATCTAATTTATTTAAAAATAACATTCATGTTATCTATGGGATATAATCCATTAGATAGATACACTTAACTCACCAATTAAGGAAATATAGAATAATCGATTTATGTGATAGAAAATAATGATATTTGGTTCTCAAAATACTAGACCTATAAAGCAAATCATCAATTCCCCAGCCACAATTACATAACTAACAATAACAACCTAGTTATATTAATGTAGATTAAGGGGTAGATATATCAAGGATTAATATAAAAAACTTGGATAATTTTTTAGGAAATATAAATATATGATGAATTGATCTACCAAATTTAATGAGAATAACTATGTATTCAAGTATAGAGTCATATAGAGTGTCATAAAAGGGCTGGATTTGTGTAATGATTGATGAATATGTGAGGAGGGATAAAAATGGTATCATATTTATATTTTATTTTACAAGGTTTGGATCTGGTCTCATGGTTAGCCCAAATGGTTAAAAAATATACTTGTAAAAAATTTCCATTGAAAACAATGAAACATAGTTTCTTGGGAATGGCTATATAGTCTTACATACCATGATCTACCTCTGTTATTGTATTCTGGGATACTCATATGATTAGAAAAAACTTGTGATCCAACCATGAAGATCATTACTAAAACCATCAAATCTATTACTCGTTACTTATGTATGATTAATACTAACTATTTTGTTATAATTCTTCCCAAAAAGAAATAACATTTTCACTTCCAAAATAGACACTCAACTAGATAATCAATGGTGATAATCCAATATCATAATTAATCATAATTTTTGTATAGAGAGCATTATAGTTTATATTGTTGAAATGTTTGGTTGAATCTATGGTGGTCATTTATAATTTCTATTATCATGAAATAAACAACATAAATTTTATATAGTCTTAATCATCTCAACATTATAATTCAATCTCAATAATTCGAATATATAAATAGATAAATCATTATTTTTGTCAATGTTTGGTCAAAATGTGAAACCTGGTTATTATTTTTGCAACACAAATGGATATAATGATATCCACTATATAATTAAGTTAATATAGAGTATACAACCCCATGTAAGAAAATTCGATCTCCAAATAATTAATTATAATCATTCATTCCATTTATAAAATTTAATTTTACATTAATTCCATTTCTATATAATAAATATTAAAAAAATTTCACTAAAACATTTTTTGGGATTTTTTATCTGTTATACTCAATTTACATCATCTTTGTATAGTATTTCTTAGTATTCTATGAATCTATCCAAAAATTATGTCGAATAATGCTCTATCCCATGAAACACTATCTGAAATAACTCAATAAGATTCAACCATTTTTATTTCACCTTAGTACGATTCATCACACTTAGTAAACTATTTTGTACTCTTCTTATCCAACCATGTGACATGTTAGTCACATAATCATGAAATTATACATTATTAATTACACTCTATATAAATATCTAATATAAGAATTCATAATTAACCATCAAAACATTATGTTTTTTTAATTCCTCAAAAATAATTTTAGAAGAAAAACAATAAATTCTTAAATTCCCCATCATCCCAAATATCATTTCACTGCATTTAGTGCTTTTGAAACATCAGAGTCAAGATAATTCATAAATGTTTTGTAAAATCTCATAATTAAAAAAAATCCTCAAATATTACTCAAATATCATATTTAATATCAAATGATCAGTTAACAACTCTCATAATCCCAATGTTCCAATTTATGATATATTTTTCAAATTTATCCATACCTCTATATGGTGATAATTTAATTTGTTGGATCTATTATGACATATCATATCGGTCTAGAAATTCCTGACATTCGTCCGAAAGTTGTCATTATATGTTTCCTCTATCTGATAGATTATAAATATTTTACCAGGGGTTTTTGTTTAATTAACAATATCTGATTGAATTTTTTTCTTTTTCAAGTAATTTTTTTTTTGATGATCATCCATATTCTCATTTCCTTTAGTTTAAAAATGTTATTCTCATATAAATTAATTTATTGATTTTTTACGATCTTAATCATTCCTCCATAAAAACATAAATGTTTTATTTTCTCTATTTTATAAACTCGGTAGGGAGAATTCTTTCAAATATCACTATGTCTGGTAGACATTATATCTCTGTATCCGGTATTGCATTATTTATGTTTATTTGATTACTTATAAATATTAAATATTATTGTGATCTTATATAGTCTATGTTTAAGAATTTATTATTTGATCACAACAGTAGATATCATACATCATTATAGATCATTTATCATATTATAGATATTCCATGATTTTATATATCTAAACATTGTATTTTTTTAACTTCATCATTTTACAACAGTGCTATGTAAAAATTATATTTCACTAGAATCATCAAGAGTGAGAATTATCTTAAAACATCTGAACTGTTTGGTAATCATTATTTTAGAAACATTTAAAATCATAAAATAATCATATAGTTAAATAAGTGAAGTAACTCAATCTTATTTGGATAATTATAAATTTCCACTAATGTCAAATAAAAAATTTCCTAAAAAATAGTGACATTAAATAAAATAATATTTTTAAATACAACTTAATGAATCACAAATATTGGTATTATTTTTAAATTTATCATGTAAAATTTTGAAAATCGAATTATTTACAAGGATTATATGGGTAATGATCATTTTCTGGTATATATCTTAACTAATACATTAGTCACTACTGTGTTTGAAAATAATCAATTAACTCTATGTGTTCAACTATATATCCAATCGTGAGGAGGACTAGAATTCATCTAACCTCAATATATATATATATATATATCCTTAACTACATAACCATGTTTCATATATATTATATCATTGGTTTTATTATAAAAGGGTGGTATATTTTTTATGGAATTACATGATTCTATGAAAATTTGTGGTACTAAATTCTATTATTTACAACGATTATTATTATTTTTTTATTAAGGGAAGATATATCATCCATTATAATATTATGGAAGATATTTTTTAATATAATTCCCGCTGTACTATTATTTTTAACATGAATATTTTCTCAAATATACTGAGAGTGATAGATTAGACATTCAATTTAATTCTAGAGGTTGTAAGAATGTATATTTACACTTGGATTTACATAAAACCATATGTGAAATAATTTAATATCCCATTATTTTAGAAGAACACTATTTACTATAGAATATAAAACACAAAACACAATTCTTAATCATGTTAGGATATTATTATTGAAATGATGTTATTAAAACAAAACCATTAAATTAGATATTATGAATATTATTAACCAATTTCTAATATGTTTTCAAATGTATAGATATTATCACGTTAAATATTTAATAAATTTAGTAATGAAATATTATTTTTTAAAATTTTATTTCATGATTAATATTTTTTGTTTCATTTTGTTAGATTATATTTTATTTTACATTCTAAAAAGTTAGATTTTTTTTGTTAAAAAGGGTAAATATTTTGTTTTAATTATATTTTCTTCTTGTCTTGACATTCTAGAATTTTTTTCAAATATATATATTTTTTTAAATTGTAAAAATACTGATTTCTGTAAAACTGTATTTTTTTTTGGAAAAAGTCATATTCAGATTTAAATTTTTCATTCGATTATGATAACCCTCATTTAGTTATAAAAAAATAAATAACTTACATATGTCTCAAATATATATTTTATTTTTTTTATAAGTTCACTCTTTCTTTGAAAAAAATTTATTCAAAACAAATTTTTGATGAATTTTATTGATTTTTATAAATCTAAATTTCTATCACAGATAAGAAATTAATTTGATGAAAATTATTTATTTCATTTATTCTAAAATAAAAAATTATTTATGTATGAATGTTTTATATTTTTTTAAGAGGTTCAACTTTTAATTAATTGTAAAAAAAAATTTCATGAAATACGATATACTTTACAATATCGCAAATAATTAAAATGATATAATTTTTTAAAAACACATTAAAACATTACTTTATGATATTGTGATAAATATATCATAAAAATATAACAATAATTTTAATAATAATTTATAATTCTTAATAATTATGAAAATCATTTTGAGGATTTATGTATTTCTTATTCCATAATAGAAAAAATCAAATCAGGTGGTATAAAGAAAGTATTTTAGAAGAGATAAATATTTTATTAAAATGGTTAATAAATTATTAATATTATTTATAATTTATAATATACATATGTGTGTGAGATAGATAGAGAGTGTGTGTGAATACTGGAATAATATATTAGGTGACATTTAACAATTATTATATAAGCCTAGAAATGTTGAAATAAACTATTAAATAAGTTATCATTACAAAATTGTTAGTAAATATAGAGATTGAATTAATATAGAGATTTAAATTTAAAAAAATTATCTTATTTTTATTATGAAAATTTATTTTTAATATTTATTTAATAAATAATTACTTTAAAATCTCACACAATTTCTACTCAACTTGTGTTAAAGAAATATAAAAATACATTAAGTGATTCTAAAAGCTCTACATTTAAAATTGTTGGGTGATTTATAGTGTCTCTTTAATTTTATACATAAATATAAAATATTTTGGTGGTTAAAGTAGTTTATATTGAATTCCATTATTATATTGATAAATTAAAATTTAAACTAATTGATTAGTTTTAAAAATGATAATAAAATATTTTATGATAAATAATATTTTTCGAAATTATTATAGATCCAAAAAATATATTAAGATAAAAGAATTATGAAATTTTTATTCATAAATATATACTATTTTCTATTTATGAGTTAATTTTCACATTATATATAAAATTATAACCCTTTGAGTACATTTTATTTTAGAACCAAATTTCATAAGTGAGATAAATATTATATTATATTATATCATGCTATTCAAAAAATGACATTAAAACTATTTTATAATAAATAATATTTTGTAAAATGATTTAAAATGAAGAAAAATAAAATCATAGAAAAGTATTATGGGATATGGCATTAAATATTATCCATGGACCATTTAAATTCATTTTTTCCTATAATAGATACATTCTCGACCCCCATAGTTAAAAGCATTGACATCAGGATAATTGTCCATGGGGTTAACAAGGATTAAAACAAGGAAATAAGGGTGAAAAATTTATAACCATCTCCATTTATTATTTTATTATAGTATTTGTACTCATCATAATAAAATATTTTAAATATATCAATATTTATCTTCCTTAAATTGAAATCTATTTCATATTAGATGAAAAATATAAGAAGTTCCATGAATGTCCCTCCCCTCAATTAGAAAAGTGCATCCCCCACTGTTGTCCACATTTCAAGAGACATTTGTTTCAAATAAGGAACTAAACAATTCTATTTCTAATATACTCACCATTTTCAATAGTAATAATTTTTTTTAAGAATATTATCTCTCTAGTTATTAATGTATTATGAAAATAAAGATTCTTTAATTATATTAATAGCTTTAAATTTTATGTTTTTATTAATGTTGTTCATATACCTCCATAAAATATTTTTCAACCAGGGTGTAATAGTAACATCATTATGTTTTATATAATTATATTTTATTCTATAGATGTAATAACCTCTCTCATTGTTCTCATCTATCATATGGTTAGTGAAACCATTGTTCATTGGAAGGGAGGAATATCACATGATGAATAGATGTAATTTGTTTTCCTCACCACCTCTCATGTAAATTAATATTAATTGGTTTAATATATATAATATATTACTTACATAATTATCATTTTATAATAATAATATTTCTTAATTGTTATATCATTCCATTTATTTAATATTGATAACGTCAGTCGTGTGTGTTTGTAGATTACCACATATATAATGTGATGTGATTCATTTTTAATCACCATATCACAAAGGCAATATATATATATATATAATATGATATTCATGATATATTAATAATACAATAAAGATAAAGTATACTTAACTTCGTTCCATCGTTATTATTTTAATACAGAAATAATAATCATGCTTACGTATGACATACCATCTCAATTATTATAACACAATTAATTTTTCATAAAAGAAATTATTGGTTTTTCTTATAAGTATAAATAATTAATAGAAATTATGATTTTTGAATTATTTTAATTCTAAATATATTTTAATATTGACCTATTAGAACATATTAAACTTTCCATAGTGAATTTTTTCAAATGATCTAAATACCATCAAAACATCCAATGTGAACTAAATCGATTATGTAACTATATATAAAATGTTAAAAATAAAATAAATGTAATATAAATCCTAAAAGGGATATTAATAATGTAAATTATTTTTTAAAAAAAATTAAATTTCATGATTAAATATAATTTATGTGATGTGTTTTAATAAGGGTAAAAAATTATTTTCTATAAAAACGTCATCTTACTTTTTTTGAATATTTATTTTTTAAATCGTTTTTTCCAAGTAAATATTCTTTAAATTATAATATGTTTGTATTTATATAAAAACAGTTATTATAAATGAAATTTTATGTCTCTTTTTTATTTTTTCACTAGATTTAAAAAAGAATCTCATTAAATATTTTATTATGGATCATTTTTTATATCATTATCAATTAAAAATCATATTTTTCTATTTTAATATATATATTTTTAGTGGATTTTCACACCACAACATACATTAATTGATATTCAGGTTCAATTATATAAATCCATGTTTTTTATCATTGAAAAATCCTTCATCCCTATGTTTTGGGTGTTTTAGTTTTGTGATTAATTTTTCTAATGAAGAATGGATTTCAATATATGAAATAGTTTTTCATATGGATTTAAAATATTTTTAATTGATTTATAATGAAATGGTTAATGAATAATTTTTTTATTCATGATATGATTTTTATAAATTTATATTGATCATGTGATCCATTTATAGTAATCAATACATTGGGTAATGATTATGTTCCTGGAATAATTCTGATGGAATTGGACCATAATGGTTATTATAGTTTTAAGGGTTATTGTGTAGCTTCACATAAAGTTTCTACGAAGAATATTTATGAATAAATCTATAGTAATTATCCATGATTTATTTTTTGTTTTCATTGAAATTAATTTTCTAAAAGTTATATTAATTATGTTATTCTAATTGAATAATTATTCATCTTTTGGGTGAAAATACGTGCTTTAAGTAACATATATTCAGTGGTTCTTACATTTTCTGTGAAAAAATATTGGTTATTATTTTTATATTATGTTTTCTTATAAATTTGTTTTAGAAAAAATATAGGAATTAAATTTAATTTAAGGTTTAATTAAAATTTTTTGATCTTAACATTTTTTATAATAATAATAAACTATATTTTATTATATCATGGCTATGAAATGGACATACTAGTTTCATTATTATTCTATTTATTACTATAAATAATATTTTTTCTCTTAAAATTTTTTAATTATTTAAAATAAAATTTAAGGATGTGTATAATCAAAGAGGTAGTCAGGTTTAAAATGATAATGTTTTTAAGGAAATATAATGTTTTTTTTTATAAATTAAATTACTATAGAAAAATAGATACTTAGATAATGCTTCCAACTTATTATGTATGGTTTTCTAATCAATGAATTATGACAGACATTTTTAAAACTCTAATACTAAATCGATCATTATGAATGTTGGAACATTAATTTTTTTTCAAAAATGAAATTGGGGATTAGATAATAGTCATATCTATAAATTTTGTATAGAAATATGATTTAGGAAACTATAGAGCTAGAAATTTTATTTAAAGATGATATGAAATCCCTATATCCCCATAATGAATATTATATTAGGTACAATTGTTATTATTTTTAATATTTAGAAATAATAGAATAGAAAATGGAATGAGTTTTGATATCTTATTTTTTCCCCGATTTTATAATGAATTTATTGATCTACTTGTAGAATTTTTTTCCATGTTTTTCTAAATGGTTGGAAGTAGTTGTATGAGAAGTAATAAAAGATTTAATGTAAAATTTGAAGGTCATATGAATATAAAACCAATAGGAAAGAATAATATAGTGAAAAATCATATTCTTATTCACAACTACTTATAAGAGTTATGATGAATTACATGAAACTAGTAGATTTTCATAATTAACAAAATAATAGAAAAATTATGTTCTATATAATTTTAGATTATAAAAAATATAATCATAAAAATATATGACATAGTATAAGCTAATAATGTGGGAAAAATAAACCAGTCAAATATCTTAAAAGTTAATGAATATTAATTGTATGTTATAGATAAAAGATTAAAGGAGTAATATGTCTAAGAAAAGTGTAGTGTCTAGTTAATTTCATGAATTGGGATAATAGTGTTCCAAATGTTCCAATTGATTCTTTTAAATATTGAGAGTATAACAATGGTGATATTCATTCCCTTGGGGTGTAAATGAATAAAGGGATCATAATTACCATATAGATTAATTTTTTACAATCACAAATGCTATTACATTTGGTGATGATGAAATTGTGAATACTATATGAATGGTTTACATTTTTTGGATTATGAATTAGTATTAATGAATTTCTGTTCATGATTCATATTATTTATAGAAGAAAAATGTATTAAGGAATATTTTTTAAAATCTTGGTCAGTGGATTACAGAAAACATTTAATGATTGAGGTTTCTATATATATATGGATTAATGTTTTATGATGTAGTTGAATATTTAATGATGATAATAATTTTTAATTTTTTTTAAAAAAATGTATTTAATATTTGAGTATCATAGTGAAATTCATTGAATTTTTATATATTATTGACGTATATATATCCTATAATATTATCTTATGAAAAAAGATATACGAGGAATATAAGATTAATTGTATTTTATTCTAATATTTTATTTAAATGTATCTTTATAGAGAATCTGGTAATTTATTCAAATGATTATCATATTTGGGATATTAGATGATGAAGTAATATATCTTTTTCTATGTGAAATTAAGAGTGATTGATGTGTTTTAGAGATTCAAGTTATGTTTATCTTCTAATAATATGTTATAAATTAATTCAAATATTTTGTGTTCATTGTATGCTAGGAATATTTTCAATAATATTAAGTAAATTCAATAATGGAATTATTTTTATTAATCATTGGGTATTATTACTGATTTTCAGAGATTAGTGTATTAAATATTGGAATAATGTATTATTAATTTATAAAATAATGTTACCTTGTTATCAAAATTTATCTTTTTTAATATATGATTTTATGATGAATAAATTATATTTTTTTTATTGGATTCTGTGATCAATTGGAGGTTCACTATAGTGAGTTATAAATAAATAATTCAACTTTAATACTCATCATTTTACGTAAAAGATTAGATTGAGGATAATATTAATTAAAGGATGATATTATACATGTAATTTATGTATATATCATTATATTATTTGTCTATATAGTATAAGAATTACTCAAATCCAAGAAAATGAAATTGAAAAAGATAGTTTCTAATTACCTTTATTTTTAATGAATCGATAGTCTCTTCCAAAACACATTGATTTATGGTTTTGTGGTTATTGAAATCTTAATTATAATTAAATTTCATGTGATCAGTTTCTTTAGCCACTCTCCATCAGTATTAGGACATTTATTTCACTATCAGGGATATATTTTTACTAGTAACTAATTTTATCTAATTTAGATACATTTTATGTTTCGTTCGAGATAGCCTTTATAATTTATTTTACATATTTTAAAAAGAATTTTTATTTTCCATTTTTATGATACATGATTTTAAAAAAGGCTATATAATTTGTAAATCACATGATTATGAATCATGATATAAAACAGTGAGAAACCATTTTATTAATATGTGGTTGAATGTAATATCTTAATATTTGAAAGGAACATTATGTATTATATATTATACATCATGAAATCCAAATATTACTAAAAGTATGATAAATTATTGTTTAATTTTTTCAATTACAACTTAAAAATTTTATTATGAGGTATTAATAATAATTATCAAATATATATATATATATATGAGTATATATATATTCTCCATATTCAATAAAAAATTTCTAATTATTTCATTTGGAAAAATATTCCCATTTAGAGAAAAGGTGTTTTATTCAATAAAACAGTATTTAATGAAAAATTGGTTTCATTACCTTTTCCAAAATGACAATACAATTAATTTATAAGACTTTTATAAAATTAATAATATAAAAGATGTCAATATTTTAATTAAAAATTCAAAATTAAATTTTGGTAAAATTCTAGTATTTTTTTGAAACGTTTTATTTTTCTATAAAAATTGAAAAATACATAAATTTTAAAATTTTTCACTTATATCTGTAAAAAAATATCATTATACATTAAATTTACCTACAGTTTAGATATTTCTACTTTATTTAAAAATTATATAATTACTTACATTGGTATCATATATATATATATATTATTTTCTATATAAGTTTATATAAAGGCTTAGATAAATTATTTCAAAAATGTGATTTTCATTATGTTTCACACATTAATACTAAAATATATTTCAATTAATTATAAAAATATAATTATATTAAATTATATTAGTTTCTTTATTTAAAAAATAATATTTACACTATAGTGATTTTTTTCAAAATAAGTTAATTTTTTAATGAATAATAAATAAATATATTTTTTTGGAATACATTATCATTTTTAATATCTCCAAATAACTAATATGATATTAATTTTCATTAAAATTATGGAAATAATATATTTTAATTTTATAGTAAATTTTATTTAAATTACATTAAAATATATAAATTAGAATTTGCTACATAATAAATATGAAATTCATTTTCACTACCGACAAAATTCGTACACAACACTAGAAAAATAAAATATTGTTCATTATTGATATTAAATGAGTTAGTAGAATTATTTTGACATATTTTCTAATAATAGTACAACATTATGAATTATTCTATAGTAAATATTCTGTTATTGGATTAATATTACATGTGACTTTTCCGAATTCTTGTTCAATGCTTTTCAAAATGATAATGAATTCAAAATAATAGGTTGAATAAATGTTAAATAATGATTTGGAAGTAAAAAAATTATGAATATAAATATTTATATTCAAATTTATTATATTATTTTTAATATTTTAATTATTTTTAATTTTTATGTCTTAAATAAATAAGATAAATACTTACACAACAAAATCATTAATTGTGTGATGGTTATAAAAAAATAATTTAAATGAATTTATTAAAATTTAAATAAAATATAGATTGGGTGATTAATTTTCAACATGAATTTTATAGATTAATAAAATATATTAGGGATTTTTGCAAAGGTATATATTTTAATTCTATTATTATTATGATTACATAAATGTAAAACAGATAGTGTGGCTTAAAAATTCACATAAATGATATTTTATGTCAAATTATATCATATTAAATTATTTTAAATAAAAATAAATAATTGATGATGTAAATTAGGAACATAAATGGTTTACATTATTATATATTCTCCATTTATGATCAAACAGTCACCTCTTCAGAAAAATTGAAAAACATTAATTTTGAAAATTTATTTACCATGTTTATGGTTAAAATTGGATAACGAAGATGTTAAACCAATTTATAATTCCAAAAATGATATATAAACCAATAAAATTATGAAGTTATGATTATATTACTCCTATATAATGATTATATTTTGGTCAAGGTTAATTTTTAACTATTTTACAAGAGTTATGAACATATTATATTCCAATATGTCATGTTTTTACAAAGAAATCACTAATAATATTTTATAATGATAAAATATCTTATAAAATGATTTATAAATCATAAAAATAATGTAATCAGAAAATTGAATGGTATATGGTTTAAAATTTATAATGTTGATCATTTAAATGTCATTCTACCTTTTATACTAATTTTCTTAGCCCATAAATAGTAATAAACATTGATATATCTATAAATACAAAAAGGAATAATGAGGATTGATGCATAGATATAATGGTGAAAACATCACCTAAACTATAAAAAAATTTACTGTATTAGTGTATTTAGATTCATAGTAACCCTATTTTAAAAATACATGAATTAATATTTACTTGAAAATGATTCTAAATTTATTTTAATGAATTTTTTTTAAATTCCATGAATTCTCAAACCATCAATTATACAAGAGAACCCCATATCCTCTCTTATCGACACATCTAGATCCATTTATTTCATCTAATTATTGATGAAATATTTTCAAACAATGCCTACCCATGTTCTAGATGTCTTATTTTTCTAAAAATTCCAACCATCAAGGGATGAATGTGTAAAAAAAGGGATTCTCATTGAATAATAGTTATTTATTTTAACAGAATATTAGATTCATTTTATTCTGGTGGACTGCCGAATCATGAATCGTTGAAATTTGATATCCATAATCATTTTTCACAACTGGTAATAATGATGGATTATATATATATATTATATTAAGAAAATAATGTTCAATATAATAATATAATATACAATTTATTTCTTAAACATTCTATTCATCTAATAATGATAAAAATTTTCATCTGTATGTGTGTTTTAATACCTCTATGAACCGATGTCACTAATTTTTCATCAATACATTACATGGATTAGATATATAAATCAATTAAATATATAATATTATATGATAATCTATCTTAAAATATAAAACATAATTACCAAATTCTCATCATGATTTATTTAATAAAGAAATGTTACTTTTGCGTATGTATAACATGTTATCTCCATGACTATAATAGAATTCATTTTTTTAATCATCTTTAATTTTTCAATTAATAATTATAAATAATTTATCGAAATGATAATTATTAATAATTAATTACCATAGATAATATGAAATAAAATAAATCATATACTAGAGTCAAAAAACCAATGTATTTTTTGTACATATGATTTGAATATCGTCAAAAAATCTGACATAATCAAAATAGATTTCGTAATTCTATATGAAGTACTTATATCCAAAATAATGTCATTAATAAAGGTGAATAAATTAATTTAAAAAATACATTTTTAATTTTAATTTATTATTCAGTCAGAAAAAGAACATCTCTGGTGAGTTATACACAAGGAATCAAATATATTACCGTATTAGACAATTTTAAATATTTTAAATATTTATTTGCAAATATTTTTATTTAATTTTCATATTATTAAAATTAAATTAAATATTTATTTATATTCAAATTAAATTAATTATAATTGAAATTTTATTTCTCTATTTAATTTCATTAAATTGTCATCAAAATAAATATTTTTATTGAACATACCATAAAGTATTTTTCACGTTCATTACAAAAAGAAAATAATTTTTTTCATTTTATGATATACGATTCCAATATGATTTCCAACCACTAACACCGTTATTTTATATTTGAATTAAATTATATTAATCCATGTTTTCATAAAAAAAATACCACCCCTCCCAATGTTCATGGTAAATTGGTTTAAAAAATATATTTTAAAATGTAAGGTATTTTTGATATCTAAAATTGATCTAAAAATGGATTCACAATAGTTTTTGAGGTATTTATAATGAATCATTGATTGATTAAAATTATTTATTCATCTTTTATTCAATGAACAATATTAATATTGTGTGAGCATAATTTATCTCTCCAATTATTATTTTTAATTATTATGTTTTTCATATAAATATATAATATGTTAACCATAGTATTTAATCTAATTCGACGGGTAACGATATTGATTCTTCTAATGGTTTAATAAATATATTGTTTTATGGATTATACAAGATATTTATATTAACTAAAATAAGTTTTTAAGGATATATTATGATTTAAAATGGTTAAATAATGACCCTTTTTTACAGAAATATTATGCTCCTTCATTGTAAAAAGGTTTCATTTTAGAAAGTATTGGTCAAGGCATATCATATTTTCTTTGAATCCAAAATGATTATGATTAAAAAATTGTTCATTCTTATAATGTTTTCTATGAAATAATTTTGTCATGAAATCTAATCTCATATGAAATAATTAGATTATATGTTGTCAATGTATATACTATAACAGGAAAACTATATTTAGTGATATAATAATAAGAAAATGGTAAAACTTGTTTCATTATTATTTTATTATATCCATCACTAAAATTTTTATTACCATAACACATTTATAAATTTTTTTACTGGAATGTAAATATAAATATAATTGAAGAATAATAAAATTGAAAAAAAAATATTTATCAAGAAACTAAGCATCTTTTTATTTTTTTATACATTAGGAAAAATAAATAATAACAACAAAATTTCATCTTTTTGTGTATGATTTAATTTTAATTTTGTTTTTAACTAAATAAATAAATGTATAAACAAAAAAATCTACATAAAAATAAAATATTAATTCATGTTGGAAAATAAATTTGTAGATAAGATAAGGATGAGGTTATTAATGATAACATTAGAAACATGTTCGACTGATAAGGGGGACATAGTTAGTGTTTATTTTAATTTTTTTTCCCATGTGATCATTGTGTTTTTGAAACTAAAATGATATTATTTATGACTGAAAATGGAATATTTTTCATTAATGATATAAAAAGAATATGGTAAATAAATTTCTTAATATTTTGGATTAAAATTATTGGGATTGATGTGTTGTCCAAAAAAGCTCAATGAAAACATGATCATTAAAAATATTAAGGGGGAAAAGATCAGAAAATGAGTCCTTATTAATGATTATGTGAAGCATTTGTAGTTTTTTTAGTGCTAGTTTTAGAGTACATGTAATCCTATAAGGGTTATACAATAGATCGTATTGACTAAGGTATGAAATAAAAAGAATCATATACTCATGAATAAATCAAGATACCATGTTAGTTCAATCACATAATGAATTTTATTTTATAAAATATTGATATATATTATTATCACAATTTCAAGATGCATGATTTTTATAATGCATATCATTTATCATTTACGTCATAGGTGGTTATGCGATAATTGGAAGGAGTGAATCATAATTTCGATTAAATTTATTGTTGAAGGAAGTATGAATAAGTGGTAAACAATATTCATGATGTCTGAGGACTAATGACTTTTCCATGTTTTTTATAGAAAAGTCAATGTTTTGGGTCTATAAATTATCATACGCCTCTTAATTATTTATTTTAGGAATCTAAAATTTATAAATTATTCATTACTGATATTTACAAATTATAGCACATGATTGAGATGATGTGAAGTGGTAAATTGTCCGGGAAACATGATCTTTGATTAGTGAATTTTATCTAGTGAATGAACTAAGAGCCCAATATTTTGTGACTAGTTTCACACACGTAGGCCCTCATAATCAAGGTTATGTGACATTAGAAACAAAGAGGATTTATGAACCATGTGGTGTGCACATGGGTTTATGTGACCAGAGTTTTGTTATAGAATAATTTTAGTTCAGTTTATTCATCAATGGATGTGGTGCATATAATAATAAAAAAACTAATATTGGAGTGAATATGATATATTTGAAATCACTATTTTATGAATATATAATTAATTTAGAAAATAAATTGAACAATTTTGTAGTTAATGTCTAATTATTATTAGGGAAAAAGAAAAATAATTCTACATATTTAATAATTACCAAAGGTATTTAAATTAATTTTTTACTTTATCAATATAGTGAGTGTAAGTGAAGATGTGGGATTGGATATTTGGGGAGGAGTGACCAAACCCTGAACATTATAATATCATTGTTCCAATTATGGAGTGGTGACATCAAAAAAAATATAATCTACTGAAACAAATAATATAATGTTCATTTTGGGAAAATCAACACATTATTGGAAATTTCTCCTTAAAAATATATTTTTTTCGGTATCCATGAAAATTTTGTTGTGTTTTTAATTTTTTTCAATAAATTTGTATTCTTTAGTCAATATCTTGATCAAACTGGTTTAATTAGTTACTATAATTTCAGAGGTGATATAATTTTTTTTGAAATAAAATATTTACACCATGACTCACCCCTCTAATCTATGGATATATAATGTTTCATTATAAAAAACATAAATTACTAGAGAAGTATAAAATAAATTATTTTAATGACATAATGAACAAAAATTTTATCGAAATAGGAATTTTAACATATACATTTTCAATTTGAATGGGATATTAAAACAGTGGAACTCACATCATTGGTAACATCTAGATAAAAAGTCTTTGAACTAAATAATTGGATATAGTTTTTTTATTTTCCTAGATTTAATGAAAAATTTAATAATAAATCATCTAATGGAATAATATAAACCACATCAAAAATAAAGTGCTGACTATAAAACATTTTCAATATATGGAAGTTGAGATGAAAAACCAATACATCATGCCAATAATTGATTGTTTCATGTGCCTAAAATTTTAAATAAATTAAATTATATTATAAAATAAAAATAAAGAATCATTTTCTATTCTGTTTCATTTATTTAAATGTATAATTTTCATTAAATATATTTTAATTGTTATATTATTTATTCTCTCTTCATATACACGGTAATGTATCATCAATTCCCCAAAAACGGTTTTCGTATGTTAAATTAGGTCAAATTAGTTATTAAATAGTTTTATAATATATATAATTTTCTTTATATATTTTCATTATCATTCGAGTAGAACAAATGTCATATAGTTTAAAACGATTTCAAAGTAGTATTAAAGTTACAAAAGCTTCAAAATATACACATTTAAAGTATTTCATATTCCCAATAACCATTATTTAATAATAGTATTTTGAAAATGAATAAAGTATATTTACATTATATTCAAATATTCTTATGGAAACTATTTTTTATTATATTCAATATAAGATCCTTACATTTATGGTAGTTATGAAATATGAAACACATCGTCGATGGAGGAAACACTCCCTACATTACACGGGTGACATTTTCATTATTCAATAAAGGGGGTGGAGAGAAGTAATGGATATTGCATTAATATTACATAATTTTAATATATTTATTATAATGATCTAGAAATATTTTTTTTGTAATATAATTTTCGGTAAAATAATAATTAATAATGGAATACTTTTCAAAATATGTGATTAAAAATTGTTACCTTACATTATGGGAAAACTCCATTTAAAACTATATTAAGCCTTTAAAATGTGGTCTTTAGATGATCCTATAACTTTTTTATGTAAAATAGAGTTTTTGGACATATTTTTGTCGATTTTTATTAAAAAAGAAGATAATATTTTGAGGGTAAGTGATGAGGTGGAGTAATCTTTTTAAAGGTGAGAGGGGTTGAGTTATTTTAAAATATTCTTAATATTATGAAGAGGTTAATTAAAATTGGTACATTGATCCAAGATTTATAATTATTAGGGAAATTTATTTTTAATATTATGTTATACATCAGATGTAAATTCAGATGTATGATTTAATGATAATATATTCTATTACCACTTAGATTGACTGATTTCTATATCATTTTACCATTATTGTGGTAACTCAATTTCTCAAAATCGTTGATTATTTATAAGGAATAAAATTGAATTTGATTCACCTGATTAATTTAAATTTAGAGATTAAAATTTTATATCACATTTAATCCAATTAAATATCTAGATATGGTAAAATTATATTTTAAATGAAAAATAATTTATAAAAAACCAGTTTTTAAAGAAATAAAACATTATAAAATATATATTTTTTAAGTCATTTTTAAACTAAATTAAACATTAAATTAGAGTTTTTATATTTTAAATAATTATATAAAATTTTTAATATTCATTGGATAAAAATGATCAGTATAAATTATTAATAAAACAATAAAAAGATATAGAAAAATACAATTCCTTAAAAATAAACCATTTCCAATTAAATAAATATATATTAATTTCTAACAAATTTATAATCATTTGATGATTTATTATTCATTAAATTATTTATAAATTATTTTTAATATTAAAATTAATGGTTTATCAGCATTTTCACATGTGCTGTAAAAATATTTTGCATTTTAACTAAGTGTAACAAAGAGAGATAACTTGGTAAGCTCTCTTAATAATGCATAATACCAATCACTCCATATTACAATTTACATTATTATATTTTCAGTATTTCATATTTTATAAAAAAATTGCAGTGGGTGGGTAAAAATTCTTATATTATATATAAGTAAAAGTAATAAAAATGAATTAAACACCAAATGATTTTAATGAAAAATAGTTATTGTCTATCTGTGTTCATATCAATGATGATATTTTCCAACAAAAAAATTAAATCTAATTAATTTATCTAATATTGATATATATAATATCAGTCAAAACTCTATCGTTGGAATTTTTATTCTCCCATATTAACCCTCTACATGTGATATAATATCCCTCTCACCATCAACACAATTAAACACTAAACCTCTCCATATAATGTTATATTGAAAAATGAGTGGAATAATGATTAATATAATTCAAAAAAAATTAATTAAATCAAAATAACCCCTTAACCTTAATAAATTATACTATTATTGATATTCTGATAGTTGAATAAATATAAATTCCAATGTTCCCAAACTAAATAATACAATGTTATTAACCTTCCAATAAAATCCAAACTTTTTTGGGTATTATCACAGTGTTAAAAAACCATTCTAAAAATTAAAATATATTTTAATGATTGGATGATAAAAAATTATTATATACATATAATATATACAAAAATTAAATTATCATGAAGTCTATATAAATACTTAAAAGGAAAAACCCTTTTGAAATAAAATGACAGTGCACATTTATAGGCATGCGGGTGGATCTTTTGTGCTCCAATTTAGACAATATTAATATCACATATAGTTAAAAGAGTGATCTATAAAATTCCATAAATTGTTATTATATAAATTATTATTGACTTATTTATTTGATATCCACATTTAAAAATTTCTCTTCAATTACAATATTCCATTCAATTTATGATATAATAACATTAGTAAAATTTTCTCTCATGAATGGTATTTGAATTCCAATATGACAATATCCCATTTATTTATGGACTTGAAGATGGTCAAATTTAGTGTGAAAAATGATGAAAAAAATTCACTTCATCCTATCACCTATATTAATGTAAAATTTCATCTCATTTAAACAAAAATGATGTGATATGTGCTATTATATCGAAAATTCATCTAAAATATACATTCATTCAATGTCAATAATTATTAGCCATATTTGGTCCTCCTATTGATTGATTAATATCATTGCTCAATTGGATAAAATATATCCATTAAATAAATAATAAAAAATATATTTCACAATATGGATTTTTATAGAATAAGTAATGGATGAAATATAGAAAAATTAATAAAACATAAAATTGAAAAAATTATACTAATTTTAAAATTATGATTAAATCATTATTAAAACCTAATATCAATAAAATAATCTATAAAATATTTATTTGGTTGGAATAATGTATTTTATTCAAAAATATATGTAATAAAAATTCGGAAAATGAAATTTTTTTTTAAAAAATATGCATAAAAATGTGTTTTTAAGTGAAAATTTTTTCATTGATAATGAATAATTCAATTATAAATAATTATAAATAATCTATCATTTAAGGAAAAAAATTTAATTTTTTACTTATCATTGATATAATATAACTTATAAATTTTACTAAAATAACTCAATAATAATAATAACATGAAACACACAAATATATACATTTAATCAAATTGTTTAATTGTATATTTGTTCATTATTTATCAAATATTAATTAAAATATTTTAATTGCTTTTACTAAAAATTAAACATTTAAAACATAAAATATTTCTACATTCAATCTCAATGTTTTTATATCTTACAACAATGTTTATCTTCATTTATTTATTATGGTAAATTTTCAATCACATATATAATCTTATATATATCACGAAGATCATTCAACATATTCACATGTTTCATCATTAATATACCTATAATAGTTTTCCATATTATCCATCCCTATCCATTTTTGATTAGGATGATCTTCTTCATAAAATATCACTATTGTAATGATTAGTTGTTCATATTCTTTTTATATACCATCATATTTAATTGACATATACTTTTAATAATGATGTTTCTTATTATATTCTCATAATGTATAATTATATTAAATTAAAACTTAATTAAATATATTTTACTTTTTTATTATGGAGTTTCATGGGAAATGTTTTTTAAAACCATGTATCTATGTTAATGGAAACTTTTAACCAAATAATAGAGTTTTAAAATCTACCACTATAAACAAAATGATTCCTCATCATATTAATTTTATAATGACTAAGTAAAATTGATAATGTATCCATAAGTAATAGATGACTCATTATATAATTTTTATATTGATATCAACCATAGAAACGTGGGTAAGACTAGGATACTATTACTATTATAAATTATTTCTATGACCCAATATTGATTTTCACCCAAATCTTTTGAGTATAATATCCCAATGATTGGAAATACCCCACCGTATAACTAATGTGATTTACATTATAATTCAATTGTTAATATGGAACCATTATATTATTATCTTTTATATGATATGTGAAATGTTAATTCCTTATCAAGAATAATAATTTGGAATCTTGGTGTAAATATACAATATAATCCTCACTTCAACTTAAGATATAATAATTATATTTGAACAAAACATAATAACACAAATTAATTTTGGAGATTAAATATAGGTTTGATTATCACATAAAGATTTCTAACGGAATATTCTATATCTAATCAATTATTCTACTAGAAACATTGTAGAAACATTAAGTGTGAATAACTTAAAAAATGATAATTTTTTATTGAATAGATTAGGATTTTAACTTAAACCACATCATTTTCATGTCCAAATTTATAAAATGTGATTTTATTATACTTAACACCATTAATTTTCATAGGAGGTTGCTGAGATTGATTATCACCATTAACCATTAGTATATACAATTTTTTAGATAAATTCAATAATATATAAAATTGATGCATTATAGTGAGGTTGGTGAATTATATTACTTGTTACGTTAACTCTTTATAACCATTCTACATTTATGTACTTGATTAACTACTCTTACACATATATATCATTTAAATATTCTTGTGTGATATATTTCCAAATGATTAATCCCATGTTTTGAACATGTGTGGGAATTGACATTCATTCCGCCATTAATTTTTTACATTTAAATTTAAAAAAAATCATAATCATTTTGTTTGTACTTAATTCTTAACAAATTTTAGTGTCTCAAATTTTAATTTCACATTGAAGTGGCCATAGATCAATTTCCCAATTTCTATAATGACCCTTTATTTAAAATAAATTTCGAGGGATTGTTTTTAATCCACTTATAACGCAATTGTTTTTTTTACAGTCAATGATAAAGAAATAAGTATACTATAAAATTATTGTAAATTTTTATCTAAATGGATTCTACTTAATTTTTCTTTAATAGTGACAATTAATTTTATATTCAATGTAATTGAATTTATAATGAACAAAAAATGAATGTAAATTGAAACGATTATATATAAGATTATTTAAATTGGAGTAAGTTCTAGTTTAAATATTTCACAATCCCACACTACCTGTTATATATATTCGATGACAGATTGGAATATATCCTTTCAGTTACCTACTAGGGCTTACTCTCTCACCCTATTTGGGTGATTTTTTTGTTCCCAAAACAAATATGTTATTGTAGATGTTAAAAAGTGTAAGAACCTTTCTATTGGTACATGATATTTTCATTTGGAGCAAGATAGAAAGGGACCAAGCTAGGGATTTCGATCCTTCTAAGTTTCTTTGCCTCATTATGTTATTTGGAACTTATATTATGTATTCCTGAATTGTAACCTGTTTTTGTTGTTTTCTATAACATATGACATGGAGAATCATAATTTTTTAGCAATAAAACATTATTTTGTATAATATCATTTTTCCATCAATTAATCATATTGTATGGAATTACTTCTTTTGTTATTTGACTATTATTTTATTCCACTATGTTACACTCTAATAATAAGGGTATAGTTTCCCCACTATCTCACCCAGACCCTCACTACTAGTCAGAAGCCTCTTACCTTTAGGGAAATGTGCTTGAGGCCATGTGGACAACCAAGTATGGGGAACCTTTGAGTGTAATCCAGATCTACAACGTTACAATAAGTATCTTGTTAACTACTAATTTTAACTCATAGAACTACACATAATGTAATAATTAGACATTACATGTATTCTACATGTCTTTTATGTTCCTCATATAGGAAAAGGTTTATTTATGTTACAGTTACATAAATGTGACTGAATATTCCCAATTTCTTATTCTAGTATATATCATTTTAATTCAATAGTAAATTTAAAAATCACATAGATCGATACTCACCGTGTACAAATTTATTTTAAATATTTTTTTAATAGTAATAATGATGGATTTATCCAAGTATATTTATATGGAAGATTACAATACATGAATTAATTAATGAATTAATTAATTAATGTGATTTATCTAATGAAATAATGAATATAAATAAATTTTCTCTATTTTTATTGAACACATAACATTACATTGGTATATGACCTTGAGCATGATTAAATAATGTATGTTTTGAGTTCTTGATTAATTAAAATATTATTTAATTGAATTTTTATATAGGAAGGTAGTTATTAAATTGAATATAATTTCATGAAATTCATCAATTACCCCTTTATTTTGAATATGTCATCATGATCATGATATTATTTATTTAACCATGTGCCTATATTTTCCATAACATATGCATTAGTTTATAAATATAAATTATGGATCTCTAAGGAGTACTAAAAACATAAATACTGATATGAGATTGAAAAAACAACAAGATACCATAGATCAACATGGAATGCTACAACTTGAACCATGTTTGGTTTTGACTGTTTTTCTAATTGGATCAATGGTTAGTTTCCCATGAACTTGATAAACTAAACAATATTAATTATCAAGATCCAACAACCTATAATAAATTTATTTTTATTTAATTCCTAGTTAACTTTTTTTATAATATTAATTTATATATATGATCATGTAATGAAAATGTATTAAATATTATGCCTGATAGAATAAAATATATAGGTTATGGATAAATTATTTATTCATAATATTATTATTTATTCATGTAAAATCCACATAATTTAAAAATCATTCTAAAAGGATTTAAAAAAATAATTGATTTACCAAAATGAAATCATAAATCCACATTGAAATGATTATATTTTTATTTTGTTCGATTACTTCTGTAAAAATACCCCAATATTCATATCAAATATTTTTCCTCTACTAATGTGCATTCAATTATAAAATAATATTAAAAAATGTTTTTGTTTAAATTTACTCTGTTATCCTTGAGGTTCGATCAAATCATGAAACATGGAGAAACTAAGTTGAATGTGATTGGTATGTATATTTTTTGGATTTAATTATTGGGGAGTCCACTCCTCATATCAAGGAATATCATATTAAGGCAGTTAGTATGGTTTTCTAACTAAATAACTTTGATTATTATTCCATACCCCAATTTGGGATATGAAAATGGAAATATATATCATTTAAACTGGAATAAATATTTGATGGGATATATTATATTAATTATTAAGCACTATTGGGTTTTAATAAAAAATTGGAGACTAATAAATAATATTTGTTAGGATCCATTTTGGTACAGAAAATAATGTAATAAAATCTTTTATTAATATATTATAATAAAAGGGAAGAGAAAATCGATATATGATATGATCATTTATATAAAAATACCCAACACTCACTAACAAAAATTTTATAGATATATAAATGTTTTTATATAATGTACTACTATATAAAAAAATTACTATTTTTTAGATTCTGTTATTGTTATTCAACCTCCTCCCCGACCTAAAATAGGAGAAAATTATGTTTACCAATGATTCATATGGGATAATTATATATTAGTTTTTAATTATATCATCATTTTCTGAAGACTTGACTGAATGTCCTGAAGGCCTTCTATTTTACTTATTTTCTGTTAAATCCCATTTAAAGGGATTATGGGGAACACATTAAAGGCCCGTACGATTAGGAATTACATTTCCCGTATGCTTGGATACATTACATGACTCGTAGGTCTTAATGAAATCATACAGACTATGAATAATTGAAACTACTCCTCCCCAGCATCTACATCGTCATCAGCTTTACACATTTTCATGACTTTTCAGTTAGCATTTCCATGTGCAGGGGTTCATAGGCGTGGTACCAATGGAAAATGACATACCCTCTCATTCTTCTCATGTTCATTTATCCCTGCTCTGGTGGATGTGCCCAACTCTTTCCTCCTATGGAGTGGTTACTTGTAGAATAGGTCTGTGGAACTGCAAATCAGGAGGCCCTGAGGGCCATGAGGTGGTTCGAAATCCTTACTGTCCTAAAGGGCTTGGGTGGCCCGAAGGCCTTAAGAACTCCCAGCCCAAACCGGTGGCCCAAAGTGAATAGTTTTGGATGCTACAGTACCGAACAGTAACTACTAGAGTGCCTGCTACAGTAACTCCTACAGTACTTCTATAGTGCCTACTAAAGTAATTTTACGGTACCCCGAAAATTATACCACCATCTGGTTTTGAACCTTGGTCTCATGGATTCACATAGAGAGTCCTCCCCAACTAGGTTTAGGATCATTTGCATTTTTCGTTAGATATGATGGTAAAATAAATTATTCTTAAATTATATTAATTTTTATTAATGAATATTAAATAGAGAGGGATATTCTTAAGGATTATTAGATAGTCACAACACATTACCTATATAAGCTATGAGATATGAACAAAAATATGGAAAATTCTATATAAATACTAGAGGTTATTTATATATTAGATATGTTAAGATACCATGTGGAAAAAAATTATAGTCACATATTATCATTTTTAACTCCAATGTTCTCTATATTATTAAAGAATAAAAATATTAACATTACAAATAAACATCTCAACAATATTATAACTATGATTCTCCTTGAATACACAATTAAAGAAATATTGTTTCTCAACCATTATAAAGAAAAAATTGAAAGGTCCGGTTAATATATCGATGACCAGTGTAAATTCAATTTTTCCTTTACAAATTATTTTAAAGAGAAATATTTTTTAAATATATGTTAGTTGAAATAATGTTTAATTAATTTCATATTACAAAAAACGTCACCATTTTCTAAATATGAATGATTATATTGTGAAGCTGGTAAAATAATCTACTACAATCATAATCATTATTGAATATGATGATTTTGTTTGAATGTATAGTTATTAAACAAAATATTAAAATATCATACATATATTGAACTATGATAAACATTAATGTTAAGAAAACATAATAATAATTAAGGTGAAATATGTAAAATATGAAAAAATTTCGTTCCTATATCCACTTATAGGTGGATAAAATATCTTTACTAGGCATATTGTTTTTTGGTAAAATATTATTTTCTATTATATGATAAAAAAAGTATCTTTTTCATCATTAGATATAAGGATAAATTTTTTCATTTTAAAATTAATGTTTATATATTATATTTTTTATGATTATTCTATGTTTATTAAAACTACTAGTAGTAGTATAAAACAGTCTTATATAATTTATCGGATTTAGAGAAATATATAATTAGAATTAGAAGAAATATTTTAGATTTTCGATTGAGTTTAGATTGAAAATATGAACAATAATAATGGAAGATTTTAGTTAAAATTTACATACAAGGAAGATTAAATATTTTTAAATTCTATATATTGTAATTTAATAAAGAAATAATTCATAAAAAAAGGGAATGAAATCATATGGCATTACAAGAACCACAAAAAACAAATCTGGGAAACCAAATCCAACAAAAATTCATCCAGAATGGTAACACCATCAAAAAAATTAAATTGATGTCTAATGACACCAACAATTTCATGGCTCATCAACCCATGTAAATTACTTTAATCCACCATATAATAGAGGATAAAGACCCAACAAGGTATCAGGTACAACCATCATTCCCACCATACCATGACGACACCATCATATCTAAATCCATTACTTCTCAATTCCACCATCTACCGGAATTGACATTGAGCTCATCATTTTTCCCTTCAATGTCAAATACTTTCTTTCAAAGGTTACTAAAAAAGGTTGTTTTGATCCACCATGTTATCACTTACAGTTTCAGTGATCATGTTATTTTATTTGAAGACCATGATTGGATACATATAGTTGGATTTTTCCTATGGATCCATCATTAAAATGATTGTACAATTAGAGTGGCCACCCAAATAATCGATTAATAAATTATTCTAATTGTAGATAATTTCGATTTATATAATTTAATAATAACTTATATATAAAAAATCACCTTTATAATTCTTTTGGAACTTCTAATATCCTATTTTAATTATTTAATTAATTATTCTTATGAAAAACTGTTATTTCCATGGACCAAAAAACTTATGCTATAAAGTGGATCTAAGTCTCCATTATAAGGAATTATTTTGATAATTATATATATAATATGACCTGTTATAGATCTCAACATATATTTATTATTTTATTAATTATAATTTTTCATATTATGATATAGAGAGTGATTTATTGTTGTATGGATTAATCATAGATATAATATCGATGTAATTAGACTACATTGGGATTTTTTCTTATAAATACTACTACATATAATAAATTAGTAAATTTGATCAGGGGAGTTCATTCTACCAATGATTATTAAAGTCTGTCAATGGTATGTAGTAGAAATTTATTTCTTGGGAGGTGCACATGAAGTGTTCTAGGACCCATGTTCTATATAATACATGAACCAGGTAGTGTGGACGATAAAACGTGGTATCCAAACCCTTATTATTTTGTAAAACTATATTGGAAATGTTTTTTGATAATGGATACATTCTAATATTTTCATTCTAAAAATTAATTCTCATAAGTAACGCATATATGTGGAAATCCTATATTTCCAATGAATGGAATATCAGTCCTTGTTTTTAAATAATATGGATATATAGATAACATGAATATGTTCCTTGATATAGAGATTTCATATTCACTCTTTCTTTGTGGTTGAAATAGGTTTTTCATTCAAAAATTATATTTAGAATTTACAATTTACATGATATTAAAAATCTCTTATGTAATTTATGAAATGATTACAAGATGTTTTTTGTTGATTAAAGTAAAAATAATAAAATTTCGACATTTATATTTATAAATTATTATTTAAATATACCTAAATAAAACAATGTTAACTGTTAATTATTTATCATACATGAATAATTTTATTGTAACATACCATTCCAAATTTGTGATGTCATAAAATATAGATTACACTCTTCTAAACAGATATATTGGATAAATGTCCTCATATACACTTCCTTATATTCTAGATAATACTAACATGGAGAAACATCTTATAGTGTTTCCATGGGGAGACTATAAACACATATTAGAGTGAAATAACATTTGGAAAATAATGAAACATATAAAAAATTTAAATAAATAAATGGAAATATACAATCAGCCCTGAGACTCACCCATTAAATTTTGTAGTCTCTATCTGAGAAATCATTTAAAATATTATAACATTAAGCCTTTAACCAACATGAAGAAGTGTAGGGTGAAATCTTAATGGGTACCTAAGTTCCATTTATACCAAATAAGGATGTTGGAATAACATAGTACAGAACCACCAATGAAGTCTCATAAATGTAATTTTGTGAATGAAAAAGTTATATGATCATATTATTATAATTATATAGAATATTATATAAAATATTTATCATTGTTATTTAGGTTCTATAGCGACACCTATGGTTATCCAATCATGATATGACCTATTTTGGATGCCTATAAATATAATATGTCATTGCTTTTAGAGAAAATATGATAAAATATCTTTAGAAACACATATAACAGCTATCACAACAGTTGGGTACATGGAGATATCTTATCTATCCATATATAAACTAACAATATTCATCATCTAAATGTGTATCCTTCATAAACATATAGTAGTTGGATCATTGATATATCCTAGAATGTATCATACTTTTCAATTTGATTTGTATCATCATCATGTCATAGGCTGTATTCTATAAATCCTAATAGTATAAATTATAAACACAAAATACTAGTAAATTTCATATATATCTATTTTAAAAAACCTATTCTGAAGTGTACTCTTATATTAATATCAAATGTTAATTGTAATTACCATTGGATGGTTAAATTAACAGACCCATCACAAAATCACATGGTTGGACTTTATGGTGAAAAACCATGAATGTCACCACAACCATATTAGGCTCACTAAATAATTCTCTTACTTTAAATGGTGAAATTAGATGTTCACAAAACCAACTACAGTACACTGACACACTCTTTGATTAACATAATACAAGGGAACCCACCATGTTCCTTTATGTATCATCATAATCTAGACAGCCTAAGCATGATCATCCTTAAAATTTTATTCTCTCTACCCTAACCCATCAATCATTGGAAAACATACCCTAATATCAAAATAATCACTCCACATACTGACATTATGCATAGTAAATTTCATTTAAGTATGACATTAGTGTGATTAAAAAAATCTCATCTCAATCCCCCTGATATCTAAATCAATTTACTATAAAAATGAAAAAAATACCTAGAAGGCATACTCTCCTAGGTTCTCATATAGAAATAGTGGGAACAACCCCCCCCCCCCAGCCCACACACCAAATTGTCTAGACAATATATTTATGGAATCTTAAGACTCCCATTTCTAACCAACAATAATCATATAATTCCTGAAATCTCCAAATTAATGAGTATTATAAGGGATAATAAACTAGGGGCCACTAAATTCCTTCAAATAATTTTATTAATACACATATTTATCCATATATATTTTGGAAGATAATTTTCATTGAATATATTGAACATCATTGTATAGAAAATTAATCTACTACACTAGGGTCTATTGTGGATAATGAAACATTTTTCTAATCATATAATTTTTTTTGAATAGAAAATCATCTAAATAAATGGTCAATCAATCACAATGAAAATAATTTATGTTTAATACATATGAAAAAATACATAAATAATTGGGAAACACATAGGTATAGCCTACCTAATACACATAGTCATTCCCTTTAATCATTACCCAATAAATGTTTTCTTGGACTATATAATCCTTGTATCACCTACTGAGGTCAAAATTCATGCTAAAAAAACCAATAAAATTTATATTAATAATCATGATTAATAAAATAATATAATTTAAATATAAATATTACTGATAATCTAATTAATCAATAAGAACTCATTGAAACCTTTAGAAAACTTTTCTTTGACACTCCTAACATGCACCAAATCCTAAGATAGAAAATGTCCATGACAGTCATAATAAATTCACCTAAAATTATTATAAAATTTATTAAAATTTCCTTGGAAAATAAATATGGTTATATACCATCAATGAACTAGTGTGAAACAATATTTTCACATCATAATGGGATGTCTTATATCTAATCTGTTAAAACCCCCATAATATATTACTATTTTTTCTAGTATCTGATAGAAATTATCACAATAGACCTTATCAAAACTACTAACATAAACAAGGGAATACAGATTTTAATTAGGGGAAAATAAGTGGATAATATCACCTTGAAATAATAAATAATCAAAATGAAATCCAAAATAAATATAAAGGGGGTAAAAATTATGATAAAGGAGTTCTAACACATTAATTGACACTATTGTGGGAGGTAACTTTAGGGGAGAGGGGCTGAAAATTTAAAGGGTAAAATGGGTAATATTTCATCATTAATGTAATTTTGGGAACCCACAATGTTTTTGCAATGTTTTTGAAACCATACACCAACTATTAGGCTCACATTGTCTCCATGAAAACCTCTCATAAGGTATTAATATATGTCTGAAAAACCATGTTCCATCCATATTAACCCATCTAGAAATTTCATGTTTTTATGGTTTCATTAAGACACTGTGAAAACAGATTGATAATGTAAATCTATTAAAAAAAATAAAATTTATTTTGTCGCTCAAAACTCTGAACCAAGAACTTATGGTTTTAATCATGCATCAATATATATCCTAATTTCATACATTTAGATACATAAACTCAAAGACTAACAATATGAATATGAATTCATAAACTAAACATTCTATATATTTGAAAATTAAATTTTCCTACGAATTTCATAACCCATAGTGAAGTTATTAATTACAAAATCCCTACTATATAACTTCTCATCCATAATAAATATTATTGTTATATATTTTCTTCATCCTTATCCTTTTGTATTTCTCTATTCCTTGATCAAAGAGAATTTCTCCATCCTTGAATGTTGAGAGGGCCTCTAGTATGATTCTATAAACACAATAACACTAATCCATAAAATTTGAAAGTATAACTCTTCATAATTTATAATACATAGGATTAAATCATTAAAATCAATTCTAGTAATACTCTAAGGTGATATTATTTGATTGATTCTCCTGAAAATGGTTCTCCCCACCATATGTATTTCCTAAAAAATAAAATTCTATACTATGGTGATCCTTACCGTTATAATTTCTTATTGATAATTAAATTTTTTTTGTATAATGACACTGTTGTTTCATTTTAATTCTCACCATGCCCAATTTCATGTAAAATAACTAGGTAGGATATGTATGGGTATCATTTACAAAAAACATTCAGCCTCACCCATTGATGAACTATCTCACCACTTAGGATACGATTACTCTTATAGGACTATTGAAATTATATAAACTCCCACATTGAATTGAAAACACAATACGAAATGTAATTCCATAGTTGTATTCCTGACTAACCATGTATGTAATTGTGCTCCACTTATGAGTACTATGAAATTTTTTTTCTATCTAACCATCTTTTCCCACAAGAAAACCATCCTCAGAGAAATTACACTGCATAGACTATATCCAATACATGTTCACCATCATTCAAATTCATCCTCAAAACTCCAAATATTAGTCATATCACACCAAAAAAGATATTTATATGGTGTTTGATCCTCCCAAACACATGATCTTCTAATTACCACATGTAATTTAAGGACATGTAATTCAATCACATAATCAATCAAAATTACAAAACATCAATCACTAATCAATCTTTAATTGACATGAATTTTTCCCTTAGTATCCAACAAAAATACATTGATAAATATTGTCACAACCTATAAAATCCTATGGAATACACCCCTCTATATGGATTTTTTTTCAACACTCCTATTATGAATCATCGACAAATTATATTACTAGAATACTTTTATTTCTCTAAATCCACATTCACCAACTATAAAACCCAGACATCATATGTCTATAGTGACATCATTATAAAATATGTAAATTTTATAATTTCATTTGAAAATTGGAAAAACATTACCATAAGTGTCACACAAAAACTATCATTCCATGGTTTTTACATGGTATCCCATTAATTCAATTCTCAAATGTGCATCTTGTTTGAATAGTTTTTACAACCACAATCACTTCAAAACCAAATGAGTACATAATTTTTTGAAACCAAATAAAATATATTACATCATTATCCATAGAATCACATGCTGTTAATCATAAGACCAAGTTATTATATCACTGACCATTCTCACATTACATATCAATCTCATCTAAACATAACCATCCATTATACACCTCATAATCAATACCGTTCACCCATGTGAAATTCTATTGTGGGATTACCCATCTCTTCAAGTGTCACTAAAAAGTCATAAGCTTTTATTTTCTCTCTATCCCTCAATAATATGACCATATTGAATTATAAAATGAAATCCCATCAGTAAGAACCCCTAGAATAAAAATCAAGTGATCAATCTTGCCTCAATGATCATTTATTTAAACAAATTAATAATCGCGTGGTTATAATTTTTTAATTGTTCATTGATTTCTATACCCATATTTAATTTACCAATAGAAGGATTTTCTATAATTACACATGGTAAAATAAAACTGAAGTTATTCACATACCATGATTACATGTTCCTAAACATAGACTTGTATTGGTTCTATTATCATTACATCGTATTGAAAAATAAAATATCAATTCTTAGGACTTCAACAATTTTGCTCAAATTTCAATAACGCTTTGGGAAAAGAGGTAAAAATTAAAAAATAATATCAAAATATGGGTATTATCTAATTTATAATGAAATTATTTCTGAATAAGGTAATTAAATGAATCATTTATATACAATGAAAACCATGATACAAGTAGCTCAACGTCTATCTATGAATATATGAAATGACTGACGAAGGCAACTGAAAGGAAAACATTAAGTGCAATTTTTTATTCAATTTCTAAAGATTTTTTCAATATTTTTAAAATTAAAATAAATGTATTTTACTGTTTTATAAAAATATTTTTATATAATAATTTTATAATGGAAATGGGATAAAATATGAAATTTTCTTAATTCTATAATTTTGATCAATTTTAATATGATTCATATTTTTATCATACCATTTAAATTACAAATTCAATTCATGTTATCTAAAATTTTAATGAATACCTTATTTGTGTGATACAACATTCCCTTCAAGATGCAAAGATGAATCTACCATTTTAATGATGAAAATTGTAAAATAATTTGGGATTTTATAATTGTGTACAAATTTATAGATGTTTCTATTATTAGTCCATATCTCCTTATTTGGTAGACAAAATAAGATGAAATATGGAGGGGAGGTACATAGTAAATCGATAAACAACTTTATTGAAGTATTATCATGAATATATATGATTTTAAGGCATTTAGTGCATGGGAACCATGTGATATAGATTATAGAGAGTCTATGTGGAAAAAATAAATTATTTGAATGAAATAGACATTATTATATCTACACACATAAATATAAGAATGAAAATCATAGACTATAAATGGTATTAATAACCTCTTTTTAAATTATTTACATACGAACAGCCAACAACCAAGGGAGATATCTCCTTAAATCAGTATTGATGCACCATTTCTTCCTCCCATATTTATTTGTATTCTTTATTTTTTCCTTAATTTTCTTTTATGTTTTATTTCAATTTGTAATTAAAATATTAATTTAGATTTAAATAAATAAATTAATTTAATTTTTAATATTTTACCACAATATATTTTATTCTTATTTCATAATTTTTAATTTAGTTATTATTATTATTATTATTATATTTCTATTATTATTGTTATTGTCAGTTTTTCATTTTCATTATAATTTTTTTCTGTTTTTGTAATTTAATTCTCTCTATTCATTTTAAAATATGATTATTTTTATTTATTGCATTTATCATATTTTATTTTAATTTAATTACATTTATAAATCTTTATATCATCGAAATTGTTTTCTATTATATTCCTTTATTCACTATCCCCCATTGTTTTTAAGTTGTTATTTCATTCATTACATCTATCTTCTCTTTATCATTAACTCAGTTACACCATTATGATCTTTTACTATTGTAAATAAGTGGGTGACCTCAAGGATTGGACTTGAGAACTTATGGTGTTCTTATGTTTCCTTTAATGATTGTTTTTATGTTTTTTGTAAATTTTAGTACAATACATGGTGAAGTGAATGTCTCTGATTAGATGACTTCTAACAAATGATATAATAAAAAATTTATTTATATTGTTTTATTTAATGACTTTTCCCCCTCTCCATTGGCCAGTTCATCACCCAATACAGATAAAGTAATCAATGGATGAAAAAAAATCAATATATATGGGTTGTTTTATTTTGAACCTCTTATACCAAGTCTTTTCAAAAAAATTGATTAAAGAGGTGTAATTGATAGTGTTTAGGCATTTATAAATTTTAAATACTTCTACATATATGATAGTAGTTAAAAATAATAATATTTCATGATTTTTATTATAAAATAAATAATTTAAATGATTGTTTAATCTAAAACCAAACTCAATTCCATGTAATTTCTTCATCTACATATTCATTTTAGATTTACATCTTTGTATAATTTTATAATTTTGGTTCCCCATATCGTAAATAAATAACCTGAAAAAATTATCATTGCTTTAATTAAATATATATAACAAAAAAATAATATCTTATGTGATTTAGAAGAATAAGTTGAACAAACTAAATGGCCACCCAAGCAAGAAATCCTTAAATTCCATGGTGCTTCATTACAGAAAATAATATATCAGTAGATCATGCCCCACGACTGGCTTGTGTCAATACTAGTATTGTTGCTGGGAATCAAATCAATGATTTCTTCATATTATATCTTTTATAATTTTACAAATATTATTTTATATTATAAAAAAACCAAAAAATATATTTATTGATGTTTTACAATGATAATTTATTTTATTAATGAAACAAAAAATACACTCAATTTAAAGAACTCGTTATTATAGCATTCTGGTCTATAGATGATCGTATTTCAATATGGCCTATATATATTAGGGGAATCTATTTTTGAAAAGATGAGGAATTCAAAAACCTCATCAAGGAAATCATAGATACTCTCATGAAATATATATTTGAAGGATTTCCAAAAGAGAACATTTACTTCTGATAGTATATCTCAAAATTCTATAATGAAGTATCTGAGGCCCATTATAAGTGATCATTGTTTCCTCCAAAAAATAATATTTAGAGGATGCATCATAATATTTATAGTATAATTTGAAAAGAACAGATACTCATGTTTGATATTAAATATCTTAATGAAAAGGTGGTATATCTCCAAGGAGAATAGATAGGATAACTACATAATTCCAAGAATCATCAGAATAACCTCAACCTGATTCTGAACATGAACATTAAGATAATCCACTTTTCAAACCTGAGGTTGAAAAGGAGGAATACATTAGTACATATCCACAGGTGGGAGATCATATAGAACTTGATTTATAGTAGATAGTATGTGTGGAAATACTTGATCATTATATATATATTAAAAAATAATAGATATATTCAATGAAGGAATACACAACCCATGTGATATAATTTGAAGTACACAAGGATGAGCCAGAATACCTTCCTCTATAAACATAGATTCTACTCCATGAGCCAAAAAAACTTAGGAATTTATTAAATTATAATGAATTAATGTATTTTATCTTTTCTCATTTTTATTGCTTTCTAGTATTATTAAAATATAATTGTGTATTGGTAACTCCTTTTTTAATTTTCAAATTCAGAAAATATCTTTTATCCCTTATATGAGGAAGAATAAGATAGTTATTCCCTTATTGAAGAAAACAAAGATCTCCTTGATTACGAAGAAAATACATATTTCGAGCCCCATCATGAAGATATCTAGGACGATCACCCAGATGAAATTAGAAAAGAGGATTTCATTATTAATGTAGATAAATATCTTTTTAAAATTAAAATTTAATTAATACTGAAATACCTATTTTCATCCATTTTTTATTCAATGCACAAAGCCTCAAAAATGATATAACATAAATAGAAGAAGGTGGATTCACATGTATAATCCAAAAAGGAGGATTCTCCCTACATAATCCCAACCCATCCATGTCTGTTTTACCTCATGAATATATAAGATGTGTGTACTCTATCCATGGATCATTCCTCACCCAAAATGATAAAAAAATCTGGGATTATCAAATTGTGTTGGATAAAATCAATGATGATTCATCCGTAATCTGATTTTGAATAATAGCTGATACTTCCCTCTAGGGGTAGTAAAAATAAATGTTTCACATGGATGATTATTACCAGACTTATCCCTTTCAATTTCTTTATAAAAAATTAGAATTAAATTTTATTTCATATAAGTAGTGAATCATGTAACCCACTCCCTAATATTATTTTTGATGAATAATGACATGATAATTGTGGTTAATTTTAATTATCAATTATAGGATCATAATGGAAAAATACATCCTCAAATAGTTATGCAGAAGGACCAATCTTCATTGGAATGATAGTTCAATTTTATTGTTCTAAATTATAATCTCTGTATATTTTTTCCTAATAAATTTTAGAGATTTAGAAAAAAATATCTACCCATAGTTGAATTATGATTTACTTGACTTATCTATGATACATGAGTTTATTTGTATTCATGTAATGCATTGTTTTATATTTCAATGATAATGAATTTGAATTAGAAAAATGGGTAATTAAAATTTTAAAGTGAAAATGGATATTAAAATTATGACTCAATATTTAAAGAAATAAATTTATTGATGTAAATGAAATATCCTAACCATTTTTTTGCTTTTAAAATTTTTAATGTAATGTGAATGTGTATATTATTTTTAAATATTCCATGATTGATTATTTTTATATGACCAATATGATGAATATTTATAAACCATGTACTTCCTATTTTAACAAGAGCATATTTCTTGATTAATATTTGGACAAGAAACCTTCAAGAACATTTCATTGTACATTCCCAAGATATGAATACGCAAAAACACATTAAAAATGATTGAAACATTCATTGGAAATAAAATTATCCTTAAAATATCTCCTTTCCATTAATCCTTCTTTATCTCATAGAGTCCATGACCGAACATGTTAGGAATGAGTCATGTTTCAAGCTATTATTATCGATTATTACCCTACTATTATTATTTTAATCATATTTGAATGTTGAAGTATGTGGTGAAGGGAAATATGTTAAATGGGATGATTTACATCGTATAAAAAATTTACGGGGGAAATTATTATGATAATTGTAAAGTTTATAAAATTATTCATTGTAACATATTTATTCCCCTATTTAATATAAAAAAATTAAAAATATAAAATAATCCAAACAAATTATATAATGGGTTGTGACATATCATTATCAAAAGTCACCATCAATGGATTGTTGATTTTTTGTAATATGTTGTTAGGTGGTGGATTTTAGTTTTATTCTAAAACATAACATTTCAAAAATATTTAAAATAAAATTGTTATTTTAAAATATATAAAACTAGTGAAAATTTAAATAGGTTGGAAAAATCAATCACTATGGTTTATTTACTCTGAATCATTACCTTGAATGTCTGGGTGAAGTAGGAGTTTCTATTTTGAAGAGGAAAATTTCATTAAATGTAATTTTTGATGTCATAAATTATACATAATATATAATCCTATTTATTGTAGATTATTTTGCAAAGAATCAAATCCTACCAACCTGAATCCTCTTAGACATTAGAACCTAAATTTTGGGCCCTCAAAATTTTATGCAGTTTTTTACAATACAATGTGCATAATTTGTTTATTTTCAAGATATGTATTAGGATAATATTCTTATTGATATGAGAAAAAATGTACATGAATTTTATCATGATAAGTGAGTTAAAATATTTAATGTAGCGCTAAATCACAATTTCGAATGTTTATTAAATATTAACTGAGGAAGATGAATTAATGAGAGGAGACAATTCACTAATTATAAAAGGAATAAGTAAAATATTTGGAATGGAAGTCTCATAGAAAAATGATAATTTGACCTAGCATTTTCTGTGATATTTGAAAATTTGATTTTGCATTAATAATTATTTGATTTATTACATTTAAATATGAATATTTATAACATCGGTTCCCTCTTTAAATCCTTGTTGAGATTTTATACTTGATTAAAATCATGGTTTACGTGTGGGTTTTTTTTATAGATATAAATTATGATCAAATTTTTATGCAAACTATACTGATTAATTAATTATTTCTAATGACAAAACCCATTGATTTCATTATTTTATCAATAAAATTGGTAATATTAATGATATAATTGAAAATTTCAAAGATATGAGAATTTATTAATTCTGAAATGTTGATACCTTTAAATATATTTTTTATTTTGATCATAAAATTTAAATTATTGATCCATTGAATATAATTCATGGATTTCTTGATTCACTGATTTGATGGATACAACCATATCTTCTTAACCAAAAGTTAAATATACTATTTACAAGACAAAAATGAGCTCAAAAGTTGGGCCTTGATAACTCTATATGAATGTAATGGTATTTTATGATGGGACCTTATTAACTAATTCGATGAACCAAATATTTGAAACATTAGAGATATAACTTATATGACATTTATAAACAACTTTTATAAAAGTGTACATGAGATAATCAGCCATTTTCATTTACTTTATTGTATGGGAATCCATAGATATTGAATTTGGAGAGTTTTTTATAGTGGAATAAATTCTCAATGTAAAATGTATATAACTCTTTATACACATGTAAAATGATGTTTAAATTTGAAGGAGATACATGAAAGCCAAATATAAAAATTTCTATGATGAAAACAATTCCTAGTTTGAAAATTGGATATGGATAATAAGTGAATGGTTTTGAAGGAAATTTTCTACTATAAAATGAGGTAAGAAAATCCTTTCAAAATTATCCGATACAATTAGTTGACCACAAAGGAGGAGATCTCAACCAAGGATCTATACTACACCATAATCTAGCTCCCCTATATATTATTATTACTCACTTTTAATTATATTTGTTATTTTAAAATTTTGAATTATAATTAAAATTTTTATTTTGTTGTAAATAAATAAATCCATGCAGTATTTTATAATGATTCCACCATCCATTTTCTTATTAATATAAATTTAATATTTTATTTAATATTTTTTTATTGATATTATTAGTATAAAATATTTATTAAATAATTATTAAAATATTTAAATATTTTTTACATTATTTTTTTTATAATTTATATTAATTTATTATTTTCTTTCTCCCTATTCTTATTAAAATATTATTCTATTAATTTATTTCATTTTTTCTTCCCATCATTTATTTTGTTTCTATTTATATCACTCTCAAATATCACTTCCTTTTTCTTTTATCCTTCTATTCTATTACCCCCATTATTTTTATATTAGTATACATTTTAATCTATCTATCTTCTCTTTATATTCTAATCACATCCACTATTTTTATCTCATAGTTTCATTAATGAGAGGATAAACCAAAGCCTAGGCAAGGGGTTAGGTCAATCTATTATTGAATTTTAATTAATGAATAATTTTACATATGTGGTAAATTTGAGTATCATAAATAGTGAGGATAATGAATCTAATTATATGAATTTATACCAATGACATGAAACTATATTTATTTAGATTCATTTATTTCATCATATTTCCCTCTTTCCATTGGTTAGTTCATCACATATTTGATTTTCACTAATCAATAGATTTAGAAATATCGATATAGATGGGCCATGGAAAGTGAAACCTCAATTACCTAGGAGTGTTATCAACCGTTATTAATGGAGGAGGTGTAATTGATAGTGTTTATGAATAAGATGATATTCCAAATATTATAAATATATAATAGTTGGTGAATCATGATATTTCATGTTTGGATTATTGAACTGAAATCGAACATATAAAGTAATATAATTATTGAATCCAAAACCAACAATAAGACCAAGTTCATTCTTCTTTAACTCATTCTATTTGTATTGGAATCTTTTTATAAATTTAAAATTTCCATTTTTCATATCATCTATCAAAAAATAAAAAATATTTTCATTTTTTTCATTATAAAAATAATACCAAAAAATCATCATAGGTGATATAGAAGAAGAAATTGAAAAAAATCAAATTCTCTTCAAGTGGGATGACCCTCGTCATCCCCTGTGCTGCATTATGAAAAATAATATCACTTTTCATCAAACCCATGATTTAAATGTGTTAGTATCGTATTATTTTCTACTCATATTTTTCATTTTATATTTTTTATTAATCAAAATCCATGTCTAGGACAGATAAAAAATCCTTCCAAAACAAGATATGATCCTTTAGAGAGAAACACATGTAAAGAAATAATGAATTTTTACCTTCTTAATACACAAACCAATCATCATTTTTTTCTTTTATATTTTTCATATTAATTTGGTAGATGTAAAATATCCAAAAGTACACATGGATCATATTTAAACAATTTGTTGAGAACAACAATACATCTACTAAGTAAAATCATCCCATATCTACTTATTCTTAAACATCCCCCACGCTTATTGAATATAAATTCATGAATTATACAATGATAATAGTAGGAAGGTATATTCATTTTAGAATAAAAAAATATTATAAAGTAATTCATGGAAATTATAATCTTATGTAAGTAAAAAATTTAAGTTAGGTCTTTTAATAAATTTAGTTCTGTCAAAATTTACACATTCATATTTGAAATTTTATTTTTTAAATCATATTCTCAATAAGATATCAATATAAGTTATGAAAGGATTAACATACCAGTGTGTCACTCAGTAAATATTCATAGGAAAGATTATACAATTATAGGATCTATATTCTCTCCATAATGAGATTAAATAAAGAAAACTAGAAATCACTATGTTTAGGAACCCAATTAATAAGTCAATTAAAATTAATTTAGAAAATTAGGAATTTGAGATAAATTAATTTAATGAAAAATTATTCTAAAAATCTTAAATGAAGAAAAGTGTGTATTTACAACATTTTAAAACCTAAATATATCATTTATTAAAATTGTTATAATGATTTTCATTTTTAAATAATTATTTCGATTGAAAAAAGCATCTTAGATAAGTTAAAACAAGAGTAAAGTAAAGTCTATTATAATTGAGACATAAAAAAACTCCCCCATAAATAGAATTAGCTAGTTTTTGAACAATCCATCAAAATATAATGGGATTATTATGATAGAAAAATATTAGATTTATGGAAATATAAACTGGAAAAAATGAAATGAAACCGAATCTGGATCTCTATGTATAAAGTGGAATACCATGGGGAAATTCAAGTTTTGTTCATTAGGGAATTTCCCAAACATCAACATTAGTTCAAAATAAATATTCATAACATGGTAAAACATTATTCGACAAGGTTTAATAATTTTATAAGTTGTAAAATAGAAAGATTACAGAGTGTATAGAAAAGAAATACATGTTTTATATAAATATAGGTATGTGTAAGGAATGGGGTTCAAATGGAATCATGAATAAAAAATATAACTGAAAAAGTAATTCTAGGACCAAATCATAAATTAAAAAGAGAAAAAATGTGGAATATAGTATTCCTTCTATAAATATATAACAATAAATTTTTCATCCATAATCTTGGACCAAAGCAAAAGTATGTTCCATCCATGATTTCAGATCTCCTATGTCTTCTACACCTACTAGTTGCAGTGTCCTCTAGATCTCATTTAATTTAGCAAGAATGATTATTTAAGGAGCATACATAGTACAAATAAGATGGGGAATAAATGGTATTTTTTCTCTTTGTGGTGGATGTTAAAAACAAATATCAAGGTATATCTCCAGAAGCCAGAGATTTACCTTAACCATGTGTTGATTCATTCATTGAATATGGATAGATAGGTGCACGGGTGCATTGATAACTATAATGGAAATAAAGATCCATACATGAATACTCTAAAAATAATGAATTGAAAACCCATAGAACGTAATATAGAGAAAAAAAGTATATATTACATAGAAATGGAAATGATATTTTCATGATATAGAAATACATGTAGTACAACGAATGATAATCACTCGGGAAACATAAAAAAAATCATGTGAGGTGACTAGGGTACTCTAAAAAAATCAAAGTCTTTAATGAAATTAGAGATATTCTGATCTTGAGTAGAGGGTGAATGTAGGTTTCATTCCTAATAAATGGTTATAATGAATGACATGTCTTGCTGGTCAGATAATTATGGTTGAGTTGGTAGCTATCTGAGTGATGGGTGGTATTGGGTATCAATTTGTAACATGACCATGGTTCTAGAGTCTGGATGGAGAAAATTTACTTTAGGGGATTGGGATTATGCATCACTCTTTCCCCTCCGTGTGTACTCTGAAAAATATTCATATTGTGGAGTAGGATCTATCAGAAATAATAGTAAATTGCATGGGGTTTTGGATGGGGTAAGAGTGGTAAATGATAAGGGGCAAATAAAAGCTGGTGGTTGTGTGGAAGGTGTAGTGATCTTGAGAACTCGGGAAAATAAATATGGGTAATATAGAAGATTTGTCATTTATTATATAGGATGGTGAGGTTCATTTCCTAGATATCTATTTCATATGATTGAGTGTGAGGACCAGTACATAATATGGTGTTGGTTGGTAGAAAATGGGGTTGGTCAGATGTTGGAATGGGTGTTGTGGGTCATGTGATGTAAATAGGAGTTGTGGGTGTAAAGGGTTCTATAACATGATGTCATGTGGCTTTTATAGTATCCACATATTCCTATAGTTCCCATCAATAGAGATATACATCCATGTAATATGAAATCATTTTTATAGTAAAATGAATTAAATGTATTCCATCTGACTAAGTGATGTGAGTTCTATGGATTAATCCAAAATGATTAGATTACAGGCCCGGTCTGTAATGAATGATCCACTCATCAGTGTGCCTTGTGTACATTGAGAATGTGAGCTATAATTTAATATTAACAGAGAGTCCATGAAGAAAAAAAGAATTCCCATGGCTAAAACTAGGATGAAGTGGTCCATCTGACTGAAAAATTCTATATGACATAGCTCGGGAAAACATTTCATGTGTTTCGGAACTATATAGAATATGGATCATTGAACATTGGAGATCAGTAGATGTGGTTATCCTAATATCGTGCTCTGTGTGATAATCCACATAAATCATCCTCTATGTCCTCATTGAATCAAACATAAAATTCTCAATATTTAGGGTAGGTAATACCTGTGAAGTGGAACGGTTGTTAGTATAGATCACAAAAAATATAAAAAATTCCATGAAGGAAATATTGTGAGGACATCTTCTTAGTTTGAAGTGGAGGATGTCAACTAAAAAATCAAATGTGGAAAGAAAGTCAATAAACTAATCCTATTATATCATCTCACATTACATAAAAATGGATGGAATATGTTGGGAATAAAGAGGGTTTGTGACCTATTGACTGATATCTAGGTGATTAGGTATGGTCATACTTATGGTTTTATTGGTCACTATTGGCTTCTTCAAAAAACTGTTGATTACGACATGGGGTTTCAGTTCTGAGAAGTGTATGATATAATGAAAATGAGGGTTATTGTCATCATAATGCTCATTAGAACTTGAGTGGTCCTCCTATAAAATAATGGTTTTCTTATAGTTATCTTCAGATGTAGAGGGGGAATCTTCTTGAGGTGTTGGGCAGTGACTCCTTTTTAAAAACATTTCATTAGCGAAACGTCACATTCAGGCTAGCAATAATCGTATGATTTTTAAAGATTTTTTTGACCAATTACAGGACTATGGTTGGATGTGGAAAGGGTATGGAAGAAAATATTATGGGATTCAGTGTCTCAAGTAATTTTTTGGGATGGGATTAACATAGGATGGTGGGAAGCAAGCTCATGCGGCCAGAGAGGGATGGAGTCTGTTACAAAATACAAAGGGGATGGGACATGAACAATATGATCCAAACCAATATCTAAAATCTTTATTTGGGAATTAAATAATTTTTATAGGAGTTTCATATCATGTATTAGTGAATTTTATTTAATTGTCTATCCATGAGGTTACACGTGTGATTTATGTTTACATGAAAAATAATTTGTTCTTTTTAATAGATTTGGACAAGTCCCCTATCCTTTTCTCCAAACATGGCCTAAGCTATCCTAAAAACTATTTATATCTTCCATATCATAGGGTATTAAAATCTAGGATGTTTTCCAATTATCACACCATTTAACATCAAGATCCTGACACATTGATTCTCAAATGAATATAAAACTGTTGACACACACTTACTGCAAGGGTTCTTGAACTATTTTTAATCATTCTCCATTGAATTTGAACTATATTGTTCCTTCTCTCTATATATCGATCCTCCTATAAGGAAATATGATCATGACTACAAATGGTTCTGATCAAATGTATTTGAGCACTCATTGAATAATTTTAATTTGGATTTAAATAATAGTACTTTATTCCATATGACAAAATTATGTCTCCCAATATGTTGATCATGCTATTTTTTTGATTTTTCATTATATATATTATAATATTTAAATTTATCATTTATAATTTCCTTATATTCATACAGTATAAGAATATTGGATTTTAATTATTTTTTTCAATCCATATTTATTTTTTTAATTTTCCAATATGATTAATGATCTTGTTCAATTGGAAAATGATAGGGTTTCCCATATATCAATTATAGTGGTATTGTAAAAATTTATTTTTTGTATGAATTATATAATTTTCAACATTGATTATATAATTTCATACTCTAATCACATTGAAACATTTTCTTGTTTTAACCATGATTTTTTCAATTTCCATTTTTGAAAAATCAACTTGCCCATTTTTTGTGGGTGGATGGGTGGTACATTATTGCACTAGATTCCATATTTTGTAATCGATCATTTGAATAAATTATAATTTTAAAAAATATCCTTAAAATAATGCATATTAATGAAAATATTAAATGAGAAAACACATTTTTAATCATGAAATTGATGACCAGATTTAGAGAGTCATGTTTTTTTGCCTCAGCTTTTTCCCATTTGGAATCATAGTCAATACAAACAAAGATATATGATTTTCACTTATAATTTAAAAATAGAACCCTAAAATTCCCCCCCCCCCCCCATATGTGTATTATTTATGCATCCTTGTTTGTTTTTGTGGAATTTTATTCCTTTTCCCATTTTTGAATGTCTGATGGCACTGCTCACAACTTTGAGAAAATTACATGCATCATGGGGGACTGTTCGCCGTAAAAGTCTACATTGAATGATATCTCCATCGTGTGTTCAAATCCATTATTAACTCCTATTTTTGATGTATGATACATCTCTAATACAATTTTGAAATTGTCCTCTACAATGAGAAGATTTAAAAAACCATCACCCCTTTTCTTGAAACCGAGTGGTTCATCCTAGCATTAGTGTATAGATGAAGCCAAAAAAAATTCAATTACTGGTATAATATTTCAAGGAATAACTATCACATGGATTGATAAAATTCAATATCATAAAACCAAATTCCTCCCATTTTTTATGCTAGAACATGTTTCATTATGGAATTCCACTTTAATGTTTAGATTGTCATCATATATTATAAGGGGTAGTGGAATTCATTATAGACAACCAGCAAAAAAATTATACTCCCTTATTATCTTTGATGATAGTGTTGACTTATTTCTGTCATTGGATGCAACATATCATCATTGGTTTGGAATATAATTTTTCTTCAACTTTTTTATGGTAGCATAAATTGGGTGCACGATGACTTTTGAAAATTCTAGATAAAAGTAAAATATATTGAATGAAAAAACAAATACTAAGAGATCCTTATCTATGGTTGTTAAGTTCACTTGATCTTATTTCAGTGTGTTTATGGAATATTATATAGGAAAAACAAGTGTTAAACTTATTATCTTAATGTACATCCAAATGGTTATTCAATGGTGATGCACATCAATTCAAGTTCTTTTTACCATTCTATGGAATTATAATACGTGCATCTATGAGGAATTTTCTATATTGTATTGAATTCCAGATGTCGATCTTTAGGAAATTAAAATGTGGTTTCGTTTGAGAAAATAATTGTCAATGGGTGGGAAATGATCATAAAAACGATCACAATGCACTGGTAGAATCCAACATAGCTTAGAACGCACTGCATACCTTTAACTAACATGAGATTAGGTAAATAGTTGATCAATTTTACCTAGGTGGATCAACATACATTTTTTCCTTCTATATGTTTTCATGAGGGATATTCCTCCTATAACCATGAAGTGGTGTATAATTCATACCCTAGGATTCTCTCTATTGTTGACTGAAATCAAATTTTATCCAAAATACCCATCAAGAAAAATATATAATTCATACCCTAGGATTAACTCTATTGTTTGATGTGTGAAATAAAGGGGGAAATGTTTTTTTGGTTGGTTTTATCATTTATATATTCTTTATTAATTCATACTCTCAATCTAGTGATGGGGTATGTTGAGAACAATTTGTTTTTAGCATTATTTTCCACTATGAGCATACCATTCTTGGGAACTACCTGTAGTGGGATCACCCAATTACTAGTATAAATTTAAAATATTAGTCCATCATTTATAATTTTCAGTATTTTTTTTAAAAAAATTCATTCACTGGTGTTGTGAGTAACTTATGTGGTTGACATTTGGGTATTAAACCTTTCTCAGGTTGAATATTGTGGGTTTATAATGCATGGTCATTTATTTTAATGAAAGAATATCCCTAAGAAAGTTACTTCTTATGTATATTAAATACACCAATCAATATTTCAATGTATTACTGAGGAAATTCAGAGTTCATGATAATAGGTTGTAAATACGCAGTTTCATGAATGGAAGACATGACTGCACTAGGGATGGGTTTTAGTAACATTTTTTTGGTTGAATGAATAAGGGTATGAAAGGTGGGATATTGTTCATTGTTATTTGTTCTCTCTAGACATCATCCTTAAATTCATATTCCTCATCAATATCAGGGGGTATTTCGTCACTCTATTATTCAATGCATAAGTATCCTTCTCTTCTGTATGTGGGAAATGTAGCTTTGTCGTCAAAAGAATTATACATTTTCTATGTTTTCTTTCTCATATTTAACACGACTTATTCTCCACATAATAAAAATACATGTCATGAATGATTTACATCAATCAATTCATTTACAATGGTTTGGAATTGTTATTCTATGATTATTTAATCTTCTCCTTATTCATTCATATCAAAAACGAGAAAGTCTATAAGAAAAATGAACGTTCCAACATTGACTAAGAAATCCAAAAAAATTACATGGGGTTATTTTACTGATCATTTAGCCAATTGGATTAAAACATTGGTTTTTATGAGATCTTTAATTCCCTTCTTATAGTATAAACTTATTTGCATGAGGATTATTTTGGAAAATAAATCCCAAAAAGATCATATGTCTCATATTGTGCAGCGGATTGGAAAACTCTCAGAGTCTCTAATTTTTTGAGAAATATTATCCTGAACAACATCATATAATTATTATTTTGGTGAGATCACTCCTATCACATTGATATTTAATTTTTTCATAAATTAGTTCCAAAACAAATTTTTCATAATAAGTCATTTGAGATATTTCAAAAAGTAAATGAAGGTAGAAAAGCATTTTTTTTATCTTATACAAAACAAATAAGGTATTTACTTCAATTATTCAATGTGGTGCACCTTCTAGAAAAAGAAGAGGTGTCTTATAAGGTGGTGGAGAAATATTGTCTTCTTCCAAGTGTTTCACTATTTCTCCGGTTTTTGTTTTTGTATAAACTTCATGAGGTGTAACATGAGTGGTTTTAGTCACTGTTTAAATTTTTTTCTTCATCTATGTTTATGTATTCTTGTTGGGTTCCCCAATATGTCTTTTTTATTTTCTACATGTTTGAAAAAATATCATCAATTTTCCACTCATCATAAGCACATTCTTTTTCTCCTCCCTGGGTATATATCTGTTTATCATGTAGAGTACTTGGTAATAGTTGTCACAAGGACTTTATGATTTGACCAATTTGATTCTCAAGGTTATGTAGTACTGAAATTTAGTTTTTCATTTCCATATCTTGGGTGTTCATCCTCTAATCCGATATAACAACCATGTCTGAGTGACAATTTTCTATGTTTTATTATGCAGGTATATCTAATTGTGATTTTCTAGGTTTAACTAGTTTATATTTTCATTGGCCACACAAAGGGAAGAGTTGTTAGTTTTCATTCTATAGAGATCAAGGAACATGATTCATTAGAGAATATCCTAATGGTCATCAGTTTCTGAATGGTGTCTGAACAAATCTATGCTGGCCATATCCATGATGGTTATGTTGATTCTTATTGAAATTCATTTATTGACTATATTTTAATGGATACTAAAATTGTTGATTTAGTAATTCTAATAGACATAATTACACTCTTTTCTTGGATATTCATCAACACTTATTGTCTATTAATGATAATGGTGTGGGCCACAATATATTTTTAATAAAAAAATTTAATGACTATGGAATGCAGTGTTGGTGATGATGCTCATAGTGTGAATGATAGAACATCATGTTCAGTGATGTGAATCATGTAGATAGATTAGTATGCTCTTCAACATGACAGTCCCAATGCTGGGGTGGGCCGTGATCATTTTTTCATCAAATGACATTATAAAAAATATCATCTTGAATTTCTTGGCATGCCTTATGTGTTTAAAGAGTTAACCCCCCATCAATGGAAACATCAATGACATTACAGGTTTCTTGTTGTCATTATTGATAAAATGTATGGAGCTAAATTGACACATCAAGTCCATGACACGAGAATGATTGGGTAATCTACATAATAAGGCCACATATCCCCCATGCAGACATTCCATCTTATAGAGATAAATTCTATATTTAGTTCATTAATTTCAACATGTGGATTGGTTAAAATTACATGACCAGTAATTTCATGGCTAAATCATCCAATGTCAGGATGGAATCAGGTTTTTTAATGTTGACCCAATCATTGGCATGGTCTCATAGGGAAAAATTGATGACATAAAGTCAGATGTCATTAGAAGATACTCCATGGTTAATAATGGTTTTGTTGAATTTCATTATTTTTTATATACTCTATTTATGTTATTCACTTTGAATCCCACTGACTTGGGCAATATTCAAGATCATATGAATGCATCAAGGATTAATTTCAAAAGTCTATGCACGTATTGGAGGAAATATAATATTGGGTGTTTCACAATTGATTGATAGAAATCCATAATCCATAATGGGGTTCTCTTCATGTATTGATGGCTCTCCATATATAACCAGTCTCATGTCTAAAAGTGGTGAACAAGTTTGTTTAGACATTCAACACTTCCCTGTTCTGAAATTTTTTATCACTGATGTTTAGATATTTTCATATCGATTTCATGTTCAAAATCATGATCTTCTTCTACATCGTAGCTCCTTGAATGAGTTCAAGGGCCCTAATGCATGTAATAATACACTAATATAAGGATGAAATATAATTTGAATGAAAAGTTAAATGAAAACAATAGGAAATAGTTTCATGGGAAGAAGAAATCATATGTCCATCACATAGGTTCTCGTGCCTTAGTGTACTACTTTTAATACCCTGACTATGATGCTAAAGTATTGTGCACCTGTAATAATCATTTAATTAATGCCTTATGTTGTCATATTCGATTTTTTTTCCTATACTACACTTTCTACTAGGACACAGTATAGTGTTATTGTTGGGTCAGTCTCACAGTGATTTTTTATTGGATGGATGGAACTAAGGAATTGGGGTAGAATTTTTTAAAATGTTGTTGATATCAAGAAAATGACTAAATATAAGTGTTATGTTGATAATGATAATTCATAAATAAGTGAACGGGATCAATTTCACAGTATATGAGAAATTATTATCTTTAATTATTGCATTTTATTATATTTTGGTCTAGTCTTCAAAGCCAGCATAGATCAATATATTGTTTTTGTCAAACCAAATAGATCTATTATAGAGATGGTTATTATTTGTCCTAGAGATATCAACAATCGGGATTAATTAATCCTACCATTAATGAAAAATGTATCATATGATATTGATCGTATCCTATTCTACTCTTATGAGATTAGAGTCATTTATTCAGATTTCATATGGTGAAATTTTTATAAAAGATTTTGATTATATATATTTTATTTTAACCAGATTAATGTACCGAAATATCACCACATTTAGAATTAAATATTAACTAGATTCAAACACCCCTACTATAGATCGTTTTATTAAAATTTTTATCTACCCATGGTAGAATCAATTAAAGGTATAAAAATAAGTGTAATTATAGTTTTCATTCAAATAGAGATTGAGATTATGTGATTAATTTTCATTCAATAATTATGATTAAGAAATTAACAAGAATGAAATTAAGAATAAGCATTGTGATCCTTTAATCAATCAAAATTTCAATTTGTTACATTATTTATATAAGAAAAATAACCAATGCAACATAGATTCACTGAAGATATATTATCGAGATGAAGAAAATACATATAAATATGGTTGTGATGTATGGAGGATGAAAAATGATTTCGAAATCAATGCACATTTCATGATTAATCATAAAATAAAAAATAAAAATATTCAAAATATGGGTTTTGTTAAATGATGATAGAAAATGTATAGGGAAAATTAGATAAAGGGAGAGAGAAATAAAAAATTTATGTCTAATTTTTATTCCATTGTCCACATACTAATAGAAAATAATTATGATATTACATAAAGTGTAATTTTGTTTCACATCAGGTACACCCAATCATAGTTTTCCTTTGTGATTTTTATTCCTCTCAAATCATTTAAGAATTTCTTATGTTGAGTTGGAAATTTTACTCCATTCTCAATTTTTAATAGGGAGAATCATCCTTGTGAATATAACATGAAAGATGAAATTGAACTAAATGGTTACGTGATGTGTATTCATGAATCACATCATGTAATGTCTTCATGGCTTAAAATTCATTCATGAATTGCTTCCGATTTTTTACATTGTTGTGAATATTTCCTATATGTAGTGTAATAATGTTTCATGACCTTCAAAAACCATATTTTTTGTTTCTTCATCTTTTTATTTGAATCCTTGAAATAATATTTCCTTAAATAGTCAACACATTCCTAGGGAATTACTGAGTAAAAATATGATAATCCTTGACAAAATTATAGATAAAAGTGTATATGATTTCATCTTATTAATACCAAAGAAATTAAAGTGTTTAAAATAAAAAAAATACAAAAATAGTAACATGACAATAAAAATATCTAATAGAACACCTGATTAACATATATCATAACCTGAAACAAATTCACATTTTTTTCTAACTCTAATGATAGTCACAATTCTAAGATAAACCTTCATAGGATAACATTGTAAATCAAAAATCATCTCAATAATGGAATGAATATTTATTTCTACTCATCCACAACACTCAACTTATTAATATCCTAATATACCTCAATTATATAACATGTTATTTAAAGTGGTTTTAAATAAAATATTTTATTTTTATGAGGGTTTATATTTATATAGATTTGTTAAAAATATTTTTCTTGTGGTTTATAAATAACTGTAAAAAAGTTCAAAAAATTGATCCAGAACTATCATTTATACTAGAAATAAAAACCAATGTTATAATAATTTTTAAAAATAGGATATCAATATATTCATCATCGAAATGTTCTATATTTTTATATATAAATATTGTTTAATCTATTATTAGAAAATACAATATAGATATGATGGAATATTCTGCAATATATTCAAAACAAAAAAAAATTAAATGGTTCAACCAAAAATAAATGATTGTTTCCCTAACCTTCATCATTTTCCATAATGTAAGGAACATGAGAAGAACAAAAAATTTCACAATGGGAGAAATTTTAATATAAGAAAAAAAACATCAGGTTGTAATTTAATATTTTTAAATTGATTAGAGAATAAATATTTATTATAAAAAACAAATCAATAAAAATTATATGATTTATGAATTCTAATAATAAAAAATAAATAGAGAGCAATTGTTATTACAATGGTGTAATCATATAAAAAACAAATAGAACAAGTAAATTATATAATAACTGATGTGTTGATTCAAAATGGTGAATAATAGATCATAAAACATATATATATTTATGGAATATTTTTTATGGCCTCAAAATTGATATATGTTATTTTAAAAGTTGATATGTGATTAATAAAAAAATACAATGACAAGTAATTATAGGATATGAAATAATACTTTTGAAAATATATATAAGAATATCCAATGTGTATGATCACGTATATAGTATAATTTAGGCTTTTATATAGAAGTGGTGGTGAAAACCCATGTTTTGATGGTATTATATTTAAAAAAAGATATTAAAAATAAATTTTAAATTCATTTTAACATATATAAAATTTTTTTATTAAATTTTTTATTTAATAACCATATTTTAAACTAAATGTGTAATCCATTTTTGGTACTAATGTTGTTTACAGGAACTAGTTCTAAAATCATTCCCATAAACCATATCAAAATCACGCCATTTATCATGGGGAAACCTGACTTCTCTTATCTCAAAAATAACAAAGAAATAGAACTTCCAATAAATCAACACTATATTACTCATACACCTATATATATTAGGTATAATAACACATGACAACATCAAACTATAGATATCTAATCCCCATAAGTAATCCACATAAATGACTACCCAATCATAGACCACAATATAATCCATCGATATATAATGACATCATTCCATGCTAATATATATTTAGAAAACCATATTCATAAGGTTCTCATATCTATATTACCCCCAATAAGATATATTGTAAATCAAATTTTAGGTTAATATTTTTTGATTAAATTAATTTAATTATTTTCATTGTATAAAACATATTGTTGTTAATCCCAATTTTTTTAATCATAAATCCATCTAGATATTCTAGTAACCCACTATAGGTTTCTATACATCCCATACATTAGAGAATTCCGTAGTCATAATGAAGATGAATTCCTCTATAGATCCATTCAAATTTTCATAATAAAAAGGTATACTATGGTCTTTATTTATTAAATTCCATAAATGAGTTAGCTGAAGGAATTTCATATAATTTATTATTGACACATTAAGAAACATTCATGTTGTTATAGTGATATCAATCACGAAAAAACATAAAAAAATTATGTTATTCATTGTGAAAAAGTCATTCCTGAACATCAAACTATAAAAAAAGACATGTAAAACAAACCATAATAAAAATATATATATACATAATCATTAAATTGATATAAGAAACATAAAAATATAAATAATAATTAAATATATATGGTAACATAGTCTTATCATATAAAACGGTTCTCATAAAACACTCATTTTCGGTTCATAATAAGCTCAAAAAATCAATAGGTAATTTATATTTCATAAACCAAAATGTACGGTAATGTAAATTGCTCTAATACAAATATATAATGTTTCCAACATGAGATAACATTCCTCTAACCAAACTGGTTGGATTTATTACCTCTGAACCTATGAAATTCCATATATTAATAAGTATTTTTATTTATTTATAACGTAAAATCATACATAGTACAACCTAGAATATTGTGAGTCCTAGTGAAATTGGGAAATTAAGTACATATGAAAACCACATATAACCAATGTTCAAAAAAATTATCAAAATCCCCCTTGACATGTTTCTAGTATTCCATCAGTTTTCTAAAACAGCCCGATGCAACCTGAGGACATATATTTGAAAGAGGTGATCTATAAATACAATTTATGGAATAATAAAATAATAGCACAATATAATTTAGTAAATGGGAACCATAATTAATAAAACTGATTCATATGAGTTTTTACAATCATTATCATGGATATTGAGGAATGATATAACATTATAGAATAAATGAAACATCTAAATGTGATAAAAAATAAAATATTACATCAGAAACATAATTCAAGGAAACCCACCAAAAAATAATAACATAGTGTTCTTTGGATAGCCTCTCATGAACCATTAATTTCATCTCATTTGATTAAAACATTACCCAATGCATTGAGGGATATATAATATTGGTCCCACCTTCCATGATCATATCATGTACAAGTATATATTTTCCTCATAGATAAATCATTATAAATAAGTTTTTCATCAATTTTAACCCCACTATTATACATAATAATAAACCTAAATTTAAATACCGAATCAATGAAGTCTATTTTAAAATACTATAATTATTTTGAGAGGACACGGATTTGGGTAATCACCACATAAATGTTTCTCATTTAAATTCTAAGGATAAGTTTGATAACATAATAGGTGTACATAAATGATTATATAAATAGTTAATTAGAGGAAATATGGGTCTTAATTAATTGGGAATAATAAATTTAATACTAGATATATTTATATACATAAAATATTAAAAAACATGAAATTAAAAAACATCAAAAAAATAAGTGGCTTCTATAATATGAAGGATATGATAACATACCGTACAAGGATTATACTTTAAGCATTGTAAGATATTCTTAATATCATGGAAGAACAATTTGAGGGGTAAATAGATGGATGATATGAAAAAATTATTTATGGAATGTTTTTTGAGTGAATAGGAATGGGGTAATGGGTGGATTTAAATATAAAAATTATATAATTATTAATTATTATTTTTCAAAAAAAATTATTTGGATTCTATATTTATAAGGGCTGGTACTTAATAAATAAATATAATTTTTATATTAAAAATATTTACCACTTTTTTACAAATTAAATTTTTGGAATATGAATATAGACAATTATTTTAACAACATATAAAGTAAACTCATACAATACATGTGGACCCTTATAATACATATCCATTTTTATTATTAAATAAACACATTCTAAAATAAAACATGTATTGTTTTCACAAAAAAATCATCAAATGTTTCATCATGTCATATTATTTTCTCTTAAATATATTAATTTCATTTTAATTTTTTTTAAACATGGAATGGGTTGAAAAATCATAGTAAGAGACAAAATATAATTTAAACTATTACTCCATAGAACACCCATAAACCATTTATTATATAACATAAATATTTACTATGAAAAATTAATCATCATTTCAATAAGATTATTATATTATATGTTTAATATAAAATTATTTTCATAAAAAATAATAATAAATAACATCAACATGATATAGAATTATAATTTTAATTTATATAAATTTAATTAACATGTTGTTAACATCTATACGTGACACTATTATAAATTGAGGTAATATATGTTCGACTTACACACCCAATACATTGGAAGGTTATCATAGACCCATAAATTTTTATTATATCATAAAAACAAAATCTTTTTCTTACAATGTAACCACGCATAAATTGTCCACAATAAATTTTATAATCATAACACCTAAAATCATGTAATTTTAGACAATATCACACAATAAATTTTCTTTCCACTCATAAGTAAACATTTCTAGTCATTTAAATAATAAATCAATTTTCAATAACCGTTTTAATTTAAATAATTACTAGAAATGTGAATGATAGATTAATTTTTCTTTAAAAAAATGAATTGATATAGATGAAACAAAATATATTTTAATGATTATGCTATAAAATGGGACGTTATTATCTTATACATTAAATAGAACATTCATTTTATAGTTTGTAATGAATGTAAAATGTTCCTTGCATAAACATAAAATATTATTTTTTAATAATGATTTAAATAATTTTAAATAGAAATTAATTTTCATAATAATACATTTATATCTATATAAATAAACATATAAAAAATATCTATAATATTGATTTTAAAATTAATTTAATAAGAATTCATTATTTATATACCACATTTAAATTTTTTCATTATAATCCCCAATTAAAAAAATATAAAAAACATGAGACTAAATAAATTAATTATATTATATATTATTAGAACTATATATAAAATTCTAATTGAATGTGGGTTTATAACACCAATATATGACATTCTAATTGGAGAATGAGAAAAAGTACCTAATCTATAAACTGAATTCTCACATACAATAATTATATTCATGAATAATAATATACTTATAATTATGTACTTGTTTGATAACCTTTTTTATTTTTATTATTTATTTTATATCATTTATTATAAGATTATAACAATTAGATCATTATTTTAGATCACGTCAGAATGTTTTACGATACATGGTTCATATTTCCAAAGTAACTATGGTAATATGTTTATAGTAAAAGAAGACATCATTATATCATATAGAAATTAATATTGATTATATCATTATCCATTTTATAAATTCATTATACATTTAAATACATCACAAAAATATAGATATGAAAATTTAACTACATTACAATTATGGAGGAATTAGGTTGTACGTACACATGAGTAACACAATAATTTTTTATTTAACATTATGTGAATAAGGTAAGGATTATTTTAACATTCATGAATAATAATAATATCATATATATAATATTATTTCATAAATTTTACCATTATAAAAAATCACATACCACATTTCCATGGAGGTATTTTCATAAAATTATGATCACCTAATTAAAATTATAGATTTATACTCATGTTTTTCGTATATCATTTATACCTAATTTGAGTTGTGCTCACATTTTATTGAATCATATTTTACCTTTTTATCCATTCCCAATACTAATTATTCCCCCATGAATATTTATTTACCTATTTCATCCAAATAGTGATGGATATTAACACCACTTTCCATATAATGCCTCCAAATTTTTCACCTGTATACTTGAATGAATACAATTATAAAAAAAACTATAAAAGAAATATTTTTATCCCATATTAAATGATAATATAATGCTAAATAATAAATCGGTCATTCCATGGTTTGAATTGTTCATTTTTATTGTCCATCAGACATAGTGTGCAATGAATTTTTGATGTTTAATTTAGTTTAAAATGATTTATAATGGTCGTTAAAAAAATAGAAACAAAATTGGGATCTTGACTAGACACAATGAGAAGAGGAAGTCCATGTAACGTCAATATATCCTTATGAAATTATTGAAAAAGTTCATCTAAAGAAAGTGTATCTCAAATAAGAATAAAATTTGTAGATTTAGTTAGCTGATAAAAAATATTGTAAATCTTATTTTTACATTGATATTTTTTTGGATATCCCACTATGAAATCTAGGGATATATATTCCCACGTCCACTCCAGAAATGTACAAGGATAAAACATCCCATTCAGTAATTTTTTTCTACTTTAACCTATAGACTAGTAAATATTTTCATACCAATGTCCCCAATATATCATTTCATTCCATCCCACAATTAATACATTTAATAATCTCTAGAATCTTAGTTTTAGCCTAGGGAATTGAAAAAAACAAACCACGAGCTTTACATAAAAACTCTTTATTTCAAATGACTGTCAGACCAAACAAATAATCTCAACCTGAATATAAAAATTAAATAACTATCAATGTAAACATCAGAAAATCTATCATTTTAAAGAAATTCTACCTTAGTTATTGCTCATAGTCTTCCTTATTTATTTTATTATTTCTATCTGAATGTGACAATCCCTGTGACACCTAAAATGAAAAAGATGAATTTTGTACACTAATAACCTCGAAGCCAAAATTCACAATATCTTTTACCAAGTGGTTATTTTCTTACTATATGATTGTTAATGTATACTTTTCTATCATAATGAATGTATTGAACACATTATTTTATTTTCTAGAATGGTCATTAATTGTTTAATAATAATCCCCAATCATTTCCACCCTTATACTCTGCCTCATTTTAAACTCTTTATGACTAGATATTTAATTAAATATTTTCTAATTGGAACATATATCAAACATGGATCTATATAAATGATTATTCCTAAATATTAATGAAAAAACAAAAATAGCTAATTTAAAGAAATTTTAATGATAATTTATGTCAGGAGGTTTTAGATATCATGAAGCATAAGAAATTACCTGATAATTCTATATCGGAGTGAAACCAATAACATTAAATTAAATATTAATCTATATAAAAATTGATTTCATGAAGCTATAGAAAATAATACAGATTCACCATTATTATTTTTTATTCATAAATAAAATCATCACATTTTTTCAATATAAATTTAACTAATTTTCATGTTAACATAGTTAGTGGGCTGGATACCTATGGAATGTTTTTCAAAACCCCTTGGTAATATAATTATAATTCAATAAAACTGCAAAATAATTATATCATGTTTTGGTATTTTTTAAACACAATCCACTTTTATTTTTGTTGGGTCAACTCTTATAACAACCTTATTTACAAATTTACAATGGAAAGAAATTTTTTAACCAAAAATTACGTCTTGTATATTCTCCTCAGAACATCATTTATTTAAGTTATTTTTGTTGAATAATTGTATTTTTCAGGATCATTATATGTTTTTAGATTGAAAAATTTTCATTTTTAAAAAACCATAAACGTATCCAAATATTCATGTAATACTCAATTAATAATATCAACAAATAATGTAGGTCTGTTTGTTAACAAAAAAATCATAACTAAAAACTCATAATATATATATCATATCTAAAATGAAATATTCAAATTATCAACCTCTTTCATATTCAATTTATTTACCCCAAACATATATCAATCATTGAAAACTACTATTCTCTTTGGAGTTGATCAATCATACAATAAATTTAAAGAAAATTGTACATATTTTTAATAGTGGTATTAATCAATAATATATAATAAATATAAAGACAAATAAAACCATATTTATTTTTATCAAAAAAATAATGGATCCCCAATGCGAATGCCTTTGTAAAATTATTACATGGTCAAAAAAATTAGGTCACTGTATTTTCAATTATAGAATTTAAACGTGATCCATTTGATAAAGAGGGTTTTGAATTTGTATTATCATTTTGAACCTATCCAACTGTAAACATAGCCTCCCAATCGAAAATGGAATTGAGAATATCACTATGAATAAAATCCATGGTTTCATTAACTACTAGAATGTCAATAATTTTAATTGTTTCATTATTTTCAATGACATGTGCAATGTATCTTTCACTAAGACTTGTGAAAAAATTATCTTCATCATAGAAGGTTTTTAATTGTATGAAATTTTTGAACAATACATTATTATTTCGACAATCAATCATAGTAAGATAAAAGAAAATCGAAGAGATACCTAAAATAATATGATGATAAACTAGTAAAAAAACAAGGTTTCTAGGAATGAACATTTCATTGAGAACTGTAAGAATAATCATTTAAATCATAGTTTCTTTGATACATCTACCTTGAGTTTTAACCAAATGTTCTATCATAATTACAGGAAGTCATATTTCATAGTATTGATGATAATTTAATTACAATTATATAATTCAATAATCTATAAATTAAATAAGATATTAGTATAATTATAACACACAAGTATTATACATGTTAGCTATTTATTTGACAGCCCAAAATCAACTATAGTAGTAGAAAATAATATTCCACACCATTTATTTATGATATTTCATACTTCCCTATATGTGTCTATGTTTTAACACACATTAGAATAATGTACAAACTCAACACAATTAATGATTCATTCAAAATATGATTCATTTTTTTCATCTAATTTTCTCTACATTCACATGCCATGTCACCAATGATTCAACGTTAAATTAATTTCACAGATTTATAAATACATTCCAATGGTTATGTCTCACCAAAATTTTTAAAATAATGGAATTTATTTTATTACATGAAAATATTGGTGGGGATTATTTAGCCATTACTTCCAAAGATACCATTTCCTATATTTCTTATCATGTGGAATAAAAATTTTCACAAACTTCATCACTATTTTTGAAGAATAAAAAACCATTTTCTATATGTATTTAATCTCTATTAAATCCAAATATCTTTATAAAAGTGTTTTCAAACCATAGTAAAATATATTAATTATATAATAAATTTCTGAAGAAATTATTATTTACTAATACATTCTTGTAAAATTATATTTATTTGTAGCTATAGAATTTCCATACTTTTTCCATTGTTATAATACTTTTCCCCTATTATATGTATAACAGGGTTTGAAAATTATATTTCCTAAAAAAAACTATTAAATTCATCACATTAAATAATTCCAAAATCAAATATCCCAATGATATATTTAAATATTGACACCCATCGATCTACTTCAACTTTAAATTTATAAATTCATTGGGTTTCCTTTTATAATTCCTAACATCCCATGATTTAAAATATAATTTTTAGAGTGTTGATCCACCCTTTGTATACTACAATATCTAAGGATCTATTGAATATTGGAGGATGTTGCCTCATAAAATTCCCCAGTATTGAAAAATCCATATGTGGTTGAATTGGATACTCACATACAGGGATACCACATCCACTTATAGCATCTATTAACTGATCAATCATCATGGAAAATTAATCTATTTTAATTCCATATATCAAATTATGATAACATTGAAGGTTTCATTTCTCTATATGCCTTACCACCATAGATACCCTAATTCATCCATGGAAAACCATTCTAAAAAATAAATTTCGCTGATGAATACATAAATAAATATATTAATTCTATATCATTTAAATTCATCAATATAAATAAAAATAATTTATGGGTATTATATTAATAATATCATAATCCTTAATCTTATCGAAACTTTTTACAGATACCAACTTTAAGGATACGTCCTCAAAAAATAAAAATTCTAGTTATTTAAAAAGTCTAAATAAATTCAATTTCACAAATATATATTTGGAATATTTTGTTAGATAATTATAAAAAAACATATATATTAAACTCATAAATGACAATTTGACTCTTAAAATTAGTAAAAAAAAATTGACCAATGATATGCATTATAAATTAAAAACATAACTTCAATATATTCATCATGAAAATTTAATTTTCATAAACAATAATTAATAAAAATGAAACAAAATTAAATCTTTTTAGGAATATAATAATCTTGGTAAGGGACATAAAAAAATTAAACTATTAGTCTAATTAAAATAAATGAAACACTTTCGTTAAAAAATTTCTTTTTACCATGAAATAGAAATAATCATTTAAAAAGTAACATTATCTTACCTTTTTAATAAAAATATATTTACAAGAAAAATAAAAACCTTGAAATAATATATCATTATGTGTAAAGGGAAATAATTATAATTTGAATTTATAAATATGTAATAATTATTTGTTCAGCTTCCATACAAGTCACTCATATAATTAGAAATACCATATGGTTGACTTCCATACCCAAAGAATTAAATTACTATCATAAAAACTAATGGAAATTGTTTATAATGGAACCACATATCAATGTTTTTTCATGTAGCCACCCATAAATTGATCAGGTACCATTGTAAAGTCATAACATATGAAATCATTCATTATTTAACATTTCACACATAAATCTTCTTTTCCACCCATATGAAAAAATTACATTTTATCACAATTAACAATCCATTTTCTCAACCAATTCTCAATATATATATATATATATAATATGGGTCCATTTTTATTTTATAAACAAGAATAATTATATATTAATAAAGGTATTAAATTATGGTTTTAGTGGTAGAGATGTTTTTCTAATGGTATATATTAAAAAGTATATACATGTTATCATTTGTAAAGAAAATGAAATGTTCCGTGTTGAAAACATAAAAATATTATTTTTTACATCACATTAATGATATAAAAAAATACATAAAATTTGCTTTATAATACATTTATATTAATATAACTAAATATATAAAATAATATAGAGAATATTTATTTTGCTATTTAATCATCAGAAACTCAAACTCTCTCATACAACATGGAAAAATATGAATCAAAACCCCCATTTTAAAATAATGATATATAACATGTTAATAAATAAATCCACAATATTATATATCAAAGGGTCTCTTTATACGCCTTATATAAAAAGGTGGGTGTACGAAATCATAATATTTCTCAGTGATGGGGTAATGAGATGATGTCCTTTACAAACAACATGTATTTTCCAAATAATAAACATATGTTGATTATTTATACAATTTAGAACCTTTATCAATTTTATTATTCCTTTTATATAACTTATTATCATCTTATTACAATTACTTCATTATTTAACATCATGTCAGATGTTTTGGTGATATTCGGTTCATAGGATCGAAATGACATTGGTATGATGTCTCTTGTACAAGAAATACTTATTACATCATATTTGAAATAATAATTATTAAATTATTGTCTGTTTTATAATTCTATTATACATTTAAAACCATCCATTAAATGTGGATATGAAAAATAACATATGTTGCAATACTTGAGATGGGAGATTGTACATATGAATGAGGAAAATCTTCATTTTTCAATTATCATTACAGGAATATAGAGAGAATTAACTATAATTTTAATATTGATAATAATATTATATATATCATATAAATCATATAAATTCTATAAATATACTTATATGTATCATTCATGTTATTTTGTGATGAATAATTAATCACATCGCTTCTTGGAGGTGGTAGTCCACACATAAGAATGAACAACATTATAATTTTAAGTTCATGGAAATGTGAGAAAATAAATGATGGATTGAGTTTACAAAATTAAAATTATTTCCCGAACATAATAAATAAAAATTAATTCTACAATTATAACTATTTTTGAAATATGGTAATGTAAAATGATTTACATTGGTGTGCAAGGCGGTAGTCAACTGTAATCACGGATAAAGAATTCGTTCAAATTTTGATAGATTCATATATTGATATGGGAAATTTCTCTTACCTAATAACATATCATTATACAGAGGATAGTGGAGTTGTTATAAAATCATCATTCAAGTAAATTTTAAGGAAGTGGTAGAATAAATTAAACATAATTTGATATTTATAAATGATACATCTTATTTGAACAATATGATTTGATTTACAACATAACACCTTCTAGGTTAGTGTTAGTCTGATTCATGGACTCTAGAATATGTGGATGGATTTAAATATTGTAAATGTGTAGAAATTGAGAAAAAAATGGTTGTTAACTATATTTAATTAATAAGAAGTGGTGACCATTTATATGAGGGGATGAAGAACTCTTCAAATTTACAAATTTGTAAATTAATATAGATTAATTTTCTGATTAAAATATAATAAACAAATAAATTTAGAATATATTATTATTTTGGGTCAAAACCCATCATTCCAATAAAATACATATAGCATAAGACTATATTTCAACCAATATTTTTTGGATTTAACTTTCATTTATTAACATTTACTGTTACTGTGATAAAATTGATTTTTACACATTCTGGGTTAATATAGTTACTATAAATTATATATGTTCAACAAAGAAATCATGAATGAAATGATAAAAAATAACCAAATTTGTGGTAAGGATTTAATACTTTTTGGAATTTTATATCATTTAATTAATTTTTATTTAATTTAAAATATCATGATTGTAAATTTTGAAACTATTTATTACATTATCATTTAAAAATATCTAAAACTAATGATAAATTATAACCACGTATTTCAATACATACCTATAAGTTCAAAGTGGTCTATAAAAATTATTTATCACATTATTTGTATCCAAAAAAATTTATATTAATATTTTAATAATATTTTCCAAATATTTCCATTCATAATATGATTACATGATCTGTCTTGTGTAATAATTTTCTATAATAATTTCATCATGAAAAATAAAAAATAAATTTTCCCGATAGAGAATTTTTTTTATAATTCAAATGAATATTTATAGAATAATATATATTATTAATAAACATATATTAAAAAAAATTAATAATTTAAAACAAGATTGAAAAATTAAATATTTTTTAAAATAAAATATTTGAAACATCATAATATCATCCAAGTAACCTCATATGCCCTAAAAAAATAATAAAATAAAATAAAGTTTATTAATATTAAAATGGATATATATGTTTGTTCACATCATACATTTTTTCTAAATCAAGATACAAAAGTAATATATTTATGACAATGAATGTGACATTTTGTAACATTCTTTAATTAAAATAATATATAAAATATTTTAATGGAAAAATATCTATTAAACAACTTAATTTATATCATTAGGGGTTTTGGTTAAAATTAAATACATATAATAAAATTTTCACCAGTGTTACGGTCATTTTATCTCCTTTATCATTTTATTTTTAACATATATTCTCCAATTTTCTATATACCATTAGAAAAATTAACAATGTTAATATTAATATTGGAAAAAGTGGTATTTTTATTTAATTTGAACTTACTAATTTAAAATTTTGTGTCCATTTTTTATAACTAATAAAAAATTAAAAAAAAATTATAATAAAAGCAGAAAGGTGCCTTGAAAAATAGTTATCCAAAAAAATCAATTTTTAGACATAAATATTTTTTTAATAAATTGATTTCAAAATCCATAAATGAATTATTTTAATATAAAATTAATTAATTGAAATTTTAAACTATTCCAATTATTAATTTGACCTTAAAAATAATATACACATTTCAATAAAAATTATCATTTATAATTATTCATTGATAAATCAATATATTCAGAAAATTCTCAAAATTACATTATATGATTATTTTTACATAAAAATTTACTAAATGAAAATTATTTTGTTAAATTTAAATTAAAAAAATTATAAAGATACTTTTTATAATGATATATAATAAATACATTATTTTAATAAAACTATTTCATTTTTAATTTAATAATTACTCAATATTTATATAAGTATTTAATTATAGACTTTCAATAATTATGGGAGAAATTTATTCTATCAATACGTGGGTTATTACAAAATGATAATGTATTCAAAACAACCAACATAACGAATGTATTCTCCCATTCATTATGTTAATAAGAGGGTATTTAATTATTTGATAGGGATAAATCCTAATCGCATTAATATAATTCCCTTGGAGATGATGACATGATTCATGTATATAAAGAATATATTTCAAACCATAAAATATAACATATTTTTGGTGTAGGATTTATTATGTATTCTTAAAATTAAAAAAGTAACATTAAAACATGAATTTTATTTAATGGGGAAATATAATTTTGACATGATGATTCCAAAAATAATATTTATTTAATTAAAATAATTATCTAAATTTTATAAATTTCAATTTTAAATAGAAAATTAATATTTATAAACACGTACTTATTGTTTTAAAAAAAATTCAGAAGCTAAATATTTGATATTTTTATTCATCAAATAATTTAATTATTATTTTTAAACAAATACTATAATCTAATAATATTATATTTCTATATTATTTATATAAATAATATAAAAATTTAACAAAAAGTGTATCTTGAAATAATATTTGTATTTCTATAAAATAAATTTTATTTTTCATTTATTTAATTTAATATAAGGTTTCATCATCTGAAATTACAAATGATGTCGTCTCCAATGGATTCTATTTTAAATTTTCTTCATAGAATATTATCTTACTAGTTGTGTTCATAACATACTTTTATTTATCAAATGGACTTTAAAAAACTATTAAAATAATACACTTGAAGGCCACTATACAATATTTGTATTATCAGTGGTTAGAATTCTTAATTGTATTATATATTTGATAGACAATACAATTATCCAAAACAACAAATTTTGTTTAGGTATTTTATAAAAATAATTACATATTAATTGATTATATCATTAAGAAATGGAATTTTATTTATAAATGATTGGGATGTCACATTCTTCCAGCATTCCAAATTTCCACCCTTGAAATTTTATTTTTATCCAATAAACTAGTTAATAGTCTTTTTAATTCACTTTTAATTTATGTTTCCATGTAACTTTAACTAACATTTGGTAATTTCACAACACCTTTATTTGGTGTGTTTTCTTGTTTGATAGTAATTATTTTCTACGATCTATGATCATCATCTTATTCACTTTGTGTAAAAGATCATTATCTACATTTAATATTTATTGACTCTGTACTTATATGGATTCTGGTATGTACCTACTCAAAAAGGATTTGAAGAACACATTATATTCGTGATATAGGTTATATAGGAGTTCTAGTGGACAGTTCATCTCTATTTTACGATAAATGATATAGTAGTGCTAGATGTAACTATTTCTAATTTTCCCTTCAACCCAAATCTCAATAATTTATTTTATGTTAATAAATGGTTGAATTGTTTTGCACATATCATTAACTCTTGGATCCATTGATGATTGTATCCTTATAATTAATAAAATCTATTTAGTGATTTTATATGATGATAAATGGTTTGAACCTTGATTATGATACCTTGCTTAATATATGGTATCACCATCTTCGTCTGTCAATATAATCCTAGTATTTAAGGATGTGACTCGTCTTCCTATAAAAATTCTAATATGGTTCCATTTGAAATCTGGTATGCATTGTTTTTGGATCTCTTCAACGGGATGTTATTGATCCAAATATCCTTTTAATTACATTGAATATGATCTCAACATATTATCTTTATAATGAATGTACCTTTTATACTAATCGTTCTTCTAAAGGTATTATGTAGTGATCGAGCTAATTTTTTTATGAAATTCTTGTTGAAATCCTCTATTAGTCCTCGACGTTAACCTCAAATATCAATATGATTCAATAGTTACTGGAACTCAATGTCTTTTTACCACATATCTTATGTAAGTCATGATGATTTTGTTTAGTTTTAGATATTCTCATAAAGAAATTAAATTCATTTCCTTTGTAAGGAAATAGACTACCCCCTTGATGTAGTTATATTCTATTATGGGTCTCAGGGAGTAAAATAATGAAATCCATGATAATATATTCGTATTTCCATACTATTATGGGTAATGATTTTATTATTATCACACCAATCATTATGATACAAAATCTGTAACATCCCTCTTCATGTTCTCCACCATATCGTTTGATTCAAATAATTATGCATCCTAGTGTTTCAATTATGAATATAGAAGGATGAATAGTGAATTTCCTTCATAAGTTATAATATAATTTATAGTATTTAGGGGATACATTTATGAATTCCAAACCATATAACTCCATATTCAGAAATGTAGAACTCTGGAAGATTCTCTAACTTCTTCTTTAGAAACTCATCATCTTTATGTGTATCCTAGATTTCCTCCTAAATATATGGTGGAGCATTCAGTTGGTTTATGTAGTATATTATACACATTTCCATCATTTACATGTCATCATTAAACAATTTTAACCCTTTCAATCCTCATCATAGATATTGTTGTGGGATCATTTATAATTAGATCATTTACCACATTTTTTCTCTTCCCAAGATGATGATGGACTGAAATGTTATAATCCATGACCAAATCTAACCACCTTAGTTGTGGTATATTACAATCCCTTTTTTAATATTCACTTTTGAATTGTATGATATTTATATATTTCACACATTTACTTGTGAAGCTAATTTCCCTAAATATTCTAATCGATGAGCACTACTACCAATTATATATCATTAAATGGGTAGTTCATCTTAGGGGTATGAAATTATTAAGAGGTATATGATATAATGTTTTAATCATATATATGTAACGAATCTGATACCTTCTTGGAATCATCACTATAGGTCACAAATCATTCACCACTACTTGTTAATGTGAGTACCAGTATAGTGATTAGACTCGTTTCTAGCTCAATAAAACATTATTTTGATTCATCATTCCAAAACAAACATGACTACGTTCTGGGTATTTTTGGTTATTGAGATTGAAAGTAATGATAAATTACTAATATATGAATTGATGTACACAACTAATCTATGTACAGATGGATTTTTATCGTATTTGTGGTTATTTTTTATCCATTGATTGCCACTATTTTGAAATAATTTTTAGATATCCCCTTGATAGTGATAAAATTACATAAAAATGTTATCAGATCCTACAAAAATTGACATTTACTACACTTTTTTAATAAATATTTCTTGTATAGGTTCTTCATTAAATAATTTATATGATCCTCATGTTTCCATTTTCATTTAAAGATGATAAAAATATCTTATATAAATAATACAAAAATAATTCGAGTTGATCCCAAAATCGTCTTTTTATTATGTCCAAGAAGAATATTATATCATTGTTGAGTCTAAATATAATCACAATGAACTCTTAATAACCATAACACATATATAAATATTTATTGGGGATATCCTACTAATCTACAATTAAAAATAATATCATGATCGAAAATCAACCTTTGAGAAATATAGATATCCACTTAGCCGATAAAAAAGCTATCAATCCGTTGTATGGGATAGTTTTCCATTATAATGATCATTTTAAGATCCTGATAATAAATCCATATGATCATTAACCCATCCATATTCTTGAAAAATAGGTCTATTGAACCCAATGTTAACCTACATGGTCAAATAAATTCATTATCCATATTCTCCAATAATTTTTTATTTACCTCAAACAGTTCAACAAAATTCATTATATATGTATTCTTGATTCCTGGAAACACATTGAGTGTGATGTAGATTAGGAAAATAACCTACCATCTAGGGGAAAGACCATGAAACTGTTCGATAAATAGATCAACTAATACCATTATAGTGGGATTTTTAAAAATGATGATCTTTTATTTAGTATCAATCACTTGACATAAATTTGATTACTCACAAGGATATAGTATCCATGCTTGAGATGTTGGTACAAATAAGATTCATAATTCTAATTTCACTTGAAAATATTTATAGTGTGATTTGTGTTACAAATGGTGGTTTAATTTTATCAGAAATTTTTGTTTTTAATATACATGGAAATCCAATTCCATCCAAAAACTACATCAAATTCCACTAAGTGGAGTAAAATATTTTTTTCTTGAAAATTATTTCAAAATACGTATGAAATGGTATGAGTTTTATTCTTGGGTTGAATTTTTTTCAAATATTCTATCTTCAGTGATTAATCGACATCCATGTTTTGAGGTAGTTGTATAATTTTTCTAAAAAACTATGTGATAAAAAATAATATGCAGAACAAGGTATAATAAAATTTAATTTTAAAATTTTATTCATGTCATAATCATTTACATCATCAATAATAGATTTAGGGACAAAATATTCCATTAAATTTAACACATAAAATTGAATATAGTATAATTAATTATATAATTAGAAAATGTAATATATTACTCATCATATAAATTTATATATTTAAATTTATGTATTCAGAAATGAATTTCCAAAAATAAATTACTTTAGTAGTTTTTATTATTTAATAATGGTTTTAAAGGATAATGTTATGTTACTGTGAAATATCATCTAGGAGTGTTGTAATATATATTTTATATCTCTATTTATTGGGTTTTCTATAAATTTTAGTTGAAAAATACCAATTTATTTAATATTAATTACATGAAATATTTCTTATTTTTTATGTGATTATGAGATGAAATGTGTTTGTCACAATATGATAGAAACCATTAGATTTTGATATACAACTTCACTTCACTCTCAACTATGAAATGATGATATGTGACACTGAAAATTTTTGACTAATCAATGATCAAAAGTATTTAAACATATTGTGTTTTCAATAATAAGTATACATTCTATGAAGTAGGATTCCTATGGGATGTTTTAATGGAATAAAATTGATGATATGGGATGAAATGAAGCTTCCAATTCTTTAAAAACATTATTCTCATCAAGAATCAAGTTCAATATGTGTAAATTATTCACATTCATGATGTGTAAACTCATCATATTATTTGTATTGAATGAAAAAATGATAATGGTAATCAATTTATGTCCGCTGGATTTGACTATTAATCATCTATTTCAAACTAAACACAATGAATATTCGTATATTAATACATATTTTCTTATATAACTTTATATCTTGGCTATATTGATAAGGATTAAAAATTTATTTTATCAATAAAAATAATTTATTACAGATCCAATTATTATTATTGTTTTTTAATTGACGTTGAGATTTCATTTTTAGAAAACCTTATTATGGAACCGTTTACCATCCCTTTTTCTTTTCCTTGAACATTTATTAATTTTTAATAAATTTATTATTTTAATAAAATAAAATCAACTGAAATTGGGATAACCATACTTATTATCATGGGTTGTCATAATGTTTTTCCCTTATCTATCTATTTTCGGCCATGTACTACCAGTGTGCTATTCCTTTATAGATTGTATAGTTTTGGTAAATATAAATTTTTATTTTATCACACCTATAGGATTTAATGAAGATGTTATTTATTCACCATGTGACAAAAAAGTGTACATAACCTCTTATATTCTTGAACCAAGTGATGATGTAGTCTCTCCCAATGTTCCATTTTCATGGTTATTATATATTGATACAACTATTCTAGATCCACATCCACTTATATTTTCCCGACAATGATTTGATTTTTTAGAGATGCAAAACACTATAATTTACTATAATTTTTTGGATCTTTTTCATATTTTTTGTATTAAACTCATGTTTTTTCTCATGAATTTCTTAATTCTAATAAAAAATAAAAATTCCTATAATAGATGTAATGGAAACACATATTTTAGTACACTTATTTTCATGATTTATTACTTTAAATCTATGTTATTAAAACAATGAACATAGTTTCGTCCAGTTTATTTTGTAAAATAGATATATCAAATAGAAATTCTCAATATATGGTCAATTAATTAGTTTAATTAATTATTAATATACTCTTAAAATTTATTTTTCTACTAAAACTGCATGAGATAACCAGGGGATATGCATATAAAAGGGGAGTGATATTAAGACCAGTATGGGAAAAAAAGTCATAGAATAAGGTAAATTACTATATGTGAAACAAGAATCATATCATTGTTTTATAAGATGGGTGAGAATAATAATATTCAACAATGAGGAATTATAAAACATGACAAGATAATGGACACATATAAATATGACAATCACAAAAAACATGACATTATAAACAGAATTCAGGGATAAACGCCAAGAAATCATTACATTTTTTCATAGGGTGTCCTCCCATTCACCATATATATTATATCATGAGAGTAAAATACTTCATAGAATATTGGAGGGATATATATTTATATTCCCCACATTCACATTCATATCATGACCAAGCATAAGTTTTTCACATAGATCATACAACATAAGGGTTAATTTAATAAATTTTTACCCCATAAGCATGGAATATGTTATAAATATATAAATCCGAATAAATATTAGTATAAATAAAACAAAATGAATTTTTTTTCTAAATGATGATTTGAATTAACTATTAAATTGTTTTCCATAATAAATCATATGATAATTTCTACCGCATAATAAGTGTATGAAATATATAATAAAGGGGTTAATTAGAAATGAAAATGGTATCTAATTGCATTTAAATCATAGTGAATGTAATAGAGACGATTATAAATTTATCCAAAATTTAATAATTGGAAATTAAAAGGAATGACCAAAAGATGGTTCTGAATGAAGAAGAGAATGAATGGATCTCTTACCTAGAGTTGGAACTTCCAAAAGAAATGGAGGAGCTAATGATTATCATAGGGTGCATAATGACTAATATAGTGATGAAATAAAAATGTAATATCTTACTAAAATGGGTTTTTTGAATAGGAATGAGAGGTCGGGTGAGTATTTATAGAAAAATAGTGGATAATTCATTATTAATTTCACAATCTATATTTTGGACACTATATGATAAAGTAATCAAAACCAATATACATCCATGGGGTTTTTAAAACATTTAAAATATATATTACTGTTATTCATTATTTTATATGGAATCTAACTAAAAACATTAAATCAATTCACATGGGGTTGTATATATTTTCCAAATTCATATAAAATTTACATTAAATCAATAAAATATAGTATTGGTTTGGGAGTATTCATTATGGTCTATAAAATTAATTAAATAACATAAAAAACATCAATTTAATAAGAAAATATAATTTTTTATACACTTAATAGTATATATTATATCATTTTTGGGATTTTATGATCTCATAATACATATATTATATTTATACAGTATTTAATAGGTACCAAAAAACATCATTCATATAAATTTTTTAAAAGAACTACCATTGTATAATTTTGAAATTATAATTTAAAAAATAATATTTCATTAATTGATATAATTCAATAATTGTGATAAGTTTTAATTTTAAATTAAAAAACAAAATTTATTACAAAATACAAGTTTTTTAATAATAAAAATTTTCTTAAAATTATAAAAAATACATTTCCTGCATAAAATTATTTTATCATTTATATATAACAATTAATATTTGATAGTATCATTTTATTAATTTATTAATTATTTCAATATTTCATTAATTCATCAAAAAGTTTCCCTTGTATAAAATTATATATTTCCCAATATTTATAATTTTTTATTTTTTCATGGTATACCATATATCAAAAAAATATATTAATCATTATAAATTAATAATACAAATTCATAAATATAATCATTATTTTATTAAAATAATAAAATTCCATACTATTGTGTTCTAGATACACATCCCTTTAGAAATGAGTGGATTCCCTAATCATAATGTTTGTGATGGATTTATTTTCATGGGGAGATTTGGAGATCATAGTTTGGGTGATGATCCCGATAATCCTGATCTTCTTCCATAAATGGTTTTTTTGATGCTATAATTTTTGAAGTGTGTCTTGGAAATTGTAGAGGGAAAATATACGTGATTTTAGCACCCTAATAATCTCCAACACATCGGATTAATGGGGTAGGATCCTAATAGTTTAGGCCATCACATTCTTCATCTATATCATATAGAATTTATTATAACCCTCAATCTACTAATCATAATGCTCACTTTAAAGTGGTTATATTAACAACATTTATAATACTCAATTGTATTTTGCATTGTATATATCATATAATGGTCCTAAATAACATTATTCTTGAATTTATTGTCTATTAAATAATTACATTACAAATATTTTATTAATTAATAAGGGAATTTTAATGGTAAATTTTCATGTCTTCATAGTTACACCTCCCCATAAGCATTTGGATACCAACTACCAATGCCTGTCTCGGGTGTCATCAGGGAGAATCTGTACTCTAAAATAATATATAACAATAATAGAAATAATAATGAAAACTTATATAACCAATACTCAATAATAAATAATAATTATGTAAGATAATTATAAAAAATTTAATGGGGAATCCTATAATCATACATCACTATTTGTCACACACTATAAAAATACATTATATAGAATAATTATGAGAATAAAAATCATAAAATTCAATACTGATACCTCTGACCCAAAATTGATCCATATATCTAGTATATAAATGTAAAATCATATTTGATCATGGAAAACTAGGCCCTTGAACATCCTAAAATCTATAGACAGTGAATTCATCCCTCATATCTATGTCCCATGGCTACTTAAGAAGGATGTGAATAATACTCAATAGGTAAACACTAATGGTGTCCCAAAAATAACTTGTAAAATATTTTTCACCCATCTTATATACACATAAAATTTTAAAATAATATAAAATAGTTGAAAAATAGGCACTCTTAATCCTCATTTTAATGTGTGAGACATTGAATGTCTAAACCCACTTTTAATGTGTCTAATTTCACTAAAAATAATATTTTTTGGTGTAGATAAATATCATACGAGTTATCATATTCATCACACAAGTCATCAAGATATATCAAATATCCTATGAGTATCCCATGTATTCATGTAGTAATGGGAAGATTGTTAGATCCTATGGAGGATCCTAGGAATCTATATTTATATCATTATTTGTGGAAAGGGAGTAAATTTTAAATAAGAAATTGCAGAACATAAATATAGGTAATTACACACATATTCGTGGACCTGATACATCACCTAGTCTTATAGGGATAGCTACAACATATTTTTACCATAAGTCGAAATAAAATATTTCAGTAACAGGATCATTATTTAATATTATGGTGTATACATGGAATCACTATCATCATTCTCTTATCATTATCCTAGGGAGTATACTCAGTATAAATGACATTAATACCATCATCAAATCCTATGGATTAATCTTTGAATACATGTATTATCATATTTAAAAACCATATCGTTGGACATCACCTAGAAATATTATTTATAAAAACACAATGTTAGTTAATCCCTCTCCTAATATCCCATGTCACTATTAATGACAACGAGTGGCCTAAAATCCCAAAACATTCACACAATCCTAATGTTTTCTTTGATTGAGCACAATAATCATCAACAATATAACCAAATCAAGATCAATTCATAAATCAACATGTTTTATGGTGAAATGAATATATGTCGATACCTACTGCACAAAAATAACTCACTCTATGGTCAATATACTATAAGGGAATAAACCATGGTTTCTATGCCCTCATCATAATAAAAAAACTAAGAAATATAATCATTATAGTTATCATAACATGGTAATAACTGACCAATAATATGGAATACATTCTATCAGTATCCCCATTGTCCCATAATGTCATTATAGGTCTCATAGGAAAAGTCATGCCATCATCACTCTAGGGTTCGGGAATTATCCCCATCACACTCAACCTATCATCCTATATAAATCCTCACACCCACCACATCATAAATAATAATATAGAATACCAACATTATTTCGAAGATACTACTAGGTGGAGGAACACTCTTACATCCTTCTAAAATTATTTCCAAAGGATCTATGGAATCTCAAGACATGTATATCTAACTAATTTCAATAATCAAATCCCAACTATATATTATTCATGTTGGTGTTTAAGGAAATAAATACCAAATGATATTATTTTACTTCAACTCACTCAATTAATTCTCATAATATTCAGCATATCTTCATAGATATATTTTATAATGAATCACTCAACCAATAGAAATTTAGGCATCAATCTTGTTCTGAATGTTTTATTGTGGTGAATAACACATCCATCCATCTATAGTGATTTTATATTATATATAATAATATACACAATATATTAGTCACCCATATTGATGATACCAAATATCACAGATATATGAACCATCCATAAACTGTGGTGAAATTTTTGGGACCATTGACCTCATGCATAGGTCCATTCCCTTAAATCACATCCCAACATCTCTTAACCATGCTACTACAAGAATCATGTCACTGCTTGAGGTCCTAAAAAAATTATAATATCCAACATATTTAATTTTAAATTTTTATTATTAGTTATAAAATAAACATTAAATATGAAAAAATATAAAAGCCTCACCTATCTAAAATCACTCACCAACACCAGATTTTATATGTTTCAGTCCATTATAAATACTAAGAAAAATTGGCCAATTATATTCCACAAAACATATCATAAAATTATCCATATATGTTTTATAATTTACTAAAACCATTCAAAAACTCAAATATGGAAATCATTTTTGATTAAATGGAATTCTATAACACGTGTTCATCAATTTAGAACATTTGTTATCCATGCCAAGAAAACGCCTCTTCAATTTTTTTTCACCATGATATGGTAGAAATAATCTCAAAATAAAAAATTATATCAAATAAAATAATTGGGGGAATAAGTATAATATGTATTTTTAAATAAGAATAAGAAGACAACATGTAAAGAAATATTTGTTATCAAACATCCCTAAACCATAGAGGGATTTAAATAGAAAATACTAATTTTTCCTCATAGTTCACATGTTCAAGTTAGAGGAGTTATAGGAATAGGATATAAAAAGGTAGTGATGAAATGGGTAACATTTCAACATTATATGAATTATGGAAACTTTCATGGTTTTCCTTTGATTTTTCAAACCACTCACAAACCATTTAGCTCATATTTTTGTGATTCACATACCCTTTTATGGTTTATCAATAATTTTTTCATACATTATACCCCCATTGAAACACCTATGATAACAAAATTTATAGTTTTTATAGTTTTCATACAACTATATATCAACTGTACTCATTGCCCTAAGACTTAAACACCATTCACTATTTATGTCCATGATTTAAACTAACAATTATTAAACTATGTTTCAGGGTAAATAAACTATTGAAAATTTAAAATTAAAGCTAATTTTTTTTATTCTCACCAATGAAGTGAAGATACCTCTTAAACCCCAATCCATAATAAAAAACACCTCCATTGGATAATAAAACTCTTTTAATTCCAATTTGAATCTTAGTTCTCAAGAAATAAATTCTCCATAGTAAAATAATTCAATTTTCTATTGATTTTTTTTTAACACATAATGATGTGAGTCACTATAGTTATGTGGAATTACTTGCATTTGTAAAATTATAATGTGTTCATGTGGGGATACAGAGTGCATGAGAAATGTGATACCCTTATATGGTCGGGTGTGAATTTTTTTTAGTAGGACATAATATGACACAAATATTTAATACTTTTACGTATTAATTAAATGTTTTTACCCAAACCATTTTGAAAATACATGGTAATTAATAAAATTTTCAGTATGATACATTGATTTAAGGCATATTATAAAAATAAATAATATCTATTTTTTTTCGATGCCAAATATGATTTTTTGGATTTTGATTATATATATATATATATATATATATTAGAAATCTATCTAGGTAATCCACATAAGAATTATTATGATTTTCATCTAATGAAATTATATTAAATTAAAAATTTTCTAATATATGTAATGATAAACACTATATCCTATAGGTTTCTTAATAATATTCAATTATTATAGGGATAATGTGCTGAAATCGATTTGCAAAATTAATAATGATTTCCTTGTATATAATTCTGAATAAACCAAAGCCTAAACCACATAAATAGCATGCTACAAAATTCAATGTATATAAAATAGAATGAATATCCAATACTATAATATTAAATTAGATTATTCAATAGTCATATAAGAATAAAATATAAATAAATTTTATGTTAATTAGGTCTTTAAATTGGTTGTTTAATATTTCTATATGGCCAATTATTAAATCATTCACTCTTGGATGTGGGTAAAAGTTTCACCCCTTAGTTTTTCTATTTATAACAATTTCCATATAAAGGATATTCATGGTCTTCATGTCAAAGGGGACCTCAATGTGGAACTCATGAAAGCATGAGGGGACCAATAAGACAACTTTTAATGTAGATAACTAATGCAATTGATTATTCTTCTAACAAAAAATCAATAGAAACTAATTTAAAAAAATATAATATGTATAAGAGCATTGGAACATAAAATTAATCTTTATAAAGAATAATAAAGATTGATATATTATGAGAGAGTATCATGATGCCTCAAATATTTTTTTCAACTCCACATTGGAAAGGATTTTTGCATGAATAGTTTATTTTGGGTTTCTATAAAAATATTCATCATTTTTAAATCAATTCAGTTTTGATAATACATATTTTTGATGATTATTTTAATTAATTCATTGATATTATATCCATTTTTTATGTTTATAGTTCAAAAAAATCACATTTTTTTATGTTTTACTCATAGTTTCATTTATATGAATAAAGCATAATATCTCTATTGTGAATGTTAATAATTAATGTGTATTTATACTTAAATGGTTCACTTTTAAATATATTCTTGATTGTATATTATATATATGTTTTGGTATTTTTGGATATATTATTACTTGAAATTGTGTTGTATAAATTATTATGTAAAATACTAATTAATATTGGAAATATGTTTATATTCATTAATTTATTATGAAATAAAAATTTCATAATTGGGAATGAAAATGCTTCCCTATATATTGTAAAATTCTTATTTAAAGGTTTATTTTTCAATTTAAATTATCATATTTTATTTTCCTTACTTCCATAATGTATTTCAATCATAATAAATCCATATATTTTAATGAAGGGAATGGGTAGTTAATTTTCATATTATATCTAATGAAATAAGACTACTAATGAAGCTTGTTGAATAAGAGGGAACCTACAGACTTTACCAAAGAATGGGGGGGTATAACTAATACTCTAGAGAGGGAAATACTATATTAGGGTCCCTGATAACTACAAAAAAATGAAGGTTTCAACTACTAATATTAAATATTAGTCACTAGATTTAGCAAGATTTTTCATAAGGATTTCATAAAAGTCACTGATAAGTATTAATAGATCTAATGAGGTGTTTTGTATATTTTTTAATATTTGATAGATATAGATAGTAATTATATTAATCAAAATGTTCCATGGACTATTGAGTGAAAAAATGTTTTTATAGTTGTGTGTAATGATTTGATTACCACTTATTATGTAGTAATGGATTCATTACTTTTTTCTTGATGAAGAAGTCATTTTGTTCATATAAAATATTTGAGGTTTTAAGAACATATCAAAACTATGTATATGTAAAACATAATAATTGATGGAACATAACACACTACATACCAAGACACAAGTCTATCAGTAGTATTGTTTGACTACTCATGCTTGGGTGCTGTCAATGAAAAGTGCGTTTGGATACTCTATTCAGACTATTTTTTTCTGGTTCTCATGAACAAGGTGGCATGGGAGAGATATAGTTTTGTTATTCTCATCCATGGAATTTATTAATTCCAGAATTATTATATTGAATCAAAAATTTCATTCCATGGTATAAAATAATTTTAGTAATTTAAATAGTGAATTTTTTTGTTGTCATTCTATTAAGCTGGTACAATCAATGAGTTTCGTGTGCTGTAAAAATGATGATCGATGAAGGCATGATGAGTGTTTTATGCTATTATATTTTATCAATGGTGTTTTATTACTTAAATTAATGAATTTGGTCATTATTATATTATTTATATGATAATTCATATTAGATGATGGTTTAATTTCTATCATTATTTTAGCCTATTATTGACACCCTTGGTTATCAAAGCTACATCTTCCAAAAGGTTTGGGAACTTCTTATTCTAATATATTTGTATCTATGGTAAAACCTTATTCTCCAGCTAGTGTCTAACTGAAATCAAAGATATATTGTTAATTTACAAATGATTTGTGGAGAAATTAAAACAATATACTCTATGAAAAACACAAAATATATCAATATTGTTGGATTATATTTGGTATGTTATCAATTCACAAATACTAAGCACATTGTTGGTAACTTCATTATTTACAACATCACAAAACACCAACATACCATAAAACCTTCCATTCACCGTAGCTCCATCATCATATACTCATGTTTCTCTATTTCAATCTCTAAATGACCCAATTTTATTTTTCCAAATTATCCATCCTAGATATAATCTCCCTAAAAATACCATCTTAAGTAGACGATACCACCTGAAAATACACATACATCATAACATCATGCTCCAATATCTATACAAAATAATAGAATCATTTTAGAATCCTAGGTTTTTCATTATTTTTATCATTGTAACCACATCTAAACATCATAGAAAACATAATATATAGTTATCATCATATCTATAAGAGGTAATTTCATGAATATTATACAACAATTATAAGAGAGTGTGATATCATCTTCCACCAGGATCATTTGTTATCAAAGTCTTATATATAATCATATAAGATAATTGATTTAAACTCTATGAAAAACATTATAACCCCTACCCAATGACATCTTTATGATTTTTTTTACTTCAATATTCAAATAATGAACCCCTTTGAAGGATTATTGAATTATATAGTTTATTTCATTTTTTCTACATATATAAAATTTACTAAACATGAAAATAAGATTTCCATTTTTTTGTTTTTTAAAATCCCTTATTTTTTATATTTCACCACACCTTATCTTCAATTTTATCCCCCACATTAAAAATACATATTCACTGAAAATATTAAATACATTTTTAAGAAATATATAGGAAAATGAATAATTCATTGTGATCAACACCAGTCCTTCTATTAAATAAACTCATAAATTTTTCCAGATATTTTATGAAGTGTATTTTTTATATATTTATAATTTAAATAGGTGGATAAATGATGATATACATTTATTAATTATATAATTTTACAGATGGTTCACCTAAGGTATATTTTCTTGAGATATCTTGTTGTTTTTTAGTACAAGTCTCCATTATATTCCCTAATTAGGATTGATGGGGATATGAAGTGAGTGTTAGGTGATATTTTATCCGTTTATTATATTCTTCTATATCTATTAAAATTATTCAATTATTCCCAACATATTCATATAGGTATACAATAGATCAATTATGATGTTATTGAATGGGTGTGGTGAAAGATTATGGAAATGATTGGAATTATTTTGTTTGCAGAGCCTCAATTTTATTTCCCCTGGAATTTTTGTTAATATGTGGTGATTAAAGATATCATTTTTTTATATATTAACACATCACTACCCATTCTCAATTCATTCACAAAGTGAATCCCGAAATACAAAATATGAGAGAAATAATAATGATTTAATAGAACGTTTTTTCAATTGGTATCCAAGGTAAAATATGAAATTAAAACAAACGAGTAAATTGTATTAAAAAGAAACATTGATAGAAAATTTTTATTCCACGTGATTTTTGTGGAGAAATATTTTTTAGTACACTTTACAGTATTATAAAAACATAAATTATTTTCATTTAAAAATTAAATCTAAAAAATGAAATATATTTAGATCCCACAGTAATATATATATATATATTAATGTCTAACTTGTTACCCAAATATAAAGGGAATATTTTTTTTAATTCCATGATGGAATACACAGTGAACTAATTTTGGAAAATTGAAAATACAAAAAGCCCCAAATATAGGGAGCATTATACTATGAACTCTATGATATTTTTGAGTATATTTAATTTTTTACATAAGATATTGTAAAAATGAATAATATACCCTCCCAATAATGAATAAGTGATCCTATGGTTAATATGATCATCAATATCCAATTCATTCAACCAATCGTTATGGGGATCTACAAATGGAGGAAGTGCAGTTTCTGGAATAAAATAGACTGTGGTAATTATTCTCTAAATTAATTTCCTTCTAATTAGATAGAAAATAGAATGTCTAATAACATAACTTGAAAATTTATTATCAATTTATCAGAAATATTTAATTATATTAGTGAAAATGTAAAATCATAAGATATGTGAAATAATTATGAGAATGGCTAGAAGAGTCCATTTTTTTATCAAATAATACACATAAGAGAGTTTGTATTGAGTTACATAACAAAGTACAACCTATAGAATAAAAATAATAAGAGTCAATTAATTTAAAAAACTATGATATGTTAGTTTTTTACATTTATCCCCACCTCATGATGGAATTTTTTATGTAATATTAAAAAATTTGAGGGTTTACATCAAATAATCCCAATCGTCCTTCATAATGGAGATGCGAGTTTTTACTCATATAAAATAGAAAGTATAAGAATTATACCTCTTTAGAGATGAACCAATAATATTATCCATTTAATATTTCTTATTTTTATTTCAAATTAATTGGTTAAATATTATTTTTCATGTATATCAAAAAAATAACTATTAATAAAAGATATTTAACACACGACATTGTACTTTGAAAAAAACCAATTTCATTCAAATATTTTTTTTTATTTTTTACTACTATATTACATGTCTTATTAATTCATCATAAATAATTTTAGTATATTAAATGTATTTATATGTTATATAAATATATTTCTTATATTTATTGTTTTGTTTTTAAATTTAAATATTTTATAGTGAGCCATTATGCATAAATGAACATACATATCCAATTTCAACAATTGGTTCATTTATTATTGATATTTCATCATTTTAATCATAATATTTTTAAAATATTTGTTATTAATATTTTATCTTCATGTGTTTATAATTTTAAATTATTTTCATTAATATTTATTGGTAATTGAACTTAAAATTCATTAGTTATTAGGCCAAATTATATTTATCATTATGAGAAGTGACCATTCCATTCATGATATGTTATTATTTATATCCATTTCTGTGGAAAAAATATAATATTGTTTAATATAGAACATCAATTAGATAGTTTTCAATTTTTTTCTCATCACACAAAATTATTTTAATATAATTGGTTCATTTAATTTGGTATCCAAATTTTTTGTTAATATCTACCTTAAATCAACCGTTATTGAAAAATTATAATTCTATTAATGATTGATTTGGTTTATTATACACAACATGATTATTATAAATTTACTATCCCAAAATATGATTATATTTTGTTAATATTCCAAGTTTTAGTTTCAAGTAATTTTATATATTGTGTTTTTATTGGGATTAAATTCATTAGTGGGATAATTTAAGAGTGTGTAACAATTATTGGGAATTTAAACTATATTTGAAGAAGATTGAAATTTAATAGTTGATATTTTCAACATCAGTTAATGAAAATAAATGAATATGAATATTATATATAAAATAAATAATTTTCTTAAAACTAGTGTGAAATAAAATATAGAAAGTTAAAAATAGTGAATATTGTTTGAATTATTTATTTTAACATTATTGGAATGAATCGTGGGCCATAGAAGAAAAGGGAATTCTATTTAATACAAATGTATGAGATTTTTAGTTTGTAATTATTCAATTCTTTTAAATGATTTATCTTGGAAAGTATTTATGATTTAGACATCTTCATTTTTCTTGTGTCCATAAGTGTTTAAATACACCCTATGAATATATGAAAACCACAAAAATGTTTAATGATTGAATTAATTTTTTTTATCTCATTTGGTGAATTATTAAAATATATATAAATCTATAGTGAACATTCATTATCTCATGTACAATAACAAATTTAAATATTTATTCCCTTGATTGAAGATTGAAAATGTAATTTCATATTGGGTAAGGCACAAAATTGAAATATATGGATAGAAAAATTTAATATGCATATATATAGTGTAATTTAGTGACATTCTTAATAAAATTACACATAAATAATGATAATTTGTTTGGTAAATGTCAAAAATAATTAATAGCTTACATTTTATTTTATTTTAGACTATGATATATATTTTTTACAAGAGTTTAAAATTATGATTGAGGTATAGTATCCTAGCAAAACAAATCACATGTTTTAGGCCTAAATTTAATGATTTATTCCGTTAAATTTCAATAATATGTAAGAAATAGTCAAATATTTTTGATGTTAATATAATCCATCTATTTCTATAATAGATTTCTTAATATTTTCATTTTATTTATTAAAATGTTTATATGTCTTTAATATACATGGAAATTTTTTATTTTGGACTTTTTTATTTACAATATTTAATAAACCTTGTTGAAAAACTATCATTTAATAAACAACACAATTTGTTACTTACGTTAGATTAAATACTAAACATATCTGGTTATAAGGTAATAAAATAATAGTATATGAGGATATATAATAGTAATATCTTTATTTGAATTATGTTGTGGTGACTTGCCTATATAATATTTAAGTTGATTTTGGGATATCTATATTGGTTTAATGAAATTCCGGATCGACATACATAAGATATTATACAATCCAACATAAAATAAAATAAAAGGAAATATATGTTTGATAAAATTAAAAATTAAAATAGAAAATTAAATTAAACAAATCAGGATTATGAGTTACTATGAATTTTAACAAGTTTGATAAGTTTTTCCAGTTGGCTAAAAATCTATTCATCCACTAATGTTTGAGTAACAAAATCTCAGATGTTTCTATCAATTCTTAACTAGACAGATTATCCGAATTAAAAGGTTACATATAAAATGATAACATCGCACGGTGCACATGAAGTACAATGGGGACTAATAATGGATATCACTATATAACTGTCTTACCAAATCATGCATTCTTATAAAGAAAGAACATATCTAATTTTATCATGTAATTAGATTATGGAGATAATAATTTATCTGAATATGGTGGTTCCCAAAGATTAATGAATAAGGAATAATTATTAGAAGGGATCCTGAAACCTATAATTGGTGGCTAGGGAAGATATATAATATACTCCTTTATATGAGGTTGTTGTAAATATTTTCCAAAAAAAATTGATATAATTATTAATATAGAATAATTTGGTTTCCATTTTATATTTATGGTATTTTCACTTATATTCATGATCTCATAAATATATTAATTATATATGAATAACATAGGTTTTGTGACAACTTCAAATTCAAAAAATATAAAAAATTGTATCATGCTCAAACATACTCACTGAACTATGAAATTGACTCCCTAAATAGTAAAAATAATTAATTATTATTAACAAATGGGTAATAACATATTATAAGAACAAAATATATCATATTTTAGGTATACATATAGATATTGAATATGTTATTAACTTCATTAGAACCATTATGATATATTTTGAATGACATTTATCAGAAAAGAATCACAATGTAAAAAATTTTCATCTCACTTTTCACATCTATGATATAAATTACATTTTAACAACATACTAATTTATATTTTGTATCTAAAATACCTTTGGATATATTATATCATGAATTATTTTATATTAATGTTATTTAAATTTGTAATTTAATTTCATTCCATCAATTTTCATATAATTCAAATATTCCTATGTGATATTGTATATTTTTAAATGGTTAATGATTTTTACTAGAAGAATATTTTTTATTATTAATCAATGGTATTTCCATTCATTGAGACATGCATTAATTTTTTTCACAAAATTTCATATATATATATATATATATGTATTTTAAATACTTGAATTTAGAGATACAATATCCTAATTCAGTCATTATCCATGATATTTTGAGTTTTAATATTAATTTTACCATCAATATTGACTGGAATTAAATGTTACAAAGTGGAAAATAATTTCACAACATAATTTATTTGTTTGGGTTATATTACTTTCTCATTGTAATTAATATTATAAAATTGTGTCTAAAATATTATTTAATATCATTTTTATTATTTTCACGTTTTTTATATGGATATTCATTTGGAACAGTTAATCTATTTATGGTTTTGTTCAAAAATAAACATTATCTTTTTCATGGGTTTACTTCATAATCATATTTCATTCAAGATTTCATAATATAGAATTTATTCGAATTGAAATTATTTGATAATCTACTATAAAAACCTTTTATTTTAGTGTCTTACGGTTATTAATTTAATTTTTTAAGTAATAGTAATATTTTTCAACACTTTTATAATAAAAATTGTTTATATATTGTTTTTTATAAAACCCGACTATATTTATCTCTTTAACGTGAGAACATGTTCACTTATAAAAACTTTTTTCTTCTATAAAATTATTTGAAATATTTTTCATTATTCCAAAATGATTTTTAATGAAATTTTATACATTTTTATTTTACTAATATTTAAAATTGAATGTTCTAGTCCCTTTCTTAACAATCCATTTTCAAACATTTAAATGTAAAAAAATTACTTTTTATCCCATACGATATGTATGGTTTTACCAATAATATTTTCATCAAGGAGTTCAACAAATGATTAGAATGTTAATTTTTAATGAAAATGTTTTTCAAATTAATTTAATAATAAGAATTTAAAAAAAAAATTAAAAAAAATTGATATTTTATAAATAATATTTTAAAATACCATTTACAGTATTTTTATTCATTAATGACAAAAACTCAATATTTCTTGGTACACTTGGGATATATTATATTGATTCCAACCTTATTCTATATTGGGATGATTTTTGATTTATTCTTCTAAGGATAGAATTCACATTCACTTCTATGATTCCTTTGTTAGTCCTATTGAAATATTCAATTTCCTATGATCATTATACATATAATTTCCCTAATTATCTATCTAATATATCGTGGTTTTGTTTATTTAATAATCCAAATATCATTTTACAGATATTATATGCATTGAAAATTATTGAGTTATATGGGTAAATATTAATAAATCAATATGTTAAATATCTTATGGATAATTGATAACATATATTATTTATTTAATAAATAGATTATTTGATATGATTAATGATTTGGATAGGCCAGGATAGGTGGGGATCAAAAATTATGTACCCAATGATGTTTCAACACGTTCACATGAGGGAAATTAGTTTCACAAATTAAAATGGATTCTACCTATTGTTTTAGACTTTTTTTGTTAATGGTTATGAAGGTATTGGTATTTATGTTCCCCATACATGACATTAATATATTATGAATTAAAATCATTTTGATTCATATATTATTTATCACTATGATTTATATAAAAAATATTTTTATTAACATAATTATGATTCGGTTGATATAATGTAGTTTTTTAATTATATTTCTTTTCATAATTATTTTTCCTTATTTAGTTATATTAATCGAATGTGTTTTCAGTTATTAAATTTCGATAATGTTTATCCATTTATTTTATTGATTATACAGAATGTGTGTTTAATTATTACCATTCCATACTGACTATTCTCATTTATTCATTATTCCATCATCTATAATTGACCACACTAAGCATTTTAGCTTTCCATTATTTTGTTTCCCTTCCATAGGAATCCAATATTTGTATTAAGAAAGAGAGGTAAAAATATTAATATGGAATAAAATAGTTATCCATTAAAAAATAAGTTTTCATATGATTATTAAATTGTAATAAAATAATAATGAAATTATTAGGTTTAAAAATATTTCATAACAATACCATGTTTCGATAGTTAATTCCTTGTAATCATTTCAATGTAATGGTAGATGATACAAACATCAAGAATTCAGGGTCTTGTCAATATAATTTGTATCACATGATGTCTAATTGAAACATTGGGAACAAGATTAATGAAATCATGGGTCATAGAACTTATCACTAATATTGAATTTTGACGATAAGTATGTAATAAAATCGTAAAATTTTAGTTAGGTATAGATTATGTGTTTCTTCCCAGTAATACATCCCAATATAGATAATACATGTAGGTGTGGTTTTGGCATAGATGTACCTAGGGGTAATAACTCCAAAAATGTGTGTCGGGTCTTACTTGATTATAACATGGAATATGACAATGATCCTTACTGCTCACTAGGTTTGATACTCTCAGAGGATAAGATCAGGATAATTAATATTTTCGTTACAGACCATTATGAATGATTTGAATATATAATGACAACTAATGACCTTGATTAATGTATAGAACATGTAATTACATATGTAAAGATAAAATCATTAGGTATTTATATATTAGGTTAGTATTCAATACCATAGTTAAAATTGTATTTAAAGACTAAATTTTAAGGATTTCAATAATATTTTTTGGAAATGTTATATGAAAAATATGAATTTGATTTAGAAATGAAAAACCAATATGTAGGTTGATAACCCATCAAAAATTTTAAGGCCCCTAGTCATTAATCCATGACTAATGTATGATAATTGTTTAATGACAACCACTTAACCAAAAATTTTCCTTGTTAACATGTCATTATATCTAGTCAGAAAATTTAATTAAATAATATTAATGTTTAACTAGTGGTGTCAAAATATAGGTTTAAAGATTAACGTATTAACCAATTAAGATTCCGATAATAGATAGGGAAATTAGTTATATGTTTCACTCTTTTATATGAATTATGATCCCTTAAATATTTTTTAGTTCTTTTCGACTGAAATTATGTTTTTGGATATCAATTTCAAGAGTTAATAGAATAATTAATAATTTTACCAAAAAACATATAAGAGAAGAAAATTATGTTCATAAAATTATGTTCTATAATTTTATTTACATATATTCATAGAATTTAATATAATTAATCAACGTTAGAAAATATATCATAATGTTTTTTAAAATAAATTTTTTAAACATGTGGCTTTTTGAATCATTTATTATTTATGTTTTTAGGCCCTCTACATTTAATTGATCGTTAACTTGTTTGTGACTTATGACCTCAATCATTTCCTATAAATATTTACTCTTAACCTCTATTTGTGTATAACCACATCAATAAATGTTGTCATACATAGAGTCATGTATATATTTTAGTTCATGTAACATTTTTACATCCCATTCTAAATTTTCTAGACTATTTCTTATAAACCCTTTTCTCAACGAGGGATTTAAACAATGTAAATATCAAAAAAATATTAACAAGGTTCTGTTTAAATTATAATGACTTAATTTAATTATTTTCGGTTGAATTTGATGTGTCAAAATTCTAAAATGACAACATTAGGTGACAAGTTAAAACTCAGTAAAAAACATGGAAATTAACCCACAAAACAGTGAAAATAAATGATGATTATTAACAAATAGGTAAAAAGATATTATAAGAATATAATATATGATATTATATATATAAATATTATTCATTAATAATTTAATTACATATTTAAACCATTTTACATTATGTTAAAGGATTTTCATACAAGAATAGGAACAAGGTAATAAATTTTCATCTCACATTAAACTTATGTGAGACAAATTTCATTTTACAGCTTAGTTCATTGTGTGGGTTATCTAATACCCTTTGTAATATAATATATCATTAATTATTTAATATTTATGGTATTGAAAAAAAAAATTTAATGTTGTTCCTTCTAGAGGATGGTGATTCAAATGTTTCAAAGAGGTAAGGAAAATGTTTAAATGGGTAAATATTTTTATATCAATTAAAATTTTATTAATATTTCAATGGTATTTGCATTCATTAGGTCATAAATTATTGGTGGGAACCTAATTTAATTTATATATTGTACATACTTCTACATTGAAATATAATATCATGATTCCTTCATTATCCATGATATTTTGAGTTTCAATTTGAATTATTTCATTTAAAGAGATTTGAATTAAGAATTATTAAGTGGAAACAAATTTCATAACCTAATTTCCTTCCTTGTGTAATATTACTTCCACTTTTTTGTCAATATTATAATATTGTAGGTGTAGTAAATATTTACTATCATTTTATGTAATTTGACTTCTTTAATGACGATTTTCATTATATACACATAGCCTATTCATTTGTTGAGTCAAACATCAATGTTATGGTATTTTTAAGGGTTTACATCACATTCATATTTTATTCATGATTATTTATACATTAATTTTAATAACAGGAATTTTGTTTATAATTTTCATCAAAACCCATTTATATTATTATCATTTGGTTATTTATGACCATTTTCAAGAAATAGTGCAAATTTTCCACTCTTTATTATTCAAATGTCATAGAAAATATCTATTCATAAAATCCAACCATATTTCTCTATTTATACAGAGACTCTATTTTCTTTTAAAAAAATTATATAATTGTTTTTTAATGACCTTTTCATTTTCAAATAGAGTATTAATTTCATTTTTATCCATTTTTTCTTTTAAATATGTTTTCATTGAAACCTACCTATCATCTTTCCAAAAAGTAATTTTTTTAATATTTTACTATACAAAAGGAATGTTATTTTTACCTTGTTTGAATTGTAGAGATTTACCCACTATCATTTCATTTAATCCTTCTTTTATTGATTAAAATTTTTTTTTTAATGAAAATGTATTTAAATTTCGATTTTAGGGAAATGTATTTTCTAAAAAATTTAAAATATAAATGATATTTCCATTCATAATCTTTTAAAAATATATTTTATTGTTTTTCTATTCATCAATATGAAAAACCATTTATTTCTTGTCCAAATGTAATGTGTTGTATTTATACCATTTTTATTATTCATCAAGGAGATTTATAATTGATTTTTTTGCTGGATAATATTCATATTCATTTCCTTGATTCCTTTCTTAGTCCACATTAAATACTAAATTTCATAAAATCAGTTGATATTTAATTTCCCCTAATTATCCATATCATTTATCATGGATTGGTTTATTTATAAATCATATATTATTTATCATATAGTGATTACATTGATTTTTTTTTGAATTTATTGGAAAATATTGATAAGTATTTATTCATTATTCTATATAGCTATTTAAAAAGGAATAATGTATATTAATTAAATTTATTTTTTGAAATGAGGCATTTTTTGGATAGGTAGTGATGGGTGGTGCCCATAAATTATATATACCTAAAATGAATCAATAGTCTCTCACGCGACATACTAGTTACATAATTCAAACTGGTTTAACGTATATTTGTAATCTGTATTGTGAATTTTTATAAACGAATATTTATTAATTTCCCTCATATATGATGTCTAATAATTAAGCATTAACTTAATGTTGATTTACTTGTTGTTTATCTATGATAATATTCATCAATATATATATTTATGCATTTCATTATTACATGATTGATTAAATGGAATGTGTTTTTTATTTCACTATCTATTTTGATTTATCCTAATCTCATTATTTGAATTTCATGGGTTTTTAGTAATTACTTTTCTATATTTTTTGTTTCTTCAGTCGGTTTATTTATTGTATTTCATGTGTTTTTAGTTATTAACATTCTATATTTACTATTCTCATTGATTCATTATTTAATATACTATAATTAAACTTAAAATCATTTTATCTCACCCACATTTCCACCCTCCCCTATTAATCCATTAAATGTACCAAGAACGATATAAAAGTATTTCATAGACAGAATAAGTGTATTATATAATAAAATTATTTTTTTGTAATTACTGTATTCATTTGTAATATAAAAATAATGTATGTATGTAGTTTAATAAGAATATAAAAATATTACATATTTCATGATTTGATTCCTTTTTAACATTCCAATATAATGGTAGTATACAACAGCTCTTGTCTTCTAGGTTTGGGTAACTATAGGATCATATAATAGAGGATAAGATGAGATCTAACACAATTATTTAATTTGTTTTTTAATTTGTTATCAAATTTAGAATCAAGGGGGTACCGTGATGGAGGGTTGTTGTTGGGGTTCATCACCTTTTATGTACCATGTTTTATTTCATCTAAAAACCATTTCGTAATTTCATATATCATCATGATTATATATTATTTAACTAATGTGTTAATTTTTTATGTGTTTGATAACATGACAAAGAAGTTTTTTTAAGATTATTATTCAGGGAATATACCATATACATAACAATGAATTATTTGGTCTTATTTCATACTTAGAGATCTAGAATGAATTATAAATTCTGAAAAAGGGATGATTTCTTATATTATGTGTTGATCACCTTGTGTAGGCTTAGGTAAAAAATTTATGAGGTTGTGATGTTACTCAAATATTTACTTCCAAGGGTTGATTATTTCTTTCTATACCTATTTAAATGAGTATTAATTCTATTATATACATGTTTTTATTCAATTTATATAATTTACACACTCATAGAATTCTTATTTATTTTATAAACAAAAAACATAATTATTATAAGTGGGAGTGGATGACAAGTTATTTGAAATTTATTCCAAGATAAAAACATGGTCTGTTATGTTCATACACCATTGGGTTAAATTTTATTATGAACAACCACATACAGTCTTTGAAAATATTGAAATTTGTGATATTAATTTGTGAAAACTTCTGTATTAAGAATTATTGTTGGTGTGTTTTAAAATACATGTATGGTTTCTATATCACTTCATAATGACCCCTAGTTGATAATCAAGATAGTGTTTATAGGAATTCTCTATTAGATATATGTATATATGCTCCAATTTTTATGGGAATCACTGTGGATGATGAGTTTCAATAGTGTGTACATTATGTTTTAGTTTATATGGTTCAAGAGGCTTTTTCAGTTAATAATTCCATGTTAGATTTTAAAAATTAACTCAAAATACAAGATTCACCTCTCATTGTCAATAATGGTGGTTAATATGATATCAAGTATATGATTTAGTCTTTATAAACAATAATTTAATTTAGTGATACACCCATTAAGGGGGGATTTTATGCATAATGTATATTTTATAAGGGATATCTAAACAATAGTGGGATTTGTTGGTGTGGTTAGATTAACAAGTGGGTAACCATAGAAAGATTTTATGGGGAACTATTCTAATTAGTTTTCAATGAGATTTTATTGACAATTGACTCATTTTATTTTTAAAATATCACATCAAAAGAGATAATAATTATGAATTTTTTCTCCCGTGGAGAATATTTTTTCTCTAATATTTCCATGTGTTGATGTCTCCAAATTCGTGTTCTTTATGTATGGGATGAGTTATAATATTATAGATGAGGTGAAAATATATCTCATGATATCATTTTTAGAGAATATGAATTATGAATATATATTTGGATGAACCATTTTGAGGTCAGTACATCTTGGAAAATTTTTATTCTTTATCGATCAGTTGTTTGTATTCAAGTGGATTGATTTATAGGATTAATGGTTCTCACAATTATTGAAATGGGAAAGTTGGTCTAGGATACATATAATCTCAATATATTTAAGGAATATCTCATATCAATTATTAATAGTGTTATAATACTTATAATGTGGGATATTAGTTTCATCGATACACTATAGACTGTTAATTATATAGATGAATGGGTTACCTACATCAATTTTTTAGTTGTGTAAGAAAATTTATATGATGGTTGAAACACAAAAAAGATGTAGGGATCAAGATTTTGATCAAAACAATAATAATAGATTTTTTGTTGGGGATTCATTAAGTATTATACATTAAAATTATATCATAAGTATTTGGTTTAAAAGATGGAGTATGGGATTATCTTAGATTATTATGGGATTAAGAATCCTATTATCAATTTTTTGGATTTTGGGAATCTTTATACTATCGTAATGTCTCCTGCCGATTCTTTCAAAGGGCCGTAAACTATTGTAGGTTTTATATTTTGAGGTTTCCACTAAAGCCCACTTTATTTTATAAGATTGAATCACTTTAATTCATATACAATTAGTTATTATAAGATAATAATCCAGTGGTGGACTATTTTTCAGGTATGATAACGATTAACATTCTCCCATGGGTGTGGTGAAATGAAATCCATAAGCTTCATCATTTTTTATCATGGAAAATCATTATAGTAACATTTATATTTCGTCATAATTTATATTTTATGTATCAATAAGAACCATGGGGATATTGGCTTACTTTTTATCAATCACACATAAATAGATATTATTATTCATTCATATATATAAAGCGTGATCATGACAATATCAATGATGATATTGATTTATTGGAAATCCATTGTGGATATGACTATTGGAATCATGGAATGATTATGACCTAGTTTTCTAGTGTTATTTTATTAGAAAACTGAGAGATAATATTACTAGTACTTCTTGTAATTTTTACTAGATTTTCATCATTATTTCAGATTACAACACTAGGATTCTATACAAAAGATAGTTCGATTTTATTATTGATCTGATTTGAGGTGAATATACCATATCCATTTTCAAAAAAAATATTATTCATGAAGTGAATAAAAAAATCATGTTATAGAATAGTGTATTTTTTATTTTAGTATGAAAAATAATTATAGATAAGGGTTATGTATATAACCATATTAGTGATAGAATAATGTATTTTTTATGTAATATATATATACCAAACATATCATATGAAATATTTCCTGACATTAAAACTAATATTGTTTTAGATAAGAAGATTCTTATGAATTAAATAAAAGGGTGATGTGAACATCATTAATGGTTTTTATTTCTGTATACATGGATTTAATAAATCATTTCTAGTAATATTGTTTATATATAGCTATGGTGATTAAATGTTTAATCATTGAGATCATAAAGAAGTTATTTATATTACTACTACATTTTTAGAGTGTTACAATAGATCTCTATAATTATTTTTTAATATAAAGGATTCAAATAATTATATTCATTATTTGTAAAAAAATATGATCAATTAGGTATTTAAAGTTTCATAATCAATCAAATTTATCATATAATATAAGAAAAACTCATTACACTAAATTTTTCAATTAAAAGATGATGTATTTATATTTAGAATGTCATTTTCACTTGTGAAGTACTAAAGATATGTTCTTGTTCATTGTAGATGATATATAAGTCCTTATAAATGGTAAAATAAATTTTAACTTCTAAATAGGTATAAAGGATTTAAATATATCAATTTAAAATTTTTAATTCCTTAATGATCATCAAAATATTTTTAATAGTTTTAATACTCATATATAGATTGATTTTATGATATAGATTATGTATATATACATAATTTGTGTAAAATAAGATATTATGATTGGTAATTTTACTAATTGTTTAGTGATAATTCCAAGAATTTAAGTTCTGATAAATATCTATAATTAAAACAGGGGAATTGTTCATTCTTAGAATACACTAAATTAGTATATGTTAAAATAGAAAAATTTCAACTATTATAAAATTATTGAATTAATTTCACATTGTGGAATAAAAAATTTTATATCGTTGTGGTGGATAATGTAACATCCCAAGTAAGAAATGAATAATAGTTATTTTTATCAATGTATACTAATGAATTAGATAGTGTTTAGAGGTTTAAAATGAGAATAAATCCAATCTTAAGCATGGAATACACTAATATTTTTAAAAGATTGTTTTACTACTTTTGATGGAAAACCATTTTAAAATCAAAAAATTGACATTTTTATAAGATATATTTGTCAAAATAAACTTATTATTTATGATTGGGACATTTAAATTTAAATTGTATATTTTTTTGGTATTTTTCTGACAATGTTCATTTTTTAAATGAATATTGAATAATACTGCATTTTACATCAAAACTGCATTTTAATCTAAATTAAATATATGGTGATATTATCGTTTGAATTGGTTTTAAAGTTCAATTAGAATATAGTTTTTCCATTTTATCCAATATTGGGCATTGGAAATAATTTCACTTTGAAATTGGACTTAAACTACTGTCAATCTTTTGATACTTATTGTTTAATAAAAACACGCTATTTTCTCTGACAGTGGGAATTAATTATTAAATTAATTTATGTAACTTATATGTTTTGAATTTTGTGAAATAGATATATTTTTTTGAATTCGTAAAATCAAATATAGCTTAAGGTGGAGTTTTGGTATTTTTCTGAAAAATATCAATTTTTGATGAATATTGAAACCACTAAGTGGTACTTAAAAAACAAATTTTTTGTTTAAATGAAACGTTACCACTTCTGGGTTTTGAATTTCAAAAATCCAACATACATGGTTTTTATTAAGAATTAAAATTTGGTTCAATGGGATTAAAATAATTTTTTGGTGAATAGTACTTTTATGTTTTTAATCGCGATTAGAGGTAATTAGTGTAATATACGGTAAGTATAATGTTTTAATAATATTAAATGAACTTGACACATGTACTAACCTTATTTGATGTGTCATGGCAGACCAAGGCAATCCATGGGTCAACATGGGGACCCCATGGAGCCACTGTGGAAGGAAAATGACATTAATTTCTTTTTATTTAAGCTTAAAGTTAAAATGTCACAAACATGAGTTGATTTACTAAATCAATTTTTAAATGGGGTTATACAAGTCATATTTTTGACTATAAATATTAATTAGAAATATAAAAAGATTTCATACATCATGATAATTTCTTTATAATTTTTATACATTAAATATATTAAATTATTTATGACACCATTATGATGCGGTGATTACCTCATTATTTAACGATTTAAATAAAATGAAAAGATAATGTAAAATCTAAGACCTAAACTTGTCAAAAACCTATTTTATGGGTATATTTAGAACCCTTATCACCTTTTCCTCAAATTATATCAATGTGGGACCTTTTAAATCCGATTCTCATTTTAAAATAAAGTAACATTTCTTTACTTTCCAAGAGTTCCTCTCCTCTCCTCTTATAAAAGGCCCCCACCTAAACTACCTTACCCACACTACCAAAGCCATTGGCTCAGCCAACCCCTTCCCATTTTGTCTCTCAAAATCCCTCTCTTACTCTTAGAAGCCTCACTTTGGGCAGAAGTCTTCCCAAGGAAGCCTTTGAGCTCAAATCAAAAAGAGTTACCCGTTTTAAATGTAGTGTTTTCTCTTGTGTTCTTATGTTTTATTTTGCTTCTCCAACCCTCTAAACACTTTTTATTTATTTATTTTGTAAAAAGTACACTATCCTAAATATACTAGGATTTTGTTATAAGATTAGTTAGATCTACACTTACACACACCTACATCTAATTGTTAAAGATCATACTGTTTATGTGGATGGTGAATTTCTGCCTCACGAAACGATGACTGTTCAATATTCTTCCAACACCGTCAAAGGTGTCCATTAAGATGTCACTATATTTATATATGATATATAATATGTTTATGTCTTCCTTAATCTTCTGTATTTTTAATTTATGTCACACGTTTATGGATTCCATTATGGGTATACGCGATATCTTTATTTTAGGAAGTGCGGACTACCTCCCCCTCAAAGTGATTTTATTGGTTGATGCCATATGTGGGACGTATAAAAGAAGGATTTAAAGTTATTATATATTATTTATGTTACATTTAAATGATGAATATATTTCTTGAATTAAAATATACATAACTCTCATTTAGTTTTAATTCCATTAATATGATATAGAAATGAAAGTAGCGTTCATGCGTACGTACGGCTTACCGTCTCCATGAACGGTGCATTTCAGTTCTTACCTCTAAATGATTATGTAATATTATAAATACATGTATATTATGGATATATATGATATATATGATATCCAAATCATTAATATCATTCTAGATATGATCAACCTTTGACCACGCGAACAACATGTAATTGTAAGGAGTCCACTTTCGACTTAAGAACCAAATATCAACAAAGCAAACATTATTAACATAAATGATTACATAATTTTTATAACATGGTAATAAGTGATATAAAATTAATAATGAACTTGAAGAAGGTTCTTAAGAAAGTATAAATTAACTCAATTTTATTATTCAGGACGTTAAATAATGATCGAGTCAAGTCGGACCCGAGGTAAGGGACATCGTCTCAATCTCCTTTCATTGAGGCATATTTCATTTTATACACAACTTTCTTTTATATGGTGTATAAACCCCTTTTACTTTTACTTATTTACAAAATTAATCTTTTTCTACGAAGTGTTTTACTAAACGACAAAAAGGAATGTTTCTTTTAACGTATGCGGTGACAATGACATTTTCCTCTGCCGCGAGTATTATTTATTCTTTGGCTTCCTCAAAAAATCGTAATGTTTTTAAAATGAAATAAATACCATATACTATTTTATGCATTTTGGTATTGAAAATGGATTTTATAATGGATTTTTTATGTAAATATATTTATGTGATATATTGTGATCAATGTGTGGAAATTTTTTCTTTCCGTTATATTTTTTTTATGTTTTATGATTTTATAATCGTACTTAGACATTTAACGAGTGGTTACGTGATAAACCATATGACGGGTGGTGCCGTGAATACTAGGACGGTTGGTTACGTTATAAACTCCAATGCATTGGGTATGTAAGTCGGCCATATGGCTATTCCATTATGTGATATGTGGGGAAGTCGATCGTATGATTATTCCATTTAAGTATGTTTATGTCCCAAGATACCATTATATGTTATGTGATCTTTATATGGGTTTTATGGTAATATTTTTTTTAAAAGGGTAAGTAATGATCTTTTATTTAGTGAAGAGTTTTTACTACTTCATAAAGGTGAAAAGTATTAGTTTGATAAAGTATATATGGTTTTCTTGTTGTTTTGATAAACTAACAGTTTTCATTCTTTGTGTATCCCTTACTGAGCTTTTTATGCTCACCCCAAGTTTTTTTGAAATGTTTTTCACAGTCCTTACTGTGGAATAGGGTCAAGGACGGGATCAAGGTAAAGTCATGCTATATAAAACATGGAACAATACATATTTCTTTTTAAGAGTTTTTATTCTATGGAAACTTAGTAGAAGTGTCTACTTTGTAATCTTTTGAGACGCAATAGTTATGTCTGAATTCTCTAAAACACTGAACCTAAAAATATACTCATTGTGAATTATTCATTTAATTCAATATTAAGTAATGTTTAAGTCTGGGGCGTTATAGTTGGTATCAGAGGTCGATTTAGATAACTTTAGGAGTTAGAAAATTGTTAAATTATAAATAAATTTATGGTATGACTGAAATGATATAGCATTTAAAGATTACCATGTTGCTTCGCCTAATATATTTCTCTGATAAGAATGTTTTTCCATAGAGTAAACAGAGCAACTTTTCTTGGAAGGCATACAGAGTATAATGACTTTTCGAATCAGCAACCAGAGATGGTCAGAATCAGAATTGAGCAGTTTATTGCACTAATGGAGCAATTGAATTAGGTGATAAATGGAGGTTCTGTTTATTTATGATATTTTGCTGTTTTCTAAAAGTAAATAGGAGCATGAAAGTCATTTAAGGGTTATCTTTCAATACTTAAAAGAAAAGAAACTATATGGAAAATTTGGAAAGTGTGAGTTTTGGTTACAACAAATTTCATTACATGGTCAAATTGTTTCATAAAATGGAATAACTGCTGATCCTTCTAAATCAAAAGTTGTTGAAGAATGGACAAGACCCACAAATGTAACTGATATCTGTGGGTTTCATGGTTTGGCAGGTTACTATCGAAGGTTTGTTGAAATTTTTTCAAGATTTTCTAGTCCAATGACTAAGCTAACTCGGAAGGGTGTTATGTTTATCGGGAAAAAATAATGTGATGATTGTTTTCATGAATTGAAAAGAGGATTAGTGAATGCTCCAGTTTTGGCACTTCCTTCTAAGAATGGTGAGTTTTTTATCTACAATGATGCTTCATTGAAAGGACTTGGTTGTGTCCTTATGCAGAATGATCAGGTAATTGCATATGATTCACGTCTGTTGAAAAGTCATGAGGTAAATTACCCTACACATGACTTGGAATTAGCTGTTGTTGTTTTTGCTCTAAAAATTCGGAGGCATAATTTGTATGGAGTAAAGTGTGAAATATATACTGGTCACAAATATTTAAAGTATATATTCACTCAGAACGAATTTAACATGAGACAGATGAGATGGTTGGAATTAACCAAGGATTATGATTGTACAATTCATTACCATCCGGGAAAAGAAAATAATGTGGCTGATAATTTGAGTCGAAAAATTAATGCTTCATTAACCATGCTACATTTGGAACAAGATCATTTAGTTTTTGATTTGATGAAATTTTTCATAGAATTTTTTGGTGCAAGAAGTTATTTGGTTTCATTTCAGGTATCAGTGAGATCATCCCTATCCGACAGAATTAAGAAATCATAGAGGGAAGACGGTGAGTTGCAGAAAAAGTTTGAGCTGGTTCAAAAGGGTATGTTGCCTGAATTCAACATTGATAATGATTGTGTTTTGAGGTTTGGGAAGAGGTTATGCGTCCCTGGTGATTAACAGTTGAAGAATGAGTTGTTATGTGGGTCACATAGTTCCCCGTTTTCAGTTCATCCTGGCAGTACTACGATGTACAGAGATATGTGGGAGTATTACTAGTGGGATGCAATGAAAAGAGATATTGCTGATTTTACAATGAAGTGTTTGACTTGTCAGCAGGTTAAAGTATAGCGGAAGTTACCGAAAGGGATGCTTCAGCCTTTACCAGTTCCAGAGTGGAAATGGGAAAACATATCCATTGACTTTTTTGTTGTATTACCAAAGACATCTTGATGTAATAATGAAATCTGGGTTATTGTTGATATCTTGACTAAATCATCTCATCTCATTCCTATTCGAGATACATTCTCTCTAGATGAACATTCTCGAATGTATCTTAAATAGATAGTCAGGTTGCATGGAGTTCCCCTCACCATTGTATATGATCGTGATCCTAGGTTTACTTCTAACTTTTGGAACGACCTTCAGAAGTCATTGTGTAATGAATTAAATTTTAGTACAGCATTTCATCCGCAGTCAGATGGGAAGTCAGAACGAACAATACAGACCTTGGAGGATATGCTACGTGCTTGTTATATGGATTATCAGGGAATTTGGGACCAATATCTTTCTTTGGTTGAGTTTTCATACAATAACAGTTTTCATTCTGGTATATAGATGGCACTGTTTGAGGCATTATATGGGAATCGATGTCGAACTCCAGCTTTTTGGGATAAAGTAGGTGAATGGAAGCTGATGGGACCAGAATTGGTAGAAGAGATGGCAGACAAAGTTCATTTTATTCAGAAACACATGAGAACAGCTTAGAGCAGACAGAAAAGTTATACGGATAACTGGAGGAAGGATCTATCTTTCGAAGTATGTGTATATGTTTTTCTCATGGCTTCTCCATGGAAAAGTGTGATGCGATTTGGTAAGAAAGTAAATTTTACTCCAAGGTTCATTGGACTATATGAAATTTTGGAGAGAGTTGGATCAGTTTCTTACTGAGTGGCATTACCTCCGAGTTTATCTCAAGTACACAATGTTTTTCATGTTTCAATGTTAAAGAATTACAAGCCAGATCCATCTAATGTGTTAAGTCCAGAGGTAGTTCATCTGGAAGATAACCTATCTTATGAGGAACAACCAGTCCTGATTCTTGACCACAGGGATAATGTGTTATGGAAAAAGGAGATTTATCAGGTAAAGGTTTTGTGAAAAAACAACATGATTGAAGAGGCAACATGGGAATCTGAAAATGCAATGAGGGCTAAATACGCCCACTTATTCGATAAGTAAATAAATTGTGGGGATGCAATTTTCTAAAGGGGGTAAGGATGTAACATCCCAAGTAAGTAATGAATAATAGATATTTTTATCTATGTCTACAAATGAATTAGATAGTTTTTTAGAGGCTTAAAATGAGAATAAATCCAATCTTAAGCATGGAATGCACTAATAATTTTCAAAGATTGTTTTACTGCTTTTGATGGATAACCATTTTTAAATAAAACAATGGACAATTTTATAAGCTCTATTTGTCAAAATAAAATTATTATTTATGATTGGGACATTGATATTTAAATTGGATAATTTTTTTCTATTTTTCTGACAATGTTCATTTTTTTAATGAATAGTGAAAAATATTGCATTTTACATCAAAACCGCTTTTTCATCTAATTTAATAATATGGTTAGATTATCTTATTATTGGTTTTAAAGTTCAATTAGAATATTTATTTTTACCATTTAATCCAATAGTGGTCATTAGAATTAATTACACTTTGAAATTGGACTTAAACTAGTGTCAATCTTTTGATACGTATTGTTTCATAAAAACACGCTATTTTCTATGACAGCGGGAATTAATAATAAAATTAATTAATGTAACTTATATGTTTTGAATTTTTTAAAATATACATAATTTTTTTAATTATAAATATCAAATATAGCTTAGGGTGATGTTTTGGTATTTTTCTGAACAACTTCAATTTTTGATGAATAGTGAAACCACTAAGTGGTACTTAAAAACTGATTTTTCGTTTAAATGAAACTTTACCACTTCTGTGTTTTGAATTTCAAAAATCCGACATACATGGTTGTCATTAAGAAGTAATATGTGGTTCAATGGGAATAAAATAATTTTTTGGTGAATAGTAACTTTTAGGTTTTTAATCGCGAATAGAGGTAATTAGTGTAATTTAAGGTAAGAAAAATGTTTTAATAATATGAAATGAACTTGACACATGTCCAAAACATATTGGATGTGTCATGGCCGACCAAGACAATCCATGGGTCAACTTGGGGACCCCATGGATCCGCTTTGGAAGGAAAATGACATTAATATCATTTTATTTAATGTTAAATTAAAAATGTCACAAACATGAGTTGATTTACAAAAACAATTTTTAAATGTGGTTATAAAAGTCTTATTTTTGACTATAAATATTCATTATAAATCTAAAACTATTTCATACATCATGATATTTTTTAATAATTTTTAGGTATTAAATAAATAAAATTATTTATGATACCATGATGATTTAGCGATTACCTCATTATTTAACGATTTAAATAAAATGAAAAGATAATGTAAAATATAAGACCTAAACTTGTCAAAAACCTATTGGATTGGTATATTTCGATCCCTTACCACCATATACTCGAATGATATCAATGGGGGACCTTTTAAATCCAAAACACATTTTAAAATAAAGTAACATTTCTTTACTTTCCAAGAGTGCCCCTCCTCTCCTCTTATAAAAGGCCCCCACCTCTACTAGCTTACCCACACTTACAAAGCCTTTGGCTCAGAAAATCCCTGCCCATTTTGTCTCTCCACATCACTCTCTTACTCTTTTATCCCTCAATTTGGGCAGACGTTTTCCCAAGGATGCCTTTGAGCTCAAATTAAAAAGAGTTAGTTGTTTTAAAGATAGTGTTTTCTCTTGTGTTCTTATGTTTTATTTTTCTTCTCCAACCCTCTAAACACTTTTTATTAATTTATTTTGTAACAACTATAGTATCTTCAATATACTAGGATGTTCTTAAAATAATAATTATAGCTACACTTACACACACCTACATCTAATGGTTAAATAACATACTGTTTCTGTGGATTGCGAATTTCTGCCTCACAAAAAGATGATTGTTCAATATTTTCCCAACACCATAAAATGTGGCCATTAAGTTTCCACTATATTTATATATGATATATAATATGTTTATTTATTCATTAATCGTTTGTATTTTTCATTTATGGCACACCTTTATGGCTTCCATTATGGGTATACGTGATATCTTCATTTTAGGAAGTGCGGACTACCGCCCCCTCAAAGTGATTTGATTCATTAATGCCATATCTGGGACGTATAAAGGATGGATTTAAAGTTATTATATATGATGTATGTTACATATAAATGATGAATATAATTCTAGAATTAAAATATACATAACTCTCATTTAGTTTTAATTCCATTAATATGACATAGAAATTAACGTAGCATTCATGCGTACGTACGGCTTACCGTCTCCATGAACGGTGCATTTCATTTCTTACCTATAAATGATTATGTAATATTATAAATACATGTATATTCTGGATATATATGATATATATGATATCCAAATCATGAATATCATTCTAGATATAATGAACCTTTGACCACACGAACAACAAGTAATTGTAAGGAGTCAACTTTCGACTTAAGAACCAAATATCAACAAAATAAACATTAAAAACATAAAAGATTACTTAATGTTTATAACATGGTAATAAGTGATATAAAATTAATAATGAACATTAATAAGGTTCTTAATCAAGTAGAAATTAACTCAAGTTTATTATTCAGGACGTTAAAGAACGATCAAGTCAAGTTGGACCCGAGGTAAGGGTCTTCGTCTCAATCTCCATTCATTGAGGAATATTTCATTTTATACACAACTTTCTTTTAAATGGTGTATAAACCACTTTGAAGTTTTCTTATATACAAAAGGAATCTTTTTCTATGAAGTGTTTTACTAAACAACAAAAAGGAATGTTTCTTTTAACGTACGCGGTGACAATGACCTTTTCCGCCACGGCGTGTATTATTTAATCTTTGGCTTCCTCAACAAGCCATAATGTTTATAAAATGAAATAAATACCATATACTCTTTTATTTATTTTGGAATTGAAAATGTCTTTTATAATGGATTTGTTTTGTCAATATATTTATGTGATATATTGTGATCAAAGTGTGGAAATGTTTTCTTTCCATTATATTTGTTTTTTGTTTTATGATTTTATAATGGTACTTGGACTTTTGAAGGGTGGTTACGTGATAAACCATATGATGGGTGGTCCCATGAATACCGGGACGGGTGGTTACGTTATAACCTCCAATGCATTTGGTATAGAAGTCGGCAGTATAGCTATTCTATTAAGTGATATGTGTGGAAGTCGACCGTATGGTTATTCAATTTAAGTATGTTTATGTCCCAAGTTACATTTATATGTTATGTGATCTTTATATGGTTTTTATGGTAATATTTTGGTTACAAAAGGGTAAGAAATTATATTTTATTCAGTGAATTGTTTTTACTACTTCATAAATTTTAAAAGTATTACTTTGATAAAGTATACATTGTTTACTTGTTGTTTTGATAAACTAACAGTTTTCATTCATTGTGTATCCTTTACTGAGCTTTTTGTGCTCACCCCAAGTTTTTCTGAAATGGTTTTCACATAACTTACTATAAAATAATGACAAGGATGGCATCAAGGGAAAGTCATGCTATATAAAACATGGAACTAGACATGTTTCTTTTTAAGAGTTTTTATTCTATGGAAACTTAGTAGAAGTGTCTACTTTGTAATATTTTGAGATGTAATAGTTATGTCCTAATTCCCAAAAACTCTAAACCTGAAAAGATCTTCAATGTAAATTATTCATTTAATTCAATATTATGTAAGGTTTAAGGTCATGGCCTTATAGATAATGTATAAGATCCAATAAAAACAATTTAAACATCAATTACATGATGATAATGTATTGTTTATTGAAATTATATAATATATTTCATTTTTATATCGTATGTTGTTTTTTTATAAATAAATATGTAATTCATGATATCTATTTTTTACTAATGAAAAATTTTTCATTGTTTTTTTATGGTCTTAAGATACATGAAGGGTGAATCGTAGTATGGACATCCTTTATCGAGGTTTTTCATGATAATGCATCTTGTTTCCTTATAAGACGATATTTTTCAGTACTATAAATTTTATGTAGGTTTCAAATAAATTGATTTATATACATATATAAACACATTATATTTTTATTATTTAAATTGAATAGGAATATTAAATGTAACATATTCTTAGATATTTTTGGTTTATTGATGAACCATATACTGAGTACTTATGACTACATGATTTGGAATGGTTGAGTACTGTGTTCATTATATTATACCAATTCTAGTTTCATTACTCATAAATTTTAGATAATTACCTATCTAGAATTTTACCATAAACTAAAAAATAATAATTAAAAAAATAACTTAAATGTAGAATATTCATTTATATTTATCCTAATATCTTCATGAAATATGTATTAATCATCATAAAATTTCTATATCAATATAATAGTTCTAGTTATTAATGAATATATTTATTTTTTTATGTGAATTTACTTTATAATGATTATCCAATTAAATAATTGTTATCTCTGACTTATTTTATTCATTGATTTCCATAATTTTATGGAATCAATCTATTTATTTATATTAGGTCATATAATAAATTTTAGATTGATCAAAAAAGTTTCTATATATAAAAAATTGGAAAATAAATATTACATTAAAATGATCATAAATATTAGTCACATTCCATTCAAATATTCCATGAAATTATCTATCTAATTTTTAAAAAATTATAGATAATTTTATTTGATAATATTCAAATTCTCTAATAAAATAAAAAATACATAACCAAAATAATATATTAATTTATTCCATTTTACAGATGTATTAATGAAACATGTCCCATAAACAAATCATACATAACTCGCAATATTTTCTATTCACAAGTATCAAACCCCTTTTTTTAAGTTATACTTTTCAAGGAATATATATGAAACTATAATGACTCTTAAATAACATTATTCTGGAAGATCCCTCATCCCCATACTCTAGGATTTGGTAAAAAAATAACCTAATTTTCATAATGGATTTTATACAGATCCTATATTTAAAAAAAATCATAAAAATGGAACCTTTATAATCCACGTATTGTTTTGTGATTATAGATTTATAGGGTTAGGTAAAAATGTAAACTATTATAATCCTAATTCTATTTATCAAATAGACATTTTCTAAGTATATAAAGAAATACTAATTCATTAATGTGTCTTTTATATCCCCAAAACCCCCTCCTCACATGATACATTTCGAGATACATTTTACAAATTACTTTTCTTCAAATAAGATAAAATGGGAACTTATGAAAGGTTGATATCAAATTGTAATTATGGGTAAATATAAATGATAAAATCCAATTATAATAACTAAACATAATATAAATATACGGTTATAATAAATATACATAAATAAATAAAACATAAAAACATAGATAGTAAAATGAGGACTAATCTATGATGTTACAAAATACATGAATCAAAATAGTGTTAAAACATGAATATATAAACATGATTCATTAGAGCATAACAAAATCCTCAGACAGGGAATTTTTAAAAACATTAGTTTATTGATTCTTAAAGTCAAGAAGCAGTCCATAATAGCATATAATAAAAATGATGAATGTAACTCAAATAGGTAACATACTTCTATATAAGGAAAAGATTGTTCATGAGTCATAATGTGATAACATAAGATAATAATGAAAACATCAATCAATTAATGAAAAAAATGTAGTATAGAGATCATATTTTTTATGCACACTATGAGTACCCACACATACAAAAAACTAAAACTAACTCTTGAATACATCATATCACTAGATATAAAATAATAAATGATTTATTGAAGGCTGGTATAAAACCCCACTCACTGTCATCAATATTTTTGAGTTCCACCATAAATTAATTAACATATTATATAAAATTGTAATAGTTTATTCCCTCTTAGTCCATAACATTTTCAATTTTGTTTCATGGAGGTGTTCAGGGAATTTTCAAGGAGTTCACCGTGGAAGTTGGAGATGTAACAGAAATGTTACAGGAAATATAAGTCATATAATTGTTTTACATGATGTGAATTTCAGTTTCACATATTTTATATGGATAGGTTATGATGAGTATGTTTTTTGGGTTATATAATAAAAGGGTGGTGAATTTTTTATGGAACCTATAATCCTGGGATTCCAATACATGAAATGGGATTACACATTGTGTAATTCCATAATTCATTACAGTTTTAAGAATACTATCCACTTCGGTTTTCTCTAAACCTTAAGGCTAGCAGCTCTTGTCTCATCCCAGAAGTCTTCCTACCTTATCCTCCAGTATTTAGAGACTCTATTCAATGGAGATCAATCCTTGGGATCCCTTATTTGATTTGTGTTAATCATATGTATCTTTATTTTATTCTTGAATATTCTACTTCGTTAGTGTTTCATTGGTTTTGGGGTTCATTTAGGGTTCATTTTTAGGGATCCTTACTGTGGTATGGGTTAATATTTGGTTCTTATGGAGAGGTTGCGGTTCATAGGTTTTCTTATTATCCCTACAGTGTATAATGAGTTAGATTACTACATTGAGGTAGGTAATCCCTTATTTGTTCTTATTGTGTATCTTGAGGGAGGGTTTTACTTTTTTACCTATATGATATAGTTTTCCCAGCTTGATAAAATGAAAATATTTGATTAATTTAATTTAATGGGGATGGTGGTGTTTTATTTTTATTCCTTTATATCATTCATGTTATTATTCATATTGATAAATTTATGGGCTTTATGACCTACTAAAAATTGTGTCCATTTCTGTATTTTTTTAGTGGATATATTTGTTATGATTACTACATTGGTTTTGATTATTACGATATAACACTAAATTGAAATTAGCCAATTACTTTTACATGGATAATGAATGGGCTGAAGAAATATTTTGGTTTCTGTGAAAAAACTAATAAATTAATGTGAAATATGATAAAATACTCCTTATAAATCTACAAACGTCTCTTGACATATTGTGATTCGAGGTTATGTTGGTAGGATGACGTTGTGTATTTGGGGTATGGGGTGATGTGTAGTTTATTGTGAATGAATATGGAATGGAGATTTTATGGTATAAATGGGATGTTGGGACTTCTCTGACATTTATTTTCCTTTTTCATGATGCCTGAGTAATGGTGGAATGAATAAATTAATATTTAATGATAGTTGATAAAGAATGTCTTAGTTTGGTTAAGGGGTTGAAATTTTTTCGATGAAACTTTTAATGATGGGATGTGTGTTTAATGATATGTGATGAAAAATAATAAAAAAATAGGTGTTAAACATGGAGGAAATATAAGGATGAATTTGATTATCGACACTCTACTCCTTATGAAATGGCTATTAATGACACAAATAAATTCATTTAGAGGTGTCATCATAGGTGATGGTGTTGTAAGTTGGTTGTTTGTTTGATAACCTAAATGTTGGGCATGAGTGTTTCACAATAAATATATATATATACTTTTATTTTCTTTTTTTTTTCTATTTTCACCCCACCCACGTTGAGCACTATGTGAAGAACACCTATATAGTCATGAGGGGATGTCTTTCCCAACATCTGGGTGGGTGGATGGAAGGTTGGCCACCCCCTAATACATTCCCTCTCTTCCAGGTGATAATGGACCAAGATTCATTGGGAATGATGTGATGATATGTGGTTTCCATGGTGCCTTCCAAATGGGTTTGGACGTGGTGTCCCTAGTTTCTTTTGGGTGATTTTTTATGTGATTTCCCATATGGATTCGAGGTGAGATGTGATTTGTTGTGAGGCCCAGGTGTGGGTGGGCGGGTTGGGTTGTGAGGACTAGGTGTGTAATGGAGGGATGTGTTGTGAGGACCATGTGTGTGTAAGAGATATATGTTTTGAATCCCAAGTGTATTCATGCGGTGTGTGTTGTGGTATATTCAGAAGTTGCGGGAGCATCAGGATGTTGGTAGTTGGGGTTTGAGAGTTGCTAATTAGTGGGAAAGTGTTCTACGTGAAAAATGGCCTTTTGAGATGAGCTATTTGTGGAGGGAATATATTCCATCAAAAATAACACGTCGAAGAGATTATGTACGATGGGCCCCTAATCCACTCGCAAAAAAATAATTATTAATAAATAGTTATAAATACAAATAATTACCGTTAAATAAAAATAAATACTAATACATGGTAATAAAGACTAATAACTACTAACAATTAGTAATAAATATTAATAAATAATAACAAATATTAATAAATACTAATAAATTCTAAAAATTAGTAATAATTACAAATAATTGATAATAATTAATAATAATTATTATTTAAAGGTATTAATTGGTAATAATTAGTAATAATTACTAAAAAATAGTAATAAATATTAATAAATAACATTATTTAGTAATAATTAGAAATAATTAGCAATAAATTCTAATAAATACTAATAAATGATAATAAATACTAATATTTAGAAATTTTTTTATTAATTAGCAATAGTTAGTAATAATTAATATTAAATGGTATTAATTAGTAATAATTATTATTAATTTTAAATAATTATTATTAATTAGAAATAATTAAAAATAATTTAAAAATAATTAGCAATCAATAGAAATCAATAGCAAAAATTAGCAATAATTAGCATGCAATTATTAGCGAACAATAATTATCAAGCAACAATTAGCGATTGATAGTGATAGTTAGCGATAACTACCCATAATTAGAGTTAATTAGCAACAATTTGTGATAATTTGTGATGATTATCGTTAATTAGCAACAATTTTCTATAATTAGACTTAATTATCAAAAATAATCAATGATAAGTAATAATTAGTGATAATTAGAAATAATTAGTGATAAATAGCAATAATTAGTGATACTTAGAAATAATTAGAAATAATTGAGAATAATTACAACTAATTAGAAATAATTACAGATGACTGGAAATAATGAACAATAATTAGTAATAATTTGAAAAAATTACTAATTATTAGCAATAATTTAATATAATTACTAATATTTAGACATAATTAGCTATAATTAGAATTAATTAATAATAAATATCAATAGTTACAAGAAAATTACTAATAAATATAAAGAATTAAAAATATTTACTAATAATTATAAATAAATAGAAATAATTAGCTCTAATAAACAATAATTAACAATAATTATAAATAATTTGAAATAATTAGAAATAATTAGAAAGAAATAGGGACAATTAGACATAAATAGGGATAATTGTAATAAATTATAAGAACATGGCATAATTTCTAGTGGATTGGAAATACTCCTTTTGCTAGATGAATATTTTCCTTTCAACTCTGGCCGACTCAAAAAATTATGAATATTTTTCTTCTACAAATGCATATCCAATCTCATATACAGAATATTGGAAAAAAAATTGTAGGAAAAAATTTTTTCACAATGTATCCAGGAGGTGATTTTTGAAAGAAGATTATTTATCGATGAAACAAGGGCTCTTTTCTCCAACTTCTAATTTACTTTCTTCTTTATAAAACTAATATAACAATGAATAATCTAGTTTATGGTATGCTTATGCATTCTTATGTGAACATGAATGGATATACGTAACTATGATAAGATTCTTCATTGAGATTTATGTGTGATAAATATTCAAGTAAAAGAGATGTCAGACAAAAGGGAATCCATCAATCCACCAGAAATTGTGTCACTCATAATTAGTGGTAATTAGTATGATGATGATGTAATTATTTATCTTATCTTTTTTGGATAATGTATTTATTATTTAAAATTATTTGAAAACAGAAATGAGTATACATTTTTTAGAAAAATATGGAAAAATAATGTTGAAAACAATCATTATTAGATTATTGGACATGGAAAAATATGCGCATAAATCCAAACTATTTGGTTTTAAATACTTAATATATTTGGGGTGTTGAATATTTATTATAATTTTCATCATTATAAGCAAAATTTGTTTCAGAATTCATAATTAATTATCCTTGTAAAAAATGCGCACTAAGAACATTTGAAACAGTTGACAACGTTAAGGGACATCTCTTTCATTTTTTTCCAACCAGATTACGTTTTTTGGTGTCAACACGGTGAATGTAGTTCTTGAAAAGATATTAATGATTTGATTTTTGACCCATTACAGATTCAAAATTTAGTTCATAATGTCACAGGTCCATCTTTTCCCTAAACAGAAACTCAGAATGATATTTGATTAACCCATGAGTTTTCAAAATCATAATTTTATGAGTTGTTGAGGTATTCTAAGGATGCATTATATCATTGTTTTTATATAAGAATATTTTATGTGGTTGAATATTTTAGGGATATTATATCTGATAATGAAATGTCAGTCAATTGTTTTGATATTATATTTTCATTTGTTAAAACACTATTACCTGAAGAAAATGTGTTTCTGACAAATTTTTATGAGAAAAAGAGCCTTGTTCAGAATCTGAGACATAGCTATCAAGAGATTCATGCATGTGTATATGATTGCATCATTTATTATGGTGATAATGAGTCGTTGAAAAGTTGTCCCACATGTGTACAATTGAGGTATAAAGAATGTCAACTGGGGATGTCTGGAATGATTCATATAAAATAGTTGAGATATTTTCTTCGTACACCCAGGTTGCAGCATTTATTTATGTCTCTAAACACAAATAAAAATATTTCATGGCATTAAACAAATATTTAAACATGTAAAAGCATGAATCATCCAGATGATGGTGATTCATAAAAACATTTTCTCTGAGTGCATTCGTCTATTACATTAGAACCCTAGAACGTGTGATTGGATATTTCTACTAATGGGTTCTGTCTGTTTGGTTTTTAGGGTAGAAATTATGAATATTGGTATGTATTTATAACTCCCTAAAATTTTCCTCCATGGATACTGATGTATGAGCCTTTAATATTTTTTCACTTATTAATCACAGGACTAGGAAAAGGAATATTGATGCTTATTTGAAACCATCGATTGATGAGTTAAATAAATTGTGGAGTATTGGTGTCAGTATATATGATGTTACTGCAAACAAATATCCAAATAAACGTATCATTGATGTGTTAAATTAGTGACATCCTATATATTGTATTCTATCTATCTAGATTACACATGTTTTGAAATAACATTCATACTGTATGAGAAAAAAATAATGAATTTATGATTTTCAATGAAAAAAATGTTTTTATTTAGACTTTTATTGTAGATATATTCCAACTGATCATCCTTTTCTTAGGAAAAAATCTCTTTTCAGAAAATGCAGAATTAAAAGGGATGGACCTAAAAAATGATCTATGGTACAAAGATAAAATCTGTTATATTTTTATTACCTCGAACCACATTTTTACCTACAATAAACCAACAAAAAATTCATTGCATTGGAAAAAACACAATTGATTAAAACATAGAATTTATTAGGATCTTCCATATTGGTCTCCCTCATGTTGGATGTCAGACATATTTAGAATATCTATTTTGATAGTTTACTTCATATAATTTTGGATACACCAGATAAAACAAAAGATAATGTAAAGGCATGATTAAATCTTAGACAAATTTATAGGTGACCAGAGCATGAACTCATTGAAAATGACATATTAGAGAGGATAATTAATTAAAAATCAGCTTATACACTATCCAAAGATATTCGCATAATAGTTTTTTCAATATATTTATTATTTGATTCTTCTAGATGGTTATGCATCCAATTTGGAGACATGTGTTAAGAATTTTCATATTAATGGATTAAAATGTCATGATATCATGTCATAATGGAAATAATTTTTCCAATTAGATTAAGAGGTTTGTTAAATTATTTAATTTGGGATTCGGTAATAGATATATCAGATTTTTTTTGATACATTTTTGTGGCAACAACAGATTATGATGCACTAAAAAAACTGGAATAATATGTTGTTTTTATTATATGTAAACTGGAAAAAAATCATCCATCCGATTATTTTTTACTCAATGGAACATTTGATATTACATTTTTTACATGATGAAAAATGAGGATGTCCGGTACAATTTTGATTGATGTACCCATTCTAGATATGCATGCATAAATTGAAGTAAACGTTTGTAACAAACCATTATTTTAATGCTCAATTTTTGAAGCTTAATTGCAAAAAGAAATTTTTTTTCATGTTGTCATTATTTTAAATATTAATGTACCTCAAAACAAAACTACATGTTAAATATTAAGGGTAATTTTGATGATGAAATAAAAAATCAATTATATGTTTTTAATTATCCAGATGTTGGCTTTAGTGTAGTTCATGAACGATGACTTTCAAATGAAGAAAATCACATATCTCATACATATGATCTTCTTAACTATAAAAAAATGACATCATTTGTATTGTGAGTGATTCTATAAAATATTCTATAATTTATTTTATAGTAAGTAAGCATATTTATTAATAGGTTACAAGATAATCATATTAAGAAACAACATCCACAAATTATAGAGTCATCTCATTATGAACGCTGGAAAATTAATCTCAATAGTTTCAAAAACTAGTAACATAAATTACTTATGGTTTAACATATCAATTCCATTTATTATTTATTATACTGATAAATATTTTAATGTTATTTATGTGTCTCAGTATACTAATAAAATTTATAAGAGACTTTGTATATTGAGTAACCCACCATCTAAAATCGTTATGTAAAATAATTCATATGTGGTGAAAAGTTTTTGATTCCATTCATGTGCATATGGGGAATCAAAAAAATAATGAACAAAAAAGTTTTCATGATAGGATATTATCAAAGAGAAAATAAATATGACTTTTAAGACATGCTGTATGAAAGTATTAATCTGTGTTATCTAGAAAAAAATTAACAAATGTGGTATAAATGTAACTAGTTAGAACTGAGAGAGGCTTGCATGTTAATCCGGCTCATGAAATCATTGATATTAAATATAAAAGTCTATTTGCGGTAAATGAACCATTTTTATTGGCTCTTACTAGACCTCAAATTTATTACACAATGTTTGGTGTAACTTCAAGATAACTAATTTTATTTTTAGCATAAAAAAAAGAAATATCGAGACAATATATTGACTGAAAGCGAATATGGATTTGTTGATGATAAAGGTATTGAAATTTTTCAAGAAACTACTCAAAATCATACATTTTCTCAATGTGATTTCAATATCGATGCTGAAACCCCACAATTAAGGGTCGACAATGGAGTTTATGTTTATGATGTTATGAAATAATTTGAAATTTAAAGTGATAAAGAATCTGAAACTTGTATTGTTATTGATGATTTTGAGGAGGAATATGAAGACATTGACATTTTTAGATATAAATATGATGATGATTTTGATAATTGACATAATTTAATTATATTAATAATGATAAATAATATATATCTATACATATTAGTTATTCTTAACGATTTTATAACAATACTAATTTTGGGTTTCAGTCGGACGATTATCTATTTCGTCAGTTGGAGTAGGGTGAGCTACTTTTGGATTATGAGGATTTGGGATCATGTAACACTCAGCATTCTGGAATTTCATGGGGTATATGGAGGTTTGGAGGTCTTGGAGGACTAATAATTCATGAACCTATCCACGAGTGACATCCACATCATGTCTTCAATCCGCCCATGTGAAGGTATGGTAACCTTTGTATTTTGGTTAACATTAATTAATTTATTTATATAACAATTTTTTTATTATTTGTTTTGTTTTCATAGTTTTGTGCATATAACTGTTGGACAGGAGAGTGTTATCAAGCAAAATTATTTTTTATAGCCATGGATCACATGGGAATCGATTATTGTTGACGTGCACCTCGACGTGTTTGATCATTAGATGGTACTTAAATAAAAAATATTTATTTTGAAATTTAATTCATTAATAACTTGATATTATAAATTATTTTTATGATTTATCATATAAAATCAATGATATCATGTATGATACTATCCACGGGTCAAGGGAGGGTTCTATGCCTCACAGTTTCTATCAGTTTTTGAACAATTTGAGAAGGATGGACATTTATAAAGAAGGAATGTAAGTATTTGATTATTCATGTAGAGACCACCAACATGAATATATTTCATCTCATGTTTGGAATAGATTTTTTTTCAGACTAGTTTGGTGGTGGATTTTCGAAGAGATTTTCATTAGGCTGATAGAACCAGGGGAGATAGGAGGTGACACATCGAGCCGATAGCCTTATATTTAGTATGCATATATATAATCAAGTAACTAATTATTTAAATATTTTTTATTCCATTAAATACAAAAATATTATTCTATATTCATATGGGTAGTTGAGTATCTCGATATTACGGAGAATGGAATTTAATAGAGGATGTAAATTTAAATAGCCACTACATAGATTGGAGGTGGTCTCTAGTATCAGATTTTGGTCAGTATTTTTTATTTTTTAGTTTGAAAATTAACTGTATATAATATTTTTGCTATTTAAAATTCAAATTGGAACTGAAGGAGTCATATGAGGTCGCGACCCCTCAGACACAAGCTGGGATTCAGGCTAGGACAGTTGATCAGAATAGTTCCAACCATTTCGATGTGGTGGCATGGATGTAGGAGACCCTGTATAGCATTGAAAAGAGATGAGTAGTTGGTATAATTTATCATTTGACTCATGGGATGTATTGTGGTACTGATGTGATGTAGGTGTCCAACTCAAGATGAACTTATAGAGAGGCATCATCTTCTAGCCCACAGTATCAGGAGCAGCTGCAAGTTCAGAGTGATCTTATAGAGAGTTTTTATAAGTAGTTGGAAGAGATGTGTGAGCAACAACAACAGTAGGATGAGGAGGAGACTCATAGAAGGTAGTAAAAATATCATGAGAAGATGGAGTACATGCACCATCTGAGTCATAGTTTAGGGATAGAGTTTCCTCCACCATCCCCTCCATCTCCACTACCTCCACCAGAAGACTATCTCCCCAGTGTCTTTTTATAATGTTAAAAACATTTTAATTCAATGTTTTTTGTAATATTAACTATTTATAGTTTATGTCTTTTATATTGGTGTGAATATTGCATAATTTATATTTTTTTTATATATTTTTATTTTTAATGTTTTAATATTTTGATATTTATTATTCATATTATATTTTTAAAAATTTGTTTATTTTTCTAATAATAATAATCATTAATTTTTTATTAATATATTTTGAGAATATTGATAATTTTAAAAAAAATTATTTTTTAAATAATCTAATAATATTAATAATATTTTTTATAAAAATTAATATTAATAATAACATTATTATTTTATTAGTATTATTTTTTTCTTAAATTTATTATAATAAAAAATTATATTAATAATATTAATAATATTATTTTATAATATAATATTATATATTTTTTTAGTAATTTTTTATATTTTTTTCTATTATTAATATATCATAATTTTATAGTATATATATATATTAATTATTTGGGTTGGGATATTTTCCCATGGAATCTCATCACAAATGTTTAATATATTTTTTAAATAACTATTTGCAATGGGAAAATTGAACCCATCGCAAATATGTTTTTTTGACGAGCCTGTCACAATAGGTTTTTATATATATAATATATATAATTGAAAAACTATCTGTGATGGGAAACTTTGATCTTAGAATGTACAATTTTGCATCCATACCATCCCAACAGGTTTATAAATATATGATATATAGTCAAAAGAACTATTTTTGATAGGAAATTGTCACATCGCAAATTGTATTTTTATGACAGGCTCATCACAAAAAACAATATTTATGAGGCCATTTTCTACATCAGGTTATTTGTGTTGAGACACTGTTACAGAGGACCATTTTCAACGGTATCCCAAAAAAAATAGCTCAAACTCCTATAGTGGTGATGTAGGGAACCCTATGATCGATTTTATGTATATTATATTATATTACATGGATTTTGTTATTTGTTGGCCATTCCTTGGTGAGGATGGGATAATTAGTATGCTTTTTTAGCTATCATTTTTTCCTTATGTTTATTCAATGTTCAAAAAAACTACCAGGGACTATGTTGTACATTAATAGTCCAGACCCTAGGCAGTTGTTATTTCACTAATTTTGCATTCCTTTTGGGAAATTACATTATAGACATTTATTTATACAAGTTTATTTATACATGCATCTGGGAAGGTTCTGGATTTCTCTTTTATATTATGTATTAGTGTTTTTCTTGGGTTATTCTTCTTATATCATGACATTTTTTTCTTAAAATTTATATTGTCACCCTTATTGTGAGATTTTTACACCCATGGTTCTGGTTCACATATTAGAGTCTACTGGTGGTAGGATATGGGGGTTATTATCACTTTCCCCTCATTGCAGTATCTTTCCGATAAGGGGTTTTTGAAAGAGTAGTATCAAAGGTGATCATTTAGATATATAATGGTGTTTGAGTTATGTACAGTGATTATTTCAGGGGTTTGTATGGAAATAGGGTCAGATGGTCTTGTTGTGTGATGTAGACAATGGAAGGCTAGCTAGGAAAAATGATTTTAGGCCCCGATATTGTGACACATTGACTTTTAGCCTACAAAATGATTATGTGAGGCTATATAACTTGTAGGTTGGAGAAATATGTGAAATACAATCATCATGAGGAATTTTATTCATGTTTTAATTGGAATATTTTGTGGAAATTGAAATTATATAAATGAAAATAACTGTATTAATGTTAATTCAAAACATATCATAATGAAAATTCATACTATTAGGATTAGTAAGATCTATATTTTATTTTTATTTATGGACCACGTTCATCTTGCATGTGTGACATAGTAATTTTAGGTTTAGTATGTTGATTTGGTTTATCACCAACATTAGGATCCATTTTAGGAGGAAAATTAATAGAAAAGGATGTTGCGTTATTTCTAAGAGAATGTTTCTTGGAAGTAAGAAAGAATATTCTCAGACATATATTTATGGAGATTTCTAAAGTAGCTATAGGACTCTTTTAAGTAGATCAGTGCCCTGACATAGTAATTGGTCCCTTCAACAAACAATAATAGGTGATGAGCCATTCAAAAGTAAGGGATTCTGTATCTGGGAGACCGAAATGAAGCATAAAAGTTTTCAGTCATCCTCCATGATATTTTTTGGTGATAGTTTTTTTCATCAACCATGAATAAGTGAATGTGAAGGAGCATCATTATTAAATGTAGGGTATCATATTAGTGTAGGAGGTAGGAATTATGTTCATGGACCTTCTATGTCTTCCCATTATCATTTTACATATTATGAGTCTTGAGTGAGGTTCGTTGAGATGGAACTCCTTCTCTCTATCCTAAATCTAGTTACTCCTTTAAAATTTACATGTAACCTGGATTTTCATAATTAGGTAAAGGTGGTAAATATAATTCTCTCATAAATAGGTTTCTATGAAAAGGGACCCATTAAGGTTCCTCAAGGGGGTTGGGTTGTTAGTGGAAGCTTTTAGGTGCATGGACCTTTGATGTTACGACCAATGGGGAGTTGACCTCTTCTTATTCCCTTTCTAGCATATATATTTAAGAATTTTCTTGTAGGTTTGGGGACATTTTATTTATTCTATGGGGTTCATTTTTATCATTAGGGTCAATTCCCGGTAGTTTCGGATGTATTTTTTGGTGGTGGTGGATAGGTTTATCACCAACCCAAGTTTTAGTTTCAAGATAAGTTGTTTCACCAACATGGGCCATAGTATTATGCTCCATAGATGGTAAATAGAGAATTTAAATTCTGAACTGAAGATGTTCATAGTGTTTAGATATCTTGATTTTATAATGGTCATAGTGGTGGTCATCAAAAGTGTGGTAGAGGTGTTGGGTGTGGTTAGCTACTCGTAGTGAAGGAAGTAGTTCTAGAGGGTCCAAACTTCGTCAGAAGTATAAACGGTTTGTTTAATACTATTTTTTGTGCCTTGTTTGATTTGGTATATTCTATCTACATTGTTTCACCCATTCTATCATGTGTTATTGGACTCTATGTATGGAGTATTCTCATACCCCAAGTGTTGAGTATGTGTGTCGGAGGTTATACCTGCATGTTCGATTTGTGACGGGGTTGTAGACAGATTATGGGGACACATTAGCCAGATCAGAATTATTTTTTTATAGATTAATTCAGATAAATTCATCCTCACCATCTACTAGTTTTATTCTATATGTTTTGTTATCAAATGAATCTAGAGGAGGTACCTGATTTCATATGTATATGGTTAACATATTTTCTTTATAGAGATGAGTTTTCATGTGGGCAGACAGTTGTGGATCCCATTAATACAATGATGGACGATTTTTTAGTGGGGACTTTGGACACTTGAACAATAGTGGTTCAAGGGTCAATAGGGAGTTCACAGTTGTTTTTTCCAAGGATTTTATGATGATATCCATCAACGTAATGTTTATTTTGGGATATAATTGAAGCATGATTCTTCTATAATAGAGATGGATACTTATTTGATTGATCCTTTAATTTTTTCAGTGTTATATATTTAGATAGATTATGTGGTGCATAATTTCATCATTTGTCCTAGTTTTTTTCTAGGGGGATATCCACTATTTGTTTTCAAGAAGGATGATGGTGATATAAGGTTGTGTGTAGACTACCCAAGTCTGAATCAGGTGATTATCATGAATAATTATCATCTTCCAAGGATAAATGATCATTATGATCCGGTGAGAGTAGTGAGTAAGATTTATATGATCATTTTTTGGTCTATATATCAATTTTTTTTTGGTGAATAATGGAAATATCCTAAACACTTCTGTCAGATTCAGGCATGGGCACATCATGTTTTATATCTATGTAATTTGGTGTAATGAACGTGCCACCCATTTTCAAGGTATTTATGAACTCCATTTTCAATGAGTTCTTCAACCTATTAATCAATGTATTCATCATTGATATTTTTATATAATTGAAGTCAGAAGAGAATCACATCAATCAACTCCAAGATGTCGTGAAGGTACTAATACATCATCATCTCTATGGAATGTTGTCCAAGTGAATAATCTAGACACGAGAGTTTCATTTCTTCATGCATGTTGTTTCACAGTAGGGTGTGGCTGTAGACCCATTTATGGTTCAAGGAGTTGAATCACTGAAAAAACTAAGAACATGGTAGAAATTTGAAGATTCCATGGATAGCTTGTTATTATCAGAGAATTGTACCTGATTATTCCTGATTTTTATCCCCGTTGACATATTTTAATAATAATAAACAACATTTTTTTTTGTAGCGATCATTGAAAGGAAAAGTTTAGGTACATGAAGGGTAATTAGGTTATTTCACAAATGTTTTGGTTATTTGAGGAAGGAGTGATGTTTGAGGTTTTTTTGTAACACATAACATGTGTGATTATGTTTCATCATGATGAATCATAGGGATGATATCTCTTAAAAGTATAAGAAATTGAATCCCCATCATTGTAACTGTGATACGCGTGATCTAGAGATACTAGTAGTTGTTTTTGGGGAAAGTTGTGCTGGAATTACCTATTTAAGGAGCCTTTTTTTTCATTCCCAGATCATGACTATTTGAGGTATTTATTTTCTCAAACTAATACGAACATGTGATATCTAAGGATGATGGAGTTTCATTATGAATATGATTTTGATATCTTTTACACCTCATGAAGTGGCGATGTTGTGGTTGATTATAGGAGAATGAATTCATGGAATGGTGTTGTTCAAGAGTCTTTGTATGCATCGATTGTGATGGGGGATTTGGAATCATTGCAAATAAATGAAATGGTAGATTATTGTGGTTTCTATTTATTTTATATGATGGTGCATTCTTATGTAATACAGTAGGTGGAGGAGTCTTAGTGGGGTGACTTAGCGTGTGTGGTGACACGTGAACGAGTTGGCCATGGTGATGTTCAAGAGGGATGTTAGAGGATAGTTAGAGCGAAATGCTGTTTTGAGGATAGATGTTTGTTCTAGTAAAAATGTGAAAGGTGACTATTTATGAGTTCCATAGTCCTCCTTTCCCCATAAACCATAGAATTATCCAGTATTACTGTCGCTTGGGGGTGGAGTTTTGGTGGCCCATGGTGAAATGAGTAGTTGTAGAGTTTTTGGAAAAGTTCGTGGTTTTCCAACATGTAATGGTAATTAATCATGTTATAGGTGTTTTTTTCCTCCCTTATATGTCCTTGAGTTAAAATGGATTTAAATCCCATTGGATTTCTTTGTAGGGATACCCAATACTCAGGGAGGCTGTGATGATATTTGGGATATAATGAATCAGTCTATGAAAATGTATCGCGACATAGCAATCTAATAGTTTGTCATGGTGGATTGCAGGGATATGATGTATGTGGAAGAGGTGGAGTAGTTTCATGTATTTTTATGTTATGTTGTATCATATCAGGATTCATATTTTATCTCACAAGTCTTCGGGGTATTTCTGCATGCTTTTGGAACTATGCTAAGCCTCATCACTGCATTCCACCACCAGAAAGATTGGTAAATGTAATTGATTATCCAAATGTCAGAAGATATGTTTTAGGTGCACATATTGAACTTTTTTGGGTTTTGGACACAATCCATTACCTTTTTATAGTTATATATAATAAAATATATCACTCATCGATTACCATGGCTCCATTTGAAGCATTGTATGGAAGATCATTTCTTTATCTAATGTAGAGGAATGATGTCTGTGAGATAGTTATTCATGGCCTGGATGATGTGAAGAGTATAACATAGGATGTTCATATTTTTCATGTTATGATAAAAATAGTGCATGACCACTAGAATTTTTATTACAATTGTAGAAGGATTCCCATAGATTTTGAGGTTTCAGAACAACTATTCGTAAAAGATTCCCCTCGACGTGGGTAGTAGAGGTTTGGTATATGAATATGGATTTATCATAATTTTTTAGGGACTTTGTGGTGTTGGGTCGAGTTGGAAAAGTAGAATATAGGTCAGTATTTTCAAAGTAGTTGGAGAGTAGAAATGATGTCATCAACATCTCTTAGTTTCATCACTATCTTCACGATGACTCCCGTGTCTTGACTAGGGAGAGTTGAATATCGAGTATGATGAGACATTTTTGAAGAATCTAGTATAAATCCAAGACCATCAAGAGATGGTGTTTCATGGAGTTACCATTAACTTGTTCTATGGGTTGTGGAGGTATCATGTCCTTAAGTAGAAGAAATTGGAGAATGAGGCCCTGATTCATTACAAGTATTAAATGTGGTTTGTGAGTTTTTCTTTTTTTTTTGTATATATTTTTATGTATTGTTCGAACACTGTTTTATGATATGATTTTTTTCTTTGGTTTTTTATATTTGTGGTGTGATTTTTGATGACATACGGTTATATGAAAAGTTGAGGACATGATTCCTAATAGATAAATATTTATTTTTGTCTGATTAAAATCATGCAATAAAGTTAGTGCAACATTGAGAGGATAATATCTTGATATGGAAGACATAATTATATTAATTTTGTGTTTGAAGAGGTATTGTTTGTTTGTTTTAACAGGTATTGGTTTGGGATGAATGGTGCTTGAGATGGCTGTGAAGTGGTTTTTTAGAATCTTGGTTGTGTGGGAGGAGGAATATTGTGTCTCTGTAGTATGTTTTTGGTAATTTGGTTTGGTGTGTCCCGTTGGTGGTCATTTTTGAGGAATGAAAACATCCTTCTGTGTTATCTCATGATGTGGTTGTTCAATCACCATTTTCATATGGGTTATTATTTGGATTGTTAATGGAGGAAATAATTCATGAGTTATCTTAAGAAGTAGTTTGTTACCTTTAAGTTTTTAATGATTAATTTTTTGTTTGTTAAAGGTGTTCTAGAATTTTTCTATGAGTTTTTGGTCAATGCTGGATGACAAGCCAAACTGATGTAGAAAATACACACTGTGTTCGTGTATTTGATGACTTGAAATTTGGTTTCACATATTATCTTGGGAATATTTTTGACCTGTATGTTTTTGGGGTAAAATATTTAAACAGTGAATAATTTTTTTAGTGATCCATGAATCTTGGGATTACACAACATGAAAGGTGACTACAGTTTATGTAATTCCCTGATGTGGTTCAGCCATAATGACTCCATCCACTATGGTTTCCTACAAACCCTAATACCAGTGGATCTTCTTCCATACAAGGTATCAAAAGAACTTCTCCATCAGTGTATAGAGATTCCATTTAACTAGTATCGATACATGGGATCCATTCTTCAATCTATGGTGAGTTATCCAATGGTTAAAATTCTTTTTAATCCATTCTTCTTCAGGGTTCCACTATAGTGTGGTTTCTTTTTTATAGGGGTGAATTTGGGTTTTTTTATAGATCATTAGTTAGGTATAGAATGAGCTAATGTTATTAGGGGTGGTTGTGGTTTTCAGGTATTATTTAGCACCCTGCAGGGAGCAGTGAGTTGGAATACTTTGTTGAGGTATGTATTTCCTCATTTATACTTATTATTTATTATATAAGAGGGGTATACATTTATTTACTTATGGGTTATGGTGGTCTGGGGTTAATAAATGATAAATTATTGGTTAATTGAATTTAATGGGGAATTTGATGTTTGTTATGGATGCTTTTATAGCTTTCATAATACATGTGATATTGTGAAATGTAAAGGCATGATTCCCTACTAAAAAATGTGGTTGGTGGGGGATGTTTTTGCACTGGATGTATGTGCTATGATTTATACTTTGTTTGTGATTGTTGTGATATCATCCTATATAAGAATTTTTCAATTATATTTGCAAGGATAATGATATATTTCCCCCTGATTTTGGTTTATGTGACAACACCCTATGTTAATGTTGAATGCGATAAAATCCTCTATATATATCAATAAATGTCACTTGATGTGTTATGATGTGTGGTTTTTATAGTCATAATATGTTCTCTGACTGCTGTGTTGGGTGACGTGTGATTTATTTTCCATGCTTTTGGTGTGGATAGGTGGTTTTATATGGGTTTAGTGATTCATTTGTTATATGTGGTTACCATTAACTAGATGCTTGAGTGGTAATATAATGACTAAATGAATGTTTAATAATAATCAAAATCATATGAGCAGGTTTGGTTAGTGGGATGTAAATTTTTCAATTTAAAATTTACTGATGGGTTTTGTTATTAAAGCTGGTTGATGAAAAATAATAAATGAATTGGTATTAAACATAGATAAAATATGAAGACACATAATATTTTATGGTCTTTTAACATTCTAAAATTACTGTTGTAGATATTAATAAATGCTTTTTGAGGTGGAATTAAATGTTACAGTATTTTTAGTAGGGTGTTCTTTATAGAATACATAGGTTAGCATTCTATTTTTTCATAATACATTTATATAATTTTACTTTATTTTTTATTTATATACATACCCCACCCGTGCTGACCAATATGTGTCAAAGTACTACATATTCATTTAGGGGGTGTCTTTCTCAACATCTCGGTGTAAGAATGAATGCATGTCCAACTGGTCTTCCTTACTCCCCCTTACATGAAATGATGGCCCAAGCTTCATCAAGAATGATGTGATGAGATTTGGTATCCCTTGAGTCCTCAGGATGAGTTTTGATGTGGTGTCCCTAATGTCTTTAATATTGTAAGAACCCGGATATCTTTTTAGGTATGTTTTCCCTTTTTCTGTAGTTTTTAATGAAATAAAATTTCTGGAAATTTCAGAAGTACACGCTGTGTACTTTCTGAGTACACACCATGCAATCTTCCCAGCTCGTAGCCGAGTGCGGGCCGTGTCCGGGCCAGACACACGGTGTGTAAGGATGAGGTGGAGGCCGGTTAATTCAGAGTACAGAAAATTGATGTACACGCCTTGTACTCAAGTAGTACCCGCCGTGTACTTTTTTTTCATTAAATGTACCGGGGTCGAGCCTAACCCCCAAAATCATCTTGTTCTCCAGATTTCATCTTCCCGAAAGTGACCGTACGACCGAATTTTCTCGGAGCTCCCGCCCTGCCGTCTGTTCTCCGATTTGATCATGGTCGATTATATTGGAATCACAGCGGTGAGTTCTTCCTTCTTCTTTAGCCTTGTTTCTTGATTCCTCCTCGTTTCCAAGTTATCGTGGGATGAACGTTTTGTGCATTTTCTCATATCTACATTGTTCTAAGAGGAATCTGTCGTCGTGGTTCACGTATATCGAACTCCTTGGATCGAGATTGGTGGTTTGTGACTTTCTATATAATTCTGATGAATAATATGTGCAAATTCCATCAATACCCATGAATAGGGTATTTCGTGTTTCATGTTTTTCCCCTGCTGTTTTCCTGAATTGCTTATTTTCTTTATTAGAGGTTATTGATTGTGAGTAGAGTAATTTATATTGTGATCAGGTTGCTTTTCCATGCTTGTTTTCCCTATTGGGCATTTTTCCAGTTGCCATGCACAGTTGTTAGATAGCAGAACTGTTGTTTTGTTGTTGTTGTAGAGTAGTAGAATGAAATCCAAGTAGTTCTTGAGGTTTACTTGGATGATATACATGCGCTGAGCATGTTTAGTTGTACTCAAGACTGTGTGAACCTGGAGTAGCAGACCAAAGGGAGAATTGACCGAAGGGATTCTCTAGAGTGTCTTATAATTACGATGCGAGACTATAGGGGGAATTAATGTTGATTGCTTCCCCAGAGAGTCTGTAGATCCTAGATGTGGGCCACAAGGTGGAATTGGTGTTGAGTGCTTCCCTAGAGGTCCTTTACCACGATACGAGACTATAGGGGGGAATTGACAGTGAGTCCTTCCCCAGAGAGTCTGCTTAGTTACGTAGCTGAACCAGAGAGGTGAGACTGTGTGTGCCTCCCAGAGGGTTGCTAGTATTAACAGTTGAACCATAGGGGTTAGGCTGTGAGAGTTGCCCATAGGGTTACTTGTTTTATTCATTGCTGACTGCATACATGAGTGTTATACTTGTTATAATTGTTGATTGTAGTTACTTGTGTTTTCCTGTTTACTGCTTCTTGTTATTTACTGCCATGTATTTATTTTACTATAAGGCATAAATCTTTGGGTGATTTCCTACTGGGATTCTATCTCACACCCTGTTTGGGCTATGCATTTGGGACCAAGAAGACTACGTTGTTGCATGTATAGATAAGGGAAAGTGCCCTTCTACTTCAGTATCTTGAGTTCACAATGAGATGGGGAGTATGGGACCGAGTCGTGGCTCGCGATGATAAAGAGATTACATTGTTTTTCTTTTTCACTTGGTTTCAGTTTTACTTCAGCACATTGTTGTGTTTTCTATTTTCCTTATACACTTGTACCTGCTGCATCATTTTCATCGTAGTTATATATCTACAATGCTACCACTATTTGGTTTCTGTTGTTATGCATGTTGTTTACTTCTTCCGCTAATTATTGTTGTTTTATTAACTTGTATACCTTACCGAATGACAGCATAGTTTCCCCACCTACTCACCAAGGCCCTCGCTACTATTCGGAAGCCTCAGGAATTCGGGGAAACAGACTTGAGGTCATGTGGAGAACCGGGTATGGGGCACCGGTGGAGGGGCTATGGATTTAGGTCATCACAAAGTGGTATCAAAGGGGTTATTTTCTATTCTTTACTGTTTGGAGACTTTAGCCAGGGATAGGATGGATTTGGAACTTTACATTATGTTGTGCTCGGGAGTATCTAACCCATGTATAGGTAAAGGCTATACTACCTCGTTAATTATAGTTTGCTGGTTTTGAGATTTTATAGTTGATCTGATTTCACCTAGAGTGATTCACATGGCTTGTGCTATTACTGTTTTGATATTGCGGTTCTAATTCTGTCGCAACCCAATTAGTAGAGGTTATGTCGTCTCATGCATCATATAGAAACTTGTAGGAATCACATGCCATACATTCTTTCCATGCCATCTATGGTGCATTAGCGATTTCAGGTTGTTGTGATAGACCTTGTGTAGACTATTCATGCTGTTGTGATAGTTTCTTGATATATTCTCTGCTCTTATGTTAGAAAAATGTTTGTTTTGTTCTTTGTTTAAAGTTAACGCCATATTTAGGTTCTCGAGGTGTTGTGGGCCCTCACGGATCAGAATTTGGCACTTTTTCACCGTGTTTTTAGTATTTCTGGAATTCTGTGCTGTTTCTGAGCTACTACCCAGAAAAACATAGACTACATGGCGTGTACTCTTTGGATACACGCAATGTAGTTTTTAGGCCATGTCACTGACCGTGTGAGAAGAAACACGGTGTCGTGAGGTAACTTTAGGAACACACCGTGTATGGTATGTTCATGTCGTGTAGGTTCGAAACCGTGTACCTGTCCGTGTCACTAACAACACGGGTCGGGGAGGCTTGGGTAGAACACATCGTGTCCATAGGGAACATTTAGTGTAGTCTTGTTTAGGTATCGTCCGTTTCATGAACAACACGGGTCGGTGATACCTTCCATTCCACAAGCCGTGTTTGTGCGGAACACGCTGTGTAGTCTTGCCTAGGTACCCAGCCGTGTCCCGAACAACATGTGACGATGTCGCCATCACCTATACACGCCGTGTTTTTTCGGAACATGTCGTGTAAGGATTATCTGTGTAGACGGCCGTGTGCTCAACAACATGGGCCGCCGAATCCTTGTCTAGTACACGCCATGTTTGTTTAAAACACACCGTGTAGTCTCGGGTTAAGTCGGACCGTGTGGGTTAGCCATGTAAAAAATACTCGGGTAGGGGATTAGTTTTCTTGTACACGCTGTGTGTTGGGGTCAACATGCTGTGTAGTTTAAGGTGTTACACAACTTATGGGGAAGGAGTACACGCCAATGTCTGCAGCTTTAGATGACACGTTGTGTAGTTTTATACACGCCGTGTAGTCGAGTTATGTAAACTTTTGTGTTTTTCTTCCCCTGTTCCCATTTTTTACCCTTGTGTTCTATGTCCTTGTTTTCCTAATCTTAGGTGTGCTTTTTATCTTTCAGAGCTATGCCTCCGAGACGTCCTCCAGTCATACGTCTGTCGTCGGGCAGTGATCAGATGTCAGACATGGCTGATCAAGGACTTCCTGTCGATCCCCCATCTGATCCATCTATGGCCCTAGTTGTTGTACCAGTTGTGGGCTCTGATGCCCAGTTTAGGGAAGGTTTCATGAGGATGATGCAGGCTTTCCGAGGAGCACTGCCTCCTGCCTCGTCTATGGAAAACTTCACGCGACTCTTTCAACAGCAGCATCCTCCCACGTTCTCGAGGGAGGGAAGACCTCAGGCTACAGAGTCATGGCTGGACACCATGCTGACTATCTTCGAGCATCTAGAGATGCCTCCATAGAGGCGGTTCATGCTCACCGACTACATGCTTTGAGACTCCGCCAAGAGGTGGTGGGATGTGATCTCACAAGCGGGTCAACAATAGGCTATGACTTTGGAGGAGCTACAGGCTATGGGTTTTATCTGACCCCTTACTTCTCCTTGGAGTTCTCCTGTCCTGTTTGCAAACAAGGAAGACGATACCCTTTGTCTTTGTGTAGATTATCTGAAGCTGAACCAGTTGACAGTCAATAACTGATATCCTTTTCTGAGAATTGACGACCCTTTCGATCAGCTTAGAGGTTCCTGGGTGTTCTTGAAGATCGACTTGAGGTCCGGTTATCATCATTTGCGTATTAGACCATCAAATATACCTCTGACAGCCTTCAAGAGTATGTATGATCTATACGAGTATACAGTCATTCTGTTCGGTCTCACAAATTCAATTGCAGTTTTCATGGAACTGATGAACCAAGTGTTCCATCCTTACATGGACTCCTTCATTGTGGTCTTTGTGGAAGATATCTTTTTGTACTCTCACACTCGATAGGACCATGCCACACATCTTGAGATCATTCTGAGTACACTGAGAGGAGATCAGATTTATGCTAAACTATCGAAGGGCCACTTATGGATGGATCAGACTCACTTCTTGGGTCACGTCATCTCAGAGGCAGGAGTATCTATGGTCCTAGATAAAGTTAGAGCTATAGTTTCTTGGGAGCATTCGAAGAACGTTTTTTGAGGTATGGAGCATCCTAGGATTGTCTGGATACTATAGACGCTTCATTTAGGACATTTCGCACCTAGAAGCACCTTTGACAGGACCGACCAAGAAGGGGGTGAAGTTCACATGGTCATATTCATGTGAGTCATCCTTTCAGGAGATGAAAGGGAGGTTGACGTCAGCACCGATACTAGTCTTGCTAGATCTCGGAAAGAGCTAAACTGTTTACTATGATGCTTTAGGTATCGGGCTGGGAGCTATGCTTATGCAGGGAGATAGAGTCATTGCGTACGGGTCTCGGCAGTTGAGGCCACATGAGAGGAACTACCCTACAGATGATTTGGATTTAGCTACTTTTTTTCAAGCCTTGTGCTATTGGAGACACTATATTCTTGGAGATAACTTTGTGGTCTTCACTGACTAGAAGAATCTCAAGTATATCTTCACTCAGCGTGATCTAAATCTGAGGCAGCGCAGGTGGGTCGAGTATCTTCAGTCATTTGATTTCGAGCATTCCTATACGCCGGGTAAAGTCAACACCGTGGCTAATGAGTTGAGCAGGAGAACTCAAATTCAGGCAATTCAGAAGACCAGTAGTGAGTGGAAATTGATGGCTCTGTTCTCTGAGATGCATCTGGAGGTGCACGACAGGCGGGGACAGACTTTTCTATCATCTGTAACGGTTACCTCCATGCTACTTGATCGGGTACAGATGAGGCGGCTATCTGACATAGAAGGCTTAGTCCTACGGGAGAGTGTGTCAGGAGAGGAACCTATTCCTGGATGGATAGTGGGTGAGGATGAGATCTTGTGTTTCCAAGGACGCGGATGGGTTCTATCAGACATACGCGAGGAGCTGATGTGGGATTTCCATTCCTCTGTTTGGTTAGTTCATCCTAGCGTCAGCAACATGTATCGGGACCTTCATCGCCAATACCGGTGGACAAGTATGAATAAGGATGTAGTGGGTTTTGTCATGAGATGTTCTACTTCTCAGCAGGTGATAGTACAACATCAGTGACCAGCGGGGCTATTAGAGTAGCTAACCATTCCCGAATAGAAGAGTAATGTTGTTGTGATGGACTTCATGACCAGGTTGCTGAGGTCACCTCGGGGAAATGATGCTGCTTGGGTTGTCGTCGATAGGTTTAAGAAGGTTTCTCACTTATTGAAAATCAAGGAGAACTTCAGTGTCGATGATCTGGGACGACTTTACATCATAGAGATTTGTTTATCTGCATGAAGTTCCATGTGCTATTGTTTCAGACAATGATGCATGTTTTACCTCTCAGTTTTGGCAGGTAATTCAGAAGGCCTTGGGTACATAGGTACTTTTGAGTACAGCATACCATCCCCAGACTGATGGCCAATCCAAGGGCATGATCCAGGTGCTTGAGGATATGCTCCAAGCTTGCATTCTAGACTTTGACTGATCTTGGGAGAAGCAAATTCTTTTTGTGGAGTTCTCCTATAACAACAGTTTCTATGTGACCATTCAGATGGAGCCATACGAGGCTTTGTACGGTAGGCCATGCCGATCACCCTTATGCTGGCTGGAGGCAGGAGATACCACTTTGAAAGGACCTCATCTTGTTCAGGAGACCTCAGAACAGATATAGATGATTCAAAAGAGGATGACTACAGCACAGTCTCGACAGAAGTTTTATGCTGATCAGCGGCGACGACCTCTGGAGTTCGAGGTCGATGATCTTGTTTTCCTGCGTGTCGCACCGAGGATGGGACACAAGAGGATTCAGAGACTGGGTAAGCTTTCAACGTGCTACGTCGGGCTGTTTGAGGTCTTGGAGAGAGTTGGGTCGGTTGCCTATCTGTTGTAGTTACCTCAGAGGTATCGGGCCATGCACAACGTCTTCCATGCCTCTCAAATCTGACGTTACATTTCAGACCCATCTCATGTCCTTCAGCCCGAGGAAGTTGAGCTTAATGAGGATGCATCGTTCAAGGGGCATCCTATCCGGATTGTCAATCACAGTACGATGGTTCTCTGCTGGCGCTCTATTCCTCCAGTACGAGTGCTATGGCAGCACGGGCGATTACAGGATGAGACCTAGGAGAGGGAGACCAATGTACGATCGATGTGGCTAGAGTTATTAAGTGTTTCTCCTTCTCCACATTTTTAGGGAAATTCGAGGACAAATTTTTTATGGCGGGATGTTTGTAAGAACCCAGATCTCTTTTACGGTATGTTTTCCCTATTTCTGGAGTTTTTAAGGAAAATGAATTTTCTCAAAATTTCAGAAGTACACGCCATGTAATTTTTGAGTACACGTCATGTACTCTTCCCGGCTCGAAGCCATGTGCTGGCTATGTCCAGGCCACACACACGATGTGTAAGGCTGAGGTGGAGGCTGGTTAATTCGGATTACGGAAAATTAAAGTACATTTCGTCTACTCAAGAATTACACGCTGTATACATTCTTTTTTTCATTAAACGGACAAAGGTCGCGCCTAACCACAAAAATCATCTTCTTCTTCAGATTTCATCCACCTGTAAGAGACCGTACGACCGAATCTTCACCGAGATCCCGCCCCGCCGTCCGTTCTCCGATTTGAGGACCGTCGATTGCATTGGAATCACATCAGTGAGTTCTTCCTTCTTATTTTGTCGTGTTTCATGATTCCTCCTCATTTCCATGTTATCATGGGATGAACGCTTTGTGCATTTTCTAAGATCTATGTTGTTCTAAGAGGAATCTATCATCGTGGTTCACATATATTGAACTCCTTGGATCGAGGTAGGTTGTTTGTGACTTTCTATAGAAAGTTGATGAATATTATGTGCAAATTCCACCAATACCCATTAACGGAGTATTGCGTGATTCATGTTTTTCCCCTGCTGTTTTCCTGCTTTGCATGTTTTCTTTAGTAGAGGTTATTGCCTGTTAGTAGGGAAATTTATATTGTGCTTATGTTGCTCTTCCATGCTTGTTTTTCCTGTTGGGAATATTTCCAGTTGTCATGCCCAGTTTTAGGATAGAGGGACTATTGTTTTTTATATTTCTGTTGAGCCATAGAATGATAGTCAAGTAGTACTTGAGGATTACTTGGACGATATACACGCTCTTAGCATGTTTAGTTGTACTCATGACTGTGAGAAACTGTAGTAGCAGACCAAAGGGAGAATTGACGGAAGGGATTATCCAGAGTGTCTTTAAATTATGATACGAGACTATAAGGGGAATTGACGTTGACATCTTCCCAAGAGATTCTGTATATCCTCGACGCAGGCCACATGGGGAATTGACATTGAGTGCCTCCCCAGAGATACTTTATCACGATACGAGACTATGGAGGGAATTGACGGTGAGTTATTCCCTAGAAATTCTTCTTAGTTATGTAGCTGAACAAGAGGGGTGAGACTATGTGTGCCTCCTAGAGGGCTGCTAGTACTATAGGTTGAAACATATGGGTTATGTTGTGAGAGCTTCCTAGAGGTTTACCTGTTTTCTTCATTGCTGACTGCTTACTTGTGTGCTATACTTGTTAGAACTGTGGATTGTAGCTGCTTGTGTTTTCCTATTTACTGCTTCTTGTTATTTACTTCCATGTATTCATTTGACTGTATAGCATAAATCTTTGGGTGATTACCTTCTAGGATTGTATCTCACACTCTATTTGGGCCATGCTTTTGGGCCCAAGCAGACTATGTTTCACTAGGTATAGACAAGGTCAAGCCTCCTTCTACTTCAGGATCTTGAGTTCACCAGGAGATGGGGAGCACGGGACCGAGCCATGGCTTGCGATGTTATGGAGATTACTTTGTTTTTCTTTTTCACTTGGTTTTAGTTGTACTTCAGTGAATTGTTGTGTTTGATATTTTCCTTAGATACTTGTACCTACTGCATCATTTTGATCATAATTATATATCTACGATGATTCCACTGTTTGGTATCTTGTTGTTATGCATGTTGTTTACTACTTCTACTGTTTATTGTTGTTTTCATACATAGTATACCTTACCGAATGATGGAAAGGATTCCCCACTGACTCACTAAGGCCCTCACTGCTAGTCAGAAGCCTCTGGCATTCGGGGAAATACGCTTGAGGTCATGTGGAGAACCGAGTATGGGGCACCAGTGGAGGGGCTCCAGATTCGGGTCGTTACAAGGATGATTTGTGATGTGCTTTCCCACATGTCTTTGGGATGATATGTTATGTGTTGTGATTCCCAGGTGTGTGCGTGTGGGGGGGATGTCTTATGAGGATCAGGTGTGCTATGGTGGGATATGTTTTGATACACTGATGTTGATGTGTATATTGGTATTCTTAGTAAACATATATAAAACCTCATTATGGTTTCTAGGAGGATATCAAGGACCTTGTGGGAAATTACTAGTTTTGACCCTTGACAGGTGTTTAGTAACTCTTTTAGCCTTAAAGTTTGGTGTTTTATATGGAGTATATTTTCTATAATAGTCTTATTTAAACATTCATGTGGGATTATTTTCAATTTCTTATTTATATTATGTCTTGGAATTATTTGTGGATGATTCTTCATATCTCCCAATATTGTTTTCTTATAAAAGGTAATGCCACCCATATTGTTTTATTTTTATACAATTTGTTCTACTTTCAATGTTAAGGCCTATTGGAGGAATGAATTGGGGTAACTATATCTCTCCACTCGTTGTTGAATATTTGGATCAAGGGGGTAATGATAAGAACCCATAGAAAATAATTATTTTTATTCGACACATTATAATGAATATTTGGATTGAAAATGACATTCACAATCGTTTCAAATGGATTAAAAAAATGAAATCATTTTTTATTCTAAAAATAATAACAACTTGATAAACCCATGGAAAATAAATGGGTATCCAATGTTATTAATCAATATTATAGGAAAATACAATTCACTCAATAAAATTATGAATAATTTATTTACAATATATAGATAAAGGGTATATAATTAATTCAACCATTTCCTCAATAAATTAATTTATTAAATCTTGTATAACATAATTCGAAAAAATATTGAATATATATAGGTTTTTAAATAAATCAGTATTAAAAAAATATTGTATCAATTAATGGTTGAGGGATAATTTAGAAAAAGATAATGTAGAAATATATAATTAATATAAAATACCATTACAAAATCAATCCAAATAAATATGATATATGATTTGACTTTTATAATAACATTTAGAAATAATATGATATTTCTAAGGAAATTGAACTAAATGAAAAATATACATTAGAAGTTATAGAAAATATATTTTTGAAAAAATAAATATATTAAATACTTTTACCAAATTTTTAAAGGGTATATTTTATTATTATAGTACAAAATTAATTCCTTTTATAAACCAATGTAAAAGTTTAGATAACTATTTTTATAAAATAACAAAGGTAGTTGATATAGTTTTTTACATGTAAAACATTAACAAATGATTTGTTTATTTTGAGGAAAATGTAACATATAGACACCATTAAAATTTTTAGTATATTTTTTATAAAAATTTAACATAGTATAAAAACATTTATGATTTATTTATGAAATGATAATGATATTTTCAAAATAATCCATTGAATACAAAATTACTGAAAATTAGTTTCCCATTATTAATGATGATAAATGGCCATTTTCATTAATAACAAACACATTGTGTAAAATATGAGTAATGGGGAAAATGATATTTTGAGAAGACATGTTAAAACATAGGAATATGTAAAGAAAATTATGAAATGATTTTTAAATATTAAAAACATTACTTACGTCTTATATTCAAAAAATATATTTATTTGAAAATAATTCTAGAAAATAATTTATTATATTTTAAGAGAACATTTCCTCAAAATCCACTTTAAATATTTGTATTTTGTGAGAGAAAAAAAATAATTGAAATTGGGAAATATATATTTCTCTAAGGATATCGTAAAAATGGGAATATACATTCATTATTATGTAGGTACATAATTCTATATAAAACATGGTGTATAATATAAAACTTGTCTCTATGGGTGAACATTTTACACACAAACCACTTTCCTTATATTCGAACTTTGTCAAATAAAAAATAACAATTTTTCTTTAAAAAAAATTGATATATAAATAAATTATATAATTTAATTATTCATAACTATAACTTTTTAATATTAATTTTTAATTATTTTATAAATTTTTAGTAGTTATTCGTTATTTCATTTCAATATTGAGTTTATATAATTTAAATCATTTTGATATAATTTCATAATAGAGTTTCTGTTCATTTTTATTCTCCAAAAGTTAATAATAGAAAGACCAAAAAAGGTAATATAAATTATTATTAATTAATTCATATAATTTTATTATATCATCTAATGACATCTTCAGTTAGGTTCTTATAGATATAATTGGCGACATTCATGATTCAATCATCCTTAAAAATGAAAAATGGTATCATAATTAATGAGTTTTATTTTAATTTTCTTATTAAATAAAATATATTAAATAATTATTTACATATTTATAAAATATTTAATCAGTAATCATGTTTTCATTGTCATATATGTAATTATTTTATATCATTGATTAAATATGTTGTTATAATTTCCTAAACAAAAAGATTCCATAATTAATGGATAAATATGATTATAAAGTTATTAATATTGGAAGAATATCATTATTAAATAATATTATTGAAAAAATGTAGATAATTTTAATATCAATAATCATATTAATATTTATTTTAAAAAATAGTAATGAGACTAGATGAAAACAATAATACATAATATCATGTGGTGTTAGTTTATAGAATACAATGGTAACATTTTTTTTAATGAAATAGAATTTATAATTGGGGATTATAAATTATACCTTAATAATAATTAATATATTATATCTATAATATTTTTCTTTTATATAACCCTTATAATAACTAAATATATGTAATTGTGAAAACAAAAAATGCTAGATGGTGGTGGCAGTTGTCTACTGAATTTGTCAATGATGGGATAATTTTTTAATAGATATAAGTAATGTGTATAATATCTATTCCCAAATAATATGAATATTAGATATAAATATAATAAATATATAAATATATATATATTTATTAATAAATTATATTTTGGAAAAATATCAAAAAAAAATATAAGATGTGAGGGAAAATTGTACTCAAGTTGATGACATGGTTTATCACTTGGATTCCTTCATATAAATGGAGGGATTAATAAATGATATTGTGATATTTTCTCAAAAAACAAAATGTGATTATAGGCGATGGAAAAATTAAATTATTTAATGGGAGACAAAATATATATGTTAGTTTTAAAATGATAGGTATGGTCTCCTTTTATATATGGACAGAATAAAATTTTTAAAATTATAACCACTTTATACAAATGTATAACATGATAAAACAGATTAAAAAAAAGGATTGAAATATTTTATATAATACCTCAAAAATTCATTTTATTACTTGTTTTAATAATATTATGACATTTACCATTAGATTTTTTTTCTTTTTTATCATTTATGGTTTTACCATGGAATCTAATTTCTATTTATATAATTTTCAGCTTATAACAATAAAATTAACATCATCTAAATTTTTTTGAAATACTAATTTCAAATATAAAATCCATTTTATTATAATGTTTTTATTTTTAATAAAAATATTTTTTAACCATACCCCATATAACCTGTAAATACCCATTTTTTTAAAAAATGAATTTCTATTATTAATGAAATGTGTTTGAAAAAACTATCCATGTCCTGATTTTCATCAAAAAAATTGGTTTATTAAAAAAATTATTTTTTTGGGGATTTAAAGGATTTCAAAAAAATTCCAAAATATTATATAATTAAAAGAAATGGCCAAAATAGTTTCTATTATATAAATTTATACTTATATTAAATAATTTGATCATAGGTTTTATAATATCAATATAGTGCCCCAAATGATATGGTTTTATTACATAAATACTTTTTAATTCAATTTAAAAGTTTTATTAGCATCTTTTTGTTCTTTATATAATTATAAAGTCAAACATAAATACAGTATATATAGTAATCTATTTGAGTGATAGTTAGTCTCAACACTGTATTAGCCGATGGGGGATAAATTATTACCCCATCAATATGCCTCGTTATTTTTTTGGGAGGTCAATTTTTTTCGCATGACCATGTATCATGTGGCCTACGAGTGTAGAAAGGATTTGACATTATCCACACACATGGCTCTGCATGATGGTGACTGCAGGATATGGGAGAGCACATCGACCACATCACTGATGGGTGAAGTTGGTGAAGTAAGGGCCTGAGAATGAAAATGATACAGATGAACAAATGAATTTATGGGTGACACAGTGTTCCAAGGTGGGTAACATCCAATATTTTGCAGGATTTTTTTTGGTATGGTAGAATTTCAATAGAGTAGGAAAATCCAGATGGATGGACATTTGTCGAATTATTTGGAATGGTTTGTAAATTATTATAGAACAAGGAGGCACAAGACATTCTTAGGGACATTGACCTTTGGTATTTGTCTTATGGTATGATATATTGGGTTTTAATTCCCACATGGAAAAAAATACCATGAAATAGTGTCTCTCTAACCATAATAATATGACATTGTAATTTTTAATAACCAAAGATGACTCCTGAAAACCTATTAAAAATATTAAGATTTATATATTTAGAACAAAGTATATTTTTCACTATTCACCTCAAATACATCTATTTCATAAAAATCTCAAAAATTATCCTTCATGAAAATAATTTCATAACCCTAACCCTTGTATAATTGAGTTGTTTTGTTATGTTTTTACATTTTTTTTCAAAATTATATTTAAATCCCTTGGGATATAACATTATAAAAGTTTTTTTTAAAATGAAATACATATCTAATACCCATATTAAATTTAGGAAAATGAAGCTAAAACATAATATACAGAAAAAATAATAAACATAATCCTTGAAATTCATTTAATGATCTATTCTTCAAAACCTAGGTAAAAGAAACAATAGAAATATGATCCCAAAAACCTCATTACGGTTTAAGTACACTAGATAATATCATTAATCAATTATCATAGTCAACATGGAATGTAATATAACTAAACACGCATGCCACATATATGTCATGATAAGTAATAATTAATATGGAAGTAAATATAATTAAAACAAAATTCTATTTTTATCAATAAATTCATAATTAATATAATCTATATATAATTTCATATAAAAAGTATCATGGAAAATAATTACTGAATGATCAATTAATGAAAATCAGGAATATTTTACTGCATTATTACCATGAATATGGATCTCTTACCAAATAAAACATTCAAAATATGGTTTAAAACATACTGAGTAGAAACCCATTTGATTTGGACAACTTATTTGTATCATGGGACTACAAGTGCATCGGGGGGTTACTATAATTGTTCCAAAATACGTGTTATACAGTCGAAATCATTAACTATATATAAAATATTATAATAAACTCATAAAAATATTTCAATATCTTATATCAGTATTGAATTATGGATATAGATTTATCAATATGTCACTAATTAATATATATATTTCAAGGCTAAAAATTATGTCAAAATGATATATATATTCAGAAATAATCATATACATCAGAAAATAATATGGATATTCATGAAAAATGTAATTTCAGAAGAAAAATAATTATTATCAATTTACAATTTGAATATAGTGTTAACAATCACAAATTAAAATTAGATTTCATTGTAACGATAGCACAAGAAATATGTTTCCAAACCCTGTTACCCAAATGTTATCAGTCAAAAGACCTCTTTTGTGACTCCCCATATTCTATAGGGTGTCGACTTGCTATTAGGGCCTAATATCGATCATTAACATACTATACCCTCTTCATCAATGCAGAAAAATAGAAAAAATAAATAATGAAAATACCAAATAATATAACCAACAACTTGATGAACCAAAATCACATGATTAATGAAATATTAATACAATATGAAAAACCAAAATAGTAGATAGGTCATGCCATGTGTCAACTAAAAAGAAAAAATAAAGACACATTGACACTCCCACATGGGTCGTTAAACAATTGTTCATTACCTCATATGTTATCCATCCTGACTCATCCATCTAACATAGGCCTATTTCCCATTTCTTGTCATAAAACCATATATCTATCTGGGTAGTAATAATTATTCTTGAGTAGGGTGTGATTATAACATATTAGGACACCAAAAATGAAATATGAAACAATATGTAATCTATTACAGTGTATGGATTTGTTTAAATAATAAAAAATAAGAAATGAAGTAAACATTTTACATATTCAATTAATCCTTATTTAACCAAAAAACATCATCATTCCCCAAGACTATGTAAATAACAATACCTTCTTCATCAAATTTAGGTTTGTAAATAATATGTACAAATTGATTAACAATTAATTGTAACATATATTACATGATTATATATCTACTTCAATAGCACATCATAGTTATTTGGAACCATAGTCCAAAACCAATCTCAATGTCATATAATGTCATGTCCAAAAACCCATGGGTATTTGGTGCCTCTGTCCCGATCCCACACCTCAATGTCACATGGATATATGGAGCCTCAGTCCCTATCCCACAATTATTTTAACATATGGGTTTTTAGACCCTCACTCCATATTCAATATAATAATAAACACATGTGAGTATTTGGAGGCTCTATCCCTATCCCTAACTAATATATCAATCATTTACATATATATCACATATATTACATCAAAAAAATCTAATCAATATTATCCCTTTTATCAATATTTCATACCATGGTATATATCTACAATTTATCACAACAAACATGGTTCTCCAATTTAATCACATGAAATATGATTAAAAATTCACCATTAAACTATTTTCAATATTTAAATCATATAACCTAATAACCCATTAAGTCCATGTCAAACATCTCATTTTCTCCTTGAATATTTGCTCATAAACTAATTAATCATCCCATTACAAAAATATTATAAACTATCAGTTCCAGAATCAATAAATTCTATTAATTTATTAACTAATTAATCAATCTAATTCCACAAAATTCAATATAAAAATTTAAAAAAAATTCAATTTTCCCATTTTGAACGCATTTCACAATCACCAGGAATGTAAATAAATCAATTCCATTTTTCCATAAATTTATCAACCAATTAATTTATTTAATTTAATATTCTATTACAAAATTTTCCAATTGAAATTTCACAACACATACACGCAATTCTAATTCATTCCTATGAGAATTGAAATTATAAAATCTACCCCATGATCATTATAGAATTATATACAATGGTCATCCCCAATTAACATGGGAAAACCAAGATAAAGATAAAGAATGAGATCTATATTTGAAACCTAGATCTATTATCAATTCACTCAATATATATCAAACATATATCTAAACCCACTTCCAATGTAGGAAAGCCATTCTCTTTTATCCATAATGAAAAATGAGATAGAGAAAACACTAATTAAAAAAGAAACCACATACCCATACAGGATAATATTTGACAATAAATCAATTTATTCTTCATGAAAGATGTTATACATCCCTAATAATTCATTTAGAATCTTCAAAAAAATGAGAGGAATTTTTTAGGGTCGAGAAAGGTTATCTTATGGAGAATACCAATATCTTTTGGAATTTTTAATCTTATATTCTGAGGTTTCATTTTCCATTACCATGGATTTCTATATGAGGAATACGGTTTCCCCTAAACATGTACCAAAAAATTAAATATGCACAGGGTTTTCACATTATTACTTCATAGATGGTGATCTATTTTAAAAACCATGCTCTAGATATTTGAATACACTCTATTTGGGTTCTTCTGGTGTTTAGGATTGGGCACACAATTTGGAAAAAAACATTCACCAACCATGCATGCCTCAGATTGGTAAAAAATTCTCCTATTTTCCCCCAATGATTTCCCAAGGTAATCCCCAACCATGATATTCTCAAAAAAAGAAAAATATTACCACTTAATTATATTGGGACAAATCAAGAAGTTAATGGGTTCTTATAATCTCCCTGCCTCAAAACATCTCTTAACCATGCTATACTCCCACGAATCTCTATAATTATGAGGTAAAAATACCAAAAAACTAATATTTAATATATATTTCTCTCTCCCAAATTTCATCTTTAAAATTTAGATGTTTCCAAAATACATGAACCACTTGCATGATATTTCTTGAAAAAAACATTTTCACTGAATAAAACACTCATACCAGCTGCTCCCCTAATGAAACATCAGTCTCAAGCTCGAAATCATCAACATAAATCACAAGAGAATTGCCGAGGTGATACTATGAATATTTTGAACCATTAAATACATATTTCATTTCATTATACCTAAGTGGAAGACCTAATCGGTATGCTACTAGCCCAATTCAATCAATAGACTCAATAGTTTCAATAAACATGGGAACAGGAATTCCCTATATCTGAATACTATGGTGAACTAATATTGGGGACACTTAATAGAAAATAGTACCACACCCTATTAACTCTAGGGTTTGTTTATATCAATCATCATAGGAATTGTTTATACTCTAATACATATCCATATAGTTCTAATTCAACTAAACATGCTTTTACATTTACTACATAATAGTTGGTCCCAATATCTCTGACTCAGCTAACTCCATCCAATATATAGTTGATAATAATAGACAACTATAAATATCCATATATGGTTAAATATTTATTATTTCTTAATAACTAACGTTAGATGAAAACAACAAAAAGTATTTTTTCTTCTCCCAAGACCCACCAATTTCTCGGACACATGAACAAATTATATTTGCAATTACATGTATAGTATGCTACAACTTCTCATATTTCAAGGGTCTAAATACTAACATAGTAGAAAATGTGTACCAATATTGTTTGGTAATTCATTCATGAAGCATGAAGTAAATAATGTGTAATATTTTGATATTATACTCTATGGAACATCGTATAGATGGAATATCTTCTGAATGTACAAATCCCCAAACTTGTCTAGTAGGAAAGTATCATGTACATGAATGAAATGATCAAACTTTTTCAAATGGTCCACTATCAATAAAACAACATCAATCATCTAATGAATCCTTGGGAACCCCCCAATTTTATTAGTAAATTCAAATCCACTTAAAATTTGAAATGGGAAATGAATGTAATAAAACACCAGGTCATTGATGACCATTGATCACATGTCAAAAATTATTGAATTGTGTCAAGAACACTAGTATATTATTTTTCATTTATGGCCACATAAATAATCAATGTAGACCTTGGTACATATTAGAAAAATAGATATGCACCTCCTACTTCAGGTATGAAATTTGAAGATCAGCTCCTATATCATACTAGTAGGAACAACTACATATCCCCAAACATAGATGATCTCATCCTCACCCTTGGTCCATTTTAAAGGTTACTCCCAAACCACTATGCTTTCCCTCAAGGAAAAATACTCTGAAACCTCATACTATCTCTCCCTTATCTAGTTCACAAGTGGATAATCCAACAAAACTAATATGGGGGTCAACTTTCTAAAGGATCTAATGATCCACAACATGTATTTCATCTAGAAATGTCAAATGTTTCCACTCTACAGTGGAATCCTCAACATCCCTTGATAATATTTTAATACATAATGAATAATAAACACTATTTCCTTCCTAATGTATATATTCTATATAAAATTTAAATTATTAAATATACTCAACCCATATCCAATTCCAATGATTTCAGTATCACTATCAAAATATATACATTATTATCTTGTGATCAGTATACATTGTAAACATATCACCCATTAGATAATGTTTCCAACACATAAAATCATAAACCACCATATCTAATTAAAGTTTATGTGTAGTATAGTTCTATTCATGTTTCCTCAACTTCCAAAACCCATATTCCACAACTCAGTCATCAAACATCAGTATTTATCTATGACATACCTCATAAGTGTAATTAACACCATATACCCTTCACATAGATCGAGTTGGATAAACATTTGTTACATTTTCAATCACTTATTCCACTCCTATAATGCATTATCACATTACCTATATCATTCAATCATTATCCTATTTTGACCAAGATTGAATGTGGGCCAATCAGTCAAGAGAAGTCATGGATGAACCTTTAATAATAACCATTTAAACTCAAAAGGATATAGATATGATTTTTTTTTTCTGATAATCCATTGAAACTACTACCTATAAATTATCTTTGTACACTAACACACCAACCTTTTAGATTATATGACCCAATAAGTGTACATTATTGATCAAAAACTGACACATATACAACATGGAGTATAACTTATTATATCTCAGTGTACTCTTGATGATGTCAATATGTTGGGCATGATAACCATGATCCTTTTATTAGACCAATATTTCAAACCCAAACACTACCAAAAACTAATCATGGTGTTGTTGGATTATTATATTCATCACGTCAACAAACACTAATGGTGAATTCTTTATCCCGAATGACACGACAATGAACCCATAAAGTCTATACCTTATTTTGAATGTAATCCTAGGTATTTCAAAATGACCAAATATAGAATTATAAAAACACAATCTTAGTTATATCATGGATAAAATATAATAACCTATCAATTGGTAAAATATATCATCAATATTTTTCAAATGATACTAGTTTCACACTTTCACCTTGTTTAACTTCCAATAGTCAACACATAAGATCAATGTTTAGTATTATTTCTTATAAAACAAAACAAAAAAAAACCCTAATGTGATATACTTGTATGGACAAAACCCTAATACATCAAACCTTCTTATTGAATCTTAATCTCTTAACGCACTGTTGGTTCTATTTAGTATGGTGGAATAGAAACTATCTTTTCTCCATGCATGAGATCATTTGTAAACTCCACATTTCTCTATAGTGGTATCCCTATTAATTACTTAGGAAAGAAATCCTATAGAATACATAATAATGTAGAAAATACATCATAGAATTCATCCTCGTAATCCAGAAAATGTCTTGAATCATTGGTGGTGGGATCTTTTCAGTTGCAGATGAATTGGACCTACACAGCCCACATGGATGTCCCATTATCCATGGTGAAGATATTTATCACAAAAAATAGTTGTAATCATCAATATCCTATGGTAACAACTTATGTGGGATCAATATTATACTAACCAGAATTCACCCATAATTATGTTGAATCCTAACATATTCTAAATGTAAATATCTCTGTGAAAACTAGACTCTACAACCTCGTGAAAACACCAATTATATAAACAGACGTCTCCCAGTCGTAACACCAATGGTGTATCTATCATCATCACCCCCACTCAAAAAATAGACCACCATCCTCAAACAATTTAAAATGTGTGATTATCTAATTAAATGATAGTTACTATTAAAAAAATAAGGCTCTAGAAATCATAGATGACAATGAGTAGTACCGCTAATTTTCGATGATCCGTCCTCATAATCTATAAGTGTAGGTTCATTTTCATTAAAATTATTTTTACTTTCCCCTATATTCACTCTATGCCCTTTGAGATTCACAACTCATATGATATGGGTTATAAATTTTAGAATAGCCATGTATAGTTCCACCCCCCCAATCATTTCAAGTAGGTTCTATAATGATACAGTGTTGAAGAACCCTTTCTAGTACCCTACTTCTACATAGCTTACCACCCATTACTTTCCATCCATGGGATACTGCATAGTCAATGTTTATGTCGCATCCTATTGCATGATATGTACTCTACCAAGGGCTAGGGACAATGTCTTTGAATGTGGCCCAGACATCTGCACTATTGACAATGCACTCATGTATGATGCTATGTTATTAATCATTATCCCCTAGACACACTTCATTCTATGATGTTGACCAAATTCTCTTAATGAGACATCCTAACTTCATATGATGTAGCTCCTGATTGACCAAATGAAACCACCTTCCCTCTAATGGAATCCACCTTTAGGATCTCCTTAGATATTAGAGCCCAGTCCACCAGTTTATAAAACATTTATAGTCAATAGATAATAAGTAGGTTATTCATCTCACATTTTTTTCTTTTCATAGAACACATTTTCATAGTAGCCTCATCAGATTCTAGCACTGGATCAATGAACTGCATGTTTGTAAAGTGACTAAAATCTTTCATCATGGGAAAACTCCCATGGATCAACCGCATTATTTTTTCAACCATCATACATCTTAGTGACTTTTTACAAATGTTCTCTATGAACATATCCAAATTGTCTATCCATAACATACCCTCTGTATTTCCAATCCTTGTCTAAACATTCCACAATCCCTTATATGAACCTCATAACACATATTTATTAAAGTTTATCTTGATATAAATAAAATCCTCTATATAATCAAGTAATTTATTTGTGGACTAAATCGAGAAATCTTGTAACTCAGGTCCCCCATCTCTAGTAAAAGCCACATGGTATTGAAACTAAAACATCAAAGACAACTAAAAAACTCTATTTATATCCCACTCTAGGTATCTCTCTTTAAACACGATTAAGTAAGAAAAATTCTCACCAAACATATCTCTAACACCATTACATATCACTATTTGTGGTTCAAGTTCTACTGTTAATGGTTTATTTCAATCCAAATCATCCTGGCATTATATCTTAAAATAACATCATAGAGAAATTTCATTACAATTACTAGAATAAGTATTAGAATACATAACAAAAAATTAACACATTAATTTTAAAATAATTAATAATATTTCACAATAATCCATTCCACCAAACCCCATGACATAGTGAAAATCAAGTTGTTATCACAACACATAACCATACAACATCTTTTTCATGGTTAATAATGTTTAATCTCATTTAATTTCTCCAATTATCTAATTAAAATTCCATTTTCAACACTTTAAATAATTTTAGACATTTCAATTCGTCATTAGCCACTATTTCTAGTTCAGTTTTACAAGTATGGAAATATATTTTAATTTCAACAATATATAAAAATCCTAATTTTCTATTATTTCTTAAAAATGAAACTTGTTACAGAATACCATGAGTTACTATAATGATGCATGAATACTCATATGTTGTGAAATCATTCTCTATATGTCGAATCCTAGAAAATATAAAAATCAATAATTACATCACCTAACTAGAGAATCACTCGAGGTGAAATATAATCAAAATATAACAAAACACATAAATAACAATAATCTCACCCTTGGTACTTTGTTTCTGCCCTCATAAATGTATTATCTACTCCCATGCACTATCTCTTACAAAATACTAGATTTGTCATGTTCTCATATATACCATTCTAAAATAGAATGAAAAAATAAAATGAAATGAATATATTCATTGATTCCACTTTTTAACGACTTAATCAAGGTTCCATACACTGGTTCCCTAGGCCCATAGGTTACATGACCTCAGGTATACCATCCCACCCCATATGCCTGAGGATCTCTACTATCTCTATGGGTCTAATATTTATCATGGGGAGAATGCACAGTAGATAACAAATTAGAACAACATTAGATGTTATTAAACAAAATACAAAATATATAACTAATAACTAGACAAAATAAAATCACATTATGAAAACAATAAGAATAAAATATCCAAAAAATACAAAATATATTTTATTCAAATTATGTGAAAGTGTTATATTCAAAACAAATAGATGAACAAATACATTCATAAGAGTGGCCCAACATCATGTCTTGTTATGTAATCCATGATCCACCATGAATCGTACATAAAACCTAGGTCCCTTAACATTTTATTATCATTAAATAATAAACTATATTTATGTACATATCAAGATGGGGGAGTTGGGTGTGAGTACAACTAGGTGGGCCACCACTAAGAGCATCTAAAAGAATATCAAATTTATAGTAGTGTATTAAAAAGTATAAAGAATAAAATAAAAGTAATAATGTAAAATGTTAACATATTAAATAATCATTTTTTACTACTTAACCCCAGAGATACCGAAGTCAAATAATATCTCAATATCTTATTTTTTAGGTGATGAATTTTGAATCATTACATAATATTTATTCAAAATTAATTATATCACACGGGATATCATTATTCATTTCATTAAATTTCACATCTCTGTCATTTGGACCAGTCCAATACAAATCTCATGGGAAGTAGAATATCATGTCGAAAACCGCATTGGTATTTGGCGCCAATGTCTGTGTGCCACACCACAATGAAACATTGGTATTTGGAACCTTATTCACAGACCAACAATCTCTATCTCATAAGGGTAGTTAGATCCTCAAACATTGTCCTACATTTTATTAACACCTATTGGTATTTAGAGCCTTAGTCCCTATCCCATAAAATAGTAATCTCATATGGGTATTTAGAGACTTAGTACCCATCCAACACTTTTATATCAATTAATCACATATATATCACATATATTACCACAAACATGGTAAATATACATTAATATTGTTATCTATGTTTCACATCATTGTATTCCGTTACAATTTATCACCAAAAAATTGGTTCAGCATTTCAATCACATTGAATTATATGAATAATTATCCATTTAAAAATTCGAAATATTTATATTATATAAAAAAATTGACAAATTAAGGTCATCTTAACTATCTTTTAATTACCAACAATAATTAGTTTATTTACACACAAATTGACCCATTACGAAATCCCAATTCCCTATCGATACCATTTCCTCAAAATTCCATTACATGATTAACCAATCATTTCATTAAATTACCCTAATTGAATAATATTAACTAAAAAAATTATATTCAACCATTTTCAACTCATTTTATAATACCATGGAAGATCAATTAATCAATTCAATGATTCCATAAATTTAGTAATCATTTAATTTATTTCATCAATGAATTATTTTTCAGACATGTCAATTGAAAGGTCACAATATATACACATAATAGACATTTAAGACTATAGTAATTCAACATATACAATATACATCCAATTAACTATTAAATCCACTAAAAATAAAATACCAAATTGTAGTGGGAAAAACAACATCAAGGAAAAGAATAGTATCGTGAAACAAAACCTTGATCCATGATCTAATGAATAATGACTTTTCAATCATTGATCTAATACAACCACCAAATGAGGAAAATAATATATTTTTAATATGAAATGATAAGTGGGATGGATATTAGGATTTAACCATGTCCCCATAGAGGTACATATCCAACAATATTCCCTTCAATTCATCAACAACTTTGTTCAAGAGCCCTTGAAATTCAACTGAATGCCTCTTAAAATTATAGGACTGAGTTAGGGTTGAGGTGGATTTTCATTGGGTGAATTACATGGGGTTCTATATTTTTTAATCTAATTTTATGTATTTAATTTTTAGTGTGCATAATTTAGTATACATGGTCCTCAGTTTTCCTCAATCACCCACTTAATCATGTGATAATTGTGATATCCCATCTACATGGGTTTTGATGATTTTTGATCCAGAGTTCATGGTTACGGGAAACCAGGTTCCAACAGTGAAATTCCCCAATTCATTCCAAATTTTACAAATTTCAACAAAAAAAAAGACTATTTTAAAACCAAGTCCCACTATACACATAAATACTAATGTGAATACCAATAAATAAAGTCGAGACTACTCAAAAAATAGTCTTGTTTGTATAATAACTATGAAAACATGGTGTTTCTCAAATTAAAACCCCTTGGATGAAATAAATATAAATCAAAATAAAATACCATTATGTATTATTAAGGATACTACATGTCAAAATTATAAGTATATACACCACATAAAATTGAATTGGTTCAAAATCACATATAAGTATCATTGAAATATAAATTCAGATGAAACATATCACTTTACCAACCCATTGGAATAAAATAATTTTAAACACTATATAATGTTTTTATTAATGTTATTAAATTATAATAAAACCATATTAATATTTTTAATATGATATATGATCCTTTTAAAACATATTATAACCCATTTTTTAAAAGATATTCTTCATTTTAATTTTTTTCATGTATTCATTGTGGTGTTTTTTCAGTAAGTTTTGACTTGTTATTTTATTACTCTTATATAGATAATGATATAACCATCACCAGAAGATAAACCATGATTTAAGTTTCACATATATTAAATATATATGAGTATATTGTAATCCATATTATTTTAGAAATAAGGAATGTAATAAACAGTTCGTCAAGATGGTATGTCATATGTATGTTGGAATGATTTACAATTTTATTTTCTCATTAAAATAATAAAAACTAAATTATATATATATATATAAATTAATTTATTATCATTTTTTTGTTATAAATATTTTATATGGTGATTGAAATCATCTTTAATACTTTCAATATAATGTGTGAACGAATGACATTGCTTTGCGATGCGGAAGTCCGCTGTACACATGAATGACGTTAGTGTATTCCTAAAAAATGGATTGAATGTATATATTTGTCAATTAATAATTATAGAAGCATAAATATTTAATTAATATATTATAAATCAAATATAAAAAAATACATCATTATTACCAATCTCTAATGGTGGTAATGGAAGAACGAATGACATCGGTTTTCAAGGCCATAATCCTCTACACACACAAATTATGATTGTGTATCCCATTTGATGGAATTGTGTGTGGTTTTATGATGCAACCATAACATAACCAATTACCACTAAATTTAATATATTTGTTTTTTATTTATGAATCATATAATAATTATTTCTGGATCTATATAAGGAAATAAAATATAAATTATTTTATAAAATCATTACATCATCTTCATGTAGCCTCTATATGTTTGAATTAATCACATACAAAGTTTTATTTCATCCAAGTATAAGGATTATTGGATTATAACGTATTTGGGGAGTTATTGGAAAGCTACTTTCCAAACTATTATTGTTTGAGTGGTGTGAATAAGGGAGATAGGTATTAGCCTTTTATATACAGTGTTAGTGGAAAAAAAGTCAATTATTCAATGTGGGAAATCCAATAATGTTTTTTATTTGTCAATTCGATCAAATAATATATAAATATGGGTCTATATTTGATAATGTCAAACCACATCTATAAAATCATATTTTTACAAGATTATATCTAATAATTCCCCTTACTCTTCATAGTTTGTATCTTGGAAAACATGTTTTTCACTGAATCACTGTATTTAATTTTAACTCCTTTTAGTAGTCAATTTTCTAAAAAATTATTTATTATTTATTACAAATTTCATGTAATACTTATTTCAATTATGGAATCTATTTCACTGAATTAAAATCATAGAAATAAAAGTAATCAATTTTAAATAAATACCATAGACTGGACGATAAAGTGGGTTTATAATGTGAAAATAGTTTAAATTAAACAATGTTTTTGTAAAAACAATTGATATAAAATTTATTAAAATGATATTATATGGATTAATAGACTAATAATTGATGAATTTATAATTTATAAAAATTAATTAAATTTTTCATAAAAAATTATTTAGATGAAAATTTTATTTTCAATTAAAATTCATTATTTTTCACTATTAATGAAAAAATTAAAATTCTTGAAAAAATAAAAAACATTCACACAAAAATAATTTCTAAATTATAATTTCATAAATTAATTTTATTGTTTATAATCATTATAATATATTTTTAAAAAATATTATAACATTTTATCCAATAAAAGGAGGAAAAATTAAATTTTTAAAAATAATGATTTATATGTGAAATTATATTTGTTTTTCTCTTTTTCTTATCATATCTATTGGGTTTGTGGAGTAAAATAATAATTAATATATAATATATAAAAATCAGTAATATCATTCACTAATTTTAATTATTTTTATTTATTAAAATAAAATACCTTTGAGGTGTAATTATCATATTTTATACAATCAATTCAATTATTTATAGTGGGTTTTAATTTATAGTTATAAAACATTGGTGACCAAATAATTAAAAAAAATTAATTCATGACATATTTAATCCTAATTATAAAATCCAATATAATTTATAGAAGATAATTTTTATTTTGTATTAAAATATTAGTAGTATTTGTTAAAACATGATATTGCATATAACACCATCCATACATGAAAGTAATTATTTCCCATAATTAATGATAACCAACTCTTGTGTGTATTACCAGCTAATGAAAATATTGGATTTATTTAAAATATGATAAATATAATAAATTATCAGGATTATATATTCCCATATATGCATGGTGTTCTGATTTATAAAAAATATTAAACATAATGTCTTTATTTTAGAACATTGTTTTATTGCATCCTCCCTTGGTTAATTAAATAATTTACATGAAATTTAAACATTATCTTGAATGTCCATGGTTTTATATTGGAATAAAAATTTCTCTAAAACAACATATACCTAATGTTTCATAAAAATCCACTAAATAATGATTTAAGGGAAGTACAAATGTAATTTAGATTTTTCACATAATAATGTTTTCATATATGAGAACATGTGTGGGAGATAAAACCATGTACATGGAAGATAAAAATAACAATAAAATACTAAGTAATAGAAATAGAGAATATGTTTAAAAGATATTTATAAATCATAAATCCATTAAACAAATGTGTGAAAAGTTCTTTGATATTATCAAAATGATAATAATTGGAAAAAAAATTATTCATGAACATTTTCGTTGAGTTCAAGACTTATATCATTCTCTAATAATGTATATAAATATACATTCATGTCAAATTTATAATGCATAATAAAACTATTATAGTTTGGTTATTCCTTTAAATATTTCTACTTTATATCTCATTACACATTGTATCATATTGAGAAGTAGTACAATAGTCTCTAAAACCTCTTCCATATATCAACCTTAAGCATTTGATAAATTATTATCTTATTCAAAAAATATTATTCCTACTATAACACCCAGGTAAATAAAGAATATGAAATTTTCCCATTTATCCATATTTGTGAATAATAGATTAATATAACTTTAAAGGGGGCGCTATGCTCGATGGCGTACCCAATACACAACAACGAGTTTCTTGGGAATCTTACGTTGCACTCTAATAATAAAATAATATTATTTTAAATTTTAGTTAACGCCTAGCCGTTGTAATGGTGGGAATGAACAGAACTAACTACAAAAATGATTAAATATGTTTTTCAAATATTTTTACATATTACAATAAATTTTAGAGGATTAAAAATGCGAATGAATCCAATTTTAAGCGTAAACATTCTAATATTCATTAAATGGTCGATTAACCGCCTTTTGATGGAGAAACTCTTATAAATCCACTTTTTGACAATTTTATGTGTTATATTTGACATAATAAAATTCTTATTTATTATCGGGACCTCAAAATTTACTTTGTGTAAATTTTTGGTATTTTTCTGATAAAGTTCATTTTTTAATGAATAGTAAAAAATGTTGTATTTTAATTCAAAACCTATTTTTAATCTGATTTATTTATATGATTATATTATCCTTTTAATTGTTTTTAATGTGAAATTAGAATATATGTTTACCATTTAATCCAAAATTGGTCATTGGAATTAATTCAATCGTGAAATTGTACTTAAACTATTGTCAATCTTTTGATACTTATTGTTTCATAAAAACACACTATTTGCTCTGACAGCGGGAATTAATTAATAAATTAAATAATGTAACTTATATGTTTTTAATTTTTTAAAATAGAAATAATTTTTGAATTATGAATATCAAATATAGCTTAGGGTAAATTTTTGGTACTTTTCTGGAAAACTTTAATTTTTGTTGAATAGTGAAACCCCTAAGTGGTACATAAAAAACTGATTTTTCATTTAAATGAAATTTTACCACCTTTGTGTTTTAAATTTCAAAAATACTACATACATGGTTTTCTTTAAGAAGTAAAATGTGGTTCAATGGGATTAAAATAATTTTTTTGGTGAATAATAACTTTTAAGGTTTAATCGCGATTAGCAGTAATTAGTGTAGTTTAAGGTAAAAATAAATTTTTAATAATATGAAATGACCTAGACACATGTCCTACATTCATTGGATGAGTCATGGCCGACCAAACAAATCCATGGAACAACTTGGGGACCCCATGGAGCCACTTTGGTTGGAAAATGTCATTAATACCTTTTTATTTAAAATTAAAATTAAAAAGTCACAAACATGTGTTTTTTTACTAAAAAAATATACATGGGGTTATAAAAGTCATATTTTTTACTATAAATATTAATTATAAAGATAAAATTATTTACTACATCATGATACTTTTTTTATAATTTTTAGACATTATATAAATTAAATTATTTATGACTCCATGATGATGCAGCAATTACCTCATTATTTAACGATTTAAATAAAATGAAACTATAATGTAAAATATAAGATCTAAAATTGTCATAAACCTATTGGATGGGTGGATTTCGAAACCTTATCACCTTATCCTCGAAACATATCCTTTTGGGTCCTTTAATATCCAAAAAGCATTATATAATAAAGTAATATTTTATATCATTCCTAGAGTGCCCCTCCTCTCCTCTTATAAAAGGCCCCCACCTCTACCACCTTACCCACACCTCTCAAGACATTGGATCATACAACCCCTACACATTTAATCTGTACACATACCTCTCTTCATAATTGAATCCTCACATTGGGCATAATCCTTTCCAAGGAAGCCTTTGAGCTCAAATCAAAGAGAGTTAACCGATTTAATAGTAGTGTCCTCTCTTGTGTTCTTATGTATTATTTTGATTTTCCAACCCTCTAAACTCTTTTTATTCCTTTATTTTGTAATAAAACCAGTATCTTCAATATACTAGGATGTTTTTCTGTGATTTATACGAGCTACACTTACACACATCATTGTCTAATGGTTAAATAAAATACAGTTCTTGTGGATGGCAAATTACTGCCTCACGAAATGATGATTGTTCAATATTCTTTTAACACTTTCAAAGGTGGCCATTAATATGTAAATATATTTATATATGATATTTAATATCTTTATGTTTTACTTAAGATTCAGTACTTTTCATTTATGGAATTCTTTTATGGTTTCCATTATGGGTAAATGCGATATCTTCATTTTAGGAAGTGCAGACTACCACCCCCTCAAAGTGATTTGATTCGTTAATGCCATATGTGGGACGTATAATGGATGGAATTAATGGTATTACATATGATATCATACTGGAATTATAATATACATTTATATCATTAATATTTCATTCCATTGAATAAAAAAAGAAATGAAAGTAGCGTTAATGCGTACGTACGGCTTATCATCTCCATGAACGGTACATTTCATTTCATATCTCCAAATGTATGTACTATTATAAGTACATATATAATGGATATATATGTAATATATTACATCTAAATGAAGGATTTAATTCTGTAATTATAATATATATATATGTCATTTTTTTTAATTATATTAATATGACAAACAAATAAATGTAGCGTTCATGCGTACGTACGACCTACCGTCACCATGAACGGTGCTTTTAATTTTAAATATCCAAATTCTATGGAATAGAATAAAATTAATATATACAGGTAATATATGATATTTAAAACATCAATAAAATTATGGATATGATTTACCAATAACTACATGGTTAATTCTTTTCCAACAAGTTCGATTTTTACTCATGTACCTAACAACGACAAAAATGTCTGATACGAACTCACTTTATTAACAAATTATTATAACATTATAATATGTGATATTAAATGAATATTATTATTTAATGTAGGTACTTAAGAAATTATATATTGACCAATTTTTATTATTCATGATATTAAAGAATGATCGAGCCATGTCGGACACGAGGTAAGGGATCCTACCCCTCTTTCTTTTTAAGAACACTTTTTTATGACATTCCTTTTAAGCTCATCTTTCTTATGATTGGGATGTTATTTTATATTAATCCTAATGTACTTTTTATTTTCATATGATGAGAGACCCTATTTTTTCTCACCAATCCATTTTGTATGTTTTGAGTGGCGCCGTTAGGCTGCCGAATATTCGTAAGAGATCTAACCTCTCTCTTTCTTTTTAAGAACTCTCCTTTATGTAGTCTCTTTTAAGCTCCTATTTGTTATTATGGGGGATGTTATTTTATATTAATATTTATGTAAATTTTATTGTAATATGATTAGATACCCTATTTGATCTCATCAATCCATTTTTTGAGGTTTTAAGTGGCGTCGTTAGGCTGCCGAGTTTTCGTAAGGGATTTTTCATCTCACTTTTAGTCCCGTGAGATTTATGCTACATTTGCCACCATTTCCTTTGAGTGGTGTCTATACATCCCATTATTATAATCTTTGTCTAATATAATTTCATTTATGAGTATTTACATATTCATTGTAGGACCCTTCTTCAATAGGGTGTACATTTTGAAAGTTACCTATGTCGGTAAGAGAACCTTTCACCCTCTTTTTTTTAAAAGAATTCTTTCTTTATGTGTTTTAATTCACATAATATTATGTTGGGATATGTTCTTCTATATCCTTATTGATGTAAATTCTATTTCCATGTGAGGAGATACCATTGCCTCTCTTATCAACTCTTTTCCTGAATTTTGAAGTGACGCCGTTAGGCTGTCGAATTTTTGCAAGGGAACTTCTTAACCCAATTTTGATACTTTGGGATAAACTTGCACTCCTTGAATATGTCGTTCTATGAATATGTGTGAATGACCTCTGATTGTTTTACACTTAATATCCACTTATATTTTGTGAATTCTTTTGTCACACATAATTATGTCATTGATTTATCCATAATCCAAAGATACCGTATTTGTAAGGGACTTCGTCTCAATCTCCTTTCATTGAGGCATGTTTCGTTTTATACAGAACGTTCTTTTATATAGTGTATAAACCGCTTTTACTTTTACTTTTATAAAAAATGAATATTTTTCTACAAATCATTTTACAAAACGACAAAAAGGAATGTTTCTTTTAACGTACGTGGTGACAACGACTTTTTTTGCCGCCACGAGTATTATTTGGTCTTTGGCTTCCTCAACAAGCCGTAATGTTTTTAAAATGAAATAAATAACATATACTCTTTTATATATTTTGGTATTGAAATTTGTTTTGATAATGGATTTGTTAAGTCAATATATTTAAGTGATATATTTTGATTGAAATATGGAAATGTTTTCTTTCATTTATAATTGTTTTATGATTTTGTAATGGTACTTTGACATTTTTCGGGTGGTTACGTGATAAACCATATGACGGGTGGTGCGGTGAAATGCAGGATGGGTGGTTACGTTATAACCTTCAATGAATTGGGTATGGAAGTCAGCTATATGGCTATTCCATTAAGTATGCATGGAAGTCGACCATATGGTTATTCCATTTAAGTATGTTTATGTCCCAAGTTACATTTTTATGTTATGTGTTCTTTTTATGGGTTTTATGGTAATATTTTTGTTACAAAAGGGTAAGTAATGATCTTTTATTCATTGAAGAGTTTTTTACGACTTAATAAAGGGGATAATTATTACTTTGATAACGTATACATGGATTACTTGTTGTTTTGATAAACTAACAGTTTTCATTCGTTGTGAATCACTTAATGAGCTTTTTATGCTCACCCCATGTTTTCGAATTGTTTTTCACAGGACTTAATGATGAATAGGGTCAAGGATGGGATCATGGAAAAACATGTTATCTAAAACATGGAACTATAAATGTTTCTTTTAAGAGTTCTTTATCTAAACTTAGTAGAAGTGTCTACTTTGTAATCTTTTGAGATGTAATAGTTATGTCCTAATTATCTAAAACTCTAAACCTGAAAAGATCCTCAATGTGAATTATTCATTTAATTCAGTATTAAGTAAGGTTTAAGGGAATGACCTTATACCTACACATTATAAATAAGGCCACTAAATTTGAAATATTATCTTTTCATTTATACAAACAACATTAATGAGATTTAGATCATCACGTACCAAACATGATAATACGTATGTTATGTATTCTCTTAAAAATTTGTAATAACATGAATAATAATAAAAAATATTTCTAACATGAATTATTAATTATTATTTTAGTAGAAATAATAGTATATGATATATTCCTCAATTATTTTTTTTTTCTTAACTCCATTAATGATTTTATAAAAAATACAAAAAGTCATTAATCATTTAAATTGTATAAAATTTATATTATCCAAATCAATCATCTCTTTATGCAACCGTCATTAGATCATCACCCTGAATATATTAATTGTTCTCAATCATGTATTTTCCCAGATATTCAACATATCACATGTTTATTTTTCATTTAATCATTCAATGCATGATTTCAAATCACATATGGAATAATACTACAGTCAATCCTTGTACACTACATAATTCATATAAATATAATATTATAATTAAATTGGTTTTTCTAGATTTTCCAATGATCTATGAACATTGATCATTCCACTTTAGCTTTATCAATATGATAAACATGACCTTGATATATTATCTTCATCTAAGGTAAATTACCTTCATGCATAAGTCATTTATTTTCATAGTTCCTAATATCCTTAAAATTTTAAAAACAATTAGAAATTTTTGTTGTTCCCTTTGAATTCATTTTTTTGTGACCCTATTCTCCACACATAGAATAATCTCTCAATCCCTCCAATTATTTCATAGGGTAATTTTATCTATAGTTATGACATGTGTTAAAATATTTCATTTCTTTATTCTATTAGTTTCTCTATTATAATCTTAGTCTTCATATCCACATTGAATGTGTAACACCCCAAGCTTCCATTGTACGTTTCCCTTTGAATAATATAGTATCTTGCGTTGTACGCAACATGGATTTTAACACACAACGACCAATCAAACTAGCTGTTATGAGTAGTAATACCGTTTATTTAAATTTGATAAAATTTATTTTACAAAATGGAATTTATTTTTAAATTTGGAATATTGAAATTTTTTATGGGGAATTTTTGGTATTTCTCTAAAAACATTGCATTTTTAATGAATAGTGAATAATAAAACATTATTATTTAAAATCAACATTTAATATTTGTAATTATTTATTTTATAGTAATTTATTTTAGGTAAAAAATGATACATAATAACTATATATATTTAATGTAATTCATTTGATCCTTTTTATAATAGGTTTAGATATATAAAATTTTATTGAGCTTTTTACTTTCTTTTTCCCTCCTTCTATGAGCATTTGCAAATTTGCATAAAACTTATTTTTACTGCTTCTGTGAGATGAATTTCGAAAATCTGAGAGACACGGTTTACATAAGTAATTAAAATGTGGTTTAATAAGATGAAAATATTTTTTTGGAGAATATTATCTTTTGACATTAATTTACAACGGTTAAAATTAAATAGGGTAATTAAGGGAAAAATAATATTATAATAACACTAACACATGTCATAATACTATTGGTTAGGTTTAATTCGTCCAAAAAAAACCTTAGGAAAAAAATATCATCCTTATTGGTACACATGGATTATATTAGGACATTTATTATTATTTTATATAGCGAAGAGTTGAAAGAGTTAAATTTAATGATTAATAACTAATAATATTTAATATAATGATACACAATAAATAATTTATACTTTAAATATTGATTATAAATTTAAAAATATTTCCTATATAATGTTATTTTACATATAATTATTTGACATTAAATAATTTATTTTATTTAATACAAAATGATGCTGTAATAATTACCTTAATAATGAAATATTAAAATAATTGATATTATAAATATCCAAATAAATGTAAATTTAGACTTATTATATGTTAAAATGATATTCAAGGTTATTATGACATGTTAGGGTTGATTTGATAAATTTTCTTCGAAGTGATATAGTTTTTATGGCTTTTAAAACAATAAAACAGTAAATAGTCTCAAAATTGACATAACTGTTTTTTAAAACAAATATTATTTAATTAATTGATATAATATTACTAAAAATCTAAGGCTCAGTCATAGGATTTAGATCTGGTTATATATATAAATAATGAACTACTTGCGGTTCTCTTAGTTTTTTATAGTATGTTTATTAACCATGTAATATAAAAATACAAAGAGACATGGTAAATGTAAAAGTATTTAACTATGAGTTAAATATAAATGATAAGGTTAATATGGTGACATAAACCTACCTAAAACCATTTTTTTGAGATTTATTTCACCCATCCCTACTTTATCCATGAAATATATTATTTTGTAGCCATTAACAACTGAAAATGATTTTATTATATAAAAATATTTCATGCATTTCCTAAAGTGACCCTCACCTCTCTTACAAAAAGGTACTACCCCTTATTTTAATATCACACCTCAAAAATCATTTGGTTCATCCAAAGTCTACACAAATATCCTATAAACTATCCTAAATTCAACCTAGAATCCATACATTTATAATAAATCTTACTTAAGGACCCCTTTTGATCAACTCAAAAGGAAACACCCGAAGAGGAGATAATAATTTAACCACCCTCTTTCTTGTTATTTTCTTCTTCCACTTCCTCCTTATTTGTTTTTTCCATTACTAAATAACTAATCCAATACTTTCTCCAGACTGTGATTTTTTTTGTAAATATGGTACAAACATATTTCTTATTTTATTCATCCTATAAATGACAATGTCACCATAGGTGCATACATACGTCTTACCGTCTCCATGTCATGGTATAGTTTGTTATTCAAACACTTCATTTTTTGGATGGATATATTAATGAGTATAAAAAATGTAAATAATAAATATAACAAGTTAATTATTCTTAATATATCATATAACATCCAATTAGATATGATTTTACCATCAATAATATGATATTGTCACTCGTGCGTATGTATAGATTACCATCTTCACGAACGCGATGAGATTCATTCCTCATCGTAATCATTCAATAAATTATTATTATTTTATGAATAAAAATAAATTTTATGAACATAATATTATTCTGTATATTTATCAAATACAATATATCCATAACTTATAGGACTTACATAACAAATATTATAAAGGAAAATGAATCAGTTAACACCTAAAATGAAGATACTACTAAAATATTATTAACAAAGCAATATTAGAATATCGTAGTTGATATCATATTTATGTATATGATTGTTGTATAATTTAAGAACAATTATTTATGTATTATATGGGTGTTCAAACTACCCTTGACTAAAGAAACGTACAAGGTAATGGATAATTATATTATCTCTTTACTTATCTATGTTTGTTAATACGTAAGTATATATTGGGACCTCTTTATCATCCACATCTCTGTTTTCTTAAAAATGTATTTCTAAACATATTTAATATTTACTAGGATATGGGTTAAAGTCATTTATACCCTAATTTGACCACAAATGATTTGAAAATAATCATTCTATTGTTTTCCAAACAAGTTACTTTATCACCTTCTGGAAAAAATTAAGGTAAGTATTTTCTTTTAACTTATACGGCGAGTGCAACTATTTTCCGCCGTTATAACATTTTCGAAGCTTTCCATACATGATAATATGAATATTTTCAAAATTAATGTATACTTTTATAAATATATGTCTTTTAAATTATTTCAAAATAAAAAGAGATATTTCTTTAGAATTTTTTTTGATTTCATCTATGTCAACATCCATTGATGGATTTTAAGCTCATTTTACGTTGACTATTATGATACAAATTGTAACAACCCGAGATTTTATGAGATATATTATTTTTAATTTATTTGATCTTATATTATACACTACACCAGGATTAGATTTTACTATATGCAACAACGTATTACCTTGTAGTATAAGCAACACTCTTCTTGGCTTGCATTACATGCAATCGCGACCTACCTCGATAGCGTGTGTAGTACACAATACCAAGTTTCACTAAACAACGATATATTGGTATAATATTATTATGGACTAGCTATTATGAATATTATTAAATATTTTTTTATTTTTATAAAATTATTATTAGTCTTACACATTTTCTAGAATATGGTATGAGATTAAAATAAATTTTTCGTGTAAAATATGTGTTTTAAAAAAAATAATTTTTCCCGCATTTTGATGGTGCACCCACCTTAAATCTTGTTTCTGACAAGTCAATAAGTTCAATTTGACAAAAAAATATTCTTCTTTGGAATCAGTATATAATAATTTACTTTGGATAAATTTTTCATATTATTCAGATATCTTTCATATTTTAATGAATAATAAAAACACGCTATATTTTATTTAAAAACACCTTTTTTCATTGCAATAATTTATATGGTCAGATTATATTTATAATTTAATTTAAAGTGAAATTAGAATATATTTTTCCATTTTATCCAATGTTGTTCTTTGGAATTAATTTCACTTTGAAATTGGATATAATCAAATATAAATCTTTTGATAGATTTTTCTTCTTAAAAACACGCTATTTGTTTGGATAACAGGAATTAATTAATTCCACTTCTATGTTTTGAATTTGGAAAAATAGACATCAATTTTGAATTCGGATTATCAAATAATTCTTATCCTGAAATTTTTGTATTTTTCTGAAAAACTTCAATTTTCGATGAATAGTGAAACCACTTAGTGGTAGTTAAAAAAATTGAAATTTTCATTTAAATGAAATTTTACCACTTCTGTGATTTGAATTTTTAAAATACAAGAGACACGGTTTATATAATGGACTAAAATGTGGGTCAATGAGATGAAAATAATTTCTGGAGAATAGTAAGTTTTTACTTTTATTTACTATAATAAAAATTATATAGGGTAATTATGGATAAAAATGATATTAATGTTATCCCAAAACATGTCCTAATTCTATTGGATAAGTTTAATTAGATCAAAAAAACTTTTGGAATAAAATTTGACCACTTAGGACCACTTGGATTAGATTAGGACATTTATTATTAATTTATTTAAAGAAGGGTTAAAATTGTTAAAATCAATGTTTAATAAATAAATCATATTTAATATAGGGTTATACATATGATAAATTAGACTATAAATATTAATTAGAAAGATAAAACGATTTCATACATAATAAAATTTTATGTATAATTTTTATACATTAAATAATTTAATTTATTTATGACACAATGATGATACAGTAATTTTGTTATTAATTAAATATTGACACAATTGATGTTATAAAAACCCAAATAAATGTAATTTGAGACTTTTTAGGAATTCCACTAATTTTATAGGTTAATATGACATGTTATTATAGATTTAATTAACTTTTTTTCGAACTAATAATTCTATTATGATTTTCACAAAAAATCAATTACCTAATAGTGTCAAAATTGACATAAAATAGTTTTCAAAACAAATATTATATTATTAATTGTTATTTTTTCATAAAAATATAAGGTTCGGTCAAATGACATAGATACCGTTATATATATTAATAATAAAAATCTTGGGGTTCATTTGTTTTGTTATAGTATGTTTATTAACCTTATAGTGTAAGAAAACAAGAAGACACGTTAAAAGTAAAATTATTTAACATAAAGTTAAATCTTAATGATAAGGTTAAAATAGAAACCTGATGTAACATACCAGGTAAATAAATAATGGTAAATTATTATGTGTATCAATATTTGTGAATAAAATGTTAATACTAGTTTAAAGGGAATTCTATGCTTGATGGCGTACCCAATACGAAATAATGAGTTTCTTTGAAATCTTACGATGCACACTAATAATATAATAATATTATAATAGTTAATGCCTAGACATTATAATGGAGGGAATGAACAGAAATAACTACAAAATTATTACATATGTTTGTCAAATATTTGTAAATTTATACAATAAATGTTAGTGGATTAAAATCCAAATGTATCCAATTTTAAGAATAACTACTATAATATTTTTAGAAGATTGTTTTACCGCCTTTTGATGGTGAACCTTTTCTAAATCTGACTTATTACATTTTTATAATCTCTATTTTTCAAAATAAACTTATCATTTTTTATTGGGATATTGAAATTTACTTTGGTTAATGTTTTGGTATGTTTCTGACAATGTTCATTCTTTTTAATGAATAGTGAAAAATATTGCATTTGACATCAAAACTGCTTTTTCATCTAATTTAAAAATATGGATAGATTATATTTTTTTTAATGTTTAATTAGAATATATTTTAACAATTTAATTGAATTGTGTACATTAGAATTAATTTCACTTTGAAAATGGACATAAACACGTTCCAAATATTTCATAGATATTGCTTCCAAAAAACCCGCTATTTGTTTTGACAACAGGAATTAACTATATGATTTATTAATGATGCTTATATTTTTTTAATTTTGTATAATGGACATCATTTCTGAATTTGAAATATCAAATATAGCTTAGGGTTAATTTTTTGTATTTATCTGATAATGCTTTTTTTAATGAATAGTGAAAAATACAGTTTTTAATTCAAAACAATCTTTTCATCCAATTTATATTAATTGTTTTTAAGGTATAATTGAATTATGTTTTTATAAATTTATACAATTATTTTCATTGTAAGTAATTTCATTTTTCAATTGGATGTAAAAAACAAGTCAATCGTTTGATAAATTTTACTTCATAAAAACCCATCTTTTGGTTTGACAACGACGTTTACTTTTATATTAATTACTAAAATTTAGGTGTTTGGAATTTGATGAAATGTATTACATATTTGGAATCAGAAGGTCCAAGTTATGTAATTAAGACTCTTTTGTTTTTGGACATTATGAATAGTAACGACGATAATTTTCTTTAATTATCATGTTTAATTTGTAATAGGGTAATTAAGGGAAAGAAAATAATATCATAAAAATATAAAATGAACCCAAAATTTGTCCTAATGGTATCGGTGGTGTCATGGACGACAATGGGATGCCTTTTTCCAACCTTGGGACCCCATGGAATCACATAAGTGTGATAGTGACCTTTTATCATGTTTTTTTTAAAGAAAGGAAAATGTAACCAATGTATGTAACACCTAAGTAAAATAATTTTAATTTTGTATACATAAACGATATCTAAGACTATAAATATTCATTGGAAAGATAAAAATATTTCATACATATTGATATTTTTTTATAATATTTAGACATTAAATATGTTATTTTATTTATGACACCGTCATGATGCAGTGATTACCTCAAAAATGAACGATTTAAATAAAACTAAAAGGTAGGGTGAAATATATGTCTTATACTTCTCAAAAACCTATTTTATGGGTGTATTATAAAACCTTATCACCTTATCCTAGAAATATATCCTTTTGGTATCTTTAAAATCTGAAAAGAATTTTATAATAAAGTAATATTTTATAACATTCCAAGAGTGCCACTCCTCTTCTCTTATAAAAGGCCCCCACCTCTACCACCTTACCCACACCTCTCAAGCCTTTGGCTTGGCCAAACCCTTCCCATTTAATCTCTCCACGTCCCTTTATTCATCATTTAAGCCTCACTGATGGCATAATGCTTTTCAAGAAACCCTTTTGGTTCAAACCAAGAGGAGTTACCCGATTTAATGGTAATGTCTTCATTTGTGTTCTTTTGTTTTATTTGGATTATCCAAACCCCTAAAAACATATTATTAATTTATTTTGTAACAAAACTAGTATATTAAATATACTTGTATTTTGTTATGTTAAGGATTTGAGCTACACTTTCACACACCTCCGTCAAATGTTTAAGGAAAATATTGTTTCTGTGGATGGCGAATTACTGCCTCACGAAACGATGATTGTTCAATCTTCTCTTAACAGCTTTCATGGTGTATATTATGATGTCACTATATTTTATATATGTTATATATGTTATTTATGTTCTTAATATTCTTCTGTATTTTATATTTAAAACATACATTTATGCTTTGCGTGTTGTTCAAATGCGATAATTTCATACGAGGAAGTGTGGACTACCGCCCCCTCATGTGACGTGACTCGTTCATGCAATACATGGAATTTATAAAGAATGAAATTTATGAACTTATGTGACCTATAATACATATATATTATTCTGTAATTATAATATATATATCTCTCAAATATTTTTAATTCCATTAATATGTCAAAGAAATGAATGTAGCGTTCATGTGTACATTCGGCCTACCGTCTCCATGAACGGTGCATTTCATTTATTTTCATCTCCATATGTTATGGAATATTATAAATTGAATATGTGCTAGATATATATGATATTTATATCATTAATACTATTATAGAGATTATTTACATATAACTACATGGACAATCATTTTCAAACAAGTTCATTTTTGACTCATGTACCAAACATCGACAATAACATCTGATATGAACTCACATTATTAACAAATTATTATAACATTATAATATGTGATATGAAAATAATAATAATCTTAAAAGGATTACCTTAAGAAATTATAAATTTACCAATGTTTATTATTCAAAAATATAAAGATACGAACAAGACAAGTTGGACTTGAGGTAAGGGATCTTACCTCTCTCTTTCTTTTTAAGTACTCTTTTTAGGTAACATACTTTAATCTCCTCTTTCTTATGTTTGGGGATGTTCTATTATATTAATAATTCTATAAAGTTTATTTTAATATGATTAGATACCCTATTTTATCTTATAAATCCATTTTTTGGATGTTTTGTGTGGCGTCGTTAGGTTGCCGAATTTTCATAACGGGATTTTCATCTCACTTTTTATTCTCGTAAGATTCATGATACATTGGACACTATTTCCTTTTGTGGGGTGTATTTAATGCCCATTATTTTACTATTTGTATAATATACTCTCATTTATCGGTAGTTACATCTTCATTTTATGAACCTTCTTTCATAGGGTGTACATTTCGAATGTTGCCCAAATCGGTAAGGGAACCTTTCACACACCTCTTTTAAAAAGACTTATATTATTATGTATTTTAATTTACATATTTTTATATTGGGGTATGTTCTTATATATCCTTATTGATGTAAATTTTATGTCCATGTGATGAGATACCATTTTCTCTCTCATCAAATAATTATATTAATTTTAAAGTGACGCCGTTAGGCAGTCGAATTTTTCCAAGGGAACTTTTTATTCCAATTTTGATTTATTTGGGTTCAACATGTAGTTATTTAATATGTCATCCATTGAATATGTGTGAATTACATTTGATTATTTTAACTTAAAATCCACTTATATTGGGTGTATCTATATTTTCACACATAATTTTGAGATTGATTTATCCTTAATTTAAGGATACCTTCTTTATAAGGGATTTCATCTCATTTTACATTTCTATTGAGAATTCATTGTTGTTTTACACCAATTCACTCTTATATGGTGTATATAATATCCTTTGGAATAATATATCATGAATCCCTTTATTCTCATGATATTATAAAGTTCTGATTAAATTTTATTCCTCAATTATTGTATTCAATTGTATCTCATTTGGATAAAAACACTTTAACTAAAATATTGTTTTAAATGTTTTAATGATTTATTATTATAAATATTTATCATTAATATCCATGTTTTCAAAATTGTTTTAAGGATTTATTTATATGGATATTAATGGTTTAAAATTTTAAAAGCTTCAGAGTGGTATGAGACACTTTGATTCAGAAATCACATTATTAAATGTTTTAAATGTTTTTGTAAATTGTTTTTAGAATGAATTCATTATTTAAATAACTTAAAATGTTATATTTTTATTACAATGTGGGAATGTTAGGTTTCATTTGAGCTTAAGTTATGTTAGATGATTATGTTATGGTTCTTGGGCATTGATTATGAATATGGGTTGTTCTGTGATAAACAAAGGGCGGGTGAGCCCGATATAGATCTCCAAGGCATTGGGTAACGCGAAGGAGTTAAACGCTAAGGTTTCTATGAAGATATTTAGGGAATATACTTTGATGGGTATTCCAAATGTAACAATGAGGGTTACTCCCTACATAAGAATGTAATGAATTCCTGATGTTACCTTTTATGCCTTATGATTTCTATTGAGTTATTCATAAATCTTATGATTTCATGAGATATGTTAAATTGCTTATGTTTTATGATTAAAGTATGATTTCATTGATTCTTATGTATAAATGGACAGATGTTTTCTATCCATACTATAATAACCTTTACTGAGCTTTTTATGCTCATCCCATGTTTTTGAAATGTTTTCACAGGACATAATGTTGAATCGGCTCAAGGATGGGATCAAGGAAATGTCAGACTGTCTAAAACAAGGAACTAGACATGACTCTTTTGTTAAAGAGTTTTTATTTTTGTGAAAAAATGGAAGCTGAGTAGATGTGGCTATGTTGTAATCTTTGAGATGTAATAGTTATGTCCTAATTCTCTAAAACTCTAAACCTGAAAAGATACTCAATCTGAATTGTTCATTTAATTCAATAATAAGTAATTATTAAGGTCGAGTCCTTACAGTTGGTATCAGAGTATGGTTTAGATAACATTATAGGTTAGCGTTTCAAGTGAAAAGTTGTGTATAACCTTAATGGTTACTATATAATATAGATTAATTTTTATTTTTGAAGGTTGTAATGAGTTTGAGATAACATGGATAAGTATATCTTAGAGTTTATCTTCCCTTATAGTACATAATGATTCTGTTGATATACTCACACTGACATTTCTGGTTTTAGTAAATGGATGGATCTAGGAGGCACCAAAGTGAGAAAGGGTTTGAAGGAAACTGTGGTGGGTCCTTGATTAATTTACTAGATGAAATGGGATATTCAATGATAGATCTTGTGTTTATTATAAACCAACTATAAAGAGTCATGATAAACCACTTGATCCTTGGTGAGTCATCTAATGCATCATGTACGAGAGAACCAACTCGACATGGATGCTCAGGTAATAATTATAAAGGTAACCATTAGGGTTTATATGATCGTTACTGTTGAGGTAATTATGGGTTACTATATGTTATGATTGAATATGAATGACATTAGATAAACATTATGTTAAATTATATTGTGGTTATTTTTGATGATTTTATCTCGTTTTGGGGGATGATTTAAGAATTATATAGTTTTGGAAAAAGGAAAACACGAAGACCATGTGACAACCCGTCGCGTCAGACAAAGCTGTGAGAATCAAACTCACAACCAATGTGCGACTTGTATTTATCGCCTACCATTGGACTACCTGAAGTCCCTGGTTAGTTTGACAAAAAATATTTAGTTAGACGAATTTATGATTCAAGAGTATGTTGATTTTGGGTTATCTATGGAAATTATTAACCTATCATGGAGGATATGTGATTAGGTTTATTACTATTCTGTATGAGAATTTAAGAGCAACTTATGTTATTTGGAGATAAATGTTAATTTGTACCTTGGGAGACTATGCGATTAAATCCTTCAAATATTAGGGTTTCAATATTAGATGGGTTTACTTTGAAGAATTTTATGGATAGATGTTTGTTGAATGGTCCTTGTTGAAATTTGGGTTTTTTTGACAAATTTTGGATATTAGGAGTAGTTTTTCTTTTTATAAATAAAATCCTTTTTCGGTATTATCTGATCTCATACTAAACTTTTTGGTTTGTTTTTGGTTGATATCTAAAGACATGAGAAACATATAGTCCTCTTTTATGGATGAGGTTATTCTCAAGAAGTTGATTATAGTACTCTTAATGCGAACAAGTCTTCCTAAATACTCATCTTTTGGAGAAAATATGAGTTTGATTAAGGAATCTAGTAGAAGGTTAAAGTCTACGTGACAAGTTGGTATGTTTCATTATGATTTAGTTAAGCTGAAAAATAAATTCCTCAATTAAGAGTAACTTTAAACAAAAAAATTTTCTATTAACTTCTCCTACTGGGGAATCGAATATCGTTTAACCCATCACAAGTTTGTCATTTTCTTGTGGTTATCATTCTGCTAGACATGTTTACTATCCCTCTACATTAGAACATTACCCTTTGTTTTTTCCTCCATATCCATATTTTCATAAACTGAATCCTAGTATGGGTTAACGCGGGTGACCTTTTTACTTCTCTCCCATTCTTTTAAAGTGATTGTTTCACTGACTCTTGTTCCGATGTGGGACTTTAAATGATGTTTCCAAGCACAATTGTGAAATTGCGAGGACACAATTCCAAAAAGGGGGCAAATATGTAACATCCCAGGTAAATAAATAATATTACATTCTAATTTTTATCAATATTTGTGAATAAAATGTTAATAATACTTTGAATGGAATTCTATGCTCGATGGTGTATCTAATACACAACAATGAGTTTATTTGAAATCTTACATTGCACAATAATAAAATAATAATATTATAATAGTTTATGCCTAGCTGTTGTATTGGTGGGAATGAACAGAAATAACTAAAAAATGATTACATATGTTTGTCAAATATTTTTTCATTTATCCAATAAATGTTAGAGGCTTAAAATCCAAATAAATCCAATTTTAAGAATAAATACTCTAATATTTTTAAATGATTATTTTACCTCCTTTTGATGGACAAATGTTTTTAATTATAACTTATGAAAATTTTTATAAGCTCTATTTTTCAAAACAAACTTATTATTTACGATTGGGATATTGAAAATTACTTTGGTTAAATTTCTAGTATGTTTCTGATAATGTTCATTCTTTTTTATGAATAGTGAAAAATATTGCATTTTACATCAAAACTTCTTTATAATATAATTTAAATATAGGGGTATAATATCTTTTTAATTTGTTTTAAGGTTCAATTAGAATATATTTTTACAATTTAATTCAATTGTGGTCATTAGAATTAATTTCACATTGAAAATGGACATAAAAAAGTGCCAAACATTTCATAGATCTTACTTCCAAAAAACCCACTATTTGTTTTGACAGTGGGTATTAAATATATGATTTATTAATGAAACATCTTTTTTTTATTTGGTAAAATTTAAATCATTTCTGAATTTGAAATATCAAATATATCTTAGGGTTAATGTTTGGTATTTTTCTGATATTTCTTTTTTTAAATAAATAGTGAAAAGTAAAGTTTTTAATTCAAAACTGCATTTTCATCCAATTTATTTTAATTGCTTTTAAAGTATAATTGAAATATGTTTTTATAACTTAATACAATTTTTTTCATTGGAAGTAATTTCACTTTTCAAATGGATGTAAAAACAAGTCAATCTTTTGATGAATTTTACTTCTTAATAACCCATCTTTTGTTTTGACAACGAGATTTACTTTTAAATTAATTACTACAATTTATTTGTTTTTAATTTGATGAAATGGATTCCATATTTGGAATCAGAAGGTAAAATTTAATTAATTAATACACTTTTGTTTTTGGACATTATGAATTGTAACGACGGTAATCATCTTTAATTATCGTGTTTAATTAGTAATCGGGTAATTAAGGGTAAGAAAATAATATCATAAAAATATAAAATGACCCCAAAATGTGTCCTAATGATATTGGAGGTGTCATGCCCGACCATGGGATGCATTGTGCCAACTTTGTGACCCCATGGAATCACATTAGTGTTATAGTGACCTTTTATCATATTTTTTTAAAGAAAGGAAAATGTAACTGATGTGTGTAACACATCAGTAAAATAATTATTTTATTGTCTACATAAAATATCTATTATACTATAAATACTCATTTGAAAGATAAAAATATTTCTTACATCATGATTTTTTTTATAATTTTTAGACATTAAATAAATTATTTTATTTATGACACCGTCATGATGTATTGATTACCTCAAAAAATAACGATTTAAATTAAATGAGAATGTAGTGTGAAATATAAGTCTTAAACATGTCACAAACCTATTTTATGGGTGGATTTAGAAAAATTATCACCTTATCCTAAACAAAATATCCTTTTGGGACCTTTAAAATCCAAAAAATAATTTTATAATAATGTAATATGTTATAAAATTCCAAGAGTTCCCCTCCTCTTCTCTTATAAAAGGCCCCCCACCTATACCACCTTAACCATGCCTATAAAGCCTCTGTCTCGACCAACCCCTTCCCATTTCATCTCTCCACATCCCTCACTTCAGCATTGAATCCTCACCTTGGAATAATTCACTTTAAGAAACCCTTTTAGTTCAAACCAAGAGGAGTTACCCGATTTAAAGGTAATGTCTTCACCTGTGTTCTTTTGTTTTATTTTGCTTCTCCAAACCCCTAAACTCTATTAACTCCTTTATTTTGTAACAACACCAGTATCATCAACATACTAGGATATTCTTATGTTAAGAATTCAAGCTACACTTACACACACCTCCATATAATGGTTAAAGAACATACTATTTCTGTGGATGGCGAATTACTGCCTCACGAAATGATGATTTTTCAATCTTCTCTTAACACCTTCCATGGTAGACATTATTATGTCACTGTATTTTATATATGATATATATGGTATTTATGTTTTCCATATGCTTCTGTATTTTATATTTAAAACATACGTTTATGCTTTTCATGTTGTGAAAATGTGATAATTTCATATGAGGAAGTGTAGACTACCGCCCCCTCAAGTGATGTGACTCGTTCATGAAATACATGGAATGCATAAAAATGAAATTAATGAAAATATGTGACCTATAAAACATATATATTATACTATAATTTTAATATATATATATATAACTCTATCAATTATTTTTAATTCCATTATTATGTCAAAGAAATTAAATTAGTGTTCATGCGTACGTACGGCCTAACGTCCCCATGAACGGTGCATTTCATTTCTTTTACCTAAAAATGTTATGGAATAGCATAAAATGAATATTTACCAGATATATATGATATTTAAATCATTAATTCTATTGTGGAGATGATTTACTTATGACTACATGGACAATTATTTTTAAACAAGTTCATTTATGACTCATGTACCAAACATCGACAAAAACGTCTGATATGAACTCACATTATTAACAAATTATTAAACATTATAATATGTGATATGAACTGAATAATAATCTTAAAAGGAGGAACTTAAGCAATTATAAATTGAAAAAAGTTTATTATTCAGAAATATAAATATACAAACAAGACAAGTCAGACATGAGGTAAGGGATCCTACCTCTATCTTTCTTTTTAAGTACTCTTCTTATGTAACCTAATTTAATCTCCTCTTTATTATGTTGGGGGATGTTATTTTATAATCCACATTCTGTAAATTATATTTTAATATGATGATAGACCCAATTTAAACTCATCAATCCATTTTTGGATGTTTTATGTGGAACTGTTAGGTTGCCGAATTTTCATAAGGGGATTTTCATCACACTTTTTATTCCCATAAGATTCATGCTACATTGGCCCCTATTTCTTTTTGTGTGGTGTATGTAATGCCAATTATTTTTCTATTTTTATAATATAATATCATTTATGGGTAGTTAAATCTTCATTTTATGACCCTTCTTTGACAGGGTGTACGTTTCGAAAGATTCCCAAATCGATAAGGGACCCTTTCACACTCCTCTTTTAAAAATAATTATTTTATTATGTCTTTTAATTTACATATTTTTATGTTGGGATATGTTATTATATATCCTTATTGATGTAAATATTATTTTCAAGTGATGAGATACCATTTTATCTCTTATCAACTAATTTTATGAATTTTAAAGTGATGCCGTTAGGCTGTCGAATTTTACCAAGGGAACTTTTTAACCCAATTTCGATTTCATTGGGTTCAACATGTATTTATTGAATATTTAATCCTTTGAATATGTTTTAATGACCCTTGATTGTTTTACACTTAATATCCACTTATATTAGGTTTATTTATATTTGTCACAAATAATTTTGAGATTGATTTTTTCTTAATTTAAGGATACCTTCATTATAAGGGATTTCATCTCATTTTAAATTTTTATTGAGACTTCATTGTTGTTATGCACCAATTCACTCTTATATTGTGTATATAATGTCCTTTGGAATAATATATCATGAATCCTATTATTCTCATGATATTATAAAGTTCTGATTAGATGTTATTCCTCAATTATTGTATTCAAGTTTATCTCATTTTGTTAAAAACCCTTTAACTAAAATATCGTTTTAAATGTTTTAATGATTTATTCTTATAATTATTTATCATAAATATCCATGTTTTCAAAATGGTTTTATGGATTTATTTATATAGATATTAATGGATTAAAATGTTAAAATATTCAAAGTGGAATGGGACACTTTGATTCAAAAATCACTTTATTAAATGTTTTAAATGTTTTTGAAAATTGTTTTTATAATGGAGTCATTATTTCAATATCTTAAAATGCTATATTTTTATTACAATGTGGGAATGTTATCTTTCATTTGTACTTATGTTATGTTATATGATTATGTTATGGTTCTTGGACATTGATTATGAATATGGGTGGTTCCGTGATAAACTAAGGGCGGGTGAGCACGATATAGCTCTCTAATGCATTGGGTAATGCAAAGGAGTTAAACGCTAAGTTTTTCCGGAAGAGATTTAGGGAATATACTGTGATCGGTATTCCATAAGTAACCATGAGGGTTACTCCCTACATAAGAATGTTATGAATTCCTCAAGTTACCTTTATACCTTATGATTTCTATTGAGTTATACATAAATCTTTTGATATCATGAGGTATGTTAAAATGCTTATTTTTTATGAGTAATGTTTGATTTAATTGATACTTATGTATACATGGACAGATGTTTTCTTTTTGTACTGTTATAACCCTTACTGAGCTTTTTATGCACATCCCATGTTTTTTAAATGTTTTCACAGGACAAGAAGTTGAATAGGGTCAAGGATGGGATCAAGGAAATGTCAGGCTATCTAAAACAAGAAACTAGACATGAATTTTTTGTTCAAGATTTTTTATTTTTGTGAATAAAAATTGAAGCTGAGTATATGTTCCTACTTTTTAATCTTTGAGATGTAATTGTTATGTCCTAATTCATTAAAACTCTATACATGAAAAGATTATCAATGTGAATTATTCATTTAAATCAATAATAAGTAATGTTTAAGGCCGGGTCCTTACACCTAAACTTGTCTAAATTCTATTGGATGAGAGGATTTAGACCCATCCAAACCTTAGATTCGAAATAAATCTATTTGGAGCTATTAAAAACCGAATATGACTTTATAATTAAATAATACTTTTAGTTTTTCAAATGGTTCCCCTATCCTACCTTATAAAAGTGTACCTCCTCCCTCTCTTGCTCACACCACATTGAGCCTTCACGCTCATCCAACCCCTGCCAATTTCTTATCTACACTTCCCTATAAACATCCTAGAGGTCCTGGTCTTCTTAAAATACCATCTTTAGTGCCCTAAGAGGAGGTTAAGAAGAGGCGCATCAAAGAAGAGGTAATGTCCATTACCGATTCTTTCAAATTTATTTCTTCTTCTACTTATTATTATTTAGTTGTTTCATTATGAAGTAATAACATCAGTATCACTCATATACTGATATGTTATTATAAGTATGAAACAACCCTATTTCACCATCTATCCATCCTACGGAAAACAAAATCACCACGCATGCATACGTACCGAATATCGTCCCCACGATGTGGTGTAATATGTTTTCGACCACCACCTTACATGGATGGGTATAATACTATAAATAAATAACTATATATGATTATTTTAAAGTGATATTCATTCTGAAATATTATACATACACTTCAGTACAATTCCATGATCATGGGAATGAAATCATCATTCGTGTGTACGTATAGACAACCTTCTTCACGACGCGATGAGATTCATTCTCCATGTTAACCATTCATGATTGATTATAAAGTATATATAATAATTAATCATGAAATATATGACATAATAATCATACTGGATTTATGTCTATATATATATGTATTTCATCTACTTAATTCCATTCAATTCCATAAGGAAATGAAAACAGCGTTCATGCGTACGTACGGCCTACCGTCTCCATGAACGGTGTATTTCATTCCCTTTATCGATCTATCATATATATATATATATATTTGTATATTCTGAATCTATAATACATATAAATCATGTTTTAAATTCTGGATTTAATTAAATCGGGATATAAGTAATAATATCAAGAACAACAAGTCCAAACATGTACGATAAATAAAACGATTTTACCCAAAACGCTACTTTAACATGGAAGTTACAAAAGAACGGGTAATATAAATTCATAAGTGAACCATATATGGTATCATAACAATGAATATTATTATGTAATAAGTCAATGACATTATGTAAATCATTATACTAGAGGATCAGATACGTACGAATCATATCGGACCTAAGGTAAGGGATAACCTTTCCAATCTCGTTCTTATCCGAGATTGTTTATTCATATGTAATTTCTGGGGTTATTGTTATCATCCAAGTCCATGATTTCTAAAAGTTTTTAATGTATTTTTAATTTCCTATTTACCCATTTTGTATTTTACCACATGGTATGTAAGGAATCATTCTTTTTTTACGTTTGGAGGTACTTTTTGACTTTTCCGACAGAGTATGAGGAGAATGTTTTTTACAACTTATTCGACATGAAATGATTTTTATGGTTCTATAAAGACTTATTTTCATGAAATTTCCTCGAAAATATTTCATGAATATTTTAAAAAATATCCTTTTCTTTTAAAATTGCATGACGTTTTGTGAAAAGCAATTGATTTGGAAGAAGAAATGATATTTTCCTCGAGAATTCATTTCAATTGTTTTATCAAAACTATTTTCAATCTAAGATGAAATTATTTCATATGTGTATGTTTCAAGTATAATGTCTCTATGATTTACATGGTTTCAATTCTCTTATGAAGAAATTATGTCCATTTGTTTTAAATTTATTATGTTATGATGGGATGCTGGTCATGAAACCCATTTTATTCTTTGGGTTATGATTAATGCTTTAAGTTTGTTATGTGGAACAAGTAATAATGATTTCATTATGAGATGGGTGGGACATATATCTCCATCCAATGAATTTGGTAATTATTTATATCCCATGAGATAGAAATGTCTGGAATGGTATGTTAATATGGTTCAGTGTTACAGGACTGGAACAAGGAGTGTACTCGATTTAGAATGGGACTTTGTCCACTAAGATCGTCTTGGCAGAAATGCCTTGGCTACTATGGAAATACTAACATGTGCTTAATGGATTCCACAATAACATGTTTTATTCCCATGATAGTTTAACAAGATTAATTTTCCTTTATGATCTATGCCTTATGTACTTCCATGATTTATGTGTTTGCTCCATATTTTGATGTTTAGATTTTATGTTCATGTTTTTGCATTCAAATGTTTATGGATTGTTTTATGTTCTCTATTCTTACCCTTACTGAGCATTTGGGCTCACCCTTTATATTTTTTCATTTCCCTTGGATTTAAAGAATGTTTTTAGGTAAGAAAACAAAAGGGGAAGATCATTATGGGAGATGTTGAAGATCTTTCACCAAGATTAGATGATTACATTTCGAGTTTCCAAAGACACAAAAATATTATGGTCCTTGAGTTTGGTTTTTTTATGTATTTAGTATTCTGCAAAGGTAATGCATTTTCCATGTACGACAAGATTTGGGTCTCTATAGTTGGTATCAGAGGAATGGTTTAGTTATCCTTTGGAAACTAAGATTCAAAAACTTTAGTGAATTCCCTAGAGATATTTCTAAGGTATGTCTATGGATTTCCCAAAGGTTAAGGATACGTTTAGGTTATAGTCCTATAATTGCACTAAAGATATTAGAATTAAACCTAAAATTTTATATATTGAAGGTACTCCTGCTATATTATGTTGTTTCCCCTAGCATGGTATTTTCCTCTCACACTATAATTTTTGGGTTTTAGATGATGGCTGGAACCCGAAGGAACCGTGTTGATCAATGTAATCGACAATGCAATTATTTTCCTCCTGACTAAACAAATGTCATAGGAGATGGAGTGCACAATCATATTCTATACTTACGGAAGCTATGAATCATTATGGACTTCAAAATGAGATGAGAAAGAAGCAACATTCTTTTGAATCTTTCATGAGGCAGCGTCCACCTTCATTCAGAAGGTCTTTTGTTCCCTTAGTGGCTGAACAATGGAGCAGTACCACTTAAAAGATATTTTTAGTTCTACAATGTTCAGAGAATGATAATGTCATCTTATCAGTATATCGTTTGGAAGGTGATGCTGATCAATTATAGAATCTTATCAAGAATATGAGGTAAAGAGATAAAATTTAGTCAATAGAATGGGACAAGTTTGAAGAACTTGTTTTTCAGTAAGTACATCTCTCGTATTCTTCGAACAATGATAGTGAAAGTGTTTCTTGAACTTAAGAAAAAGGATGATGAATCTGTTGGTATATATGAAGCTAATTTTACAAGACATACAAGGTATTCTTATGGCTTTATCATCCAACTTGAAAGTAAAGTTGATCGATTTTTCAGTGGCTTAAAACCAAGTCATCTAAGGGCATTAGTTATAAGTTACTTTAGTAGCTATGAAGAAATTGTGTGTTGTGCTATCACAGTAGAACTAGAAGTTGGTGTAACATATCTATATCATGGTTTTGACAAGAAACAAAACATGGAATTCAAGGAGAAATCTCAAAACAATGGTGAAAAGAAGATGAATGTTTCATTATGCTCAATGTGTTGAAAGAAGCATGGTGGAGATTTCCTAAAAGGTACTATAAAATGTTTTATGTGTGGAAAAGAAGGACTTCGAGCAGTTGATTGTAGAAGTAATGGGAAACTGGTTGTAAATGATGCGAAAAGAGAAAAGACTATAGAGAACTCTCCACCAACACTTCAATGCTTCAAGTGCACGGAAATGGGGCATTATGCTAAAAAATTACCAAATCTGCAGGTTAATGATGATCAATGTGAAGAACCACTTAAGGCAAAGGATAAAGGGAAGTTTCAAGTGATCACTATTTGTGATGTTGAGTAAGAAAATGATGTCGAGTAATGATTAAGTGTTCATGTAATGGGATTTCAAAATAGTATCATGGAATCTAATTTATGGTATTGTGGAATTTTTGAATATCTATGTATTGGTTTTCAATAATTTTATGGTACTGGTAACCATGAAAAAGTGATAGAAATATTTTTGGAATTCAGATGAAGTGCGCATAATGAAGGGATGAGGAGAAAATAATATGATCGTAATCATGAGCTCATGACTAAAATAACGATAAAGTGTTATAATGGATTGAGTAAATAGAAATTTTGGGATTTTGGTATGTGGAAGGAGTTAACATTTGATAGTATTCATGTTTTCACTAAGGTTAAATGGGTATCCATTTTTCAAGAGAATAAATGATTAAGGTATGGACATGATTGGAATGTGATCAACAAGATATATCAGGGATAAATGTTGGTATTCACATGCTCGGTAGATGACATTTCTAGTAATTTTATTCTTTATACTATATTCTTGGATAGGAGTATTTTAGATAAGCATAATGATTTGAAATGTATTATGTTGAACATATGATAGTTTATGGCTAGGACTGTTTTCGATATTATTGATTGAATGTCATAATGATGTAATTTCATAAAAAGGAAAACCTGTAGAATGGGCAACAACCCATCGCGTCAGACAAGGCTGTGGGAATCGAACCCACAACTGAAGTCCGACAGCCATTTATCGCCTACCATTGTCCTATAAGAAGTCCCTGGTTAGTATAAACTAGTTTTATTTTATTAAGAGGTATGATATATGATGTATAAGTTCATTTTTTGAATCGTATATGATTAACCTAACCATAGATGGACTTGGGTATATTTGATAACTTTTTCTAACATTTTGTTTAAAACATATGGAATGACCCATAATTCTATCACATGATCTTTTAATAATTCATGAATTACAAATTCAACTTCATTTCTTTAATATATGATGTGGAAATTGTTCAAATCACAAAAAACAGTGAGATTGTACCAAAATCAAGAAAGTATTTCTTCCAATTCAAAATTTTCAACTTTAGGGAAATGATATTGAAAACCAAAAATGTTGATCTAGTGCTCTTATATCTGATGAATCGGATGGTACCTTAGATCATCACATATTTATGTCTTTGTGATTGATGTTTTTTTATAGCCATGTTCTCTACCACTCTCCATCAGAACATGATGGATCGATTTGTCTTCCATATCCATATTTTCACCTATGTTATCCTATATGGAAACCCATTGATGAGTTACTTTTTTTAATCGTTACATTTCATACTTTAGTTTTTAAAATTACGATTTAGTATTCCTTTTTACAATGCAGGTTTCTATGAATAGTAAACAATTTATAATCCCGATGAATTTCGAGGATGAAATTAATTTTAAGGGGTGTAGAATGTAACACCCCGAGATTTTAGGAGATATATTATTTTTAATTTTTTTGATCTTATATTATAAAATAAACCAATATTAGCTTGTAATATATGAAGCACTGCATTAGCTTGCAGTATATGCAACACTATTCTTGGCTTCCATTACACGCAATCGCGACCTACCTTGATACCGTGTGTAGTACGCAATACCGGGTTTCACTAAACAATGATATATGTGTATAATATTATTATGGACTAGCCGTTATGAATAGTATTAACTACATTTTGAATTTTATAACATTATTATTCATCTTACACATTTTCTAGAATATGGTATGAGAAAAAAATAAATTTTTCGTGTAAAATATGTATTTTTAAAAAATTGCAGTTTTCATTCCTTTTGATGGTGCACCCACCTCAAATCTTGTTTTTTACATGTCTATAACATCAATTTGAAAAAATAAAATTCTTCTTTGGAATCGGGATATAAAAATTCACATTAGATAAATTTTTCATATTATTCTGATAACTTTTATATTTTAATGAATAGTAATAAAATGCTATATTTTAATTAAAAACAACTTTTTTTCATCGCAATAATTTATTTGGTAAGACTATCTTTTTATATAGTTATAAAGTGTAATTAGAATATATTTTTACCATGTAATTCAATGACGTTCCTTGAAATTAATTGCACTTTGAAATTGGATATAAACAAGTATCAATCTTTTGATAGTTTTTGTTTCTTAAAAACACGCTATTTGTTAGGATAACGGGAATTAATTAGTTCCACTTATATGTTTTTAATTTGGAAAAATAGACATCAATTTTCAATTTGGAATATCAAATAATTATTTGGATGAAATTTTGGTATTTTTTTTTTGAAAAACTTCAATTTTCGATGAATAGTGAAACCACATAGTGGTAGATAAAAAAATGACTTTTTCATTTAAATGAAATTTTACCACTTCTGTGAATTGAATTTATAAAATACGAGAGAGAAGATTAATATCAAGGACTAAAATTTGGTACAATGAGATGAAAATAATTTTTGGTCAATAGTAACTTTTTACTTTTTTCCCCGGCTAAAAGTAAATAGGGTAATTAAGGGTAAAAATGATATTAATATTATCTCAAATCATGTCCTAATTCTATTGAATAAGTGTAATTCGACCAAAAACAACCGTAGGAATAAAATTTTACCATTTAGGTCCACTTGGATTAGATTAGGACATTTATTATTAAATTATTTAAAGAAGGGTTAAAATAGTTAAAATCAAAGTTTAATAACTAAATCATTTTTAATATAGGGTTATAAATAAGATAAATTCAACTATAAATATTCATTAAAAATATAAAAATATTTCCTACATAATTTTATTTTATTTATAATGTATATAAATTAAATATTTAATTTATTTATGACACAATGATGATGCAATAATTATCTTATTAATGAAATATTGACATAATTGATGTTATAAATACCCAAATAAATGTAATTTGAGACTTTTTATGAATTTCACTAATTTTTTAGGTTAATATGACATTTTATTATCGTTTTAGTTAACTTTTTACGAATTAATAATTCTGTTATGATTTTCATAAAAATAAATTACCAAATTGTGTCAAAAATGTCATAAAATAGTTTTTAAAACAAATTTTATATTATTAATTTTTATTTTGTTCCTAAAAATATAAGGTTTGTTTAAATAACTTATATAAGGTTATATATATTAACAATAAACTACTTGGGGTTCTTTTTTTTGTTATTGTAGGTTTATAAACCTTATAGTGTAAGAAAACAAGAAGACACGGTAAAAGTAAAATTATTTAACATAATGTTAATTCTAAATGATAAGGTTAAAATAGAAACCTAAATTTGTATAAATTGTATTTTATGAGAGGATATAGACCCATATCCACCTTAGATTTTAAATAAATTAATTTGGATCTATTAAGAACCGAATATGACTTTATTATAAAATAATTCTTTTAGTTTTTCCAAAGGTGACACTCTCCTCCCTTATAAAAGGGCACCTCCTACCTCTATTTCTCACACCACATTGAGCCTTCAATCTCAGCTAACCCCTGCCAATTTATTTTCTCCACTTACCTAGAAATATCCTAGAGGTCTTGGTGTTTTTCAAAGACCATCTTTAGTGACCTATGAAGAGGTTAAGAAGAGGCGCTACAAAGAGGAGGTAATGTCTGTTACCGATTCCTTCAACATTATTTCTTCTTCTACTTATTATTATTTAGTTGTTTAATTTTTAATTAATAACATAAGTATCACTGATATACAGATATGTTATTATAAGTATGAAACAACCCTATTTTACCATCTAACCATCCTACAGAAAACGAAATCATCGTGCATGCGTACGTACGGAATACCATCTCCACAACGTGGTGTAATATGTTTTCGACCACCACCTTACATGGATGTGTATAATAGTGTAAATAAATAACTTTATAAGATTATTTTTAATTGATATTGATTCTGAAATATTATACATACACTTCAGTACAATTCCACGATCATGGGAATGATGTCATCACTCGTACGTCCGTACGGACTACCGTCTCCACGACACGATGATATTCATTCTCCATGTTATCCCTTCATGAATGATTATAAAGTATATATAATAAGTAATCATGAAATATATGACATAATAATGATTCTAGATTTATGTATATATATATGTATGTCATCTACTTATTTCCATTCAATTCAATAAGGAAACGAAAACAATGTTCATTAGTACGTACGGCCTACCGTCTCCATGAACGGTGTATTTCATTCCATTTATCGATCTATCATATATATATATGTATATGCTGGATGTATATTAAATATAAATCATGTATGACATTCTGGAATTAAGTAAATCAGGATATGAGAAATAATATTAAAAACAACAAGTCCAAACATGTACGATAAATAAAACAATTTTACCCAAAACTCTACTTTAACATGGAACTTAAAAAGAACGGGTAATATAAAGTCATAAGTGTACCATATATGATATCATAAAAATGAATATGACTATGTAATAAGTCAATGAAATTATTTAAATCATTATACAGGATGTTCGGATACGTACAAAGCATATCATACCTATGGTAAGGGATAACCTTTCCAATCTCATTCTTATCCGAGATTGTTTATTCGTAAGTATTTACTACGGTTATTGTTATCATCCTATTACATGTTTTCTAAAAGTGTTTTTATATATGTTTAATGTCCTTTTTACCCATTTTTTCTTTTAAAACATGGAATTTAAGGAATATTTCCTTTGTTTACATTACGAGGTACTTTTTGACTTTTCGTACAAAAGTACGAGGAGAATTTTTTTTTAACTTATACGGAATGAAAGGATTTATACAGTTTTATAAAGCCTAATTTTCTTGAAGCTTCCACCAGAAGATTTCATTTCTACTTTAAACAAAAAAAATCATTAAAAATTTCTTGACATTTTGTGAAAATAAATTGATTTTTAAGAAGAAAGGGTATTTTCTTGAATAAATCATTTCAAGTGTTTTATCAAAACCATTTTCCATCTGTAGTGAAATTATTTCATATGTGTATGTTTCAAGTATAATGTCTCTATGATTTAGAGGGTTTCAATTCTCTTATGATGAAATTATATCCATTTGTTTTATAGGGATTATTTTATGATGGGATGATGTTTATGAAACCCATTTTATTGTTGGGGTTATGATGAATGGTTTAAGTATATTTTGTGGCACAAGTATGAATGATTTCATTATGTGATGGGTGGGAACAATATATCCCTCTAATGCAATGGGTAATGATTTAAATCTCATGATATTGACATGGCTGGAATGGTATGTTTATCTGGTTCAGTGTTATAGGACTGGAACGAGGAGTGTACTCGATTCATAATGGGACTTTTTACACTAAAGTGGTATTGGAAGCAATGCCTTGGCCACTATGGAAATCATAACATATGTTTAATGGATGCCATGATTACATGTTTTATTATCATTCTAGTTTATCATGATTAATGTTCCTTTATGATCTATGCCTTATGTACTTCCATGATTTATGTCTTTGCTCCATATTTTGATGTTTAGATTTTATGTTCATGTTTTTGCATTCAAATGTTTATGGATTGTTTTATGTTCTCTATGATTACCCTTACTGAGCATTTTAGCTCACCCTTAATATGTTTTCTTTTCCCCTGGATTTAATGAATTTTTTTAGGTAAGAAAACAAAAGGGAAAGATCATTATGGGAGATGTTAAAGATCATTCACCAGGAATTGAAGATTACGTTCCGAGTTTCCAAAGACACTAAACTATTACGGTCTTTGAGTTTTGGTTTTTGTTATGTATTAAGTATTCCGAAAAAGTAATGTATTTTCCATGTACGTCAAGATTTGGGTCTCTACACAAATAATCCATATTGTGTTGAAGGTTTGGTGATATGATTGACTTTGGATGTGTTATTTTTACACCATTAATTGTTTACATATAATGTATTGACATTTCATATGCTATTTTAAATACAAATGTTTATGTTATGTTTAATCTTTTTCATATGAGAAATGAATTCGACATAGAAAGTGACGGGTGGAGCCTACTATTTCTTCTCAATGCATCTGTAGGTCTCAAAATACAAACTACTATCTTGGAACAAGTCCCTGACAAAATAATATTTTTTGTCTTTGCACAAGGCCATGACTATTTGGTTATGAAGTCGAGAATTATACATTCCAAATTATGGAATTGGATATTAATATTACATGTGATTATTTGACTAATAGAATATCCATGTGAATAATTATATTACATTATTTGATTTATCATTGAAATAATATAATGAAGGTTATGTTTAGAAGGGTTTTTTTTAGTCTCATACATTTCCTTAAATTTTTATGCATATTATTGAATGTTTCCCTTATTTTGTTATCCTTACTAAGCATCTGAGCTCACCCCTTTCTATGTTTTTTTCCAGGATTCAAAGAAGTATATTATGAATGACCAGTTGGGAATGTCTAAGGGATGAATGTGGTCAATGCAGACAATTTTGTGGTTGTTTTTCCTTTTATATTATAACTTAAAATTTAATAATGAATCTATTACTTCTAAGGCTACTAAACTGATCGGTCTTTGGAAATTTTTATCCCTTCTGATCAAGCCAATGTTATGTAATAAAGAACTTACTCTAGTTTATAATGGTCGGGTCGTTACAATTGATATCAAATTAATTTTACTAAAATACATGGATACTATATTTAGATAAACTCTAATAAGGCCACATTAACTTAAGATAGGTTTTGAGGATTGGTATAAAATAAATTCATAAAATTTTCATAATATAAGGATTTTGTGTATTTTTCAAAAAATACATCCCTGTTGAGATACAAGTAGGTAGAGGTGGCTCTAAAATAGATGTATGTAGGAGTAAAAACTCTGATAAGGTGTTTAAGGCTTGACACTGGGTATCCTTGTACATCAAAATGGGCCTTGCTGCACACTTGGTTTCAACACTCATATGATATATACTTAGGATAATTCCTATTTTATTTTGAAACCATTATGAAGGATTAATGGGTATATTTTTTATATTATTATTGTTTATATCCACAAAATTTTCAATTTATGCTAAGTGTTTTACAATTTTGGAATAATGTATTGTAATTCAAAAACTAATACAGTGTATGACATTGTTTCGAAATGGATCATACTGGAAGGAATGCATACCATATCAATGCACATAATCCATGTACGGATTTCCATCCTACTCAAGATAATTATATTAGAGTTGGTGATGAAACTAGTGTTGATCATATTATCACCATACAGGGATAGGTCACTCAGGTTATGAATAATAACCTTATTCATATGGAGCACCCTGATACACAACATGGAGTATCAATGTTAGAAAGATTCATGAGGAAACATCCAACAACATTTAATGGGAATAAAAATCCAGTAGTAGCTGAGAAATAAAGATGTTCCTTAAAAAATATTTCATGTTTTAGGGAGTAGTGAAAGGGAAAAATTTTCCATGGTAGTTTATCACTTCACATGAGAAGCATATCAATAGTGGTCAACAATCCAATTCAAAAAGGAAGATTAAGAAGTATCAAAAATGGAATGGAGGGAGATTAAAGATATTCTCATAGAAAAATACTTTCCACTTGACCAATGAGAGGATATCGAAGGACAATTACTGAGTCTAAGGAAAAAAGAGAATGAGAATGTCACCAAGTATGCGAAAAACTTTACAAGGTTAGTAAGGCATGATTTAGATTATATACATAACCCAAGGAGTATGATTTATCGATTCATTGATTGGTTGAAACAATTTATTAGCCGAGCATTAGTATCACCATCCTTCTCATCATATGAAGATATTGTCTCTTATGATATCAAAACAGTAAATGAATTCTTTATATATCATAACTATAAGGAAAATAAAGAGAATAATACATCTGTTGGTCACTCTAGAAATAGAAACAAGGGGAATAAAAGAAAAAATGAATATCTATCATGCGGTAAATGTGAGAAAAAACACCCACGTACATGCCTAAAGGTAATTGTAGCCTATTAAAAGTATGGTGAAAAGGGCCACCAAACTCAAGATTGCAAGAGAAATAAAGATTTTATCGATGTTGAATGTTAAAATTGTACAGAAAAGGGACATTATGAAAATGAATGTCCTTTTCCCCAAGGGATCCTACATCAGAAATGGCCAAGGGAGTACGTATAAGTTTATGTGATCACCACTGTTGAGGTTGATGCTCCAAAAGACATGGTGGAAGGTAAGTTAATGGTTTCTTCAAGTTAATCCAATTCATTATTTGATTCTGGATCATCTCATTGTTTTATATCATCTCAGTTAGCAATTAAAATTAATTATATTCTAATTTAAATTACAAGAGTGTTGTAAGTGAAAACTCCTAAGGGAAGTATCATCACAACAATGTTTTGTGAATCAGTTCACATTAGGGAATATAAATGTTATTTATCTCTTGATCTCATCGTCATACCCCTGATTGAATTTTATATAATTTTCAAAATGGATTGGCTTTCATACCATGATATGAAAATTTATTGTGAGAAGAATGGGGTTACAATTTTTTATGATGATAAGCAGTAACTTATCATTTGTTGAGAAATGTCACCAACTAATTCTTATCTAGATCCACCCCCAATAGCTCTACTAAATTCAATTAATGGGGAGGAAGAGAATGAAATAATTTTGGGTGAGGAAAAGAATGTTTGAATAGATTAGGTGCCTATAATGAAATAATATGTTGATGTGTTTCAAGAGGATCAAACTAAACACCCTCAAGAATGAGAAATTGAGTTTTCCATTTATTTAATTCCTTGTTCAATGCCTATATCGAAGACCCCTTATTTAATTGACATTATGGAATTAGTGAAACTAATGAAACAATTAGAGTAATTGAGTAATAAGGGATTTATATTCCTAGTTTTTCTCTATAGGGAGAAACATTCCATTTTATTGAGAAGATAAACATGTCTATGAGGTTGTGCATTTTCTATATGGAGATCAATGCTATAAAAATAAATAACAAGTATCCCCTAACTTGTGTAGATGATCTATTCGACCAACATCATGGAGATCAATATTTTTCAAAGATTTTACTTCGATCTGGATATCATAAGTTGTGTGTGAAAAAGGATAATATTCCGAAAACAGCTTTTCAAACCAGGTACGGGCATTACGAGTTACAGTAATGCCTTTTTGATTGACTAAAGCACCCTCTATCATCATGGATTTAATAAATAGTGTTTTCAAGGAATATCTTGATTACTTTGTAGTGTTATTTATTTATGATATCATGGTATACTCATAGATCTACAAAGATCATGAAAATCACTTTTTCACTATTCTGAAAACCATCAAAAGAAATGAATTATATCAGATGTTTAACTAGTGTGAATTTTGGTTTCAAGGGATTTTTTTCTTGGCCATATTGTCTCTAAGGATGGAATATCTGTTGATTCATTAAAGAATAAGGAAATCCAAGAATGGACAACACCGATGATTATAACTGAGGTATGTTGTTTTATTTCTTCAGTAAGTTTTTATCGACGTTTCATCCAAAAAATTTCCCATTTTTCTAACCCATTAACGAAGATCACACATAAAGGGGTTATGTCTACTAGAAAAAAAGAGTGTGATGAATGTTTTGAATAACTTATGAGAAGATTAGTCAATTCTATTATCATGAATCTACCATCGGGGAATGACATATTTGTTATTTATTATGATGCTTTAAAAAAGGACATGGTTGTGTACTTATGAATAATGATAGAGTTATTTCTTATGCATCATGAAAGATAAAAATTCACGAGAAAAAAATTCCCACTCATGATCTAGAGTAAGCAGGCTTAATCTTTTCTCTGAAAATATAGAGACACTAACTCTATAAAGTGGAAGATTCTCAAGGATAATGATTTCACAATATAGTACCACTCGAAGAAGAAAAATAAAGTGGCAGATGCTCTGATCAGAAAGGATCATGGAGTTTTGAAAAAGATGAGAGTTAAAAGGGATCCTATTTTCATGGATATAGTAAATATGGTTATGGGAATTACCATAGAAGGTGAAACATAAATACTATTTCAATTGGTTTCCAAACCATCTTTGTTGAAAAGGATAAAAAAATTCTCTGCCTAATGATGAGGAGTTTCAAAAGAAGATTAAAGCTGTAAATGATGGGAGATTGAGTGACTACATATATGAAGATAGAATTTTGAAATTTCGGGAGATACATTGTGTTCCCAATATACCTGATCTAATAACAGAATTGTTGGATGATGATCATAGCTCCAATTTCACTATACATCATAGGAGCAACAAGAATTATTGGTATTTGAAAGAACATTTTTTTAGACAACATGATGAGGGAGATAAATGATTTTCTATCAAGATGTATGGTTTTTATTCAATTGAATACTGTAAGGTAACATCCTGGAAGAGTTATGAAGCATCATCCCACACCTAAGTAGAAATGAGATAATATTACGATGGAATTTGGCATGAGGATACTGAAGACTCCTATAAGGAATGATTAATATGGATTAATGTTTATCACATTACCAAGTCAGCTCATTTTATTGCTGTAAGAGTAGAGTTGAAACATGAACATCAAACAAAACTATATATTAATTAAGTTGTAAGACACCATGGTGTACCACTATTGATTGTTTTTGATCGAAATCCCTATTTTATATCAATATTTTGGAAAATTCTTCAGATGGCCTTGGATACTAAACTTCGTTTGAGCACTTCCAACCACCCTCATACCATTGGACAATCAGAACATACTATTCAAACATTGTTAGACATGTTGAGATGTTACTCACTAGATATTCCAGGCATGTGGGATCATATTTATCAATGGTAGAATTTTCATATAAGAATAGCTTCCATTAAAGTATTCAGATGTTACTATATGAGGCATTTAATGGAAAGAGATGTCTCACACCAATTTTTTGGGATGATTTTGGTGAAAGAAATCACGTAAGCCCAGAACATGTTGATTAAACAATGAAAAAGGAGAAGATTATCCAAACCCACATCAACGAAGTTCAATGTAGGCCAATGAACTATGTCGTTAATCGAAGGAAGGATTTGGAATTTCAATTAAGATGTCATGTTTTATTGATGGTATCTCCATCGAAGGGTGTTATAAGATTCAGTAAGAAGGGTAAATTGAGTCCCAGGTACAACAGACCATTCGAAATCATAGAATGAATTGGAGTTGTGGATTATCCTTTGGAAATGGGTCCATGTCTCTCCAATGTTCATGATGTGTTCCGCATATCATTATTTAGAAAATATATGCTTGACCCAATCCATGTACTCACCTATGAGGAAACTGAAATTGAACCAGATCGTCATGTTGTGAATATTATATCAAGATTCATGATACAAGAGAATAAGTGTTGAGAAACCAGATGACTTGTCTAGTAAATGTTCTATGGATAAACCATAACATGGAAGTGGCAATGTGGGAACCCGAGTAACTTACGATGAAGAACCACACGAATATTTTTATGTAGTAATATTTATGAATTTTTGAGGATTAAATTATTTTTAATAGGGGAGAATGTAACACCCCATGTTTCCACAGTATGTTTCACTTTGAATAATGTAGTAGCTTCAGGTGTACGCAACATGGATTTTTAACACACCATGACCAATCAAAATGGCTGTTATGAATAGTAATACCAACTTCTTGAAATTTTAAAAACATTAATTTTCAAAATGTACTTCATTTTTGAATTTAGAATATTTAAATTATCTTATGATAAAAGTTTTTACTTTTATGAAATCATTAAATTTTTTATGAATAGTGAAAAACACTCTGTTGTTGTTTAAAACAGAACTTTTATTTAAATAAATAGTTTTTTTATTTTAATTTATTTTAGGTAAAAATAGACATTGAATACTTATATATGTTAATTTTAATTTATTGGAGTCTTTTTATAATATGTTTAAATGTATAAAATTTTATTGAACTTTTTACCATCTTTTACCCACCTTCTAGGAGCATTTAAAAATTTGCATAAAACATAGTTTTACTGCTTTGGTGTGTTTAATTTCAAAAATATTTTTTATCTGTATAGTAACTTTGGACTTTTATTTACGATGGTTAAAAGTAAATAGGGTAATTAAGGGTAAAAATGAAATTATAATTACCCTAACACATGAGATAATTATATAGGATCAATGTAATTCTATGAAAAAAAACATTAGGAATAAAATATGATCCTTTTTTGTTGACTTGGATTAGATTAGGACAATTATTTTTATTTTATTTAAAGAAGGGTTAAAAGAGTTAAATTTAACCATTAATAACTAAAAAAATTTTACTATAGAGTCACAAATAATAAAAAATAGATTATAAGTAATCATTAGAAATTGAAATATATTTCCTAAATAATTATATTTTATTTTTAATTTTAAAAAATTAAATAATTTAATTTACTTCTTACAAAATTGTGATGTTGTAAATACATAATTAATGAAATATTAAAATAATTGATATTATAAATAACCAAATAAATTTAAATTGAGGCTTCTAATGAATTGAAAAAATTTTATAGGTTAACATGACATGTTAGAGTTTATTAATTAAATTTTATTCAAAGTGATAAATTTTTATGGCTTTTAAAAAATCAAAATCTAAATAGTGTCAAAATTGACATAATTTAGTTTTTAAAACAAATACTATATTATTAATTGATATAATGTTCTTAAAATTCTATGGTTTATCCATTGGACATAATAATGATTTCATTATTAATAAAAATATACTTGGGGTTATCTTGGTTTTTTATTGTATGTGTATTAACCATATAATATTAAAATACAATGAGACATTCTAAATGTCTAACTATTTAACATAGAGTTAAATATAAAAGAAAATATCAATATGGTGACCTAAACCTATCTAAAACCTATTGGTTGAGAGGTTTTATACCCATACCCACCATATCCTAGAACTAAATTATTTTGGATCCATTATAATCTGAATAAAAAAAAATTTAAATAAAATTTAATGCTTTTCCAAAACTAACCCTCACATATCTTATAAAAGTGTAGATTCTCTTCTCTTAATTTCACACCTCCAAATCCATTTGGCTCGGCCATACCCTACCCAAATATCCTCTAAAATATATTATCATTAATATAGATGCCTTACATTGATAATAAATCTATCCAAATAAAACTTTTTATCAACTCAAAAGGAAACACCCGAAGATGAGGTAATAATTTCACCACCCTCTTTCATGTTCTTTTATTCTTCCGCTTCCTCTTTATTTCTTCTTTCCTTAAGAAAATAATAACTCCATTACCTAATAGATAATGATTTTTTATTATAAATATGGTAAAACCTTACTCTTTATTCTATCCATCCAATAAATGACAACATTAACATACGTGTGTACGTACGGCATACCATCTCCACATCCTGGTGTATTTAGTTACTCAAAAACATCACTATTTGGATGGGTATAATAATGAGTATAAAAAATTTAAATAATGAATATAAAAAGCTAATTATTCTGTATATATTATATAACATCCAATTAACTATGAATTCTCTATCAAAATAATGTTACTGTTGCTCGTGCGTATGTACAGATTAACGTATCCACGAATGTGATGAGATTCATTACCCATACTAATCATTCCAGTTTAATTTTTATTTTATAATTAAAATTAATTTCTATTAACATGATATAATTTTTATATGAATAAAAATCAAAATATCTATAACCAACATGGATTACATAACCAAGCAAGTAAAATAGAACGAATCAGTTAACACTCGAAATGATGATTCGTCTAAAATATTATGAACAATGAAATATTATAAGATCATATATGATATCATATTTGTGTACATGGTTCTTGTATAATTTAATAACAATTATTTAACTATTATACAATAGGTTAACATACCCTCGGATAAGGAAAATTACAAGGTATGGGTTAATTATACAATCCCTTTACTTATCAGAGGTTGTTAATAAGTAAGAATCTACTAAGACCTCTTTATCATCAACATCTGTGTTTTCATAAAAATGTAAATAAAAACATTTTTAATATTTATGATACTATGGGTTAAAGACATTTATGCCCTTATTTTACCACATAAGTTTTGAATGGAACCTTTCCGTCATTTTCCAAACAAGGTACTTTATGACCTTCTGGAAAAAATTATTTTAAGAATGTTTTTTCACTTATATAGTGGCTGTGTCTATTTTATGCAATTATAAAATAATCTTTTCTTCCTATAAAAGCATATAAAAATAAATTAAAAATAAATTATTTATTTTATAATTAAATTAATTTAAAAAATTTCAAAATAGAATGAAATATTTCTCTAAAAAAATTTATGATTTCATCTATGTCAATATCAATTGATGGATTTTAAACTTGTTTTAAGTTGATTATTATGATAAAAATCGTCCATTTTTAATTTAAGGTTTTGTTACATGTTTTATTTTCGATGTGTTATTTTTAAACCATTCATGGTTAATGGATAATGTATTTACATCTCGTATGCTATTTTTAATATGAATGTTTATGTTATGTTTATACATTTTCATATGAAGAATGCATTGGACATAGTAAGTGATAGGTAGAGCCTGCTATAGATTCACAATGAATAGGTTGGTCTCATGAGAAAAACTAGTTTCTTCCAAAAAGTCCTTTGCAAAATATTATTTGTAGTCTTGCACATGGCCTTTACTATGTGGTTATGAAGTCTGGCATTATGTATTCCAACATTATGAAATTGTCTATTGATATTACCTGTGATTATTCGATATGTAGAATGTCCCTGTGAATATATAAATGGTATCATTTGATTTTATTATAAATTTTATGATGATATTTATGTTTAAAAGGATTGTGTTTTAGTCATATAAATTATTTAAAATGTTTATTCTTATTCTTGAATGTTTCCACTATATTTTTATCTTTACTAATCCTCTGATCTCAACCCTTTATATGTTTTTTTAGTATGCATAGAAGTATATTATGACTGACCTTTGGGGATAGTCTAAGGAATGAATGTGGTCAATAAAGACAATTTTTTTGTTTTTCATTTTATAATTCAATATAAAACATATGAATGTATCTATTAATTACAAGGATACTAAATTGATCAGTCTTTCATGATTTTGATCTCTTGTGATCATGCCAATGTTATGTAATTATGCATTGACTCAAGGTAACTAGGGTTGGGGAGTTACATAAGGAATAATACATAGAGAATTATTTATATATATTTATATCACATAAAACTATTTCATTATACAAAGATAATGTTTTAGAAACCAATGAATTCGGAGACTTGGATTAATCCCTTAAAATCATTGGAAAATCTTGCACTCCTTGTTGCATATTTAATCTATAACATTCTATGATAACCATGTAAAGGTAGAGTCACACACCTAAACACTATCTTATTACTTTTTCATTATTCTAATGATTTTTCTCATCATATTAGTTTTATTATCAAAAAGTATATATTAGAAAAATAATGTCTCTTTAAATACACTCTATTACAAGATACTTACTTCCCCTGACCCCTTATTATTTAAGATAATTGACCACTGAATCTCAGCATAATAATTGATACAGAACACTATAATATTAATCTTTTATTTTTCAGTACATTACATAGACATTAATATATTCTCCCATGAAATAATGATTTATTGATCCACTATTTTACCATTAGTCCCACTAAATTATGGGGTCTTATGTCATATAATGCGATCGAAAATTGAATAATTTTGATTTGAAATAGGTTTCTCCATCATGTAAATTTTATTTTTCATAACATAATAAATAAGGACAAATTTATCGATAACTTGATTTTTCCCAATATAACATATATTAGCTTTTTCAATAGGTAATATATACATTATCCATGAGTTTGGATAATATTTTTAGTTTTATGGGTTTATTTATAAATAATGTAATACACTTTATTACATCATAACATTATGTAACATTTTTTTTAAACCCAACACTATTGAAATAATTATAATAAATTTATATATTTATCCATAAATAATCACATAATCATTGACATGGATTATTTGGAAATATCATTACTTTCGAAAGCATAATAGTGTTCTCTAAGGAAATAGTTATTTATCCTAAGCATTACCGACATGGGGTGTTAAACAAGGTGGGATTTAAGGAACATTATCATATACCATGTTCTCTTGATACAATATCTACATGTGCTTTCAAAGATAACACTTAGGTACATCTACGATAGAACCGCATCCACATTTAGTATCTAGAAGTTGTCGTGTTCCTTGGAAGTCCCACATAATCACTTAAATTAAAAATAATTAGGATGATCTTCTATACCTATCCTCAAATCCAATCATAGGGTAATAGTACATAATAATATTTTTTATAAATATTGTTCCCATTTTTTTACTAGAACATGTTCAAATACCAACATTAATGACACAAACATAGTATCTCATAATAGATACCATACTTTAATTAACTAACATTGATACTTGTATCAAATACCAATGGATAAAAATTTATAACCACTCTGGAAACCTAGATTACATAACTGTTACCCATATTATATTAGGAAATATAAAATAATCCATAATACATAAAAAACTAATAATTCTAATCCTTTAAAATATTATGATGATTTAACCTATATAAACATGGGAATGAAAAATAATAATAGTGAGCATAATTTATTAGTATGTTTTACATACAATAACAATAATCATGAATTAATAATCATAATTAGAAAGTAATTGCAATAAAACTGTGCCCACATGTCACATAAATATCTGGATAAGGAACAATCAATATGGAAATGCATATAACTGAACACATAAGGAATTTAATTTATAAACATATAATTAAATGAATCCATTGACAATTTCACAGAAAAAATATAATGGATAATAATAACCATGAAATAATCAATGATGTAAATTCATAAATATTAGACCCCATGTTTCCAAGGCTCAGGGAACATTTTCAATCAACACCTTTCCCAAATCCGTTTAACTATACGGGGTAGAATCTCACCTAATTTGGATAATCGATTTTTCTCATGATACTAATATAGCATGAAGGTGAATAAATTATGTGATTCCAAACATATTTTAAACTTTTTCAAAGAAATCCTCATATATCGAATAATTTATTTAACTCATAGATAATTTTACTTATTAATAATCTATATTTAGTAATGGAATCATATTTATTAATAAATATCCAAATAATCAAAACCATTCCACGTAAAAATTGAATATAAAATTTTTATACAATTTAAGAAATAAAAATTTCCTTTACACATGAATATGGATATTCAAGAATAATGTAATGTGAGATGAAAAATAATTAAAATAATTTGATTGATTTAAGGTAATGGTAATAATCACAAAAAAATATGAGATTTCATAACTACAATTACCACATAGAAATTTTCATATCCAATACCCTTTGATGAAATAATTAATATTGGACATAAAATATCATGAATTTTGAATCATGATATTAAATGTTATATGGGTAAATATATACATAGAATAAATTTTAACTAGTTCATCATAAAAAAAATAAGTATAATTTAAAGGAAAATTGTGATGAAATCAATTAAATTATGCTCCCTTTTGGTCAAACACCATTTAAACCCTTTTATAACGTGTTTAATCATGTTATTAACATATAATTGAACCATATTAACATTTATATTATCATATATGATCTATTTGTAACATCTTATAATCTCTTTGTTAATAATCATTCATTATTTTTATTGTTTTGGGTGTTAATTCTCTTTTTTTGGAATGTTTTGACTTATAATTTTTGTGTTCATGTTTCATAGATCCTGATTCCATCAATAGAAAAATGTAAAAATTATTTAAATATCATATATATTTTTCATATATGTATTTATATTAATCCATAAAATTTGGTGATATGGAATGAAATACACCGTTCATGGATATGGTAAGTCGTACAAACACATGAACGATATATCAATTTTCTTGTCATATTGAAGGAAAGAAAATTAAATTATATACATATATTATTTATTTATCATATTTCTTTCATATATATTATATATTTTTATAAGCTCATTCCTTATTATATTTCGTGTAATGTGCGAACAAATCACATTGCTTCATGAGGTTGTAGTCCGCCTAACACATGAACGGAGTTATCGTATTACCAAAAAACAGAAATCATAAAGGTATGTGTTATATAATAATAAAAAATCATAACTAAATAATAAAGAATATCTATATTAATAATACACTATAAATATGTCATTATTTTCAACCATGAATTTATGTAATGGAAGAATGAATGACATCGGTTCGTGAGGGAGTAAACCACCAGACACAAAAATGATGATTGTATATACCATTTGATATAAGTGAGTTTAATATTACATAATAACATTTTCCTAAATATATATTTGTATATTTATGATACTGATGTTTTTATATAAACCTTATATAAGTATAAATTAAATATGTGGAGAAATAAAAAATATTAAAACTATTTTCAAAAATCATTTCCTCTTATTTAGGTATCCTCCTTAGGATTCTACTAAATAATTCTGAATTTTTATTTACACCTTTGATAAGTCTAATATTAATAATGGATGAAAATTTTTGGGTTGATTATTCAATAATTTTATGATCTAATGTGGATTTAGTTGAGTGATGAAAGGGTATAGGTGGATGAATTTTATAAGTCATGTGAGTGGAAAATATGTAATGTTATGAATTAGGGAATTGTACCCAGGTTTCTTCCATGTCAGGTTGCTCCAATAACTAAAAAACAAAATAATATATTGTATAATGTTAACATATGGCATTAAAATATGACTAAATTAATTTTATATGTCATTTGGTACCTTAATAATAATGTTCAGTTTGTTGGTAAACTCGATCTACTATAAATTATTATAATTAATATTAACTGATTTCACTAATAGTTTTTGTAATAAAATTATGTTTAAATTTTTATAAATTATTATTTAATATGATTAATAATATATAATACATTTTCTTAAATTGAATTCACATAAGTGGCATAAATTTGATTATAATTAATATTGTATGTGGGACGAGATAATGAGTTTTTAATGTGAAAATGTTCACAAGTTTACAAAATTTAAATTTATAAATTTAAATTAAATATGACTCCAAGGAACCAAATTTGGTTAAAATATTTATTATTGAAATATTTTTTATACACAATTCAATATATAAACTATAATTATAAATTATTAACATGAAATGTCAGTTTTAAATTTAAATTCATTATTTTTCATTATTCATAAAATAATAAATCTTCTCTGAAAATTCTAAAAATAGACACTATGATTAATATGAATTTTAAATTTATGAAATGTTTTTTTTCAATAAATAATATAAAATTTAGTAAAAAAATGTTCAAAATATTTCTATAATTAAAATGTTACAACACTAACTTTAGAAAGATAATAATTAATATACATAAAATTGGATTTCATCTTATATTATGCATATTAGTTATCTTTTATGAAGTTAAAAATAATTATTTAATATAAAAATTTTGAATTTAATTAAGTTCATTCACTAATAGAATTTAATTTAATTTATTATGATAAAACTCCTTCGGACAATTATAATAATTTTTAGTTTTATAATATGTACACTACATTTGGGGAATACTAATACATATTATAAAAACAATTCCATTATATTCAATTAGGTCTTATTTTCATTTATAATTAATTGGTAACTAATTAATTCATCCATATATTTTAATTATTTAGTTACCCTAACCTCATTTTTAACATTTATGAGATTATTTTCATTTTAAATAACAAAACTAGTTTCATTCTTTAAAACTAGTTCTTGTATGCAAAAGAGGCCATCAAAGAGAGTAAGTTTTTGTGTGTAATAAAATTGAACTTCATATACTATTTATTTAATTGTACATAAAAGATTTAATTTATTATAAATATTAAATATATAATAAGGTATTGATATGTTATATTCCCTTCAAATCTATTTGTTTTGTGATATACATGTTATCCAACACAATTCCTATATTTTTTAATCATGGGGTGTTATAAATAATGATATTTTGAATGAAAAAAATGATATTGATTTTGTAAAATTGATATTAAAAATTTTATAAATATATCTCTTAAAATAAAAATGAAAATATATTTATGAACCACATGTATTGAAATTGTTTTGATCATTAATTGTTATTTATTTTCATTTAAATAATTTTATAAATTAATAAATGTTAATATATTAGATTATATTATGTGGTGTCATATATTATATTAATAATAATTTAATTTTTTCTTTTTTAGATTAATTTGACATTAAAAAGTAAATTAAAAAATAGTTTTTTAATATTAAATCATATAAATGATTTATCCCCTAAAGATGGAAAATTTAAATTGATTACTTTTTTATCTACAAATTATATTCTTCTAAAAATTTCATCAATACTTTTAAGCTATTTATTTGTAGAATTTTTAGTTAGTTGTTTCTTTTAAATAAGAATAATATTTATTTATTAAAAAATACATAGAAAAATTTTATGTCATAATGTTCATTCAATTTAAATAAATTGGATCCTCAAAATTTTAATTTTTAATTTCATAAATATTAAGATGTTTCCAAGAAAAAAAAATTAATTTTTAATGAGGATTTATCCTTTTCATCCTTGGTTTGACCATTTAACTCATCATTTATCACATAATAATAATATTACTATTGTTCATTTTGTCATTAAACATTTTTTTTAATTTACAAAATATGAAGTGTGTAATATTTTAGATTGAGTTTATATTCAACTTTGAACTAATAGGTTTCCATTAGTTGTTTTATATAGTTTTAATTCATATATTATCCATTATTTATTTTCAATTTCAATAGATATAATCCAGACATACTATCAAATCATATTTGAATATAGTGTTTATAATATGATTTTATAGGAAGATAGTTCTGTAAAAATATATTATGGAGGTGTCATGTACATGGGATATGACAATTATATATCTATAATTTTTTTAAATAATTCAACATTTAGTTTTGAGGGTGGTGATTTTATATTCTTCTAAATCATTGTAGTTATAAAGGATAGATTTGAACATCAAAAAAATACAATCGTCACAATTCATGAGTTGATGTTCAGTGTTCCTAACCCCCACATAATTTTTTAACCCACTTCGATTGTATTGGATGTTAAAGAGATACCTTTTCGTATAAGATACTACATCATATCGTATATTTTAAACATCTGATTTTCCCATTGACATAGAAAATATCCATTTTCCCCACATTTATGACATTACATTATCAGTGGTACATTTAGATGAACAGTATTTCCTTGTATATTATCTACTGAGGTCATTACATTTCTTAAAAAATATGTACCACTATTCCATCTTCTAATATAGTTAAAACATCTTCCACCTCCAATTGATACATTTTCTATTAATCCAAACTCTCATATTTTTTATATAATGAAAATTTAACATTAAATCTTCTATAATTAACATTAAAATAACTTTTATGAAATTAAATAATTCTCTTCTTTTGATTGTTTGGGGACTCAAAAATGTTAATATTTTAATTTATAAACATGGTAGTTAGTATTTCATAATGTGATTATCTGTCAATCAATATCATATACTATTAGGATCCCCATTAAGACAATCTATGAATTTCATATTACAACCAGCAATAACAAGATTCCTTTAGGACCAATCCATTAATAAAACTAAAATGAGTTATTATTAGTGATTAAAAATTGACAACATATTATAATTATAATAAATTTTCTATCGAATAACTCATACTAAAAATTTATTAACCATTAAAAGCACAACATTGTCTTTTAGTTCATAATAAGTCAATCTTGGTTCAATATAGTGTTGATTAAGTTGAGTTTTCTCATACTCATTAACAAACATGTTTTATATAATGAATCTTCTTTTATAGATTGTATATATTATTGTAATTAGAAATAGCATATCCCTAAAAATGTGTCAAAAAATGTCTTCAATAAGGACCCATTTTAATTCACTAGGTGGTTATCTAGATAATACCCATTCGCACATTTTTTAGGTTGTTTTCCCTCAACACAAATGTTAATCGTCATGTATCCACTTCTAGTATAAATACATGGAGGTAATTTCTTGGATAACCACATAATATACACTTTACCAAACTTCTATGATGTTTTTATAAACCTATATTTATCTCTAAGGATTCTACTATCGTTCTATTATTATAATATATGATCAATATAATGTATTTAGTATAATCATCCAAATGGTTTATATATAACTTTGAAATAGTCCTCAAAAATAACATACCAATAATTATTGAATATTAGAGAAAATAATTTATCTTTAACTAATAACATCTTAATGAATAATTTTATATAACAAATCATTTAATACAAACTATTGTATCCACATAATTGCATTACCAGATATGGTTCTAAAAAGATAATGCTTTTCAACCTAATTTTGATAAAATCCCTAGTTAAAATATCTTTCACACAAAATCTAACATTATAATCACATTTTATTTCTATATTTAATATATTATTTTTATAGTAAATATTTAAAAAGTAGAACCCATGATATTTTTATAAAATTGGGAAAATAAATTTTTTATTAAATTACATAATCAATTGAATGTTTTCAACTTCCCAAAAAAAAAATTTCACACATGATAATCTTCTAGAAAAATATTACATAATAGATTTTTATAAAAAATTATAAAATTGAAAACCAAAAAAATTTGATCCAAAATTCCATTTATGTGTAAATATAATAAATAACAAGAAATTATCATAATTGATTTTAAGATGATTGTTTTTTATAATCAAAATAATTAAAAAATAATACCGAGTAAAATATAGATTAGAAAACATTGAGTATGTCATGAAATAATATATTAAATTAATCAAATATTTATTTTAACATGGATAAATAAACATTAAACATAAGAGAAGAACAAAAGAATAATAACAAATATAAAATTATGGCACAATACTGGTATGGGATAATTAATATAAAGAAACAATCCAATAGATTATAAGATAAGAATATAGAACATATTTCATACATGTCACCAACTTCATTTTTGGAAAAATTAAATAAAATATCCAAAACATGAAATAATAATACAATATTTTATAATTAATTTTAAATATGGAATAATCATCAGTATCGAGACCATTGATTTCATATTACACACCGTCAGTTTCAATGCCTTTGCGAAACTAAATCATAAAATTGAATAATTTATGTTATGAGATATAACCTTTTGTCCAATTAATGGGAGTTGGATTTTGTCTCCCATATGTAATCATCCATACATATGAGTTCCACATTGAAATCATTAAAATATCATATAAGTCCAATTAAAAAAATGTGTTTCACTCAACACGTCAAGATGAACACATGGAATGTAAATTAGTTGCATAACCTTTTAAAATGGATTGATATATGGGAATCATTCATAATTATATCAATAATCATAAAATAATAATCACATAGAAAATAAATGATTATCCATGGATGTATGACATCATTATATATATGGACCCTTAAATCAAGATAATAATGAATATGTTATTTACTCCATAAAAATAATGGTTATCTGATTATGTAACACCCCAAGCTTTCAAGATATGATTCCTTTGAATAATACTATAGCCTGTCTTGTATGCATCTTCGAGTTCAAACACACCACAACCAATCAAACTAGCCATTATGAATAGTTATACATAATTTTATAAATTTTAGAAATTTTATCTTTTAAAATGGATTTCAGTTTTTATTCAGAATATCAAAATTATCTTAGGGTGAATATTTGGTATGTTTCTGAAAACGTTCAATTTTTTATAAATAGTCAAAAACACTAAGTTATTGATTAAAAATGAATTTATAATTAAATATATAATTTTTTTATTTAAATTTATTTTAGATCAAAATAGATACATAATAACTTTATTGGAGTCATTTTGTAATAACATTAGCTATATAAAATTTTATTGAACTTCTTTTTGTCTATTACACACCTCCTATGTGCATTTTAAAATATTCATAAAACATAATTTTACCACTTTTGTGTGTTTAGTTTCAAAAATTCGAGAGTCATGGTTGATATCAGTACGTAAAATTTTGTTCAATAATATAAATATAATTTTTGGTGAATAGTAAGTCTACTTTTTTTTACCACGGTAAAAAGTTAATAGGGTAATTAAGGTTAATATGATTTTATTATCATTACCCGAACACATGTCTTAATTCTATTGAATATGTTTAATTCAACCAAAAACAACTTTAGGAATAAAATATGATCTTTTTGTTTTAATTGGAATAGATTGGTACATTTATTATTATTTTTTAAAGATGAGATAAAAGAGTTAAAATAAATGATTAATAACTAAGCCATTTTTAATATAGGTTAATACATAATATAAATTGGAAAATGAATATTAAATAGAAAGATAAAAATATTTGTTAAATAATTGTATTTTATTTATAATTTTTATATTTTAAATAATAAAATTTATTTATGACACAATGATGATGCAGTAATTAACTTATTTATGAATGATTAAATTAATTGATATTATAAAAATCCAAATATATCTAATTTCAGACTTTTAATGAATTAAACTAATATTCTTGGTTAATATGACATGATAGGTTTTAATAAATTATGTTTTTAAAGTAATAATTTTTTTATGATTTTAACAAAAACAAAATACCAAATAGTGTAAAAATTGACATAAAAAAGTTACTAAAAATAATATTATATTATTAATATATATTCTATTCTTAAAAACCTATGGTTCATCCAAAGGTATTAAATAATATTATATATTTAATTAATGAACCACATGAGGTTGTCTTGGATTTTTATAGTATGTTTATTAACCATATAATATAAAAATACAAAGAGAAAAGTTAAATGTCAAACTATTTAACAAAGAGTTAAATCTATGTTATAAGGTTAATATTGTGACCCAAACCAGTCTAAAACCTATTGGTTGAGTGGTTTCTGAACCATCCTTACCTTAGCCATGAAATAAATCATTTTTTAGACATTATAATTTGTAAATTATTTTATTATAAAATAATATTTAAATCTTTTCATAAGGTGCCCCTCACCCCTCTAATAAAAGGGCACTTCCCCTTCTATCAAATTCACACATTCAAACGCAATTTTCTCAGCCCAAACATACCCAAATATCCTCTAAAGTTTCCTCAATTAGTCCTAGAGGCCATTCTTTAGTCATAAAGTCATCCTAACAAGCCATATTGATCTAATGAAAAGGAAAAACCCGAAGAAGAGGTAAATATTTCATCACATCTTTAAAGTTCTTTTCTTCTTCCACTTACTCTATCTTTATTGTTTACATTATAAAACAATAACTCCATTATATTATGAATACATTGTTGTTATTATAAAAATGATATAACAATATTCAATATTATATCCATCCATTAAATGACAATGTCACTATACGTGCATACGTACGGATTACTTCCTCCATGTCGCGGTATAGATAGTTATTAAAATACTTCATCATATAGATGGATATAATAGTGAATATAAATTATATAATTAATAAAAATATGATGATAACTATTATGTATATATGATAAACCATCCAATTATATATTATTTTAATATCAAAAGAATGATATTGTCGCTCATGCGTACGTACAGATTACCGTCTCCACGAACGCGATGAGATTCATTCCCCATCATATCCATTGAAGACTAATTTTCAATTGAAGATTAAAATATAAATTTAAAGTCTTAATATAATTCTAAATATGAGTAATATATATCTAATCCAAAACAAACATTACATACGTTATAAAGCGTATAATGGAAAAACAATCAGTTAACACTCGGAACTACGATAATACTTTAATATCAATAACAAAGAAATATTAAAAAATCATATATGATATCATATTTATGTAACTATTACATGTATAATTTATTAACAATGATTTATCTATTATAACGGAGGTTAACGTACACTCGACAAAGGAAAAGTACAAGGTAATGGTTAATTTCACAATCTCTTTACCATCCGAGGTTGTTTTTACTTAAGTATCTTATGGGACCACTTTATCATCCACATCTGTGTTTTATTAAAAAATGTATTTCAAAACATTTTTACTATTTACTATATGATGGGTTAAATTCATTTATACCCTTAATTGACCTTATTTGATTTGAAAGAAATCCTACTTTCGTTTTCCAAAAAATGTACATTATTAACGTTTCGTCTAAATTAATATAAGAATGTATTTTTAACATATATGGAGGGTGTGGCTATTTTCCGCCATTATATCATCTTCGATTATTCCCATAAAATATTATAAAAAAAATGAAACAAAAATTGAATTATTTTATAATTATATAACTTTTAATTGATTTTAAAATAAAAATATATATTTCTCTAAAAAAAGATTTGATTTCATCTATGTCAATATCCGTTGATGGATTTTATGCTTGTTTAAAGATGACTTATTATAACAAAAACAATACATATAGTATTGAAGATTATATGATATGTTTGACTATGGATGTGTTATTTTAACAACATTCATTGTTTATGTATAATGTGTTGACATTTCATATTATAGTTTTTATATAAATTTTAATGTTATGTTTAAACGTTTTTATATGAGGAATGAAGTGAACATAGTAAATGACGGGTTGTTCCTATTATAGTTCCTTGATGCATCGGTAGGTCTAATTAGATAAACTAGAGTCCTGGAATAAGTCCTTGAAAAAATATTATTTGAAGTCTTGGTACAGGGACTTTACCAAGTGGTTTTGTTGTCTCGAATTAGGCATTCCATCTGTATGAAAGTGGTTATTGATATTGCATGTGATTATACGACTATTAGAATATCCCTGTGAATATATAAATGAAATGATTAGATTATATCTATTTAATATTATTATGTAGTTAAAGTTTAAAGTGTTTTTGATTTTTTCATACATTTCCTTAAATGTTTATGCTTATTTATGAAAGGTTCCGCTATACTATTATCCTTACTGAGCATATGATTTCATCTCTTTCTATGTATTATTTTTATGCAAATGCAAAGAAGTATATTATGACTGATGTGCAGGGATTGTATAAGAGATATGAGTGTGGCCTATAGAGACTATGTTGTTTTAGTTTTTTATTTTATAAAATTATTTAAAACTTATAAATGTATCTAGTATTTTCAAGTCTACTAAACTAATAGGTCTTTCGATAAATTAACTTTTGTGATCATACCAATGATATATAATATTGCACTGAATCTAGGTAATGAGGTTTGGGGCATTACAATTGGTATCAGTGGAAGTTTAGTACAATTCATGGAATCTAGATTTATAAGAACACTGATTAGAGAAAATTAACCTAAGATATACTTTGACGATTAGTATAGAAAAACTTCATAGAATTTTTGTATTGTAGTGATTTAGTGAGTATTCCAAGCAATACATCCATGTCTCAATACGAGCAGGTAGAGGAAGCTCTGGCATTGAAATACATAGTGGTAAAACCCGAAAACTCCACTTTGCGCGAGACTCGAATGGGAACTGGTGCACAACAATAGGTATTACTGCAATCCTGGTGACGATACTCCCAGGGGATATGCTAAAGATAATTGTCATTTTTATTAAAACCCATTATGAAGGGTTTTTGAGAATATAAATTAAAAAAAATTATTGATTGTGGATCATATCCATAAACTGTTAAATTTATGTTAACTATTTGACTTGTTTGGAATTATTTATTGTGATTCATAAACTAATCATGTGTATTATATTGCATAGAAATGTCCCCTAGTTGAAGGAATGGAAACTTTATCAACGTAGATATTCCATGATGGAATTTCCTTCCAAATCAAGATAATTATAGTGGATTAGGTGATGCAACGGGTGCTGATCAACTTATCACTATATTGGGAAAAATCACTCAGGTTATGAATAATTACCATACCCTTATAAATCACTCTAATCCCCAACGTGGTAGGTCAATGATTGACCAATTCCCAAGGAAACAACCAGAAACATTCAATGGGACTATAAATCCATTATTAGCCAAGCAATTTATAAGTTCATTAAAGTAAATATTCAACACTTTTGGGAGTAGTGAAAGGGAAAAATTTGTCATGGTAGTTTATCAACTCATAGGGGATGTAGATCACGGGTGGTCATTGATTCCAAAAACAAAAGAAGATTATAAAGTATCAAATATGTAATGGAGGTATTTTAAACATATTTTCCAAGAAAAATATTTCCTCATGACCATCGAGTGGATATTGAGAAGTAATTTTTGAGTTTGAGACAAAAGGAGGTTGAGAATTGCACAATTTACAAGGCTGGCATTACAAGGTTATCAAGGCATGTTGCAGATTATATACATAACCCAATATGTAAGATTTATTCTTTTTTTGGTGGGTTAAAACCATTTCTCTATTTAGAGTTATTCTCAAAATCCATCTCATTGTACAAGGATATTGTCACATGTGCTATCAAGATAGAAAAAGAATTATTTATTTCTTATGAATTTAAATCAAAGAATAAGAAGAAGAGATCTGTTGAACACTCTAGAAATTTAAATAAGGGGAAGAAGGGAAAAGTATAATACCCATCCTTTGGTAAATGTGGGAAGACACAACCTAGTACTTTCATGAATGGAATGGGAGTCTATTACAAGTGTTGTGTAAAAGGCCACCAAGAACATGATTGCAAGGTGAAGAAAGATGGTGTTAATGTTGAGTTCTACAATTGTAGAGAAATGGGGAATTATGGAAATTAATTTCCTAAGCGCCAAGGAAACATACCTTAAAAAAAGCTAAGAGATTAAGGCCAATCATATTATATCACTCCTGCTGAGGTTGATGCTCTGAAAGACATGGTGGTAGGTAATATAATTGTTTCACCATGTTTAGAAAATGATTTATTTTATTCTGGATCATCATATTGTTTCATATCGTCCCAGTTTTCTAATAATATTAAATATTTTCAATATCACTTAGCAAGGGAGATGTCAGTCAAAACACCTAAGGGAAGTATAATTTCAACAATGTTTTGTGAATAAAGTCCCATTATAGAATATAAATGATCTTTATATACTGATGTCATCGTCATACCCATGATTGAATTTGATATAATCCTTCGTGTGGATTGGCTTTCAGAACCTGATGCAAAAATTTATTAAAAAAAGGAGAGTAAAATTATTGATGATGAGAATTAATACCTTATCTTTAGAGGAGAAACATCACCACCTACTTATTATCTAGATCCACACCTAGTAGCATAACTAAATTCAATTATTTGGGGGGATGAGAATGAAATATCTATGGGTGAGGAAAGGAATGTTCAAATAGAGGACGTACATATTGTGTATGAATGTGTTTATGTGTTTCCATAAGATTTACCTAGACATCCTCCTGAATGAGAAATTGAGATTTCCATTGATTTAATTCATGGTTCAAGTCCCATATCTAAGACCCCTTATAGAATGGCCATTGTGGAATTTGTGGAACTAATGAAACAACTAGACATCCTCCTGAATGAGAAATTGAGATTTCCATTGATATAATTCATGGTTCAAGTCCCATATCGAAGACCCCTTATAGAATGGCCATTGTAGAATTTTTGGAACTAAAGAATCAATTAGAGGAATTGAATAACAATATATTTATTCTCCCTAGTGTATCTCAATGGGGAACCACTTCCTTTTTTTAAAATAAATACAGATCTATTAGGTTGTGCTTTGACTACAGGGAGATCAATGCAATAACAATAAAGTACAAGTATCCCCTACCTCGCATTTATGATTTATTCAACCTATTTCCTGGAGTTAAATATTTTCCAACGTTTGAACATTGATCCGGATATCATCAGTCATATTTGAAGATGGAATACATTCCGAAAATAGAATTTGGAACTAGGTATAGGCATTACATGTTTACAATAATGCCTTTTAGGTTGACTAATTCACCTTATGTCTTCATGGGTCTAATTAATAGAGATTTCATCTAATATCTTGATGAATTTGTAGTGGTATTTATTAATGATGTATTTGTTTACTCCAAAAGCTAACGATGATTGTGAAAAAAAACTTTTGTATTAATCTAAGTTCTCTTGGAATAAATGAATTATATGGGAAATTATGCAAGTGTGAATTCTGGCTACAAGAGATTTTTTTTCTTGGCCATATTTTCACTAACGATGGATTCTTGGTTTATCCTTCAATGACCAAGGAAAAACAATAATAGCCAGCACTGAAGAGTATAACTGAGGTACACTGTTTTATTGATTTAGAAAGTTATTATCGACGTTTTGTCGAGAATTTTTTCTGGTTGACTAACCCATTAACAAATCTCACACATGAAAGTGTTAAATGTGTTTGGGAAATAGAGTGTGAAAAATGTTTTGATGAACTGGATAGAATATTAGTCAATGTTATTATTTTGACGATACCATTATGGAACGATGTTTTTGTTATTTATAGTGAGGGTTCAATGAAAAGACTTGGTTTTCTCCTTATGCAGAGTGATAGAGTTATTTCCTATGTATCATGGTAGTTAAAAATTCAAGAACAAATCTATCTTACTCATGATCTTAAGTTAGTAGCTATAAGGTTTTCTCTGAAAATATGGAGACACTATCTCTATGGTGAGAAATGTGAGACTTATACAAATCACAAGAGTTTGAAGTATATTTTATCCCAAAAAGAACTCGACATAAGGCAATGGAAATGGCATGAATTACTCAATGATTATGATTGCAGTATAAACTTCCACCAGAGAAAGGAAAAAAATGTGGATGATGCTTTGAGTAGAAATGATCAAAGAGTTTTGAAAAATATGAGAATTGATAGGAATCGTTATATCATGGATATAATAAAGATGGATATGGTAATAACCATGTATGTTAAAAAATTAGTAATTTTTAAAATGGTTTCTAAATCATATTTACTAGAAAGGATAAAAATTTATCAGACTGATGATGAAGAGTTTCATAAGAAAATTAAAGATGTGAATGATGGAAGATTTAATAACATCTTATATGGAGATGGGAATTTTAAATTTGAGAAGAGACATTGTGTTCCCAATTTACCAGATCTAAAAAGGTAATTTTTGGAAGATGCTCATAGCTCCAATTTCATTATACACCCTAATAGCACTATGATGAATAGTGATTTAAAGGAACATTTTTTTGGACAACATGAAGTGGGAGATTTCTGATTTTGTGTCAAGATGTATGGTTTGTAAACAAGTGAATGATAGGCGGCATCATCCTGGAGGAGTTATGAAACCACTTCCCATGCCTGAGTGGAAATGGGATAATATTACAATGGATTTTTTCATGGGGCTACCAAAGACTACTAGATGGAATAATGCCATATGGGTCATTGTTGGTCGTCTTGCTAAGTCAATAAAATTTTTTCTATAAGAGAAAATTTACCACTTGAACGTCAAGAAAGACTATATATTAATGAATTTATAAAACATCATGGAGTAACCTTATCGATTGTTCCTGACTGTGATCCCCATATTTCATCAAGATTTTGGAAAGCTCTTCAGAAAGCCTTGGATAATAAACATCGTTTGAGCCCTACCTACCACCCTCAAACTGATGGAAAATAATAATAGACTTTTCAAATCATAGAAGTCATGTTTATAACTTTCTCACTTGACATTCAAGGTATGTGGGATAAATTTTTAACTCTTGTAAAGCTTTACTATAACAATATATTCCATTTAAGTATTTAGATGGAATCATATGAAGTGCTATATGGAAAGAGATTTCTCAACCAAACTTGTTGGGATGATGTTGGTGAATGAAAACTCGTAGGCCCCAAAAATGTTACGGAAACAATAGAAAAGGTAAAGTTTAACCAAACCGACATCAAAGAAGCACAAAGTTGGTAGAAGAGATATATTTTCAACTGAAGGAAGGATTTATAATTTCATGTATAAGATCATGTATTTTTAAGGTATATCCAATGATGAAAGTTATATGATTCGGTAAGAAGGGTAAATTGAGACCCAGGTACATCAGACCTTTTGAAATTCTAGAACAAAATGGGGCTTTAGATTACCCTTTGGAAATTCCTCCAAGCCTCTCCAATGTTCATGATGTGTCGCACCTATCATTATTGAGAAAATACAAACCAAAACCAACGCATGTACTCACCTATAGGGAAATTGAACTGGAACCTGATCTATCTTATTGTGAACTTTCTATCAAAATTTTTGATACTAGAGAACATGTGATGAGAAATTGGACGAATCGTCTGGTAAATGTTCTATGGAGAAATCATAAGATTTAAGAGGAAACTGGGTAATCCGAGGAACTTATAATGAAGAACCACCCAATTATTTTTATGCAGTAATATTCTAGAAATTTTGAGGATAGAATTATTTTAAGGAAGGGATAATGTAACACCCAAGCTTCCACGGTACGTTTCCCATTGAATTATATAATAGAATGTGTTGTATGCTACTTCAAATTCAATCACATCACATCCAATCTAATTAGATGTTATGAATAGTAATTCCCACTTTCTAAAATTTTATAAATTTTAACTTTCTAAATGGATTTTATTTTTGGATTAGGAATATTGAAATTAACTTAGGGTGAATTTTTGTTATTTTTCTGAAAACATTAATTTTTTTATATATAGTGAAAAACACGCCATTAATGTTTATAACCATCTTTTTAATTAAATATTTAATTATTTTATTTAAATTTATTTTAGGTCAAAATAGATACATAATACTTATATTTTTTTAATTTAATTCATTGGATTCATTTTGTAATAATATTACATATATGCAATTTTATTAAACTTTTTACTGTCTTTTACACACCTCTTATGGGAACTACTAGAAATATAACCTATACCAAAGTACTTATACCAACGGTTGGTAAATACCATTTGTATAGGTCCCCTATCCCAACGTTTTGGACAACCCATTGAAAAAATCAAACTTTGATGTCACTTTTCGCAATGGTTTTCCGAAAACACTGGGAAAGGTCGACTTTGAGGATACTTTTCCCAATGATTTGGCCAAACCATTGGGAAAATACCACATTGAAGTCACTTTTCAAAACGGTTTGCAAAAAATGTTGTGAAAGGGTATGACATTCTCAACGGTTTGGCCAAACTGTTGGGAAATGTCATATTTGAGGCAACATTTCCCAATGGTTTGGCCAAACCATTGTGATAGGTACCCTTAATTTTGATGAGTACATTTATCGAATATCATCAAATAAATCAATATATAAATTACATATAAATATATATATATATATATATATATATCCAAATATATTTACAAATGATAATCCTGGATAGCGGTAAATTCATTGATATATAATGCGGAGTTTGTGGGTTCAATCCTCCATTGGAACTCGTTTTTATATATTTACCTATCCAAACGGGTTCCCCAAACCATTGGAAAAGTCCTATCCTAATGGTTTGAAAAGCCATTGGGATAGGTATTTCCCCATGGAAAATCACCCAACAGCTTCCCAAACTCTTGGTAGAGTCTATAACAACAGTTTTGGGAACTATACACACGGTTCCAAACTGTTGGTATACGTAATTCCTCCATTAGTGGGGAATTTAAAAATTCTCATAAAACATAATTTAATCACTTCAGTGAGTTGAATTTGAAATATCTGAGAGACACGGTTGATATCAGTAAGTAAACTGTGGTTCAATAAGATGAAAATATTTTTTGGTGTATTGTAACTTTTTACTTTTATTTACAATAGTTAAAAGTAAATATGGTAATTAAGGGTACAAATAATACTATAATTACACTAACACATGTCCTAATTTTAAATTATAAGTGTAATTTGACAAAAAATAACCTTAGGAATAAAATTTGATTCTTTAGGTATATTTGGATTATATTAAAAAAATTAATTATTATTTTATTTAAAGAAGAGTAAGAATAGTTAAAATCAATGTTTAATAACTAAAAAATTTTTAATATAGTTTTATAAATAAGATAAATTAGACTATAAATATTAATTAGAAATCTAAAAATATTTACTATATAATTTAATTTTTTTATAATTTTTAGACATTATATAAATAAATTTATTTATGACAAAATGATGATTCTGTAATTACCTTATTAATGAATGATTAATATAATTGAAATTATAAATATTTAAATAACGTAAATTTTAAACTTTTAATAAATTACACAAATTTATAGGTTAATATGACATGTTATGGTTGATTAAATAAATATTCACTATGTAATAATGTTATTAATTTAACAAAAACAAAATACCAAATAGTGTCTAAATTGAAATAAAAGAGTTGTTAAAACAAATATTATATTATTAATTAATAATATATTCCTAAAAATCTATGTTTTGTCTAAAGGGATTATATAATATTATATATGTCATTAATGAACCACTATGGGTTCTATTGGAAGTTTACATTGTATTTATTAACCATATAATATTAAAAACAAAAATACATGGTAAATGTCAAACTATTTAACTATGAGATAAATCTAAATGATATGTTTAATATATTAAAAAAATCTTGTATAAAACCTATTGGTTGAGTGGTTTTCGACCCATCCCCATGTTATCAATGCAATAAATTATTTTTGAGCCATTAGAAACCGAAAATTACTTTATTATAAAATACTATTTCAATCTTTTTCTAAGGATCCCCTTGCCCCTCTTTTAAAATGGAAATTCCCCTTCTCTCAAATTAATACCTTAAAATACATTTGGGTCAGCCATACCCTTTCCCATGTATCCTCTCAACTATCCTCCTTTAATCTTAGAGGAATTTCATTAGTCATAATGCCAATCTAAAGAGCTCTTTTGATCAAATCAAATAGAATAACCTGAAAAGTTGGTAATTATTTTATCACATATTTAAAGTTCTTTTCTTCTTCCACTTTTTCAATAATTATTGTCTCAATTATAAAATAACAAATCTAGTAACATATATATACTGTGATGTTATTATAAAAATTGTACAACCATATTCATCATACTACCCATCCTATAAATGACAATGTCTCCTTATGTTTGTACGTATGGATTACCATCTCCATGTCGTGGTGTAGTTTGTTATTAAAATACATCATCCTTTGGATAAGTAAAATAATGAATATAAATGTTCTAAATAATAAATATTAAAAGATTATTTTTTTATATATAATATTCCATCCAATATTATATTATTGTAATATCAAAAGAATGATATAGTCACTCGTGTCTACGTATGGATTATCATCTCCACGAAAGCGATGATATTCATTTCCCAATGTATCCATTCAAGAATAAATTTAATTTGATGATTAAAAATAAATTTGTACAGACATAATATCATTTTTAATATGAGTAAGATACACCCTATCCATAACAAACATTAGTTACATAACATAGCATATAATGGAAAATGAATCAGTTAACACATGAAATGATGATACTACTAAAATATCATTAACAAATTAATATTAGAAGATCATATATGATATAATATTTATATATATAGTTCTTTTGTAATTTAATAACAATCATTATATGACTATAAAGTAGTTTAATTTACCCTAGACCAAGGAAAAGTACAAGGTAAGGGATAATTTTCCAATATATTTATTATCCGAGGTTATTTTTACGTAAGTATCTACTAAGAAAACTTTATCATCTACATCTGTGTTTTCATATAAAAATTTATTTCAAAACATTTTTTCTATTTACTAGACAATAGTTTAATTTCATTTATCCAATTATTTGAAATTATATGTTTTTAATGGAATCTTTCTATTTTTTTCAAACAAGGTACTTTTTTTCCTTTTCGACACAGTTATGGTACGAATGTCTTTTTTTAACTTATACGGCAAGTGTTCCTAATTTGAACCGTTATATCATTGTTGAAGCTTCACATAAAATATTATAATAATATTTTTAGAATAATTGTTTTCTATTATCATTATATGACTTTTAAATTATTTTAAAATATAAAAAAAATATTTCTCAAAATATATATTATTTCATCTATATCAACATCCTTTGATGAATTTTAAGCTTGATCGAAGATTATTATTTAGGATACAAAAATTCAATACTTTTTTGAATGTTATGTGATATGTTTGACTATAGATGTGTTATTTTTACACCATTAATGTTTTATGGATATTTTATTGACATTTATTATGCTAGTTTTAATACGAATGTTTATGTTATGTTTAAACATTTTCATATGGGGAATTCATTGGACATAGTAAGTGACAGATGGAGTTTGTTATCACTCCTCGATGCATTGATAGGTCTCATGAGACAAACTGGAATCTTGGCAAAAGGCCTTGACTAAATCTAATTTTCAGTATTGGTATATGGTCTTGACTATGTGGTTATGAGGTCTGGAATTTTGCATTCCATCATTGTGAAACTGGCTATTGATATTGCATGTGATTATTCTACTAGTAGAATATCCCTCTAAATACGTAAAATGAATTATTTGATTTTATCTTTGCCATATTATGGTTATGTTCTTGTTTAAAATTCTTTTTTAGTCTTATATTTCCTTATATGTTTATGCTAATTTATAAAAGATTCCTCTATATTGTTATCCTTTCTGAGCATCTGAGCTCACCCCATTCTATGTATTATTTGTACCAGGATGAGAAGAAGTATATTAAGAATGACCTGCATGGATATTCTTAGGGATATGAGTGTGTCCTATGGAGTCTATGTTGTTGTAGTTTTTTATTTTGTAATGTAGTGTAAAACTGATGAATGTACCTATTATTTCCATGGCTACTAAACTAATCGGTCAGTTTAGAATTGATCTTTTGTGATCATTCCAACGATATGTAATAATGCACCGACTCTGGGTAACTAGGCTTGGATCATTATAATTATGTCAATATATTTCCCAAAAAATGATGTATGATATCTAGTTGAACAACCATCAATAAAAAAATATAGAGTTTTGTTTCAAATAAAATACATTGGAAATTTTTTTTCCAAATTCTTGTTGGATGGATAAGAATTAGAATGACAATAAAAGACAATAAATTTTATATAAATGAAAATTAAATAAAAAAATAAGATAAATAAGTTAATTAGATAATATAAAAGAACATAAATTATAATAAAACGATCTTTATAAATAATTAAGTAATAAATACATAAATTCTCAATGAATCCAATGATTAATGTAATGGGAAAATATTTTTCCCCATTAGTGAAGAAGAGATGAGATTAGTCTCTTTTATAAGAATAATTTTGGGTAAAATATGATTCAATGGAAATAAAATTATTATGGGTGAATTAAAACACACAAATATATACAAAAAAATTTATGACAATTTTTATAATTAATAAAAATTACCATGATTGATTATCTTTGGAACATGTTATTTTGTCGAAAAAAATATTTGAAATGTATTCTTATGATTTCAGTAAAATTTTAATAAAAACCCATTTTATTTTTTGTATCTTTTGAATCGTAAATAATTTAAAGGAGTCCATTATATGGATCATAAAATACTCATGAATATGATGAAATAAATTCATTATTTATCAGATACACAATTCTAAACAATACAGGGATTATAATATGAAATATCTCTCAATGGGTGAAAATTTAAGATAGGAAACCCTGAACTTATATTTTCAATTAATTGTGTGTTCTAAAACCTCAATCATGATAAAAAATTAACTAATATAATCACATATTTTAGGATATTATTCATAACTATAACTTTTTTTAAAATCATTTAAAATTATTCATTACAAGTATATTAGTTAGTTTTCATTTATTTAAAATATGATCTATAATTAATATTCATATTTTTTAATAGGTTTCATAATGGAATTATTTTTATTAGTTCATAATTAAAAATTCTTTATTCCTATATCATAATAAAACATACAATATATGTTAAATGATATTTTTAAATACTTAATTTCATTTAATTAAATTTTTTTAATGAATAATTTAATCAAAATTGGTTATAGCGTATTCTTTTGACGCTTAACAAACAAACGATAATATAAAACCTAATAAGGTTAATATTAATATTACAATACTACATAAAAAAATTTATATCATAAGTAATTAATCCATTGTAGTCATCCATGATATTATTTTGTACCATTATTCTTCTAGGGTGTTAGAGCATCCCATTTGTATGTATACCATAATTAATGGATGATATTATTTTGGACATGTTTTTATTGGGAATAATATCATTTTTATAGAATAATAATAATATAATTTTAATTCTTTTATAGTAGTTTATTTTATTTTATGTGATTATAATAAATAATATATAAACTATATAAAATGAATGATATGATACTTCATATAGGAAGTATCCTGCTTGATGTACTATTATTGTTCTCATTTCTGGAAAAATTAGAAATATATATAGTTTATTTTAATCCAACTCTTAATAATAATAATTATATTAAATATTTCATATTTACTCATAATTTTCACCCATATAATCAATGAATATATATGGTGGGGGAAAAGATGTTTTCACCTTTTTTAGGTGGTAGTTCATATAATACATGAATAACAACGTCTTTATTGTTAAAATAAAATAGTATGGAAGATTAATGTGTTTTTACAAAAAATAATAACACTAATTATATAGTAATTTAAATTTTAATTATAAATTTATTATAATATTTAAGGTTATAATTTAAAAAAAATAAATGAAAAGATGTTGGTGGAAATAATTAATCATGTTGGGGACTTCATCTTTTTTCTCGAAGACTCATTAGTCCTCGAGGCATAATAACAATATATCGTGAATAGAGGATAAATAAAAAGGAAAATGATTATCTCTGATATAAAAATGCAATTTATTTGAGAAATCCTTAATTTTAGAGTTTTCCTTATGTTTTGGTATGGGGCCCATTATATAATTGTTGAGGGGGATGTTTTTTGTAATTATAACCACTTAATATAAAGAGATAATATGTAAAACATTCCATGTGGATCCAAATAAGTAAAGATAATGTATAAGGGAATGAGATAAGGTAAAAAACTAAAAAAAATCAATTTCATAAAATTTTTAAACACAGTACTAAGTAATTTAAAATTAGGATTTTCATGTTTTCGTTTATTTTGTTTTACCATGATATATAATTTTTACCTAAAAAATAAACTTCTACAATCAAAAAAATATTTTTTCATATTGTCATGATTTGGATCCAATGATTCAAAATACGAAACAATATTTATTGCATAAAATTAATAAATTAAATATAAATCAATTTTAACATTAGCTAATCTATAATTAAAAACAAGATTTTTTGAAAATGTGTATCTTTAATCATAATTTTATATAGAATAGAACTATTATTTTTGTTTAATTTTATAAAATAATTTTTAGTATAAATAATTAATATTTATTTTTATTTTACAGTAATCCATTGTATAATATGAATAAAATAATATTTAATTACATGAAATACCCAAAAAAGATTATTTTATCGCAAAATATTACTTATGATAAAAAAAATTATAAAAAATGATTTACAAATTTATTATAGTATTGGAAAATATATATTTTTATATAATAAATTTATATTTAATAAATTATTATATTTTATATACATATATAACTTTGTAAAAAATAAAAAATTCAACAAATGAACTTTTTTGTTAAAAAAATTATTTTTCACATTTCAACTAAAATTCTATTATTTCAAAAAAATCCCAAATAATTTTTGATATTATTAAGAATAAAAAAATGAATAATTTTTTTTAAATTAGAATTATATATTTTATAAATTTATCCATTAAATGAAAATTAAAAATACGATCAAAATCTGCTTTTTTGAAAATTTTACTTTTTGAATATTTAGTGTTCTTGATATTATTCCATTCTAATTTATAATTTAAATAATGATAATATTTTAGTACTAATGTTATACTATCATCAATTTTCATATTTATCATTTAAATGTGGTTAATGTCGTTTATGAACACATTAATCATTTATTTTAGAATGAAAAAATTTTAAATATTAAATCAAATTAATTATTTATCTTATAAAATTATGTTATTTTCATTAATTACTAATTTCTATTTACTATAGATTTTTCTATTCCTATAATATTATATAATAATTATTCTCTAATATTTGATATCATGTTTCAGTTTGGTGTCACGTGTAGATAACAAAAAAATTTGTTTAATACAAAAATACATAGAGAAATATCAAATCGTTACCATTGTACTATTATACAATAATGAAACATTTAATAAACTAGGATTAATCTTACACAAGATTTTTAATCAACCATTATATTAATCTATTCTAAATAAAAAATAATGTTTCACAAAATTAAATATTATTTCCATATAATTCATCATATAAAAAAAATTTGATGGTAAATCTCAATTTTTGACAAATTTAAAAAAATCATACCGATAAATAGTATCAAACCTCTCTACGAAAAAAGAAAAACTGAAAATAAATGAAAATAAAATCCTCTAAATCAAAAACAAATTACCACTCCTAATAAGTAAAAAATAAATATTTACAAGAATATTCCAAGCACCAAAAATTGATAAACTAAATGAAAAGAAACAAAAATAAAATATTTTTTCAATAAATAATCTAAATCAAACAAGAACAATTTTCCAAAAATCATGTAAATATATGAAAACAAAATAACATCCCAACTATGTGCCATCAAATGAAAAATGGGAATATATGTAAATATTCCTAACAAAATAGAATTAATAGTTTTAATCTTGTTATCCCTAAGTAAACCCCAATTATATCATTAAAAATAATATCGTGGAACACCACATCCAATCCATCCTTTTAATTTATTAATTTCAGGATATTAGATATGATCCATGCTTATAGTGTATAATAATGGTTCATAATATGATAAAATAAATGATAGCCTTTTATTTCATAAAAACATCACCACATTCGTCTATAATGATGATACAAAAAATATAATAAATACACTATTGAATGATCTAATTATACCTGATGATAATGAAATACTAGACTACAAGGTAATATCATATAATCATTAATAATTAGGGTAAAATATAAGATAAATCATCTACATTCTAATATAAATGAATTTCAAATGTTTAATTTTTTCACACTTTATCTTATTTGAAAAATATATGTCAAACAATGATGATTGATTAAATATTCAATGAATACATATTATCTAGTAAATAGTTATAACTTTCACCCCTCCTGGTTTACTAACGAAGGTGGGGATGTCCTAAATGTATTTTCAAATAGGATATTAGATAGATACTACAACTGATAGTATAAAATTATTATAAGGGTGAGGAATTACCCTTCATATATAATAAATTAGTAATATTAATATATAACATCGAGAAATACACCACATAACATAAAAAATAAATAATGAATCACAATATATGAATATAATGGAGTACAATTTAAAAAAATTGGAAATATCATGATGTAGGATAAGGAAGTGAACACAAACTAGGATAGATCTTGAAAAAAAACAGGCTAGTGTTTCCCCATGTCATCACTATCATACTAAAGAAGGAAAAAAGATTATTTATAGATTCAGGTTATCATAAATTTATAATTACTAGTATTCCATAAAAACATGTCATGTAATTGTGAAAGAATCATATGATAGCATAGTAAATAAATATATTAAAAAAGTAAAAATTTAAATTATTTGGACTACATCCCAAACTCACCATGTATCAATCAAAATTTAATTAATTAAAATAGGTAATATAATATCAAAATAATATATGTATAATATTTTCCTCACATCCTTTTCCCAACTGGTTGTCTCCCTCAAACACAAATGTAAATGGTAATGTGATTCAATCCATTCTATTTCCTTGTAATGACACCCTCCCAAATCAAAAATTTTGTAGGTTCTTCATTATACCTAACTAAAATATCCACCAATAGGGTCCCATGTATTGGGTATTGAGTATGAAAACACAAATCACCTGATGTTACATATTATGGATCTCTTGTGTAGATTAACATCAACCACAATACAATAGTCTGGCTACTTATTAAATAATACCACCTTAAATTTAATGACACGATCTATGATGAAAAATCCCCGAAAACTATATCATGTCATCCTTTGACTTTTTCTACATTATCCCATGTCATGATCTTCTTTATTTCCAACACACATGTGAAAAATCAAATTATATATTCACTCTTTAATGAAAAAGTTTAAAAAATAATAAACATGTCACATGAGGATAAACTGGGTCATATTTTCATCCTATATCAATAGTATAAATGCATCATTTATTTCATGTGTCACAAAAAAAAAATTTAAAATTAAATATATGTAAAAATAAATTTCATTGGTACCCTTATTATGAATAATTATAGAATCGTCGCAAATGACATTTCTTGATCATTATATGCTCACTTTACTCTTTCATATCTCTGTCATTATAAACAATGACCTTTTCCATTGTCACACATGCCACTATCATTTGAATATTCCATGTTGAAAACCTTATAGGGCCACCATTTCCTTCTATCAGTCATTCAATATCATCAAATCCCATCCCTAACAACAGTGGACTAGTGAAAATATTTATAGTGGTACCAACTGAATATTTAGTGAGTATCACCTTCCATGTTATTATGGGATTTAGGAAATTTACATTATTGAAACTATTGATATCCTATATATATAGAAACTATCGTTTCCATAAAAAAATATAACAAAAAATCATTTTCTATACAATAATGGCATAGAAAAACCTACATTTTCTAAATTTTCTAATAAATACTTCCACAAATATTCATCAATGTTCCTAGGTATCATGAACATATACAGAACCTACACCTCATCTAAATCATTATTCAAACTCTAGAACCTTCCCAATCCATTAACATAGCTTGACCCTGTAATAAAATTATTTCTTCACATAACACATTCCCTAGAATATCGTACTCTTCATTACTGCCCTTTGAATCCATGAATCTCTATATACTGGATTATATCTAATTTAAATATCCACATATTACCACATAGTTACACCTTCTGAATTATTATGAAATCACAATAAAACCTCTTTATCAGTTCACATGAAAAATTAATGACCCATCTATACTTGTTTCAATCACACTACATCACCTGATGAACATACTCGACCGTGAACTAAATTTCTCATAATATTTCATCAGTATCATAAACCTGGACTATTTTGGTGCTACTTTACTATATTTAACCTATTTCACTTATGTGTAACTTTTGGTGACTGAACATACATACCTATAAAACATGACTAATAATTAATTTTCCCATTATAAAAAAATTCATTTGGACATGGTAGATTTCATTATCCTATAATCACTTTATTACCACTACCGTTTCAATGTATATTTTCTCTCATAATTGTTAAAATAATCCACCAAAACCTTATCACTGCACTAAACAACTAAAAATTATAATATTTATTTCATACCTCTAACTTGTTGAGGATATCATTATAAAAAACAACCACAATAAAACTTAGTGGAGATGATGGGTGAATTATTATTCAATTGAACTCTCCATTTTCTAGAACAGATGTATAGTGGATTTCCTAGCACTTTAAACATTCCCAAAAATTACCAAATCAACCCCATGAAATTATCGAGTGGACCTTGGAAGACAAAACACCTCCCCCACTATATTAAGTCACCCATTAACTTAATCTAATTATTATCATCTCATGATCATTATTACAACCAACACACATGGGATCAAGAAAGAAGAAAACATAAACATGAAATACTAATGTAATGGTGAAAATTCAAAAGATATAATGCATAATATTTGTTGAAATTTCCCAATAAATCCATTTAATAATAAAAATATCGATTTTATTCATTATCAAAATTTAATATATATATATATATATATATATATATATTCTTAATTGGAAATCCTCATTTACTTAAAACCATACTAAGATTTAGAGATGATGTGTATGTAATTCCACCGTCTGGTCGTTACATCCTTCTTATGGTCTCTCCAGTTTCTTCCTATCAACTCCTCAACCTTTAAATTCATCCCTTATGCCTCTATAAACTAGATAGAATTATGTTCTCTCCTTTTAGGGACAAAAAATAATTTTATCAGTTATTCCAGATTGTGTTAGTCCTCCCCATGTACCTATTCATGTGCCAACTATTTATTGTAATCCTTGTCCACAATCTAGTCAGCACCTCCATGTACCATATTTTCTGAATCCATCTATTCATACTATAAAATTTCATATTTTATTTTTTAATAGGCATTCAATATTCCAAAAGATGGTGAAAAGTACACAACTTCATTTTCTCTAACCTATTGAATTTGAAAATTATCCATTGGTTTCATCCTCAAAGACATTCTTCTATATACTATCAATGGATTTCATGTAACTCATGATGAACATAAAAACCTAAACTACCATAATAACTTCATTCATCCTTTATATGTTTCCCCACACATTATCATCACATTTTTTCTATAAAAAAGACTATTATTCATAGTAAAAACATTAGTAACCCATATTGTTCATCACATGACTCTAACTCTACTATTCACTATATACTAGATGAAATCCATCCAGAATCCCCAATTATAACCACACAATGACTCCCATTAATCATATGATATATTTATTCTAAAATCACATCATTCACTGACTAGAAAAACTATGGATCTTTTAAGATTCTTCTTAAATCACACAAGTAGAAGTAGTTAATTATTTTTAAAACTTTTGAAAAATCATAAAATCTATAAGAAGATACCCAAACAAAATATTCTGTTTAGCAAGTTATCTTTTTGATGATTTAATATCTTGAGGACTGATACTTGGACCATAAAAATGTTATCATACAAATTCCCTAACATAATATTCCTTATTATAATCAATCTATATAAAACATGTCCTCATCTCAAAGTGTACCTTATTCACACAATCTTTATATATCATCACATCTTATTTCCAAGGAAGTAATTTTGAATGTCATCACAAACTAGGTACTATGAAATTTTTCTTACTTTGTTAAATACAATGTAAAACACCCTATAATATTTTATGTAAGAAAACTGAAAAACATGAAAATGTTAAAGAATCACGCCTTTACATACCTGACATAAACATATGGAAAAATTGAAAACCATTAAAATCCGTATATGAACATACCCTATATCTTAACAAATCAAAGCTAGGATATACCTACTCATCGCACTAATTAGGAAGGGAGAGAGGGGACGAAGGAGAGTTTATGCATCTATTAACTCACCAACTAGGATTTTTTTGAAGAACCTGGAACTCAAAGCATTTGACTATATGATTCCCTATTTACATAGGCTTTGAATCATCTCAAATCTAATAAAAAGTCTAAATCATAAAAAAATATTGGTTGCAACTAAATATCCTTATAGACAAACTAAACCTATCAATCCATAGAATTTTCTAGTTTCTTCAATTATGGTCTATAAATATAGGTCTCATATATGAATACACTCATTAGGGATTATTTTTATCCAAATACATTTAGTAAAAACCCTTTAACATTTATTCATTAGTCTCATCGTTAGTTTTGATTTAATTATATTAGACTAGTAAAATCCATAGTGTTTTTGAGATCTATATTATAATCTCCTGATTTTAATCACATGATCATAGAACATAATTTTTATCAGAATACATTTTATATTATCATTTAAGATTTTCAAAAACCAATAAAAAACAATCATGTCATTAATAATTCAATTATAATACCATAAATAGATATTATGGTATTCAAACAATGAAAAATTGAGATTGTTGTATATATGTAGTGGATACGGTCAACTATGGGTGGTCATTTGGAATTACAAAAAAAAATTAATCCTGAAAATCATCAACCTAGAGACAAACATAAAAAAATGGAATTAAAATATCCCAACTTGTACCAACCATATTAGTTTCCTCCCTAACATCATTCTATACCATAAATTCTATCCCACTACACCGACACAAACCCATTTGTATACCTATTCGATTAAACATAACCCCAACCCAAATATGCAAACTATAAAATTTCTCTAAAATAAATAACATATTGTGATCTACCATTATTTGGTATAAGAAATGGTAAAAATCATATTTTTGTCATTTAAATTCGATGGGGAAACTAAGGACAACACATTATGAATAAAATCATAGTTATCAAATAAGGGTTCCTAATAATTATAAAAACAATAATTAAAGAAAACTAAATTTTCACATTATCATCTTGAAATAAAAAAAATTATTATTAGAGGGTTTCAAATATAATAATCCAATATAACTAGGATATATACATACTCGATATACATAATTCATGGTAGACATATATTTTTATCTGGTTTTAGGAATGAATACTAATTTAATTTGCATGACTCATTCATCATTAACATCAAATTCAAGGAATTAAATTATATATCCAATATTATGAATATCAACCAAGATAACGAATAATAATTATAAAAATAGCATAAAATCATGAATATATACAGTCGAACACCCCAAGTGTAAAATAAAAACACAAGAGACAAAACACATTTATTATTCTTCCAATTTAGTTACATTCAGTTAATAATCATTATTGTGGATGAGTTCACCATTCACCCAAATAATCTAACATATAATATTATAACATAAACACCGAACTGATTATACATAATTAATCAAATACCTCAATAAAAATCATCAAGTATTTAATGCTCATGAATGGAACAACATGGATTAATCACCACCAACGACGATGGAACCCACTAGAGAACATATCCACAATGAAAATAAATCAAAAATTAAATAAAATTAACTAAAACTAGATAGTCCATTTCTTCGAAAGATATTAACAGAAAATGAACAATTAAAAAGAGTGTGTGAGGAGCGGGGAAGGAATATTTATTGAAGAGAGATTTATATCAATAATGTATGGGGTTTAAACCCTATATAGAAATGTTTATAAATCACTAATATCTATTTTTGATTACTCATGTTCATCAAAATAATATAAAAATAAATACAAGGAATATTGAACCCCTATATATAGTGAAATATATCTAGTCCCCACAATGTTATGGTGACATATACTACGATTTTAATGCTTCCGTTCTAACCATATTATATTTATCTAGGTTTTTGATATACTATAAACATTTAACCTCTCTTTTTTATTAAAATTGTATTAAGAAATATTCACCATAACCACTCCAGGAAGCACATGATAAGTGATTTCATTTTTATACATTAAGAGAAATCATATCTTCCTAACGTGGAAAAATGGAAAATACATCATTATTTTAGTAAACTATACCAAAGGCTAGGACATGGAGAGCCCCAACTCTTTGTTTCTGTAACAGCCCGAGATTTTACGAAAAATATTCTTTTTTTATTTCACTAATATCTTGTGTCGTACGCTACACCTAAATGTGCTTTCACAACACACATCCTTGACTTGCCTTGCATTACACGCAATCGTGACCTTCCTCGATAGCGTGTATAGTACGCAATAACGAGTTTCACTAAACAACAATATGCTATTAAAATATTATTAAAACTAGCCGTTATGAATAGTAATAACCACTTTTTGAAATTTTTTAAATTTTATATTTTAAAATGGAATTCATTTTTGGATTCGTAATATCGAAATTAGCTTAGGGTGAAATTTTGGTACTTTTCGGATAACTTTCATATTCTGATGAATAGTGAAAATTACTAAATTATAATTAAAAACAACTTTTTTAATCGACATAATTAATAGTGATAAATTATTAATTTGAGTGTTTTTAAAGTATATTTAGAATATATTTTTACAATTTAATACAATGTTGGTCATTGGTTGTAATTTCACATTTAAACCAGACATAATCAAGTGCCAATCTTTTGATATATATTGTTTCCTAAAAACACGCTATTTATTTTAACAGCGGGATTAAATTATAAAATTAATTAATGCAACTTCTATGTTATGAATTTGGTAAAATAGATTTCATTTTTGAATTCGGAATATGAAATATAGCTTAGGATGAAATTTTGGCATTGTTCTGAAAAACATCAATTTTTGATGAATAGTGAAACTACTAAGTGGTAGTTAAAAAAAACTGAATTTTTCATAAAACTTAATTTTGCCGCTTCTGTGAATGGAATTTCGAAAATCCGAGAGACACGGTTAATATCAAGGACTAAAATGTGGTTCAATGAGATGAAAATAATTTTTTGGTGAATAGTAACTTTTACTTTTTTTACCACGGTTAATAGTAAATAGGGTAACTAAGGGTAAATATGATATTAATATTACCGTAACACATGACCTAATTCTATTGGACAAGTGTAATTCGACCAAAAACAAACTTAGGAATAAAATATGAGCATTTAGGCCCACTTGGATTAGATTAGGACATTTATTATTAATTTATTTAAAGAAGGGTTAAAAGAGTTAAAATCAAAGTTTATTTACTAAAACATTTTTAATATGGGGTTATACATAAGATAAATTCGATTGTAAATATTAATTAGAAAGCTAAAAAGATTTCCTACATGATGGTATTTTATTTGTAAATTTTAGACATAAAATAATTTAATTTATTTATGACACAACGATGATGCAGTAATTATCTTATTAATGAAATGTTGACATAATTGATGTTATAAACCCCAAAATAAATGTAATTTGAGATTTTTTATGAATTCCACTAATTTTCTAGGTTACTATGATATATTAATGTTGATTTAATCAACTTGGTTCGAACATTTAATTCTGTTATGACTTTCACAAAAATCATATATCGAATAGTGTCAAAATTGACACAAAATAGTTTTTAAATCAAATATTATATTATTAATTGTTATTGTATTCCTAAAAATCTAAGGTTCGGCCAAATGACTTAGATAAGGATATATATATTAATAATAAACAATTTGGGGTTCGTTTGGCATGTTATAGTAAGTTTATTAACCATATAGTGAAAGAAAACAAAAAGACATGGTAAAAGTTAAATTATTTAACTTAGAGTTAAATCTAATTGATAAGGTTAAAATAATACCATAAACTTGTCTAAATCCTATTGGTTGATAGGATTTCGACCCATAACCACATTAGATTCGAAATAAGACCCTTTGGAACCATTATAAACCGATTTTGACTTTAATATAAAATAATATTTTGAGATATTCCTAAGGTGCCCCTCTCCTCCCTTATAAAAGGGCACCTCCTCCCCCTCCTACTCACACCAATTTGAGCACTCAAGCTCGTCCAACCCCTGCCATTTTCTCCTCTCCACTTCCCTAGAATAATCCTAGAGGTCCTGGTCTTCTCCAAAGACCAATCGTAGTTCCTTAAGTGGAGGATTCAAAGAGGCGTTCCAAAGAAGATGTAATATCCATTACCGATCTTTTCAATTTATTTCTTCTTCAACTTCTTCTTCTTTAGTTGTTTCATGATAAAGTAATAACATCAGTATTACTTACATACTGATATGTTATTATAAATATGAAACAACCCTAATTAACCTTCTATCCATCCTACGGAAAAATGAAATCACCGCGCGTGCATACGTACGGAATACCGTCTCCACGCCGTGGTGTAATCTATTTTCCACCATCACCTTACAAGGATGGGTATAATGGTGTAATGAGTAACTATATATGATTATTATTAAGTAATATTGATTCTGAAATAATATATATATATATACTCCAATACAATTCCACGATCATAGGAACGATATCATCACTCGTGCGTACGTACGGAATACCGTCTCCACGATGTGATGCGACTCGTTCTACATGATCTTCATTTCATAATGATTATATAAATGAATTGAATGAATGAATATGGTATATACTACACTAATACCATTCTGGAAATGAATTATCTATAACCTAAAGATAAGAATAAGAATTTATTCGACAAAACACGCATAAGAACAAAAAGTTATAAAGACCCGAGTAACAAGTAACAATGAAATATTACTAACAAGAAGCTAATAATATGACCATATATGATCTCATATCAATATGTATGATTCTGGAATAAGTAAATAACATTATTTAAAAAATTATACAGGAGCTTCGGACACGAACAAAGAAAATCGGACCTAAGGTAAGGGAAATATCACAATCTCATTTTTATTCGAGATTGTTTATTCGTAAGTATTTACTGGGGTGTATTTTATCATCCACATCCATGTTTCATCAATATGTAATATTATTTCCATCCACCTACAATTGTTTAAATCCATTTTTACCCTTCGGTGAGTTTTTAGTAATATGTATGAAAGGAATCTTTTGTCGTTTTTCGTACGAGGTACTTTTTGACTTTTCCGATAAAAGTACGAAGAATGTTTTTTTTAACTTATACGGCATGAATGGATTTTTAAAACATTATTTCCAAGAATCTTCCTTTACAAGTTTTCAAGTTTATTTTTAATCAACTTCTTTTAGTTTTAAATTGTAAGACATGTTAAGAAAGGAAAATGTTTTTGAAGTAGAAAGGATATTTTCCTCAAGAATGGATTTCAAGTATTTTATCAAAATTATTTTCCATCTAAGATAATAAAAGGGTTCTGTTTTTATCCCTATAATTAAATTGATTTGTTCATGTTGTGATGGAATTATTTTCATGAATTCCTTTATCTTATATGAATTGATTTATGATGTCATGATGTTTCAAGAATCCCATTTTTTACATGTGTTATGCGATGATGTATGTTTTATGATTATGTGGCACACATAAGAAAGGATTCATTATAAGATGGGTGGGACCTATATCTCCCTCCAATGCATTGGGTAAAGATTTTATATCTCATGAGATAGACATGGCTGGAACGGAAGGTTATTTCGGTTCAGTGATACAGGACTGAAACGAGGAGTGAACTTGGTTCAGAAAGGGACTTTGTCCACTAAGATAGTCTTGGCAATGAGTCATGACTAACAAGAAATGATTTTCCATGATTATGTGTGCATGCCACAAAGTTTCAAGTTTCATGTTATGATTATGGGGATCTAATTTTCACTTCTATGATTTATCCCATGATATGATATTATGAGCTCTTTTGCAGGTTAAGATTTCCAAAAAGCTATGTTCTTATGTATATGATGTGATTGATATTTCTTTTGTTTACCCTTACTGAGCATTTGAGCTCACCCTTTTATGTTTTATTTTCCCCAGGATATAAAGAAAGGTTTATAGGTAAAAAAAGGGAAGATCTTTATGGGAGATATTGAAGATCTTTCACCACGATTAGAAGATTACGTTCCGAGTTTCCAAAGACACTAAACTATTACGATCCTTGTGTGTGTGTTTTTGTTATGTACTAAGTATTCCGCAAAAGTAATGTAATGTCCATGTACGATAAGCTTCGGGTCTCTACAGTTGGTATCAGAGGAAAGGTTTAGTCAACCTTTGGAAACTAGGATGCGAAAACGTTAGTGAGATCCTTAGAGTTATTTCTAAGGTATGTCTAGGGATGTCCCTAAGGATAAGTATACGTATAGGATATATTCCTAGAAATATGGTAACGATATTAGATTAAACCTAAGAAGTTAGTTATTGAGGATACTTTCCCTTTACTATGTTGTTTTCTCTAGCATGATTTTTGATTCTCACAAAATTATTTTTGTGTTTTAGTTAATGGGGGGAACCAAAAGGAATTCAATTAACATTGAATCCAATGGAAAAATTGGTGACTATGAGCAACAATATTGTGTAATGCCTAGAGATAAAGATGTTGTGTTTATGCCGAATCAATCATCGCGATATATGATTAACAAGGTGAAATTTAGTGGTCTGCCTAATTCATCAAAGAAGAGGAAGATAGACTATTATGCATGTTCGCATGTTGAGGAGAATAAAGAAAGGAAGATTGAGATTTCAAAAGAATGGAAGAAGAACCTTGAGAAATACCTCAAATGGAGGGACCGATGTTATCTGTGTGGAGAAAAGGGTCATAGAGGGACAGACTGTTATGGAGTTCAATGTCTTATTTGTGGAGAACATGGGCATTACCCAACTCAATGCCCTGACCTAAAAAGTTACTTCTAAATCAAGGAAGGACTTATTCCAGGATAATCATTGATGTGGATGGACTGAAGTGTTTTGGTATTCAAGAATAATTTTGTTGAGGTACTTTTATGGTGTGTTGAAATATTTAAGTATTGGTCTATTGTGGTTTTCAATAATTTTAAGGTACCAGTAACTATGAAAAGTGATTCAAATATTTTGGAAAGTAGATGATAAGTGCATAATGAAAGGATAAGAAGATAATGAGATGTTTGATTGTATTCATGAGCTCATGATTGATATAAGGACTAAGTGATATCATGATGTTAGTATATAGAATTTTTAGGATTTTGGTATGTGGAAAGAGTTAACTTTTAATATAATTCGTGTTTTCAATAAGGTTCAATGGGGATTCAAGAGAGTACAAGATTAAGGCCTTTGAATGTTTGGAATGTGACCAACAAGATATATCTTATGATATATGGGGATCAACGATGGTATTAAATCTCTGGTAATCGTTTTCACTATGTTATGAGAGTGGACTGCAGTATTATGGATAAGCCTAAAGATTGGAATGGATTGTGTTGGACGTAAGTTATTATTTTTTAAGAATATAAATTTTTTCTTTTTTTCGATATTATTGATGGGATGTTATAGTAATATAGTTTTGGAAAAAGGACAACCTGCAGGACGGGCGACAGCCCATCGCTTCGGACAATGCTGTAGGAATCGAACCCACAACCGAAGTGCGACTGGCCTTTATCTCCTACCACTGGCCTACAGGAAGTCCTTGTTTGGTAGAAACTAGTTTTATTATATTAAGCAGTATGATATATGAATTATAAGTCCATTTTAGGAACCATATGTGATTAATCTCACTATAGATCGACTTATGTATATAAATTTTGCTAACCTTTTGAGACAGATGGAATGACTCGTCATTCTATCACATGATCTGCTAACACTTCACGAATAACAAATTCAACTTCATTTATTTAAGAGATGAAGTGGAAATTGTTAAAGGCACGAACAACAGTGAGGTTGTACCAACATAAAGTAAGTATTTATTCTAATTCAAATTCTTTAACTTTAGGGAAATGATCTTGAAAACCAAAAATGTTGTCCAAGTGATCTTATACCTGATGAATCAGATGGTACCTTAGATTGTCACAAATTTATGGATTTGTGATTACTGGATTTTCCATAGCCATGTTCTCTACCACTCTCCATCAGAACATGATGGTTAGATTTCTCTTCCATATCCATATTTTCACCTATGTGGAAACCCAGTGATTAGTTTATTTGGGTAATCGTTACATTTCATACTTTAGTTTTTAAAGCCAAGTTTTGGTATTCCTTTTTACGATGTGGGTTTCTATTAAAGAAACTTTCGAATAGTAAACCATTTATAACCCCGACGAATTTCAAGGGCGAAATTCATTTTAAGGGGGGTAGAATGTAACAGCCCGAGATTTTATGAAAAATATTCTTTTTTTATTTCACTAATATCTTGTGTCGTACGCTACACCTAAAGGAGCTTTCACAACACGCATCCTTGACTTGCCTTGCATTACACGCAATCGTGACCTTCCTCGATAGCGTGTATAGTACGCAATAACGAGTTTCACTAAACAACAATATGCTATTAAAATATTATTAAAACTAGCCGTTATGAATAGTAATAACCACATTTTGAAATTTTTTAAATTTTATCTTTTAAAATGGAATTCATTTTTGGATTCTTAATATCGAAATTAGCTTAGGGTGAAATTTTGGTACTTTTCGGATAACTTTCATATTCTGATGAATAGTGAAAATTACTAAATTATAATTAAAAACAACTTTTTTAATCGAAATAATTAATAGTGATAAATTATTAATTTGAGTGTTTTTAAAGTATATTTAGAATATATTTTTACAATTTAATACAATGTTGGTCATTGGTTGTAATTTCACATTTAAACCAGACATAATCAAGTGTCAATCTTTTGATATATATTGTTTCCTAAAAACACGCTATTTATTTTAACAGCGGGATTTAATTATAAAATTAATTAATGCAACTTCTATGTTATGAATTTGGTAAAATAGATTTCATTTTTGAATTCGGAATATGAAATATAGCTTAGGATGAAATTTTGGCATTGTTCTGAAAAACATCAATTTTTGATGAATAGTGAAACTACTAAGTGGTAGTTAAAAAAAACTGAATTTTTCATAAAACTTAATTTTGCCGCTTCTGTGAATGGAATTTCGAAAATCCGAGAGACACGGTTAATATCAAGGACTAAAATGTGGTTCAATGAGATGAAAATAATTTTTTGGTGAATAGTAACTTTTTACTTTTTTTACCACGGTTAATAGTAAATAGGGTAACTAAGGGTAAATATGATATTAATATTACCCTAACACATGACCAAATTCTATTGGACAAGTGTAATTCGACCAAAAACAAACTTAGGAATAAAATATGACCATTTATGCCCACTTGGATTAGATTAGGACATTTATTATTAATTTATTTAAAGAAGGGTTAAAAGAGTTAAAATCAAAGTTTATTTACTAAAACATTTTTAATATGGGGTAATACATAAGATAAATTAGATTGTAAATATTAATTAGAAATCTAAAAAGATTTCATACATGATGGTATTTTATTTGTAATTTTTAGACATAAAATAATTTAATTTATTTATGACACAACGATGATGCTGTAATTATCTTATTAATGAAATGTTGACATAATTGATGTTATAAACACCAAAATAAATGTAATTTGAGATTTTTTATGAATTCCACTAATTTTCTAGGTTACTATGATATATTAATGTTGATTTAATCAACTTGGTTCGAACATTTAATTCTGTTATGACTTTCACAAAAATCAAATATCAAATAGTGTCAAAATTGACACAAAATAGTTTTTAAATCAAATATTATATTATTAATTGTTATTGTATTCCTAAAAATCTAAGGTTCGGCCAAATGACTTAGATAAGGATATATATATTAATAATAAACAATTTGGGGTTCGTTTGGCATGTTATAGTAAGTTTATTAACCATATAGTGAAAGAAAACAAAAAGACATGGTAAAAGTTAAATTATTTAACTTAGAGTTAAATCTAATTGATAAGGTTAAAATAATATCCTCAACTTGTCTAAATTCTATTGGTTGATAGGATTTAGACCCCTCCCCACCTTATCTTCGAAATAAGACCCTTTGGAACCATTATAAACCGATTTTGACTTTAATATAAAATAATATTTTGAGATATTCCTAAAGTGCCCCTCTCCTCCCTTATAAAAGGACACCTCCTCCCCCTCCTCCTCACACCAATTTGAGCACTCAAGCTCGGAAAAACCCTGCCATTTTCTCCTCTCCACTTCCCTAGAATAATCCTAGAGGTCCTGGTCTTCTCCAAAGACCAATCTTAGTTCCTTAGGTGGAGGATTCAAAGAGGCGTTCCAAAGAAGAGGTAATATCCATTACCGATCTTTTCAATTTCTTTCATCTTCAACTTCTTATTCTTTAGTTGTTTCATGATAAAGTAATAACATCAGTATTACTTACATACTGATATGTTATTTTAAATATGAAACAACCCTAATTCACCTTCTATCCATCCTACGGAAAAATGAAATCACCGCGCGTGCGTACGTACGGAATACCGTCTCCACGCCGTGGTGTAATCTATTTTCCACCATCACCTTACAAGTATTGGTATAATGGTGTAATGAGTAACTATATATGATTATTATTAAGTAATATTGATACTGAAATAATATATATATATATACTCCAATACAATTCCACGAGCATAGGAACGATATCATCACTCGTGCGTACGTACGGAATATCGTCTCCACGATGTGATGCGACTCGTTCTACATGATCTTCATTTCATAATGATTATATAAATGAATTGAATGAATGAATATGGTATATACTACACTAATACCATTCTGGAAATGAATTATCTATAACCTAAAGATAAGAATAAGAATTTATTCGACAAAACACGCATAAGAACAAAAAGTTATAAAGACCCGAGTAACAAGTAACAATGAAATATTACTAACAAGAAGCTAATAATATGACCATAAATGATCTCATATCAATATGTATGATTCTGGAATATGTCAATAACATTATTTAAACCATTATACAGGATCTTCGTACACGAACAAAGCAAATCGGACCTAAGTTAAGGGAAATATCACAATCTCATTTTTATTCGAGATTGTTTATTCGTAAGTATTTACTGGGGTGTATTTTATCATCCACATCCATGTTTCATCAATATGTAATATTATTTCCATCCACCTGCAATTGTTTAAATCCATTTTTACCCTTCGGTGAGTTTTTAGTAATATGTATGAAAGAAAGCTTTTGTCGTTTTTCGTACGAGGTACTTTTTGACTTTTCCGATAAAAGTACGAAGAATGTTTTTTTTAACTTATACGGCATGAATGGATTTTTAAAACATTATTTCCAAGAATTTTCCTTTACAAGTTTTCAAGTTTATTTTTAATCAACTTCTTTTAGTTTTAAATTGTAAGACATGTTAAGAAAGGAAAATGTTTTTGAAGTAGAAAGGATATTTTCCTCAAGAATGGATTTCAAGTATTTTATCAAAATTATTTTCCATCTATGATAATAAAAGGGTTCTGTTTTTATCCCTATTATTAAATTGATTTGTTCATGTTGTGATGGAATTATTTTTATGAATTCCTTTATCTTATATGAATTGATTTATGATGTCATGATGTTTCAAGAAGCCCATTTTTTACATGTGTTATGCGATGATGTATGTTTTATGCTTATGTGGCACACATAAGAAAGGATTCATTATAAGATGGGTGGGACCTATATCTCCCTCCAATGCATTGGGTAAAGATTTTATATCTCATGAGATAGACATGGCTGGAACGGAAGGTTATTTCGGTTCAGTGATACAGGACTGAAACGAGGAGTGAACTCGGTTCAGAAAGGGACTTTGTCCACTAAGATAGTCTTGGCAATGAGTCATGACTAACAAGAAATGATTTTCCATGATTATGTGTGCATGCCACAAAGTTTCAAGTTTCATGTTATGATTATGGGGATCTCATTTTCACTTCTATGATTTATCCCATGATATGATATTATGAGCTCTTTTGCAGGTTAAGATTTCCAAAAAGCTATGTTCTTATGTATATGATGTGATTGATATTTCTTTTGTTTACCCTTACTGAGCATTTGAGCTCACCCTTTTATGTTTTATTTTCCCCAGGATATAAAGAAAGGTTTATAGGTAAAAAAAAGGGAAGATCTTTATGGGAGATATTGAAGATCTTTCACCACGATTAGAAGATTACGTTCCGAGTTTCCAAAGACACTAAACTATTACGATCCTTGTGTGTGTGTTTTTGTTATGTACTAAGTATTCCGAAAAAGTAATGTAATGTCCATGTACGATAAGCATCGTGTCTCTACAGTTTCCCTCCATCCATTTATATGATTGTGTATCCTCAACCCCTTGACTCGCCACAAAAACCATTAATAAAGAAGAATTTTTCATTCCAACATCTATCATGGAAACTCTCCAAGGTCCACAATCATCACCAAAATCACCTCTATAGCATGGGGGCCTCAACCAAATGTAATGAAACTTCCATGACCATTAGTGGAACCACATTGTCAACCATGTTCATGGAGACCATCCCAATTTGATAGAGTGGAATAATCCGTAAATAATACCATTCTGCATCTTAATTTCAATCCCCATTGTGTACATAGAAATAAATTGATTTGTCTCTATGAAAAGACCATCAAAACATCATCTCACAACTCCTTAAATATACAAATTCAATGACTATGCCCTCCACCACACACTAAAACATTTCATAGGGAACCACTAAAGATCCAAAAATAAATTATTTCCATTGTTTTATATTCAATACCAATTTGACAGAAAGTATATCCCATAAAATTCAATGTTAGTGTTTCATAAAACCGTACCATTATATATGATACCTCTCATCCAATTATAATCTTAAAGAATTAATCATAATTATTTATGGTGCGAAAAAGTGTTCAAAATAACATCCACAAGAGATATCACATAGATATATCATTATAATAAAAACACCACCAAAACATTTGAGGAACATTGAATAGAAATAGAAAACATTATAAATCATCTAAAATTTAAAAAAAATTCAAATATATAGTTTCATTAAAATAAAACATAAAAAATCATTGGATACTGAGTGCACATCTATAAAATATGTCATCATGTTCACTTCTTCATGATATTTTTCTTCTATAGTATACAAATTGATTGAAAAAAATGATTGTGTAACACTATATCCTCACTATCCAAAACCATACCACCCTCCTCCCCAAATATCAAATCATCATATATGTCCATGTATTACTAGGAAGTTATGTGGGATTAAATATAGGGATATTAGATATGTTGTAAAACATAGATAACATCATGAATTTTTTTGCATCTTTTTGGATAATAAAATTGATACACAATAACTCCCTTAGGAACCAACACTTCAATATAAGAAAAATACTATAGAGATTTCTTACTCCCATGACTAAACCTTCATTTTTCATGTTTACAATAATCATCCTAAATACAAACCACCTTTCATCATAATCCATTAGCCTCCACTAAATATAAATATTAAACTTTTTTACTTTCCACATAAACCTCTATCTACACATGATTCACATGTAACTTCTCTGTTATAATTTTTTAAAGGTCTCAAATGACATATCTAGCTATCCGACCTATGTCAAATATAATAGAGATCTAATTTTTTTCCCAAAAAAATGAATGGGGTCATATCAATGATATATTTATAGATTTTATTATATCTTAATTCGATGATGGGTAACAACCTCTCCCACAAACCACTAAAATCTAGAACATATTAACAAAAAAATGACTTTAATGATATAAATTGTCTAGTATGTTAGACCATCCATCATTGGATGAAAATAGATCATATGGTAAAACTGAGGGATAAAATCTTGATTTAGACAACTATACCCTTGATAGGTAAAATGATGTACAATATCGAAGATGAATATCCTAAAAACCACATATATCCTCGCCAAATTATCTTCATATTACCCAAAAAACATCAATTGACCATGAATCATTAATCTCCACCACTGTTGGTATTGTTCCCATTGGTACCCCTTTCCTACGGAACATCTATTTTAAGATTGTCCTGTCTTACAGCAACAATAGCATCTGATGTGAGGTATATTTTAATGTGGAAATGATGCACCAATAGTTATGTATTTAGGTTCACTGAATATTCTGATTCTACTTTGTGCCCAAATCAATCTTCAGTAATGGAGTTGGTTTTTATGGTCTAACTTAAACCATAAATACATTATATTTTAGATCATTCCTCATACCAGTCTTAAAATTTTGAGAGGATTTGTGCTTCTATTCTGATGAACCACTCTGCTGAAATAAAATCTTCTCTATTTCTAGTATGATCATCTTTTCTTTCCATTTTTACCAGATCATTAATTTTTCATCATATATGGGATGTTTCTTCTTCTATTTTTCCAATTAGATTGATTTGATGTTTCTCATTATTAGTCATACATTCATTTTCAATTTATTTTTCTTCAATTTTGAGTTTGTACTCTACAAAATTTTTGGCCTTTTCTAGAATTGATAACCTCACCTTTTCAATTTCTTCATTCAGCTCAAGATTCTCTTCTTCTTATTACTTATTGAAGAGTTTGGAATCAGGAATTTTTTTATTATATTTCATCATTTGGGATCTCATAATATATAACTCTTCAAGTGAATATTTTAATTCAATATGAATATTAACTATTCCTTTAATTTCTTATTATTCTATTTCACATTATTCTTCTGTTCAATAATTTCTAGCAACGGCCACCAAAGAATCAACTTTATGATCCATGCAGTCCCACTACTATTCTGCCTTAGATTCTTCTAAACATTCATCCTCTATTAAATGAAAATTTATCTTTTTGAAGAAATTTATCTAATGACTTCGCCTCCATTTCTCATTTGCTGAATACTTATTTTGGATAATTTGACCATTTTATTCATTTTAATCATCATAAATCTTAGAAAAATCTGCTGCAAAATGCCCAATCTTTCCACACCGATGGCATGAAAACGTTATTTTATCTTTGAACCTCCCTTTTTGCCTATGTAGATTGGAGGACATAAATGACATGACATCATCCATATTTTCCTCCTCTAGACTATGTTCAATAGATAGATTCTTCATTGCCTTGAATTACACTTCCTTAGGAATCTGTTTTTCCACTACATCATTATCGTCATTTCTCATTTCATACGATACAAGGGTACCAGGTAGGTTATCTAGTGTCTTCTTTTTTGGATATTTATTCTTCCCACATATAAATTTTTACATTGAGTCGCGGTGAAGGTTTCATCAATATTTTTTTCACAATCGTTATATCTTCAATGATTTCTCTACGATTCTACATGAATTCCAAAATAATACATATCCTATCAAATAATGCATCAACAGTCTCAATTGGATTCATTCTGAGATCCGCATACATGTTTTATAGAACCTACACCTTTGCTTCTATGACATTTGTGTCAACCACATAAATGTTTAACAATTTATCCAACATTTCTTTTGATGTTTGATAGGAAATAACTTTTTTATAAATTGAATTTGATAGGGATCCACCTAAATCATTGGTCCCTTTAAAATTATAATCCAATTATATTCTTTCATCTTATGATAAATCTTTATTATTAATGTCAGCTGATATTCCATGTATAGATTCTATAAAGACATCCATTCCTACTGATCGAAAGAAGTGTTGCATCTGATTCTTTAATAGTTGGAAATTATCTCCATCAAAGATTGGAATTCCCTAATAATTGACCACCTCTATTTCTTCTTTTTGAGAGATAAGCACTGACATTCAACATTTCTCTTTGATACCGATTGTTAGGTCCACTAAGTCCAATACCCTGAGAGAGGGACGAATAAGGGAATTACATATTAAATCCATTTCATATTCAGATCTTGTTTCACTATTAATAAAATCTCAACTATATCTACCTCCAGTAGACATATACCAACAAATATGAAATAATGAACAATATATAGTGAATTTTACTTAGTTCACCCTCACTGGACTACATCCTTGGACCATACAATGATAATGTTTCGACGTACCAAATTCACAGAGGATTAAAACCCATAATGATTACAACATTTGGGCTAGATCTTTTATGACCAGGAACCCTACCTTTATAATTTTTAGTTTCTGATCACTACATTACCAAGGTTCAATCCCTATGCATTATTCTCTGGCTCACTACCAGTGGAAAGGGTCACCATCTTCCACTTTATTTTTTCAATACTCTTGGACAAGAATCCACTCACACTTTATAGACTTTATGGACTAACATACTTTATGGACATTTAAGTACCTCCATTTTAATGATTCATGCATTCACAACTATATTTAGATGCTTTGTTGAAGTCCCCTTTTCACCTGCATATGAAGTCCACCTTCTCGAGTACTTTTAGGTACCATAAAATACTTTCACAAACTGATTTGAATCTCTCACAATCTTACCCATGGAAATTGCAAACCACCTGATCCTCCTACGTACCATGTACCAGGTGTTTTACATAGAACAACTCCTCTAAAAGCTTTTGTCGATACTGCAAACATCCCTTCATTCATGGACTGCCTCCGCCTTCGCGATCGCATTACACTACCTCGTACCGATTCCATGAACATTATAGAGACCCGAAGCCTGAAGTACATGGACATTACATTAATTTTGCAAAATACTTAATACATCACAAAAACATACACACAAGGATCGTAATAGTTTAGTTTATTTGGAAACTTGGAACGTAATTTTCTAATCGTGGTAAAAGATCTTCAACATCTCCCATAAAGATCTACCACTTTTTGTTTATATAACTAAAACCATTCTTTTGGTCCTGGGGGAAAATAAAACATAAAAAGGGTGAGCTCAAATGCTTAGTAAGGGTAATCATGGATAACATTAAACATACCATATACATTTGAACATAAAAACATGAACATAATGTTTAAACATCAAAATCTTTAGCAATGACATAAAACATGGAAGTACATAAGGTATATATCATAATGGAACATAATACATGATAAATTAGAATGGGAATAAAACATGTAATTGTGGAATCCATTAATCACATGTAATGATTTCCATAGTAGCCAAGGCATTGCTTCCAAGACCATCTTAGTTGACAAAGTCCCATTCTGAATCGAGTTCACTCCTCATTTCAGTCCTGTAACACTGAACCAGATTAATTTACCATTCCTTCAATGTCTATCTCATGAGATATAAAATCTTTTCCCAATAAATTGGAGGGAGATATAGGTCCCACCCATCTCATAATTACATCATTCTTACTTGTGCCACAAAATAAACATATATTCTTCATAATAACCCAACGAATAAAATGGGTTTCTTAAACATCATCCCATCATCACATAATCTGTATAAAAGAAATGGATATCATTTCATATTTAGAAAAGTGAAACCTTTTAAATCATAGAGACATGATACATGAAACATACACATGTGAAATAATGTCATCTTAGATGAAAAATGGTTTTGATAAAACACTTGAAATGAAATCTTGAGGAAAATATCATTTTTTCATCAAAATCATTTTCTATACACAAAATTTCGTGCAATTTTAAAAGAAAAGGATTTTGAATAAAATAGTCATGTAATATTTTGGAGGGAGATTCATGAAAATATGTCTTTATAATACCGTAAAAATCCTTTCATTCCGAATACGTTAAAAAACTCTCTTCTCGTACTTTTTTCTGAAAAGTCAAAAAGTACCTTGTAGGGTAAATAAAAGAAAGATACCTTCCATACCATTGAGTAAAAATCAAAATGGGTAAAATGGACATTAAAGACACATGAATCCATTTTTAGGAAACATGGACATGGATGATAACAATAACCCGAGAAAATACTTACGAATAAACAATCTCGGATAAAAACGAGATTGGAATAGTTATCACTTACCTTAGGTCCGATATGCTTCGTACGTATCCGAACCTCCTATATAATGATTTAAATAATGTCATTGACTTATTAAAGAATCAAATTCATTGTTATGATATCATATATGTCCCACTTATGACTTTATATTACCCGTTCTTTTGTAAATTCCATGTTAAAGTAGCGTTTTGGGTAAAATCATTTCATTTATCATATGTGTTTCGACTTGTTGTTATTTATATTATTACTTATATACTGATTTAAATAATTCCAGAATTTAAAACATGATTTATATATAATATATATTCATCATATACATATATATTATAGATCGATAAAAGGAATGAAATACACCGTTCATGGTGACGGTAGGCCGTACGTACGCATGAACGCTGTTTTCATTTCCCTTTTGAATTGAATTTAATTGAGTAAATCATATACATATATATATATAAATCTATTATCATTTTTATGTCATATACTTCATTATTATTCATTCTATATACTTTATAATCATTCAGGAATGGTTAACATGGAGAGTGAATCTCATCGTGTAATGGAGACGGTAGTTCGTACGTACGCCCGAGCGATGATATCGTTCCCAAGATTGTGGAATTTTATTAAAGTGTATGTATAATATTACATAATCAATATCACTTTATAATAATCATATATATTCATTACTTTCACACTTATACCCATCCAAGTATGGTGGGGGTGGAAAATAGATTACACCATGGCGTGGAGACGATATTTCGTACGTACGCACGCGCGGTGATTTCATTTTCCGTTGGATGGACAGATGGTGAAATATGGTTGTTTCATACTTATAATAACATATCAGTATATGATTTATACTGATTTTATTACCTCATATTGAAACAACTAAAAAATAATAAGTTGAAGAAGAAATAAAGTTGAAATAATCGGTAATGGACATTACCTCTTCTTTGAAGCGCCTCTTTGAGACCACCTCTTAGGGCACAAAAATTGGTCTTCGAAGAAGAAAATGACCTCTAGGATGTTTCAATAGAAGTGGAGAAAAGAATTTGGCAGGGTTTTAATGAGCATGAAGGCTCAATGTGCTGTGAGGAAGAGAGGGAGGAGGTGCCCCTTTATAAGGGAGGAGAGGGGAACCTTTGGAATTCTTAAAAATATTAATTTATAATAAATCTAACCCCACTTAAAAACCTACAAAAATAACTCATATAAGAATATTAGATGATATAGGGTTGTAATATCATAAACCTATCATATATAGACATGTTAGGAATTTATTTTAAACATTATCAACTTGATTTATCCTTATTTAATCAATTTAATTTTATTTGTGGTAATAAAATTATCAATTTTAAATTATAACAAATAATTACTTATTTTTTGTTAATTGACCAAAATTGTATAATTTATAACATTTTCTAACATATATATTTAAATTTATAATTTTAAATATTTTTGTGATTTTTAAACAACTTTATAATATATTATTTTTATAAAATAACAATAGTGTCAATTTTGACACTATTCATTTATTTGAATAAAATATATACAGAAGATATGTTCGAACTAAAAGATTTAATAGATTCATAAAGGGTCATATGTGTCTATAAAATTATTGTAGAACATTAAATAGTTCATATAATATTTATTTAATTATTTTTAAAACCATTTATTTGGTTTATCTCTTAATAAAATAATTACTACATAATTTTTTGTATAATTATTTAATATACTTATTTGTTTCATAAAAATTAAAAATACAATACTATGATGAAGATAAATCTATTAACTTTCACAATAATACTTTTAATAGAATTTATCATCTTAAAATCACAATATTTAAATTGTTATATTTATTAAATTATGAAGGTGACAACTTTGGCATCATTTAAAATAAAATAATATAAGTGTCATATTCATCTTAATAAGGATCCAAATGGTCAAAAATTTGGCCAATGGATGATTAGGGATTATATATACACTAATAATAAGTTTTTTTCAGATTTTTGGGCCTTTTTATATGTATCAATATTTCAATAAAAACTATATAATTGATTTTTCACTAAATAAATAATTTCTGCATCCCTATTGTGTCAAAAATAATGATAATTATTTAATACCAAAAATTTATAAATAAATTTATATGATGTAGATAATATCATTAGATTTTTGGATACTATTTAGGTTCTAAGTTTCATGAATTTTATCACTAAATTAAAATGAATATACTTATAAGATTTAAAAGAGTGACATGTTGTCACTTTCTTTGGTTTTAATAATAATTAAGATATTTATATGGTAAAAAGTCCATTAAATGATTCTAATCCGCCCCTTAGGTGATATGGGTATACTTTTAATCATCAAATGGGATTTTTTTCAGGTGTTAGGTAAATTTTATAATCTTATATTTACCCTTAATTACCCGATTTACCTTTAACTAGGGTAAATAAAATTTACCGTAGTTACTATTCATAAAGCCCAAAATTAAAAAGTAGCTTATTAACATAACATGGACCTACTGATTCCAAATATGGAATCCATTTTTCCAAATTAAATACACAAATGTTTCATAAATTAAATTAAAATTAATCTCATTGTCAAAAGAAAACGGGTTTTTGTTTAAAACATTGCAAAAGATTAAATTGATTTAACCTACGAATTCAAGGTAAAATCAGTGTTAATGACATTCATATATTAAATGGTAAAAATATATTCTATTTATAATTTAAAACCATTAAATATTATAATTTAACCACATAAGTTATTACCATGAAAAAAGTTGTTTTTAATTAGAATATAGCGTGTTTTTACTATTCATTAAAATATGAAAGTTATCAGAATAATATGAAAAATTAATCCCAGGCAAAATTTTATTTCCTGATTCCAAATAATAATTTTATTTTGTAAAATTTAACTTATAAACATGTCAAAAACTAGATTTAATGTTGGTGTGCCATCAAAAGGCGGCAAAACTGCATTTTTTTTAAATACTTATTTTACCAGAAAATTTTTTATTGTTCCTGTACCATGTTCTAGAAAATGAGTAAGATGAATAATAATGTTATAAAATTCAAAATTTAGTTAATAGTATTCATAATTGATAGTTCATAATAATAATATATCGTTGTTTAGTAACACCCGGTATTGCGTACAACACACGCTATCGAGGTAGGTCGTGATTGCGTGTAATACAAGCCAAGTCAGGGATGCGTGTCGTGCAAGCTCCTTTTGGTGTAGTGTACAACACAATACATTAATGTAATTAAAAATAATATTTTTCATAAAATCTCGGGGTGTCACATTCTACCCCACTTAAAAGGAATTTCACCCTCGAAATTCGTTGGCGTTATAAATGGTTTACTACTCGAAAGTTTCATTAATAGAAACCCACATCGTAAAAAGGAATACTAAAACTTCATTTAAAAAAATAATGTTAGAAACATAACAGATACCCAAATAACTCATCACTAGGTTTTCACATAAGATAACATATGTGAAAATATGGATATGGAGGATAAATCTGACCATCATGTTCTGATGAAGAGTGGTAGAGAACATGGCTATGAAAGAGCGATCAATCACAAAGCCATAGATTTGTGATGATCTAAGGTACCATCTGATTCATCGAATATAAGGGAACTAGGAAAACATTTTTGGTTTTCAAGATCATTCCCCTAAACTTGATGAAATTGGAATTAGAAGAAATACTTTTGTGATTTTGGTACAGTCTCACCGTTGTTCGTTCTATGGACAATTTCCACTTCATTTCTTAGAAAAATGAAGTTGATTTTGTCATTCATGAAGTATTATCAGATCTTGTGATAGAATGATGGGTTATTCCATCTGTCTGAAACAAAAGGTTATAAAAGTTATCAAAAATACATAAACCAATCTATAGTGATATTAATCATATATGGATCCTAAAATGGACTTATACTTCATATATAATACTACCTAATATAATAAAACTAGTTTCTACTAAACAGGGACTTTCTGTATGCCAGTGGTCTGAAATAAATGTTAGTCGCACTTCGGTTGTGGGTTCGATTCCCATAGCCTTGTCTGACGCGATGGGCTGTCGCTCGTCCTGCAGGTTGTCCTTTTTCTAGAACTATATTACTATAACATCCCATAAATAATATCAAAAAAAACTTCTATCCTTAAACAATACTAACTTATGTCCAACATAATATATTACAATCTTTAGGCTTATCAAAAATACTGTTGTGCAGTCTCATATTATAGTGAAAACGATTACCAAAGAGTTCATATAACAATCTTGTTAATACCATCGTTGATCCCCATATATCATGAGATATGTCTTGTTGGCCACATTCCAAACATTCGAAGTCCTTAATCATATATTCTCTTGAAAATGAATAAACATTCAATCTTAGTGAAAACATGAATGATTTCAAAAGTTATCTCTTTCCACATACCAAAATCAAAAAATCTATATACTCTAACCATGATATAACCTTCTCCTTATATCAGTCATGTGATGATGAATACTATCAAAAATTTAATTTTCTCCTTATCCCATCAATATGTGCATATCATCTACTTTACAAAAATATTAGAATAACCTTTCATCATTACTATTACCATTAATCATACACATTCAAAACATAGGAAAGACTACAGTGTAACAATCATTAGATGTCTCTTTATTCCATCGTACCATGATATTACTTATACAACATTACACTTGATAAACATGTAATTATACCACTACCTTCTTAAACCATTGACTGAGCTTCAACAATTCTTTGATCACACATATCATTTGTAGTCTCTTCATCATCATCAACATAAATACTACCCATATGACTGTACTGATTCTCTTTATGAGGCATTCCCTTAGGTAATTGGTTTGAATAATGCCCGTACATTCCACATTTAAAACATATAACCATTGTCGATGTCATAGCAATACCATTATCATTATCCATGGTGTTAACTGAACCTTTTTCTTTTCACTTACTGGATTTGGGTCCTTCTTTTCCACACCCAAAGCATCTTCCAGTTCATTTGAAACAATATCGTTGATGCCTCTTCCCACATGATTTACTTGAGGTAAATTGAACTTTCTTTCCTCTATGATCATCATGAAACTCATTATTTCTATTGTTATTAGATTCGGGAAACTTACCAAAGTTGAGATTATTGATCATATTATGAGATTGCTGATTAGGCATAATAACAATGTTTGGACTTCCAAATACCATTTCCATTGGTTTCTCATGAAGAATATCATTCCATTGTCCATCATATCCTCCATTATCATGAATCTTCTTGTTTCCAGCCATTTTCTAAATCCCAAAAAGGAATAGTGTGAGAGGAAAAAATCATGCTAGGGAAAACAACATAGTAAAGGGGGAGAACCCTCAATATATAACATCTTAGGTTAAAACCTAAGATCGTTACCGTAGTTCTAGGACTATATCCTATACGTATATATATCCTTAGGTACATCCCTAGACATAACGTAGAAATATATCTAGGGATCTCACTATCATTTTTGGATCATAGTTTCCAAAGGATGACTAATCCTTTCCTCTGATACCAACTGCAGAGACCCGAAGCCTGAAGTACATGGAAATTACATTACTTTTTCAGAATACATAATACATAACAAAAATAGACACGCAAGGACCGTAATAGTTTACTGTCTTTGGAAACATGGAACGTAATCTTCTATTCGTGGTGAAAGATCTTCAACATCTCCCATAAAGATCTTCCAGTTTTTCTTTCCTTAACTAAAACCTTTCTTTTGATCCCGGGGGAAAATAAAACATAAAAAGGGTGATCTCAAATGCTCATTAAGGGTATGTATGGATAAAATAAAACATACCATATACATTTGAACAAAAAAACATGAACATAATGTTTAAACATCAAAATCTGGAGCAACGACATAAAACATGGAAGTATATAAGGCATAGATCATAATGGAACATAACCCATGATAAAATAACATGGGAATAAAACATTTAATTGTGGCATCCATTAAGCACATTTAATGATTTCCATAGTATCCAAGGAATTAATTGCTACTAAGTCCATCATAGTAGACAAAGTACCATTCTGAATCGAGTTCACTCCTTGTTTCAGTCCTGTAACACTGAACCAGATTAACTTACCGTTCCAGGCATGTCTATATCATGAGATATAAAATCATTACCCAATGCATTGGAGGGAGATATAGTTTCCATCCATCTCATAATGCAATAATTCTTACTTGTGCTACAAAATAAACATACATTCTTCATAATAACACAAAGATTAAAATGGGTTTCATAAACATCATCTCATCATCACATAATCCATAAAAAAGAAATGCATATAATTTCATAATAAGAAAAGTTAAACCTTGTAAATAAGAGAGACATGATACTTGAAACATAAACATATGAAATAATGTCATCTTAGATGAAAAATGGTTTAGATAAAACACTTGAAATGAATTCTTGAGGAAAATATCCTTTTTTCTTAAAAATCATTTTCTTTTCACAAAATATCATGAAATTTTAAAAGAAAAGGATTTTGATGAAAATAGTCATGAAATATTTTGGAGGGATCTTCATGAAAATAAGGCATTATAATTCCGTAAAAATCTTTTCATGCCGTATACATTAAAAAACATTCTTCTCATACTTTTTTTAGAAAATTCAAAAAGTACCTTGTAGGGTAAATAAAAGAAATATTCCATCCATACCATTGGGTAAAAATCAAAATGGGTAAAATGGAATTTAGACATACATGAATCCATTTTTAGGAAACATGGACATGGATAATAACAATAACACCGGTAAATACTTACGAATAAACAATCTCGGATAAGAACGAGATTAGAATAGTTATCCCTTACCTTAGGTCCGATATGCTTTGTACGTATCCAAATATCCTGTATAATGATCTAAATAATGTCATTGACTTATTACAGAATCATATTCATTGTTATCATATCATATATGTTTCACTTATGACTTTATAATACCCGTTCATTTGTAAATTCCATGTTAAAGCAGTGTTTTGGGTAAAATCATTTCATTTTTCATATGTGTTTCGACTTTTTGTTCATGATATTATTACTTATATACTGATTTAAATAATTCCAGTATGTAAAACATGATTTATATATAATATATATTCATCATATACATATATATTATAGATCGATAAAAGGAATGAAATACATCGTTCATGGAGACAGTAGGTTGTACGTACGTATGAACGCTGTTTTCGTTTCCCTTTTGAATTTAATGGAACTAAGTAAATGAAATACATATATATATATATAAATAAATTATCATTATTATGTCATATACTTCATTATTATTCATTATATATACTTTATAATCATTCACGAATGGTTAACATGGAGAGTGAATCTCATCGCGTCATGGAGACGGTAGTCCGTACGTACGCACGAGCGATGATATCATTCCCAAGATCGTGGAATTGTATTAAGGTGTATGTATAATATTACATAATCAATATCACATTAAAATAATCATATATATTTATTACTTTCACCCTTATACCCATCCAAGTACGGTGGTGGTGGAAAATACATTACACCACGACGTGGAGATGGTATTCCGTACGTACACACGCGTGGTGATTTCGTTTTCCGTTGGATGGATAGACCGTGAAATATGGTTGTTTCATAGTTATAATAAAATATCAGTATATGAATGATATTGATGTTATTACTTCATAATGAAACAACTAAAAAATTATTTTTGGAAGAAGAAATAAAGTTGAAATAATCGTTAATGGACATTACCTCTTCTTTGAAGCGCCTCTTTGAGACCTCCTCTTAGGGCACAACATTGGTCTTTAAAGAAGACCAGGACCTCTCGGATGTTACTAGGGAAGTGGGGGAGAGAATTTTGCAGGATTTGGCCGAGCATTAAGGCTCAATCTGGTGTGATGAAGAGAGGGAGGAGATGCCCTTTTATAACGGAGGAGAGGGGCACCTTTGAAATTCATAAAAAAATTAATTTATAATAAATCTAAGCCAACATAAAAACAGCCAAAAATGACTCATATCCGAAGATTAGATGATATAGGGTTGTAATCTCATCAACAAATCAAATATAGACATGTTATGAATTTATTTTAAACATTATCAACCTGATTTATCCTTATTTAATCAATTTAATTTTTTTGGGGTAATAACATTCTAAATTTTAAATTATAACAAATAATTACTTATTTTGTGAATTGTCCAAAATTGGATAATTTATAACATTTTTTACCATATAAATTTAAATTAATAATTTGTAAATACTTTTTGTTATTTTTGAACAATTTTATAATATAATATTTTTATAAAATAATAATAGTGTCAATTATGACAATATTCATTTATTTGAAGAAAATATATAAAAAATATATTTTCGAACTAAATGCATTAATAGATTCATAAAAGGTCATATGTATCTATAAAATTAGTGGTGAACCTTAAATAGTTCATATAAAATTTATTTTATTATTTTGAAAACCACCTATTTGGTTTATTTCTTAATAAAATAATTAATACATAATTTTTTTTATAATTATTTAGTATACTTATTTGTTGCATAAAAATTAAAAATAAAATCCTATGATAAATATAAATCTATTACCTTTCACAATAATACTCTTAATCAAATTTATCATCTTAAAATAACAATATTTAAATTGTTACATTTATTAAATTATGAAGGTGACAACTTTGGCAGCATTTAAAATAAAATAATATAAGTGTCATAATCATCTTAATAATGATCCCAATGGCCTAAAATTAGGCCAATGTTGGATTAGGGTTTATATATATACTAATAATAAGTTTTGTGCAGATTTATGGGCCTTTTGATATGTGTTAATATTTCCATAAAAACAATATTATTGATTTTTCACTAAATAAATATTTTCTGCATCCCTATTGTGTCAAAATTAATGATAATTATTTAATAGCTACAAATTATAACTAAATTTATATGATGTAGATAATTTAATTAGATTTCTAGAGACTATTCATGTTTGATGTTTCATTAAGATTCTCAGTAAATTATAATTAATATACTTATAATATTTAAGAGAGTGACATATTGTCACTTTCTTTGGTTTTAATAATAATAAAGTTATTTTCATGGAAAAAGTCTATTTAATGATTCTAATCCGACCCTTAGGTGATAGGGGTCTACTTTTAGTCATCCAATTGAATTTTGTCAGGTGTTAGGATAATTTTATAATCTTATATTTACCCTTAATTACCCTATTTATCTTTAACTATGGTAAATAAAATTTACCGTAGCTACTATTCATAAAGCCCAAAAAAAGTAGCTTATTAACATAATTTGGACCTACTGATTCCAAATATGGAATCCATTTTTCCAAATTCAATACACAGAAGTTGTAGAAATTAAATTAAAATTAATCTCGTTATCGAATGAAAATGGGTTTTTGTTTAAAACATTTCTAAAGATTGAATTGATTTAACCTACGAATTAAAGGTAAAATCAATGATAATGACATAACTTATATTAAATGGTAAAAATATATTCTATTTATACTTCAAAACCGTTTAATATTTTAATTTAACTACATTATTTATTGAGATAGAAATGTTTTTTTAATTAAAATATAGCTTGTTTTTTACTATCCATTAAAATATGAAAGTTATCAGAATAATATGAAAATTTTATCCAAGCTAAAATTTTATATTCTGAACCCAAATAATAATTTTATTTTGTAAAATTCAACATATAAACATGTAAAAACAAGATTTAATGTTGGTGTGCCATCAAAAGGATGCAAAACTTCATTTTTTGAAAAATACTTATTTTACCCGAATTTTTTTTTGTTCTTATACCATCTTCTAGAAAATGTGTAGGATGCATAATAATGTTATAAAATTAAAATTTTAGTTAATACTATTCATAACGGCTAGTTTATAATAATAATATATCGTTGATTAGTAACACCTGGTATTGCATACAACACACGCTATCGAGGAAGATCGTGATTGCGTGTAATGCAAGCCAAGTCAGGGTTGCATGTCGTATAAGCTCCTTTTGGTGTAGCGTACAACACAAGACATTAATGAAATTAAAAAAAATATTTTTCATAAAATCTCTAGGTGTTACAAACATCTGATGTGAAACCCCTCCAATATGTGAACTATTCCCTTTTCACAGACTTTCTTCGCTTCAACTTACTGGAGCTCTCCCTCTATGTACCTATTATGTAATTATCCTTATCATGATCTGAAGATTCCACCTCCATGTACAGAGAAAACTCCTTCCGCGTATCTGAAATCTTTTTCTGTGTACCAAACATCCTTTGTGGGTTATGAATCCCAAGAAACACATCCAACACGAACAAATTTTGAAATTTTCTAAATTCCCAAAGAAAAATATGGTCCTTAATGATGTTAAATATATACAGTAATCGTGGGATTTTTTATACTTATATTGGAATAGATATCCGAAAAATTTTCTAATCCATGATTTACGATATATTCAACCGAGGCTCAACTGCTTACCAATTCTTCTATCGTGACGAACCACAAGCCACCTGTGAACCATTTTTCATATATAGTATACATACCTTCTTTGATCATCCATGGTCGATCCCCTCCACTAACAACAATCCATCCACACACCGCAGCGCTATCGACTGCGAATCCTGGTCGGTTTCGCGAACCACACATGCATACCATTTCCGCCGCTCCGCGTACCATTCCTGAATAACTGTATGCGGCAAATGAATTATGGTACGAGATTCTCAGCCTTTGCATATTTTTTTCAACATTATTTTTAAAATTCACTCATATGAATAAATACGTTTTTTCCAACATCAACCACATAATGATGAGGCTCCAAAATATAGAAGGCATTAGGAAATTTCACCACTATAAATACCTGTCTTCAGAAAACGACAACCATACTCATTTTTAGACATCTTCCTTTTTAAACAAACACAACCACACCCATAACTTATCAAGAGGACACACTGGGGGATTTTTTTTACAACAATATCCCCATTTTGGTTTGTTGAAAACTATTCTCATAACAATTATTTTCATTTTTATATCTTGTTAATACTACATCCAACATAAACCATAATTCGCTTCATGCGATTAAGATAGTGATCAAGGATTTACTCAACACATACTTTAATCCCTCATTTGGGATGCATGGTGTGAGAAACAAGAGTATGATGAAAAGTTCATCAATGAATCACATCATTTCTAATCACTAATTAATGATACCCTAATGATACATTGATATCAATGTACTTATTTCATCAAGAAATTCATCCATCCTGATATCTAATCATTGATCTATCACATCTAGAATCGTCAGATTTAATGCTCTGTCTATCTTATAGGTCTTCTAAACAACTTCAGCTCATCTTCAACACACCCTACCATGCTGGTCCACTTAACTACTTTTCCCTGTGTCTTTTATTCAACCATAAATAGTCATAAATTCTCCCCATTTGTCAACGAACCTGAAGGGAACATCAGGGTTGACTATAATAGGGTAATAAACACGTATAAACACATTAGGGAAAGACACCATATAACTATGGGAGAGGGGTAACAAAATGTACATTTTATCTAGTTCGGTAAGTAAACTAGACTCCCAGTTCTAGTCGTTGCCTATGAAACACTTCCTTATGTAAGGCCATTGTAATAATATCAGAAACTAGAAGTTCTATAGGCACATACTTCAACATCACAAGCCCTTTCTCCACATTAACCTTCATAAAATGATATTTTATTTCAATGTGCATTGTAATTGGGTGATGTAATAGATTTTTTTATATTTATAGAACGTAAATTATCACAATGATTTCCGAGCAGAGATTTCACATCATTTCCCATATCATGATGTTGTTTCATCATCCACAATAGCTGTATGCATGCTTGAGTAGTTGAAATGTATTCATCTTCTGAAGTTTTCAATAAAAAGCATAATTTTTTTTGGTAACCAAAAAAATACACAACCTTCCAAGATAAAAGGCATCTCTTGATGTTGAATTCCACTCATCTGACAAACCATCCCAATCTGCATCTATATATCCTAGAACTCTGGCTGAGATTTTCATTTTACATTAAGCCAAAACCAATGTCCACTTAATATCCTGATGAATTATTTTTTACTTCAATCAATATGATCTCCTTGGGATTGACTTGATACCTTTCTACTTGGAATGTGAAAAATAAAATATCATTGATTGTCACTATTAGGTACTACAAAATTCTAATGATTTGTATATATTCTGTGATATTAACAAGATCGTCTTTAACATCTCATGCTAATTTCAATCGGGTTATAACCAGAAACATTATCTCATTTGAATTATCAATTATAAACCTTCTAAAATAATCCTTGGAATATATATATTAAGAAATAATAGTCCCATTAATTTTTTTCTCACCTATAATCCGAGGAAAATGTCAGATGTCTAATCATCGACATTTCGAACTCAATTTTAATGAATTCAGAATATTATCTACATTGTGATTCATGTGATCCACCAAAGATTTTGTAATCAACATAACATACCACTATCATTATTTTTCTATTTTCATTGTTGTAATAAAAATTGTAATCAACACCTCCATGCTGATAATAGAGCAACATTATAAAATGATGAAGCCTTGAATAACATGCTCTTAGTGCTCGCTTCAAACCTAATAAAGACTTCTTCAGTCAAAAAACATTATTCTCATCATCATGAATATGAAAAACTTTTTGTTTCCTAATGTATAATTATTCTTCTTTTAGAACTACTTTCAGAAATGCTGGCATGACATCTATCTAGAAAACATTAATCTTTCTTTGCACAGATATGGAAAAGGATAATTTAATTGTCCCCATCCTTGATAACATGTGAAAATTTTTCATATTCATCTATAAAATGTATTTGTTAGTACCCTTTGAACACAATTTATTTTTTGTTTTTATTCACAACATTGTCTTTATAAAATTTGTTATGAAAGACCGGTTTTTCCATTATAGAATTCTTGTCATCTGGGCTCAAAACAATTTCCCACATTTGATACTTCACAATTTTGTGAAGCTCTTCATTAATTAAATGAACACAATTATCATCTCCAAATGATATATCAAATCATTTAGGCTCCACATGAGATAAGTATGACGATTGATGTAGAGACTTCATCATTCTTGTCTGTACTGGTGCGGTCTAACCACCATTTATGTTCTCCATATCAATTTCAGCTCTTCTTTCAGGTATCCTCATATGATTCTTCTTTTAAATAAATCTCTAGAGCCGGATCATCTCTTGATCTACTAATCTTCACACTGCTATCCTTCTGAGTTTGATCATGTATTTCTTGAAAATTATTTCTATTTTCTAAAAATTCACATCAAGACATTCATATTTATTTCCATACTACTTATTGAATAATGTATACACATTTCATTTAATTTAGTGGCAATGAAATATCCCTTCATCCACACCAGATTAAAATTACATATGTTTATCCTTATTGAGAATGAAACAATTACTTCAGAATAATCAAAATTACATTAATAGAAGCTTCATTTCATACCATAACTCATATGGAGTCTTCTCCACTTTTAGACAATGTTAATCTCTATTTTATGTGTAAACTACTGTCATCGTTTCTTATTTCCAAAATATCTCTAGATGGTCTTCTTTAATGAGCATTGTTCTTTCTATGTTGTGGAAAATCTAATTTAATCTCTCAACTACCACATTCTAGTGAGGATTACATTCTGTGGAAACTTGATTCCATATCCAATTTGTTTCAATATAATTTTTTTCATGTATATATTTGAACTCTCTTCTACTATCTGTTTGAATGGTTCAGATTTTATGACCAAACATCTTTTCACATTCTTGTTGATATCTTGTAATGAAACTGAACACTTCATATTTTTGGGTGATTATTGAAACCCATGCCATTATTATATAGGCATCAATGAATATAACATAATATATCATTCCATAAATATAAATTTGAAAAATTGTCCCACAAACATCAATATACACCATCACAAGAATCGTGTTGAATTTTTCTCCTTTTTCTTATATGTTTTTAGAATGATCTTCCCCTATTGGAAGTCATCACATGTATGAGTATGATCATGTGATAATCAAGGGTGATTTAGAGATGCGCATTATTTTAATGATCATCCGTAGAACGTTGGATTATGTTCCCAAGACTCTTATTCCATAAATTGTTTTCTTCAACCTTGGAAAAAAATAACATATCTTCTTCTCTAACCATGAGGTAAATATTCCCTTTAATTCTATTTACTTGCAAACCAACAGCCCCATCCATTTCCTTGTGGATACATAATTTCTTGAAAAAACATATGATTTTTTCTCAGTCACACAATTGAAAAATATAAGGATTGTTGTGACTAATCCCCTCAACAACCAATATATCTACTGGTCTCATTTTTTTTCCTTCGAAATTGGATTTTCCTGAATGAATAATTTTCAAGCCCCCATAATTACTAAATATTACAATACATTATTTATCATACCTGATTCATATTACTAGATTCATATTTCCCGTTATATGGGATGGGCATCAACTATCAATTATCTATTTCCTTATGTGATATGATTCCTTAAATTCCATTTCTGCCACCACAGCCTACTCAGCCCTTTTATTTTTGACGCAAGCCATTGAATTCATAACCATCATGGAATGATAATATAGATATTCCTTAGTATATGATGGTTCATCTTCAACCTATAAATATAAAAATTTATTTTGAATTTTCATTTCACTTGAATATACTTTTGGCTGCTTCAAAAGGACAGATTTAGTTTTCCTTGGAACATTCCTTTACATTATTGATGTGCAATATCTTTCCATATGTTTGTGTCCTTTAAACCTGAAAAAATGACCATCAAATAATGAACTATAAATTTGATCTCTATACGACCACCACTATTAGTCTTGTCCCCTTTGGTACCTCTTTTTTATGGAACATAAATTTTTAGAGTGTCCCATCTTACCGCAATAATAGAATCTTATGTGAGGAATATTCCTATGTGGAAATGATTCACTAACATTTGTGCATTGGTTTCTCTGAATCCTCTGATTCTGCTTCATTGTGAAATAAATATTCAATCTTGGAATAGGATCCTATATTCTGACATGTACCATAACTACTATAAATTTTAGATTAGGCCACATTCTATCTTTATCATTATGAGAAAATTTGTGCTTCTGTTCTGATGGAAAACTCTTCACAAATCTCATCTACAATGTTTCATTTATAATCGTCTTTTCTATATTTTTTTCCTGATATTTAATTTTTCATCGTAGATTAAAAACTTCTTCTTCTAGTTTTTTGATACGCATGATGTGATATTTTCCAGTTTTAGTCAAACTATCAATTTCAATTTTATGATCATAAATTTTGAGTTTCTACTCAACCACCTTTTCGAAGCGTTCTGTCATTGAAGGCCTCGGATATTCAAATTCTATATTTAGATAAGAATTACCTTCTTCCTGCTACTGCATAAAGAGTTTTTTGTCACAATTTTTTTTATATTTATTCATTTTGGCTATCAATATATCCACCTCTTCAATGTGATATTTTAGTTCATCATGAAGATCAAATATTCCTTCAATTTATCCTTCATCATTGTTACTTGCATCACATATTAAAGAATTTATAAAAATTGACACAAAAGAATCTACTTTATGATCCATGCACTCCTCCAAATCATCTGAAATTGATTATTCTACACATTAATCCTCTTTTGAAAGCAGATTTTTCTTCTTGAAGATATTTTTCCATGTACTTCTCCCCCATTTCTCATTTAATGAAAACTTATTTTGGATAATTTCATAATTTTGTTAATTTTAATCATCAATCATCTTAGAAAACATTGAGAAAAATGCCTAATATTTAAACACTAAAAGCATAAAAATTGAAGTTTACCTTTGAACCTCCCTACTCCCCTTTCCATATTGGAGGAGAGAAATAACATGAAATCATCCATATTTTCCACGTCAGGACTATCTTCAATAGAGAGATTCACCATGTCCTTAAATTCCACTTCCTTTGGATTCCCTTTCTCCACTACATCATTATCGTCATTTCTCATTTCATATGCTACAAGGGTACCATGTAGGTTATCTAGTGTAATCTCTTTTTAGATTATTTCTTCAAATACTAAAACATTGGGACTTAATCGCGGTGTAAGTTTCCTCAAGATTAATTTCAAAATCATTATATCTTTAATGACTCGTCCAAGACCCCACATATATTCCCAAAAAATGTTTATCATGTTGAAGTATGCCTCAATAGTATCATTTTGATACATTCTGAGATATTCATACTTTTTCCATATAACCTGCAGCTTTTCTTCTGTTACTTTTGTGTCTCCCCCAAAAATGTTTAACCAATTTTTCCACATTGCATTTGATGTTTTACAAGACATCAAAATATTACAAATTGCATTTTATAAGGATCACCCTAAATCATTTTCTCTTTAGAATCAGCATCCAATTGTCTTCTTTCAGCTTATAAGAATGTGACACTCTTAATGTTAATTGATATTCCATGCATAGCAGCTGTAAAGACTACCATTCTTACTATCCTGATGTAGTGGTTCCATCAATTCATCCATAGTTAAATATTATTTCTTCCAAACATCATAATTAATTTATGATTTAAGGACACCATTTAATATTCATGAGAGAGAAATACTGACTTCCAACCTTTCCCTCTAATACCAATTGTTATATCCACTCGGTGGAATACCCTAAGAGGGGGTGAATCTGAGAATTACAGATTAAAACATTTTCTCATTCGGATTGTGTTTTGTTGTTATACAAAACTCAATTATCTCTTCCTCCTTTAGCAATATAAGAAAAAATATGAAATAATGCACATGACATAGTGATTTTAACATGGTTCACCCTCACTGGGAAACATCTATGGATCATACAATGACAATGTGCTGATATACCAAATTCACTAAGGCTCAAATCCAATAATGAGTTAATTTTTTGGGCTATAACTTGTATGGCCATGATCACTAAATTTACAATGTTTAGTGTATTCTAACTCCATTCCCAAAGGTCACTCCTTATACCTCTTTCTCTGGCTCACTACCTGTGGAAAGGTTCACCGCCTTCCTATTCAATTACTCACTACTCTTGGAAATGAATCTACTCATAGACTATATTATTTTAGGTGAAACATATTTAATAGATATGTAGGTTCCTTCATTTGCATAAATTCCAGCATCATCAACAATATGTAGAGGCTTTGTTGAAATCCATTTTTTACCTGCAGATAAATTCCACCTTTATAGGGCACTTTTAGGTACTGAAAAATACTTTTGAAAACTGATTTGAAGATCTCAGATTATTCCATATGAAAATCACAAATCACCTGATCCGCAGGTATACAACGTAATGGGTTTTGTATAGGTAACACCTCCTCTGTGTATGGCTGCCGCTGCTGTGAACCGCCCTTCATCCATGGACTACCTCCACCTTCACAGTCGCAAACAGCTACCGCATACTGATTCCAAGAACTACCTCTGTAAACCCCTCTAGTTAGTGAATTGTTCTCTCTTCTTTGACTTCCTTGGATTATTTGTAATAGAGCTCACCCTCCGCGTACCACATTCAAAAATTTTCTTCTTCCATATTAAATATTCCTCCTCCACATACCGAGACAATTCCATCCACATACCATACTAGTTTCTCCGAAAAGCAGACATCTTATGGGGCTAGAAATCCCTACAAACACCTTATGTTCAAACCAATTTCAGACATTAATGAATCACCAAAGAAAAATATGTTCTCTAATGACGTTCAATGTCGACATTAATTATTGGGATTTCTGATTATTATAGAGGAAACGATATCTACAAAATCTGTTAATCCACGATTTACAAAATCCGTTAATCCACGATTTACAAAATCCTCAACCCAACCTCCACCGCTTACATATTCTTCTACTATTGAGAACCGCAAGCCACCCGAAAACAGTTTTTTATATGCTGTATATGTACTGAATTTTTTCATAATTGATTGATCCCCTCCTCCTATGAAAATCCATTTGTATACCACACCACCTTCTATTGTGAACCATTCTTCGTTTTTGCAAACTGCACCCACATACCATTTCTGCTGCTCTGCACACCATTCCCGAAACATGGAATGCGGCCCATGAATTATGGTATGTTGTTCTCTCCCATTGCCAATTTTCCTCAATTTTCTTCATAAAATTCAATCCTATGAATAAATCCTTCCTTTTCCTACATCAAACTCTTGATTTTGAGGCCCCAAAATTTTTAAAACACTAAGAAATTTCACCACCATAAAAATATATCTTCAGAAAACATCAACCATACTCATTATTGGTCATTTGGATTTTTCAAAAAACACAACCACACCCAAACTATCTTGAGAGGACACATGGGGGTATTTATTTCCCAAAAATACACTTCTTTGTGTTTCTTATAAAATATTCTCATAAAAATTCATTGAATTTTCGTATCTCATTCATACACATTCAATCTTCAACCAGCATTTGCTTCATGCAATTAAGATAATGATCATGGATTTACTCAACTCATACTATAATCCCACGTGAGAGAATCTCTGGGTGAGAAACAACAGTATGATGAAACAGTCATCAATGAATCACTACATTTCTAAAAATGTTAATGATACCATTCTGACACATTGACACTAATGAACTAATTTCATCACGAACCTCAACCATCGTGATATATAATCATTTATTGATCACTTCTAGCATCATCATATTTAATTCTCTCCTATCTTGTAGCTCTTCCAAATAGATTCAGCTCATCATCAACTCCCCTTATCACACAGATGCACTTAACAGCTTCTCCATGTGCCTTTTCATCCCCCAAAAATAGTCACACTTTTACCCTATTTGTCAACAAATATGATGGACACATCATGGTTGTCTGCAATAGGGTAATGAATAATATCAACGCATTAGGTAAAGACACATCGTACTTTAGGGAGAGGTGGACACACATATACAATTTTCAAGTATGGGAAGTCAACTAGACTCCCAGAGTCGTTCGATGCCTTTTGAATACTTCCTTTGGTTGGGAATTTGTATGAATACTTGCTACATGTTTTTCTGTAATAAAATAAACCATATTCACTTGCCCTTGTTCCTACTTTTCCTTTATAAAATGATATTTTATTTCAATGTTCTTTTTTCATGGGTGATGGAATGAATTTTTATCATATTTATAGCTCATAAATTATCACAATGAATTCTAATTGAAGATTTCACATTAATTCCAATATCTTAAATATGTGTTTAATCCTCAATAGTTGCGTTCAATATTGATTAGTTTTAATGTATTATGCTTCTGAGCTACATAATTAAAGGAAGTCTTGTTTTTTTCATAACCAAGAAATATACAACCTTCCAAGATAATAGGAACCTCCTGATGTTGATTTACTACTATCTATTGAACCTGCCCAATCCACGTCATTATATCCTAGATATCTAACTGAGATTTTTCATTATAAATTAAACCAAAATCTATTGTTCTATTGATATAAAAACAAATTATTTTTACTGCAATCATATGGCTCTCCTTGGGATTGATTTTATACCATGCTACTTGGTATGTGGAATGTAAAATATCAAGCCATGTGATTGTCAGGTACAAATGACCTAAAATTATTTTCCTGTCTTATTTATATTAAATTGCTTTCCTTTATCATCTCGTCACAATTTCAACCGGGTAGCATCCAAAATATTCATATATTTGGAATATTGTATTAAAATCATTTTCAAAAAATCCCTTGAATATATAGGTTGAGAAATAAAATGTCCATTCTTTCTTTGTGTCACCTGTAATCCTAGGACAAATGTAACCTCTCCAATCATAGACATTTCAAGATCACTTTTAAATATTATAGAAAATTGTCTGCATTGTGATTAATCTGATCCACCAAAGATTATATCATCAATATGAACAAACTCCATTATCCATTTACTATTTTAATTGATTTAATTCAAATTTCGATCAACTCCACCACTATAAAAACTAAGCTTCTTTATAAACAGATCGATCCTTGAATACAATGATATTGGTTCTTACATCGAACCTTATAAAGCATTATTTAGTTGACAAGATCTACGCTAAACTTCATTATTGAAAATACCATTTGATTTTTCAAGGTTGACTTCTTCTAGAAATCCATTTGGAAAAGGGGATTTTATTATTTCTTGAAAGAATTAAACATTCGTTGCACAACTATGTCCAATAATAATCAAATTGTCCCTAGCCTTGCAATGGGTGATAATCTTTTATCGACATCTATACCATCTATTTGGTTGTACCCATTGCACACAAGTTGTTCTTTTTTCAAATAACAACATTGTCTTCATTCGTTTTGTTGCAAAAGTCCCATTTTTTCCCTATGAAATTCGTGTCTTATATTCTCAAAACCAGTTCCCACATTTGATTCTTCTCAATTTTATTATGATCATTATTCTTTTCTTGAACCAAATTATCATCTCTATCTACTTCATCAAAGAATTTTGGCTCCACTTCCGATATGAATGATTCTTAATGTAGAGACATCATCCTTCTGGTCTTTACTGGTGCTGCATGGTCACCAATTAGGTTCTTATTATAAATTTTATCACTTCTTGCTAGTCTCTCAGAAGACACTAAATTATTCTCATCATTTGAGTCTTCTTCTAAATCAATATTTAGAGCTGCATCATCACTTCATCTTCTTATCCATTCATTTCTATCCTCCTGAGTATGATCTTGTATTTACTAAAGATTTTGTTCATTATCTACAATAGTCACATCATGTCTTTCAACAATCTTCCCCAATCAAATATTTAGGTAGTTATATGATTTTATATTCATTGAGTAGCCATGAAATATCTCTTCATCCCCATGAGATTAAAATTTCCTATCATTCTTTTTATTGATAATGAAACATTTACTTATGAATATTAAAATGTAATTTAATGGAAAAAAAATTCCATACAATAACTCAAATGTGTCTTATACTATTTTGGAGAAAGTAAATATACATTTAATTTTTATACTGCTCTCATCAATACTTCTTTAAAAAATGTATCTTCAAGGTATTTCTCATTGAGCATTGTTCTGTCCATATTGTTGATAATCCGATTTTTTCTCTCAAATACCCAATTATTCTATGGAGTTATTACTACTAGAACATAATGAATTATCCCATGATTTATCATGTTAATACTCCACTTGGATATTTTTGAACTATGTTCCATTTTGTTTTTGAATTATTCAGATTTTCTAACCAAGAATATTTTCATATTCTCATCGATATCTTGTAATGCAACTAAACACATCAGATTTTGGGTTAATTATTGAAACCCATGCCATTATGCAATATTGATCAATGAAAAAAACATAATACCTCATCCTGTTAATATAACTTTGGTAAATTGTCCCACACATATCAATATGCACCTAATCAAGATTTTCCAAATCTTCAACCCAGCCTCCTGCGCTTACAGATTCTTCTGTCGTGGCAAACTATAATCCCCATTTAAACTATTTTTCATACACATTCCACATACTACCTTTTCTCTTATGTAGTTTATCTCCTCCACCGATGACAATACATCCACATACCACACTGTATTCCTCTTCTAACCATTCTTGGTTTTGTGAACCGTACTAGCATATCGTTTCTCCCCCTCTGCATATTGTTCCTAGAACATGTTATGTTTCCCATTAATTATGGTACAAAATTCTAACCCTTTGCTGATTTTCATCAATGTTATTAGTAAAATTAAATCCAATGAATAAATCATTCTTTCACCAACATCAAACTCTTGATTTTGAGGTTCCAAAATTTTGTAAACATTGGGAAGTAGCACTACATTAAAAACCATTCTTCGGAAAACACCAACCATACTTATTTGTAGTCATATGGATTTATCAACAAACCTGACCACACCAAAAACATACCAAGAGGACTATTTGGTGGATTTTTTCCAAATTTTTTATTATGTTGGGGTTCTTCTACCTTCCCACATTGGGGAAGAATATCTCTTTATGATCCCCGAACTAATTCCCCAATACACATTAGATCATTAAATGATAAAAATAACTATCCTAACTAGTTTTCATCATAGAGGTGTTCTAAAACATTAGTCAAATATATAAAGATCAGATGATGTTATATATATGGGGAGCTGAATCAAGAATTATAGTCAAACGCTCTATCCTATATGATGCATTGGACATTATGCCCTTTAAAAAAATGTCTCAGTATGTCATGTGAAAAAATGTATTCAAATTCTAGGTGAATGGATACATTAGCCATCCACACCCAAATTTTTTTCCCTAGCCTGGGATTCATGGTCAATTTAATTTGACTCTATTACCCTATGTCCATGAAAATTCATTGTATGGGGAAAACTCTTAACACCTTCTCGATGAATAATATACTCGACAATAAATCTATCATTACTCACCCCAATGAGGAAAAAATAACAAGTAACCCATGATTTCTTCAACAATTAAGGGCTAATGAGTTTCACTTTTTGGAATATATAATATTGGAAGCCATTCTATTAGTACCATAGGCATCCACCAAGACATCTTTATAAAATAAGTGAAATGAAATAGTAATAAAAAATAAAATATAAATTCAATAATCTATTTCTGTAAAACCTATATGGAGTAAAAGGGTACTATAGTAAAATATGAAAAGAAAAAATTGTGAAAGTTATCAATGAAATAAAATTATATCACAACATGTTAGAACTAAAAACGAAATCTGTAAAGAGATCATAGCTAAGACTACAAGACCCAGCCAAAGTACACATTCAAATTCTCTAGGGCACCCCTATATTCTTCTATAATCAACGAATGCCTATATTTCATCTTTATAAGATAATATTCTTGTGGGAAAATAAAACATAGGGGTGAGTATATACATAACCTGTATGTTTCCTCAATAGCTAAAGGAGGAATAATTAATATAAATGATTAGAATATACAACTTAACCCATAAAAATAAATGAAATGCAACCATGATGATACATACACATAAGCACATGTATATATATATATTTTTCAACAAAGAAAATCATATGATATAAAAGGGGATATCATTCACAATGCCCATCCGAGAAATATAGTTGTACATTCATTCAAAGGGTCCCTCAACTATTTATAGGATTTTTTTTATCTATCCAAAAGGAGTATGCATGTCAGACAACAATATAGTACTATGTCACACAATTTAGGGGATATTAATTCTAAATATAGGACACATTCCTCGTTACAACATGAGTTTTCCACTCCCTATGTAGAGGAACTATACCCAAACTCACCAAGAGGGAGCTACTTAAAAGGTAGATCAAAACATTCCTTGTCCTAAAAGGATATTGAATGCATAATAGTTGATCGAGGACCCATTCCATGATCCTTCATGTGGGAGGAAAAGTGATAATAAATCAAGGACCCATTACATGATTTGGTTATAAGGTTCCACTTAGTCAACTATATAGAGGACTTGTGACATATCCTAGTTGGTGGGTTGATATCTAATGATTGATGACCCATTATACAAAACCATTGTAGGATTCCATCCATACAGATAGATAGAGGAACCATATCCCTTCCCAACAGAAGGGTTCCACTATAATAGTCAAGGATAAATTTCTTTATATAATAGGATGATGACACTCAGATAGATAGATAGAGGACCCCTGACATGTCCTAGTGGAAGGGTTCCACTCTAATGGTCGAGGGTCAATGCCCTAATATTACATTACTGTGCCACTAATATAGATAGATAGATAGATAACACATGTCATATCCCAATAGTAGTGTTCCAATCTAATGTCTCTAATGATCATTCCTGATCACTACTTTTGTCGAGAATCACCTAATAATGAAACACACATAAAATATATATAATTGTATCTCAAACTGACCTAAAACTTACACTATAAAATTCTATAATGAAAAAAAACTTGGATAGAATAATCTCAGGAAAAAATATGTTTCTAATTGAATGAGATATGATAGGTATATCTCTCACTCAAAATTGGGGGTACACAGAATTTTAGGGGACCCCCAAGTCATGTGGTTAAACCCTTTTTCCTAGATTTTCCCATAATGGTACATAACTAACTACCCATATAGCCCCATATGAAATGTAAAGGGGATACACAATGTTACTCTACCACCTAGGGTCTTGGGAAATTAAATTGTGATCTACCTAATACTAGTATACTTGGATAAATGATGTGTCCTCCTTTAATGGGTCTTTCCCCTACCATTTAGGCCATGTATGTGTACCATTATTGTCAACCAGTACAAGTTAATAAGCTGGCCGACCCCATGTCTATGTTCTCCATGTGTACACATTATGTCACTATCACAGAGTCACATGGAATATGGGGGGTCCCACTTGTAATATGACTTATAAATAATATTAAAACCCAACTCATTGAAGAAATATGATTACATAGCATGTCTTAGCAAACCCTCACATTGTGTAGTATGGTTTTTCGGAATGATTTTTATTTTTTTCCAGGATTAATGTTCAGAAAACAGTACCCTAAATTCCACTATTTAACCATAATCAATAGGTTATAACCATATTTGTGAATTGATTCCATATATTTATTGGAATAATAATGATTTCAAGCATCCTTCATGATGCCTTCAAAAGAACATTGATACTATCATCATTTTTTTTCTATCCGAGATCATAGATACATAAAAAACATCAACCAAAATCGAAAATTAATTTCTATCCCTATATCATTGATATGATCATCACCCAAGAATCTTATATGAATTAGGGGGGGTCTAATCATGCTTATTCCCACCAATAATAATTAAATCATAATCACATAGTATGAAAATGAAGAAATGCATAATGGTTCTGAAATATAACATAAATTTGGTGACAAATATCACAGTCCAATCATTATTATAAAATTAGAAACAATTATTAATATCTAGGTTAAGAAACATGGAACCCCAAGTATTAAAGAAATAAAAAAATTAGTATGATATATTGTCTCATGAAAAAAGGATCCAAATAAATGAAAATCAAATGAAATTAATTGATCATGATCAAACATTTAATTATAATGGTGAAAATACACATTTGACATGTCCTTCATCAATTTAGATAGCACATTGGTTAAGAACTTGCATTACAATGAAGTAGGAATATTTGTTTCAATCGATGCTCCTCCATTTATATTGAACATGTTTTTCAACATTATATGACTCATTCCTCTAATGAAAAATGTATCTCTCTTCTAAAATATCCTAAGGTATTTTGGATACCAATAGTTATTTCAAAATGTATCATATTTATATAGGAAAAAAATTAATTTATATTTTTTTTATATTTTATATATTACCTAAACATAGTAACATATGTTTGTTTTATCAGAACACCATATGTTTACATGATTTATGTCATTAATTGGGTATTACTTTAATTACAAATTCAACTATGGTATCAAATTTTTTCATTGTTATTCTATTTAAGATGTATATAATTTCATTATGAACAATCTTGTGAGTGTAATAAAAGACACATTTAATATTTTAATAAAATTAATCTTGGAAGACCCATGCTAAGAATAAAGTGTTTTATTTCTACCTTCACTAAAAGTATTTCTAGATATAGTTTAATGTCATAAAAGAAAAAAAGGTCCCAACAGTATTAATGTGATGATGGTTTAAACTTATTAAACATGTTACATTTTTTCTGTTAAATTAATTCATTATCACTAGTGAAGGAAACTATCGACATATATTCATAAGTGTTCCACATCCTCTAATTTTAAGAATAAAAATGGGAATGAATGGTGAATTTATAGTCTATAACATGAATAAAATAAATAGTATTATATAATTTATGAAAACATCCCAAAAAAACAATCCCCTTCATGATCCAAGTCTCATTTCTAAAAAAATAGTGTGATCACATAATCCCAACTAGTGGGACTGTCTATTTATAAGTTTTAGGCTAAAGAATCTTTTGGAATATAAAATTATTAAATAATGGATATAAAAATAATGGAATGGATTGTACCTATTTCAATAAAAACTAAATTTATGATAAATAATAAATACATTATACATATAATCATTTCAGGAGACTCTAGATCACAAAAAAAAATTCTACCACTAATAGGGTCCCTACACACTACAAAAATGATATTTATTGGGACCATGTAGATGTTTTTCCAGTGGTTTAACATTGTAATGTTGAACACCTCCTATAACAATATTACGTCTATTACCAAGATTACATCCTGGGGTTTCATATAGATCATACAATTCATTATACCTTTAAGACCCTTCAATTTTCTATATATAAACTATATAATAGTTAGTTGGGAAGTCTCAAGTTATATGATGCATCCCATCATAGAAAATGCATCACCTCATCCTCAGCTGACTGGATCCCATCTATGAATCTTAGGTTGTGGACACTACTGTTTAATATTGGATATGTCAATGCTTTCATATCATGACACCAAAGCCTGCAACCTCACATTAACTATTTAATTAATGGATTGTATGTGACAATTATCAACTCCATTTAGCTACAAATATTCCACTAAAAAGATATTTTCCAATAATATATTCTCAAATATGCCATCATAGGTGGCTATGAAATTGTGAACAACTCCACAAAGAGTATATCAATGCTATCCATGATCAAATACAATAGAAAAAAAATACACATCATGATCATTAACTTTAGTGATTTTCTATAGGTTAAAATCCTTGATTCATAATCATAATTTTATATTTTTCCTTGATAAATATCAACAATCTCATGAATATGTGTTTTTCTCATAGTCATTTGAATGTAAAACTCTTAACAAATATTCTCAAACACAATTAGGGTAATATTTTCCTAATCATAGGTATGTTTCATCTACATCCAATACCATATATCTTTTCCATGATGAGTAGCCATCATGAAAACCATTACCTTATATAAAGGGGAATAAACAAGAAAATTTTCTTATATTATAGACTTCGTCCAATCGTCTACCACATATGGGTCCTAATCAACACATATCATAGGTGATATAAACCACTAAAACATGAAAAGTATTCTCAAACTTTGAAAATATTCATCATGCAAGGTTAAAAATATAATTTTACAAAAATATGTAATACTTTGGTCAATTCCATTGGAGGTAGTCTTGATCATTTCTTTATTGGATAAAAGACCAACTCTTAGTCAATTAGAAGGGAAAACCCCCAAAATGACTCCTTTAAAATTGTTCTCATCCTACAGATAATCATTTTCAAAATCATATTTTGAGATCTTATCAATTTTCAAAAAGGATTCATTAAATTGTCATGATGTAACATGGTTAATAGTGTATACCTAGTGATCAGTCTCAATAACATGGAAACTGAAACCCATTATTATATTATTCATGTTGTATTTTTTCTATGAAACTTATGCTATGGAGTACTAAATAAAGAAATGAGTATTCCATGTACATGATTATGGATATCAAATTCACCACACCATCACTAGGTTCCCTAGTTTTATATCCAAACAAAAGACATTAAAACATAGTTCCCTAAACCTAAATTAATTCTACCAACTTTTCTAATTTCAAACTCCATCATTGGGAAATCAAATCCTAATTCCACATTGTAGTAACTCCACTCATTGGATCCCTTCTTGATGTTGTTAATGTTGGTTGGGCCACCCCATTATCACCTTCAATATCTCACAGTATGGTGACGAAGAATATCACAAATATGGGGGGGGGGGGTTAGAAAGAAGTAATTTTACACATACACACATATATCATATCAACCCATATTAATGAAAAAGTAATCAAATATAGTAATAAAAGATTACATGAATTATAATTTGTCAAAAATAATTTATATAATGCATAATCACTTAATGGGGGGATAATATTAGTGCAACTACCAAAAGGTAGGCCCATTATTTAAATAGTAGAGAAAGGAAATCAAAGTGTGAAACTATTTTTCATACAAAACGCCTTATACCACAACCTCCAACCACCACTAATAACCACCAGAACCATGTCCCCCTAGAACTCTATCAAATAACCATCAATCTACAAAACACTTGACTCATGTGACAAGATCTCATATATGAGTGAGTATATATATATATCTTGTATGAAACCCAAAAATCTCATAATGATATATATTGAAACAATAACCAATATGTATAAGGATTGTTCAATCAGATATATTTTATGAGGTGTTACTCAATTCATGGAGATGGTATCAACACATAACTATCAGAAAACACTATATATTCCAAAAAAATCATTATAAATTTATCTTTAAAACCAAAACATCATTCACATATATTATGTCCAACGATAACTTTTCTATTATGATTGGTAAAATAAAAAACCCATGTGGTTGATCCATATCATGTCTGAGATATATATATGGGAGAAATAATAACTATATATAGAGAGGATACATTCACCATAACGTTGGTGAAACATTGACTCTATTTTGTTTAACAGGATGATGATCCTGACCATGTTCTTACATGGGAAAAATTATAACACTTATTGTGTATCTCATTCCCAACTAATGAGATTCTAATTAATGCTAGTAATAGTGGGGTGGAAACCCAGATCATTAAAAGGATCATAATCTAAGGAAATGTAAACAACATTCCCTATGGTTAGATAGCGTTTTTCCCAAAGTTGGCCACCTGGAAATGTTTTTTCATAAAATATGTGATCTCTCAACCCAAATACATGTCCTTTCAAAGATTCAAATGATGTATACTATGTAAAGTTATACTCTATGAGTAAAATGTTTACCCTAGTCATATACCATGTATGGTACATGAGGATTACCCTAACACACATGTCATATGGTGTTACACGGGTTCATATGATCGTACATTTGGTAAATTCTATAAATAGTAGGGTAGGGATCCCATGATGTAATGATAGGTCACACTGTGTGTAATAAATAAATTCATTTAAAACACTAGTTACACATAAAATAAGATAAATGGTCTGTTTTGGTTTGATACACTTTGTGGGTATTAAAGAGATCCATTGATATTTATATTTTTCATCCTTCATTCAATTTGAACTCATATTTTTTTAATTTTTCAAAATATATTTCATAAAAACTCTAAAATATGATTTATGGATTATAATGTCACTATCATGGGATGTTTCATTCCACCCTTTCTAAAAATAACATCAGTGAGGCCTCACCTAACACCTTCAAGCCTTTCCTCGTAACACAACTATCACAAGACCCATCATTAAATTTATAACATTTTCATCAAACAGTTTTTGTTCTATAATCAATGATGAAATATTAGTTACATAAATCCATGTAATCCATTATCGAACATGAAGTGAATTTGGTTTATGGAAATTATTGAAATGATGAGAAATATGTCTAAGGTACGATCAAAACTAGAATAATGGGATAAATACACAAACCCCCAATGTGATTACTGAATAAATGAAATGTGTATTTGGGCCACAATGTGGTGAATAAGTTTATGGTGTTAGGGTAAAATTATATTAAATAAATTATTTCAAGATTGGTGATTATAACAATCATAAAAATAGAAAAAAATAAAATAATAGCCAAGGTAGTGGTGGATTATAGATTATATTATAGGGAGATAAATTGAAATCATTTGGAAATATAATTTAGAGACAAATTCTCTAAATAATTATCAAAATCATGAAGAGATGGTTATTTTTTATGAAACCATTTATTATTGTTTTAATCAATTAATCTACTACATTCATTATTCACTCCTAAGAGATATATGATCTGTTAGGGATGAATTTAAGCTCAAATTTTCATCATTAGTTGTAGTGATTGATGATCCCAAAAAATTTGACAACATGTTTGTCCACCATAATCACTCTTACCCTCCAATATAATATATTGTGATAGATGTATAATCTTACAGGTGTTGTATAATAGGTTTTAAACTATTTGTTAAATAGTTAATGATAAATTAGAAAAGTTAATAAGTTTTTTACTTTATTTTTTGTATTCTATCTTACAACTTTTTAACTACATGATGCCTAATCCAAATGAATCTTATATTGTTTCTTGGGTAAAACCAACACTCTAGAATCAATGAGAGGATCAATTTACCCATAAAAGGATCTATTACGGAGAAAACCCATTATTTCTAAAATTATTTGATGGTTTTTTAAATATGTTTTAATATTTTAATTATATCATCATCATGGCTATTAAATTCCCAAATAACTACATGATCTCCACAAATGGATCCATAAATATTATCCAGAATAATAAAAGGGTGGAATAAAAAAAACTATAGTGGCTTAATATTTTCCATCTTATTTATAATTTTTAATAAATGTAATAAGGGTAGTTTTTTTGGTCAACACCCTTCCCTTTGGAATTTGTCATGCCCCATTCCATTTTATTTTAATAAAATATAAATCTATACTATGTGGTATAATAGTCTATTATGTGTAATGTCCCCTGTGACATATTTTTATATTCAGAATGTAACACACTGATTATAATGATTTTTTTCTAGGGATTTTTTGAGTGAAAATCCATAAAATGTCCACTCTCCATCTTCTAAAAATTTAGGGCATATATTAGACAACAAACAATTATAATTTTTTTGAAACATTACCCCCATGATCATATCATTAATTTATCAATTTGTTGTCATTTAGAACCAATGTGACTAATGTCTTGATATAGAGAATTTGTCATAATGGTTGTTTATATCATTTTCTCATATTCACAAGGATGTTCCCTCAATTTTTGTATGTGTTTTATGCCATTCTACAATATTCATTACTCTTAAACTCAATATAATTTTTTTCTTCCATAATATATAATAAATGGAAGAATATATTTTTTACTTAATTAACTTGTCTTAAGATCATTATTGGGGGATTATATTTAATGTTTTCTAATGATTCCAATTTGAAACCAACTGTGGTTTTATCATCAAGGCATTCTTGATATTGTTCTTCAATTATTGAAGATTTATTTTATATAAGTGATTTCTAAAGAATTATTAATTTATTGTAAATGATTTTATATATTAATTTGATATTTGTTTATTCAAGTCATCATTTATATATCTTATACATATATAAATCATTCAGTGAGTGAATAATTTATTTTCCCTTTGTTAATGTGGGGATGTTTCTTCCTTTGCTCAGGATTGATGAATCCAGTATTGAACTAGGGAAATGAGAAATTGTATTCTATATTAAATTTTAATATGTATAAATATATATATGTAACTTAACTATTTTTTTCTTCATGATCAAAAATTACTTAACGAATAAATAGTTTCTATAGTTATGTTTTAATTGAGTAACGATGAACATGTTTTTGGTTACATTTACTATTTTCATGTTTTTTATGATTGATTCTATAGAGTGCATGTTTTTAAGATTTTATTAATGTTGTTATATTATATTATATTCATAATTTTTAAAGGACTGCAATGTTTAAATGATGAGTTATTTCTTGGGTTGTTATTTATTTTATATAAAGGTGATTAATATAATAATTTTTTTGTTGATGATGATTAATGTAAGTGGAAATTTTGTTATGGAATATTATAATAAATCATGGATATTTATGGATAGTAGGTTGTTTTTTGACTGGTTTTGTGTTTTTTATAATGATTTAAATATGGTATGTGTATTAGTTGTGTTATATTCATATTATTATAGTATCAAGAATATATTTCTCATATCTTATTAGTAGGGTCAAATTATTTGTTTACAAAAAATGATAAATGAATGTATATTTTCACCATCATATTATTTGTATATATAGTCATTATATTAAATAATTATATTATGAAGAGTAATTATTAAATTGTATAATATAATTATCTTCATGATTCCTCTAAGGTTTTTTGTAAATTATTTTTTATTTGGATAGTAATATGTGGAGTTAAAAGAATGTTGTACACAAGGGATTGATGTTTTCTCGTTTGTTGATAATTTTTGTGTATTATATAATATTGATTGGGTATGAAAAGATTATGGTTTATAATTATTTTAATAAAAAAATATCATATATTTTTATATAAATATTAATAAAATTTCACTAATAAACACCCAAGAACAACATTATTTTAGTTCCATTGGAGACAAGCAACACTGACTGAAAATTAATTTTTTTAACAGAAACCCCATTTTAAGGCATGATGGGGAACCCAACATGACATCCAAGACATAATAACAAAAATCTATCCCCAAATGGACAAAATTCCATAAAAACCCATTAATAAGTAAATAAATAAAATCCATTTCTTGAAATCAATAACGATTCAGCTAGCTTCCACCTACTCATCGTTTCTCGTAAAGTTATTGCGTGATGAAATGAATGGTCTAGGTACACTTGGATATTTACATACCATCTCAAACATAAAAATCAGGATACAAATGGTCAAGAAAAAACTCCCTACATTGAACTTGATCTAGATAATTCCCTTGATGAAATTTTGGTAGCATATTTCCTGGAACCAAGGATCCCAAGCTAGATAACAGATGCTCACTATCATGAAATTCACATAGACATAACATTAAAAATAAAAAAACATTTCTGAAACATACCCCATAAATATATTCCAATTTTTTACTATTTATAAATATAAGATACTTTTAAACATTATTCATGACATAGGTAAATGAAACGTATAAAAAGTTGGGCTCAGATTCTTAATAAATGGAAAAGGCGATATATCAATATAGCAAACGAATACAGGTAAGTGAACATTGTAATAAAATATAAAAACCATGAAATAAATATCAAATATAAAGAATTTAATGTTTCAATAATAATTTATGTTCATAATACATTAATCATAATGTAATAAAATAATTACCCATTAAAGAAAAACATTGGCAAAATACAGGTAATTGTGGAAACCAATTAAGAATAGAAAACCATAGGTCCTAGATACACACCAAGACATTCATAACATGTTATGTTTGTAAAAAAAATCAGTGTATCTAAATTGAACATGGAATTACATAATATGAACCCATTTTTGGGTATTGGGTGACCTCTTCAATACCTTCTATGATCATAGAATATAAATCATTAACCAATGAATTTCATAGAATTATATTTTCAATCCAACTTATGTTATAATGTAACATCCATCTCTAGATATAATTTAACCACTATTACAAAATTATTACAATAAATAACCATTATTGGTGACAATAAAATATTCATTATATCATTAACCATGAGAATAAATGTCCTCCATTTCAAATTTATCATGTTAGAACCCATGAAAAAAATGACATTCATTAAAAATATCGTCAATGAATAACTAGCTGAGGAAAAATGGGTTTCCTAAACATATATTCAATATAAACATAAAAATTCATGAATAATAATAATAATGGTATCCTCGGATCATATCCCTAGTACCTAAAAGGTAACATTAATGTATGTTATCTTGTATAGAAAATGGTATCTAATGATCACTAGTAATATTTATTTGGTAAAAACTCCATTCAAATTTAAAAATAACGTATCAAAAAGAAGCATTTTCAAAATAAATTTATTTTAAATTAATAGTGGAATCACATAAATGGTCATTAAAATTTATTTAAAACATTTTCTATTTAAATAAAATTTCATTAAAAATCACGTAATAAAACATAAAAATACTACAAAAATCTGAAATACCTTTATTTTAATATTAAATTTGATGCGAATAGAGGAATGATTAAAACCTTGAATTGTCATTATGGATGAAAAATTAATTCATGTTATCAAAATGGTTGCTTGCTCAATTTTTTTAAATTAATAAGGTGAATTGTATTAAGAAAAATATTTATATTCCCATTAAAATGATATAGAAAATATATGAAAACAGTAAAAAGTTACTCTCAATAGTTTATGAATTACAATAGAAATAAAAAAGTAAAAATTAATAAAACAGATAAATAAATAGGATTATCATTAAAAATTATTTTTTAGAATATTGGTTACAAAAATATAGTAAAATTAAGTGAAAAAAGTTATTATTAGTAAAAAAAAGTTTAGATAAAAATTATTTTTTTTCTTCAGAGGTACCTCATAATATTTTTTTCATTTTAATAATATACATAAACAACATTGATAAATGATGAGATTGTATTATAAAATAGTTACCACTATGATAACATTGAATTATATGAAACATGAAATAGATATTATCAATTGGATATTAATATTTCCATAATTTATGGATAATAATAATAAAAAACATTAATTTTATTTATATTGACCCTATAAAAGAAACATGTGTTGAATATGACATTTTCCCTTGAGAAAAATAATGTGATTTAGAAATCACTAACAAAATGTCATGAATTCATTCGAAAACATAAGAAAAACCTGTATAAATAATTAAATATTATTTAACATATATTAAAAAAATAATAAATCTATATATATATCTATAAATGATTCATGGAAGATATTTTATTACCCATTTTTTAGCAATTCATTTTTAAATTCAGGTTTTGTGTTATTTCTGCATTATTTCTTGTATTTTTGATTTATTGTTTTTAGACCTCTTACATTGTCAATTGAAACATAAAAACCAGAATTTTTTACAAGATCAATGTGTTATATCTATTTCATATATTTGAATTAATAGCAATCCATTAATGTTATAGATATAAATGAAATATATTGTTCATGTATATGGTAGGCCATATATACACATGATAATTATTTTTATTTTCAAAATAAAAAGAAATAAATATAATTTAATAGTAAATTATCTTTACATAAAGATATTTATGTAATATTTATCACATTTATGAATTAAAATTATCGAAATTACCATCCAAGGAAAGAGTTTGTCAAATATTAATAACATCAACTCTTGAGATAATAAATCGCCACATGCATGAATGATTTCATCGAATCCCATCAATAATGGAATTTATGGAGGAATATAAGATATAATAATATACGAAATTATAATTATGATTCAAATATAATACATTTTTATTTAATATATTATTAATAAAATCAATGAAATTTTTAAATTACAAATACATTGCAAAAAATCTTGAGGTGATGGTCGATCATACACAAAGTTTCATAATTATTTTCTAATAAGATGGGAGGACAGAAGGTATAAGTTCTATTAAAATTATTTATGTATAATAATATCGTAAATATAAAATCAAAAAGAATCATATCCATTACTCTATATTTCAATGAGATGTGGTTATTTAAACGGAACTGCAATGGCTTGTGGCGTGATAGTAAATCCTACACACGAACGATGGTTTTGATTCACCTTTGTTGGAAGATGATATAGATATATTTAATTCCATTTACAGAATATATTATTACTATAATAGAGAATATTTTGTTATAAAATTCTAATTTGATAATATTTTATTGATGTTACAAAATAAGTAAAAAGAAATCGATTATTTTAAAACATTACAACTTACTCGGAGAACCTAATTATGTTTATCCATAATCCATTGTATATAAGATTTTTGATCTCATCAATGACTATATAATATTTGGAATAATTTAATGTATATATTTGGTAAGGTAATGGATAAACCAATTTTTTCTGAAAATGTCAATAGGATAGGAGATGGTGGCCTTTTACAATAGGAGGAGTGGGCATACACGGTATTTTTAAAAACACTAATGTGTAAAAACATCTTTCACATGATAGAGGGATCCAATATGGATCATTATTCAAGCATTTAAATTATAATATCAATATACATTCATATTAATAGCGTTTTAGAAATTTCAAAATTATTATACCAAATTACTTTTTATTTTTACCCCAAGTAAAATCATTTAAAATTTAATTGATTTAAATAATTATTATAGTTTTTACATTTAAACATTGGCATAAAAATTACGATTACCAAAATATATGATATAAATGATTCTGAATCAATAAATAAAATCCATTTTTTAAAATTTTACTCACAGATATAGAAAACAACACTTTAATATTTTCCCAGGAGACGTGATGAGAATCTAGTTTTTCATATATAATATAAAAGGTATCAGTATCCAAAATCATTATAAAACTAATAGAAATTACCCAAATTGTATAAATAACAGTATATTTGAATTCATTTTAAATTAAAAATTATAAAAAAATTAACAATGTAAATTCATTTAATGAATTTTAAGTGTCAAATAAATGTTTATATTATTCACTATTAATCAAAAATGAATCTTTTCAGAAAAATCCAAACCAAATCCTACAAATCGTATGTTGACTTGTACATTTATAAAATGTGGATTATGATTTCATGTTAATTTCATAAGTGTTTTAGAATTTCTATTTATTATTTGTTTTATGAAAATTATATTTTTTTAAATAATTTTTTCAAAAACATATAAATACTTTACCAAAAATTATAGAGAGATTTTATAAATATGTTTTTCTTATATACAAACAGAATATTTAAATAATAAATAGTTTATATTCCTATAAATTTCAAAATACTTAATCATTATTTAATAACATTCCTTTATTAAAATATAACATAATTAGTTCTTCCTAGTTCATGAAAATTTTGAGTAGCATGTTAGATAAGATATCGATGAAATTTAACCTTATTTGAAAAAAAAATTAAAAAATATCAGCATGTTATTTTATACACCATATAAAATGATTCCTTCCCGAATAATATTTTACTTTGGTAAAAATAATTCGACTCATTTGTATCATTATATCCTTAGGTTCACATGCATCTTCATTATGATGATGCTTTCACGTCAAAACATTAACTATGTTGGAGTTCATTTTTTGTAGAAAATGTATAATATATAATCTCCATCAGTTATCCTCAAAAAAATATCATCCTCTATAATTAAAACCTCTATGTTCAATACATTTGATGGATCATGTATTTACCTCATTAATAGAAATAAGGGGGACACATTAGGAACATGATAGATGTTCGGTAGAAGTTCCAAGAAAAAATCTATGATCATAATGTGAGAAATAATATCAAAGGGACTATTATACATAGAGATTATTATTTCCTTCTTTCCTCCATGGATAAATTAATAGTAACCCATTATCTGCAACATAAAATCCTAGATCATGTTAAAGAATGTTATCATAACATTTCACTCAACATTTTTCATCCATAATGTGTTGAAAAATGGTATTATATTTCTCTATCATTTCATCCTTTAGCTTAGGTCCCAATAGATTTTATTATGTAACAACATTCCAATATGTTGGAGTTCTAAAATTCATTCTATAAATGTATTCACAAGTATCCATTTGAAGTCACAAGTATAATCTATCAGTATAACAAAAATTAATTTGTCGGGAGACTTGATCCCAACAACTATATAAATATAGAGATCAAGAATATTTAATATCCTCTATGGTTGGAATTTTTCTGTAAAACTGGAAATCTAACTATGGGTGATATAATGTACTATACCAAACATCTGTATCCAAGTCTAATTGATTACTTCTCCAAAATATTTAGGTAAACCTAATATCATGATCAGATTCAATGTAATGGGGTACTCCATGAAACCTTTCCACATCCTTAATAAATATTACTAAAATATGGCCAAGATAGAAATCTTCCCTAATACAAATTCTGTTTTCAAACTTCATTAGGTGATATAAAAAACCCAAAATAACCTAAATATCATAGATACAATAAAACCTAATGTTTTCATATCCTTTTAATAATATGCCCAAAAATTATAAGGGAATTCATCCTCATATGACATTTCTAGTAAAACATATACCAAAAAGGGTTTTCATTTCCATAAATGACTCTTAAAATAACCACTATAGAGATATAATACATTGACGTAAAACCTAAAAGTTGTTTTAGTGAGTTTGAACATCTGATCATCCAATACTAATAAAGCCTTGATGGTTTTCATAACTCATAAATTGATCATATCTAGTTACATTTATATTTTCAAAACATCATTCACATTTTTTCCTTGAATAATATCATATCTTAAAAAAAATTTCATTGGAAAAATGAATTCATACTATTATAGAGAGAATATATAATGTGATTATTTTATTCCCGAATTCATGAAGAGATATATAATCACTTCATTGATTCACTTGAAATTTCAATATATAATAAGAACTATTTTTTCCAAAAAAATAATTCATACAAAATAAAACATGAAATTCTCAAATTAAGAGGTGATTATAAGTGTTCCCTATTTATCATGATTAACTTAATCTACTATAATTTCATAATATTTCCCATTATCAATTATCATTAGTGGTTTTCATGGTTTATTATCCACATTATCCCATGGATTTGGTCTTATATTTTCATAATTCCTAAACTCATTTCACATAAAGCACTAGATTGTGGGTTGTGCATTATGCTGATCTATCACTCTATTTTTATCCTTATCAAACCTTATCTCATCACAACGAAATCATATTCTAAATGACTTTCCATTACCAACATAAATCATTTTGTAGCCTCACTAATACGATTTTTCCATGTTTCCTTCCACACAACTAGAAATAACAAAATCTCATCATATATTTTGTATGGGGTTTTAGGTTACCTTGAATTAAATATTTTTTTTTCAAAACCATACGATTGATGGGTATCTCCATTATCCATTCAAACCTTAATATTGCAACTGTATTTTAGATAAAATATACTAATGTTCCATATGAATAAATTTGTTCTAATATATATTGTTAATCCACTTAATAAATGATCAATATTAATTTCAATTTAGGTGATAATACCAGATAAGTACCTCAAAATCCTTATAAATTATTACTCACATAAACCATAAGATTCATCTTCCTTTTTTTAGATCAACTAATACCATTTCAATTTTTGTATGAAGAATATAGTGGATGTATTTATTAAAAAAATAAGAAATTAAATTCATCCCACTCCATGGATTCAATTTCATCTCATTGTCTCAAATTGCAAATAAGTTTACACTAATGATTTACTTATCCTTCTAAATGATAGAAAACCAAATTTAATTTCTCATTCCAAAAATAATAGAATATAAAAAATTATATTTTCAATGGTAATGATTTGTACTAATCCACTAGTAGATCAACTGAACCATTAAATCAAGAAGGATGATTACCCATAATTGTATAAAAGGAATGGCGATCCCCCACATTTTCATTTTGGAGTTCTACATTATTAAAATAATGATAAAGTTACCTGAGCTTATCAATTATATATTCCACTCCATCTCATATAACATTTGGTTGATCAACATCCCAACCAATTAATTGTCCATCTTACTCTGTATTATCACAATTCCTTTTGGATCCGTCCAAAAAATTATACATAAAGGCATAGTGAAACATATAATAATCATAGTGTTAATGCACAAAATCATGAACAATTACAATTACATTGTATAAATCATGAAACATTATTTTCAATCAATGAAATATTATGATTTATGTACTTCATGCATGGTTATTATTAAAATAATTCATTATGGTTCATACATACATTGCTATATTAAAAATTATATCCCCTAGGAGTGTCAAACCCGGATTGTATCAAGACCCATTGTCATGAACCATGTGGTGATCAAGTCCATCTCAATGTTCCATTTTTAGATTTTTATCCCTAGGTACCATTATTCTAGAGATGTATCAAATAATTGTATCAAGATATGAATGTATGTTCACATAAAACACCCTATATATTCTTTACCAATATTGACATCCATTTTCATATAAATAGATTTATCCTAAAACATATCCTTATATATAACCACACACATATACATAGAAATATCCATATGGATCTCAATATAGTTTCTCATCCTAGATTCGAAATGTTCATTATACCATTATTTTTGTATAGACTATGGATACCTAATATTATCATAAATAAATATCACATGTTTTCTTGATGAATAATCAATACATTACCCAAATACATACCTATGTACTTCAATGGTTTAGTTTCCTTGTATATTAGGTAGATAATACACTAATTTAGTGACTGATCATAATCATCTATATAAAGAGTCTTCTCATTTTTCATTATTCATAATCATACCCTATATAATCCCATTATTCATAAACTGGGGAAAGGAAACATATGATTGGATGAGAACATAAGTGTTGAAAAATTAATTCAATTGGTATATCATATAACATGAAACTATATGTATTATAATAAGAGAATAAATTTTTAAAACCATAAAATTATCATATATCAAAAGAAATATTCATTGAATAATTTACACCATTTCACAAAACACGATTCAAAAAGGAATAAAAAACATCATCCATGAGAGAATAAGATTTTAAGAAGACATGTTTTTTTAGAAAAAACATATTCTTATAAAATATTCTTTCATGGATTACCACCATGATATCCATAACAAGTTATGCTAGGTGAAAAAAAAGAGTACCTACATCTGTATCGGTATAACCTCACATGTACTCAATTATCAGTAATTAGATAGCCCCCAAGTACCATATGATCTCATAGAACACAAATAATTACCCAATGCATTGGAGAGATATACATATTTCAAAAATAGTTGATTAAAAACCAACCACAATCATTTGTTATTTTTTAATGGCCAAATCAAAATGAAACACATATATAAGGGTCCCATAGGAGAATAAAACATTCATCATAATAGAACAAATCAAATGAATAGACGTTTATAATATAATTTATCATACAAAAACTCATGAGAATAAATTTTTTTATTAACATATCTTTATCATAAACATAAAACATCTAGATAAATAATAATAATGGAATCCTAGGATGATATACCCATTAAAGAATAAATAACATCAAAGGATCTCATCATTAATGGAAATGGAATCTTAATTATCCATTGGATAATTACATAGATAAAATATTATATTCAATGAAAAATAATTCTAAAAACATAAAACTTTTTAAAAATTATTTTATCTGAAAATATTACCAGAAATATATATAACAATCATTTAAAATAATTTAAAATATTTCCTCTGGAAAATAAATTTTCCTCAAAAATCACATTTTAAAACTAACAAATCGTAATAAATTACACAAATAAATATTTTTAAAAATAAACATTGAATAATATAATTTAATTTTTAAAATATATAGTGGCTATGGTTTAAGAAAATTTTATACATTTAAAAATGAATATTTATTTCAATTTTTTTTAAAAAGATAAAGATGACTTACTTTGAAAATGACACGATGAATCTTTTTCAAATTACTATTAAAAAAATGTCATAAATTTGGAAAATGAAATGGAATATTACCAATTGAACATAAAATAATTTTTTAAAATAGTTTTAGAATACAATGATATGGATGAAAAAATGGGTTAACGGTGAAAGAAATAATTAATGTTGCTTTTCATTGAAAATTATATTCTGGAATATTTATTATATATAATGATAAAAAAAGAGAAAATATTATTCTCATGATATATGTCATGACCTTTCCTCAGTGCTCGTGCCATGACTACCCCAATCCCACCTCTAATAGGCTAGGGGCTGGAGACTAGTACCAAAGGCGTAATTCTGAATGTTGGGAAGGAATTTCCTTTATAAAATAAAAAAACACCACAGAGTATGCAACAGGAAGTAAACAATAAGTAAAACTGAATACAGAAGAGTGTGCTAGAATGTAAATTGGCCAGTATACAATCCCAACAGAACAACAAGTACAAGTAGAAAGAGACAAACAACTGAAAGTAAAGAGTAGCTCCAGGATCATCCTCCGAGGATCCTACCTAAAGGGTAGGTAGAGATGGCCACCTCAGCACTCACATCCTTCAATCTTCTCTGTGTGCCGACTCGTCACGAGGTCCACCTCTGGGTACTGTCATTTCATGGCGCTCTAATCCTACATTGGCATTGTCTATTTTTTGTATCCAACACAACGTGGTGTGTGCATAGCCTGTGAAAGGGTGAGTATATTGATACTCAGTAGGGACACATATCCCCACAAGGTCTCACAATTTCCACTAAGGATAAATTAAGAAGAAAGATACAATCACGAAGTATAATCCAACCCTACTTAGGTATATTCCCATTTATATACCTAAGTTACCAATCACAGTTTGACTCCAACTCTTGAGCTCAAGCACAACCCAGTCCACACAGGAATTAAAGTCAATCACCACGATGATAACGGTTCAAAGACATGTATCATCTCACAAAGGTATGCCAAAATAGTAGAGAGATATAGATGATTAGATGTAGAAACTAGATTATCTAAGCTATCAGACCCACACATGATACAGGACCAGCTAAGCAATCGGACCCACACAGGATACAGGCCAGCTATCTCGTCTAAGTTGTCGGACCCACAGAGGATACTAGCAAGCTATCTTGTCTATGTTGTCAGACCCACACAGGATAATGGCCAGCTATCTCGTCTAAGATGTCAGACCCACATAGGATACATTCCCTCTATTATAGTGTTATAAGGATGATCAGATGTAGTTAATGATTCATTTAAGCTGTCGGACCCACACAGGATTTAGGACCAGCTACTCTTTCAGAAATGTCAAACACACACAGGAATCCGGTACAGTTTTCATCATCGTCGAACCCACGGAGGATTTTAGTATTGTAGTTATCATCATAGTCATAGCCAGCTCTAGGGTTCCCAAACACATCATGCTCAATACCGGGAGGATCCGCTTCTTGAGAAAATGGGCCGATACATCAACTATAACGAAGTCTTGAGTTGATGTATCCTGATGTTCGGACTCATAATAAGAAACACAATGCGACGGATGACGCGTCAATCAGATGCTCAATCTGAGAGTTATATGTGTTTCCGCTCAACGGGCCTAGTTGGTTTAGGGATCGAACAAACCCGGCCTTACCCAAACTTCATCAAAACCTAGAGTTTGATATACTGAAACGACCATCTTGATCCAAGGAATCCAACGCAACTAAAGGTGCGTTGATCGGACGCCTGGTCTAAGTGTTATTGGTATTTTCTTTCCAGGGCCCCGGTTAGTTTTTTGGCATAAACAAACTTGATCGTACTCCAACTACATCCAATCCTCAAGAGGAGTATGCCAAAAGTATTGTTCCGCTCTAAGACTGTCGTCAACGCCGACGGTTCATCGATCAGACACCTGTAGCCCATGTTACAGACCAATAAGTGATTTCGGGTTAAACGATCCGGGAAGGGGTCTGACCCTATCTGTGGGTTCGACCTGATCCATTGGACCATCCCGACCCAATTCGAGTGTCCAGACAAGTGAAATCCAATCCTGAAGTGGAGGCCCGACCTGGTGTCCATGGGGCACCAGGCCGGCGAGGCGTGGGGCGCCTGGCAGGCGGGCCGGGGGGCGCCCGGCCGGTGGGCCGCGGGGCGCTCGGCCGGCAGGCCGTGGGGCGCTCGGCCGGGCTAGCAGGCCTAGCTAGCCAGCAGGCTGCGCAAAGGAAGGGGGACCCCCCTTGTGGTCTGTAACGACCGGCGCGACACTCTTGTCTTTGGTAACCGCGGGACCCGAAGGGTCCCGCCTTGTTGAGTGTCGTCGGCGGCCGGTTCAGCCGACCTCCCTCCTTCATCCTGCACAACCCTTTGGTCGCGGTCCTCTCCACCTCCATGGTGGTCGGCCTAACCAGCTACCTCCACACCTCCACCACAGCACAATGGTGTCGCGGTTCAGCTACCCTCCACTCGGATCGTTGGTGTCGAGCCTCTTATCCGCCATGGCCCTCCAGTCCACGGTTCTTCCCCATCACGGTGCGACAGCACTGGTCCCCTTCATCAACCCTGTGGCCCTTGAATCGCCAGTTCCTCTCTCGGCCATTCCATCGTGGGCCGCCGATGCTCCACCGCATTCCTCTCATCCGGTGGCACTATTGCTCCACCACTGTCGTCAATCAACCAAGTACTAACTGAGGGTCGTCGGGTTGTGACTATACGCCACACACCCTCCATGTTAGGTTATAAAAAATTTATGACAACGAACCACTATAAACTATGAGGAATGATTATTTAATTCAATCAAAATGAACCCCTACCTTGTGTTTAGTTTTAACGTCGTGGTTCCGTGTTCCACTCAACGAGTACCCCGAACCCGGTTTACCACGTGACCTCAAGCGCATTTCCCTAAACACCAGAGGCTACCGACTAATAGCGTGGTCCCAGGTCTAATAGTAGGGAAACTATGCCCCCATTTATCAAAGTGTAGCACAGAAGAATACAGATAAAATATACAACGATAGTTGAAGCAGTAAACCATACACTACTAAAATCAACAACTGCAGTAGATATAACCAACAAGTGTATTAAAATTATTCGAAATGTCTCAAGATCTAAGAAAACATCCAGAACAAGGTAAAAACAGTACAATACAGAGTGCAGTAAAACTAAAACAAAACAACTAGTAGCATCGTGAGCCTATGCCTGGTCCCATGCTCCCCTACTCCTCAGCAGCAATCACGTACCTGTATAGGGGCCCTTTCCCTTATCTACACCTGCAGAGACGTAATCTTTTTAGGCTGAAAAGCGTGACCCAAATAGGGTGTGAGAAATAAATTCCCAGTAGAAACCCACCAATGGCTCGTTCCCAACTGTGTGAAAGCATGAAACAACATTTTGCAATAGTAAAATGCATTAAAATAAGCATTACTAAAAAGTAAATCAATTAACCAGTTATGTTGATATTTTAATAACCATTTTAATCCATTTAAAATAAGAAAACACCCTAGTGCATTTCTAAGTAAACAACCAGCATCCTTAGACAAGAAAACCTTACCCTTAGGTAATCAGAATCCAACCCGCATGTATTGCCCTCAGGCGTAACAGAAAATTTCCCCCGGGCGTATGTAGTGTCGCCCTCAGGCAGAAAGTCTATTTCCCTCAGGCACAGAAGAAGTTTCCTCATGGGGAAATAACTACTTCCCTTAGGATAAATAGTGTTGTGGCCTCAGACAAATCACAACAACACCCTCAGGCTAAATAGGTTATCGGGCCTACCCACCCTAGGGTGGTTCCAGATCCAAGCAACGATCCCAACCAGTAGTCTTACAATTTATTCAACTACCTATATAGTTCAAGGTAGTTAAAAGAGCCACGACCTCAGCCACACGATACCCCAACATGGGTTCGTGGAACAAAAACGCACAAAACACATGGTAGTTAGAAAACCAAATACCAAGACACCTACCTTATACGCCTACGAACGATATACGAGAATGTCGGTTCCAGAAACGCCGAATAATGACATAGATCTGAGGTAAGAAAACATTTATTCAACCTCAAATAACTCTCATTATGGATAGAATTGTTTTGAAACACCCCAGGAGAAGAGGGGCCGTACCCCTGCAGTTTGAACACGATTGCCTGAAGTGGAATCAGATTCCCGATGGGATCTCGACAGTTCTTTGAAGGTTTAGCCATCCTCTCCCGATCTCTCTTCACATTATAAGCCATCCCTATGAACATGGGAGGCTACTGCCCATTTTAGCGAAAAAAAGTACACGACATGTACTTCCATGTACATGGCGTATACATTACATGTTTTGACTATTCCTCTAGTGGCTTCCCACCAGCGTGACACTGTTCGCTTGCCGACATGACTACATGGCATGTCTTCATGAGTACATGACGTGTTCTGTCACAGAGCTGGCCACCACCATACTATTCGCCCGCTGACTGAATACACGGCGTGTAAGGGACCACAACAAGGAGAATATTTGGTTCCTACACCCTTCATCCCTAGCATGGCCACATTCCCTGTGTACTCATCCCACATGGCCAAAAGTACACCGTGTGTGGAAAAAATACAATGCATTTACTTCTAAAATTAAGGATTTTTCCTCATTTTCCATATTTTCTCATAAACATTTAAGCAAAAGAGAAAAGAGGAAGCCCATACCTCGGAATAAGAACTGGGTTCTTACAAACTACCCCAACCCCTTATAGAAATTCATCCCCGAATTTCCCTCCCAAGGGTAGTGAAGATATAGCCATGAACAACTCCGTCCACTGAGCACGTACGTCATTCTACCACTCCCAGGTTTTGTCCTGCACTCAGCTATGCTGCCATAGCACCCGTACGAGAGAAATTGACCGGCCTCGGAGAAACTTCGTGCTCCTTTCAACGATAAGAATCACATGCTTCTCAAAGGATGCATCCATCTGAAGCACAACCTCCTATCGCTGAAAGGTGTGACACATGTCTGAATGATTGCGACAAAACTGATATACGTGGAAGACATATTGAATGGCTTGGTATTGCTGCGGTAACCACAACTGATAGGAAAACATCCTGACTCTCTCCTGAATCTCAAATTACCCCACATATCGCCGTGAAAGTTTACCCTATCTATTGATCCACTTGTGTCCCATCCTCATCAAAACATGCAAGAAAACCTGATCCCCGACCACAAACTCCAAAGGTCATCTACGAAGATCATCTTATGACTTCTGCCGAGACTACGTGGTAGCCATCCACCTCTGAATCAACTGGACTTACTCTGAAGTCTCCTGCACGAGACGCGGCCCTAGTAAAGCTGCCTCACCAGCCTCTAACCAAGACAAAGGTGATCGGCATGGCCTACCATATAAACTATTGTATAGTGCCATCTCATTATTCACCTGAAAGCTATTGTTATAGGCAAACTCGACTAAGGGTATATGCTTCTACAAAGATCCCCCAAAGTCTAGGACGCATGATTTCAGCATGTCCTCCAACACCTGTATCGTATGCTCTGACTGGCCATCTGTCTCAGGGTGGTATGATATGCTCAGGATCACCTGCATACCCAGTGCCCTCTGAAAACTCTACCAGAATGAGATGTAAAATGGACATCCCTATCTGAAATGATAGAATGAGGGACCCCATGAAGACGTATGATCTCTCGAATATACAACCATATGAGAACGTCAACATCGAAGGTCTCCTTGATCAGAAAAAGTGAGATCCCTTCGTGAGTCAGTCCATAACAACCCACATGCCATTACTGCCTCTAGGATACCTCAGAAACCCAGTCATGAAATCCATTGTGACATCCTCATATTTCCACTGGGAATGGGTAACTACTGTATCTGTCTAGCTTGTTTCTGATGCTCTACCTTCACCTACTGAAAGGTGGATCACCTCGTAAAAAACCAGCTACATCTGTCTTCATTCCCAACCACCAGTACTGATGTCTCAAGTCATGATACATCTTGGTAACCCCAGGATGAATTGCCCAAGCCGATGCATGAAACTCCCGCATCTTCTTCTCGCGTATATCCCCTAAAACCCATTTGCTTCCATAGAAATGCTTAACTTTATCATCGCCTATAGTCCAACTAGGAGGAGGGTCCAAACTTTACCCTGACTCCTGTAACACCCCGAGCTTCCACGATACGATTCTCTTTCAATAATGCAATATCTTGCATTGTACGAAAGTTCGAGATTCTAACACACCGTGACCAATAAAAATATCCATTATGAATAGTAATACACACGTTTTGAAATTATATATATTTTATATTTCAAAATGGACTTCATTTTTGGATTCAGAATATCGAAATTAGCCTACGTTGAATTTTTTGTATTTTTCTGAGAACATCCAGTTTTTTTATGAATAGTGACAATTACTAAAAAAACTTTTTTAATAAAAAACATTTATAGTGATAAATTATACTATTTAGTGGTTTTAAAATATAATTAGAATATATTTTTTCAATTTTATCCAATGGTGTTCATTTGAATTAATTTCACTTTGAAATTAGACATAAACAATTGTCAATCTTTTGATATATATTGTTTCTTAAAAACACGCTATTTGTTGTGACAACGAGAATTAGTTATAAAATTAATTAATGAAACTTATATGTTTGGAATTTTGAAAAATAGGAATTATTTTTGAATTCAGAATATCAATTATAGCTTAGGTTGTATTTTTGGCATTGTTCTGAAAAACATCAATTTTTGATGAATAGTGAAACCATTAAGTGGTAGTTAAAAAACTGATTTTTCATTTAAATGAAACATTACCACTTATTTGATTTGATTTTCAAAAATCCGACATACATGGTTGTCATTAGGAATTAAAAGGTGGTCCAATGGGATTAAAATAATTTTTTGTGAATAGTAACTTTTAAGTTTAATTAATTGCGATTAAAGGTAATTAGTGAAATTTAATGTAAAAATGATATTATAAAATTATTAAATGACCTTTACACTTGTCATAACACTATTTTATGAGTCACTTCTGACCAATACAATCCATGGGTTAACTTGGGGACTCCATGGAGCCACCATGGTGGTAAAATGACATTAAAATCTTTTTATTTAATGTTAAAATAAAAATGTCACAAACATGAGTTGTTTAATAAAACAATTTTTAAATGAGGTTATACAAGTCATATTTTTTACTATAAATATTAATTAGAAATATAAAAAGGTTTCATACATCATGATAGTTTTGTTATAATTTTTAGACATTACATAAATTAAATTATTTATGACACCTGATGATGCATCGATTACCTCATTAATTAACGATTTTAATATATGGAAGGATAATGTAAAATATAAGACTTACACTTGTTCAAAGCCTATTGGATGAGTATATTTCGAACCTTTATCACCTTAGCCTCATAATATAGAAGTGTGGAACCTTTAAAATCCGAAACTCATAATATAATAAAGTAACATTTCATTTCTTTCCAAGAGTGCCCCTCCTCTCCTCTTATAAAAGGCCCCACCTCTACCACCTTATTCACACCATCAAGCCATTTTTATCTTCCAAAATCTGCCCAAATACTCTCCCAACTTCCCTATCTTACTCCTAGAAGCCACACTTTGTGCATAATTTTTCTCAAGGAAGCCTTTGGCTCAAATCAAAAAAGAGTTACCCGATTTTACGGTTATGTCATCTCTTATGTTATTTTGTTTTATTTTCCTTCTCCAACCCCCTAAAATCTTTTAATTTATTTCTTTTTTAACAAACCCAGTATCCTAAATATACTGGGATGTTGTTATAATAAGAACTATAGCTACACTTACACACACCTACATCTAATGGTTAAAGAACATACTGTTTTTGTGGATGGAGAATTTCTTTCTCACGAAACGATGATTGTTCAAAACTCATATAACACCTTCAAACGTGGCCATTTGGATGTCACTATATTTATATATTATATATAATATATTTATGTTTCACTTAATTTTCTTTATTTTCCATTTATGGCATACATTTATGGTTTCCATTATGGGTAAACGCGATATCTCTATTTTAGGAAGTACGGACTACCGCCCCCTCAAAGTGATTTGAATCATTAATGACATATGTGGGATGTATAGAAGATGGAGTAAATGGTATTATACATTATATTATACTGGAATTATATTATACCCTTATAAATTCATTCCATTAAATACTAAATAGAAATAAAAGTAGTGTTCATGCATACGTACGGCTTACCGTCTCCATGAACGGTGCATTTCATTTCTTACCTCTCAATGTTATGTAATATTAAAAATGAATGTATATACTGGATATATATTATATATATGATATCTACATCATTAATATAATTATGGATATAATGTGTATTTTACCACATGAAAAAAGTGTAATTATAAGAATTTTATTTTTGACTCAAATACCTGTGATCGATAAAACGACCGTTATTAACTTAAATAATTACATAATGTTCATAACATGGTAATATGTGATATAAAAGGAATAATTAACTTGAAAAAGGTTCTTAAGTAGGAGGAGATTAACTCTAGTTTATTATTCCACAGGTTAAAGAGTAGCCGTGTCAAGTCGAACACGAGGTAAGGGAATTTCTTAACCCAATTTCCATTCTTTGGGTTAATCTCCTACTTTCAAATTATGTCATTATATTATTATGTCCTATCTTGTATTTTAACATTCTTTATGTTTACTTATAGTTAATACACATAATATATATATTTTATTTAAAAAATGATCTTTGTAAGGGACTTCGTCACAATCTCCTTTCATTGAGGCATATTTGGTCTTATACACAACTATCCTTTATATGCTGTAAAAACCCCTTTGACTTTTAATTTCATTCAAATGGAATCTTTTTATACGAAGTGATTTTACTAAACGAAAAAAGGAATTTTTTTCGTGTACGTATGCGGTGAAAATGACTTCTCCACCGCCGTGACCATTATTTGAGTTTCATCTTCCTCTACAATCCATAACATTTTTTAAATGAAAAATAGAAACCATGTTTTGACCTTCATTTATTTTGGTATCGAAAATGATTTTGATAATGTTTTAATATATCAATGTGTTGTATTGATATCTTGTGATTGAAATGTGGAAATGTTATGTATCAATTATTCATGTTTTATGTGATACGATTATGTTATGTTTTATGATATGTTTAAACCTGTTCATATGAGGAATGCATTGGACTTAATAAGTGACGAGTGGAGCCCGTTATAGCTCCTCGATGCATCAGCAGGTCCCATGAGACAAACTAGTGTCTTGGCATGAGGCCTTGAGAAATATTTATTTGTAGTCATGGCACGAGGCTTTGGCTACATGGTTATGATAGTCTGGAATTATGCATTCCATCATTATAAAAGTGTTTATTGATATTGCATGTGATTTTTCGACCAGTAGAATATCCATGTGAATAAGTAAGTGGCATTATTTAATTTTACTTTTTCCATATTATGTTGAAGTTTAAGTTTAAAAAGGCTTTTGTTTTAGTTATACATTGCCTTAACTGTTAATGTTTATTTATGAAGGCTACCGCTATATTGTTATCCTTACTGGGCATCTGAGCTCACCCCCTTACAATGTTTTAATTTTTCTAGGATGTGAAGAAGTATTTTAAGAATGACCTGAAGGGATAGTCTGAAGGGGATATGAGTGTTGAAAATGAAGACTATGTTATTGTAGTTTTTCACTTTATGTTTTAATGTATCATTTATGAATGTATCTAGTGTTTCCAAGGCTACTAAACTAATCAGTCTTTCGAGACTTGATCTTTTGTGATCACGTCAATGTTACGCAATAAGGCGCCGGCTCTGGGTAACTGGGGTCGGGGAGTTACATTTTGTATTAGAGGCAGTTTAGTACTATCCTTGGAAGCTAGATTTAGAAAAACTCTGATTATAGCACATAGCCATAAGATATAATTTGAGGATTAGTATAGAAAAACTTCCTAGAATTTTGATGTTGTAGAAATTTTGTGAGTTTTCTGAGCAATACATCCCTATCTAGATATGAGTAGGTAGAGGCAGCTCTGCCAAAGATCTACCTAGGCGTAAAACCCAAAAACACCGCATTGATATAGACTCGAATGATAACCGATGAACTACAATGGGCCTTGCTTCACTATTGGTTACAACACTTCCGGGGGATATGCTTAGGATAATTATCAATTTCATTACAAACCATTATGAAGGAATAATGAGAATATAATTCCTAAAATAAAACATTTTTATTATTATGGATTATATCCATAAATAGTTTAATTTATGATAAGTGTTTTACAAGTATGGAATTATGTATTTTAATTCATAAACTAATCTTGTTTATTCCATTGTTTAGAAATGGAGCCTAGTGGGAGGAATGGAAACCGTATCAATGCATGCACTCCATGTAGGGATTGCCCTCCTGCTCAAGATAATTATCATGGAGATGGAGATACAACTGGTGCTAATAAACTTATTACCATACTGGGACAACTCACTCAGGTTATTAATAATAACCTTACTCGTATGGAGCACCCTGATCCGCAACGTGGAGGATCAATGTGAGACTGCTTCATGAGGCAACAACCACCAACATTTAATGGGGGTACAAATCCATTAGTAGCTGAGTAATGGATAAACTCCTTAGAGAAAATATTTCACGCCTTGGGGAGTAGCAAATGGGAGAAGGTTGTCATGGCAGTCTACCGCCTCACTAGAGATTCCGATCAATGGTGGTCGCTGATTCAAAACACAAATGAGGATGAATAAGTATTAAGTATGGAATATAGGGAGTTTAAGGAATTTTTCTTATAATAATACTTTCCACATGACCATTGATCAGATATGGAAACGAAATTTCTGAGGCTGAGGCAAAAGGAGGATAAGAATGTCGCAAAGTATGAGGATAAATTTAAAAGGTTAGCGAGGCATGATGCATATTATATAAGCACCCCAAGAAGTATGATTGATAATTTCTTTGATGGGTTAAAACCATTTCTCCATCGAGCATTAGTCTCACAAACCTTCTCAACATACAAAGATATAGTCCCGTGTTCTATCAAGACAGAAAATCAATTATCTAAAACTTTGGACAATAAAGTAATGCAAGAGAATAAGAGAACGGTGGAACAAGAGATAGATAAAGGGAAACGGGAATGAATTATTTTCCATTATGTGATAATTGTGGGAAGAATCACCCTGTTACATGCCTAAAAGGAATGGGAGTTTGTTATAAATGTGGATAAAAAGGTCACCAGGATCATGATTGCGAGGGAAAGAAAGAGGCTATCAATGTTGAATGTTACAATTGTAGGGAAATGGGACATTATGCAAATGAATGTCCTAAGCATCATGGAAACTTACCTCAGAAAAGGCCAAAGGATCAAGGACAATCATATGTTGTTACTACAGCTGAAGTGGAGTAATTAATGTATTGGTGCTTTTGGACTCAAGGACTATATTTTGGTAATAAGAATAATGTGATATATATAAGGACTGTACTGCAGTACTTTTTGTTATCATTAAGGTTTTAATATGATGAAGGTAATCATATTTTTAGTATGTAACAATAAGAGAATGTTTACTTTGTTTTGGGAATCTGATGTTACAATTGATTTTGGAATTTAGATACCTTTTAGATAAAGTCTGGACGAAGGTATTTTGGATAACTATAAAGGTTGGAATGTATTAATTTGAACATTAGATAGTATTATTTATGGTTAAAACATTTATGAAGATTATTTTTGGAATATTATAATACTATTGTTTTTGGAAAATGACAACCTGCAGGTTGGGGGATAACCCGTCGTGTCAGACAAAGCTGTAGGAATCGAACCCACAACCATAGTACGACATTCCTTTATTACCTACCACTAGCCTACAGGAAGTCCCTAGTTATTAAAAAATAGTCTTCCTAATCTAAATGGTATGTTTTAATATTTTGAACCTTATACAATTATGATAAATAAAATATTTTGAGTTCTATTACCTTTTGGAGTGAATGATGGGTTTGTGGTAAAAATTTATAAAAGAATGAAAGTCTAAATTACAAGTAAGTATATTTCCTTATGTTCTTAGTAAATTTCTTAAACAAATTCCTCAAATTTATGAAAGGTAACTTAAAAAAATGTTTCTTGTTAACTTTTCCAACTGGGGATCCAATGACTGTTTAACCAATCACAAATTTGTGATTTTTTTATGGTTAACTTTCTCCTAATCCAGTTTTCTACAACTCTCCATTAGACCTTGATGGTTTTCTTTTCTTCCATATCCATATTTTCATAGAATCATAGTATGGGCTATCTCGGGTGACCGTTGTACTTATCTTTCTTTTTTTTAATGTTATATTTTTATTAACCTTATTTATGATGCCGGTTTTCCACAATGGTATTTCCTATATTCAACCTTTTATTTTCAAAGAGAAATTTCAAATTGTGAGGACAAAATTTATTGAAGGAGGGGAGAATGTAACAACCTGAGCTTCCATGATACGCTTCTCTTTCAATAATGCAATAACTTGCATTGTACGCATGTTCGAGATTCTAACACACCGCGACCAATCAAAATAGCCATTATGAATAGTAATACCCACTTTTTTAAATTATATATATTTTCTAAATCAAAATGGACTTCATTTTTGGATTTGGAATATCGAAATTAGCCTATGTTGAATTTTTGGTATTTTTCTAAGAACTTCTAGTTTTTTATGAATAGTGAAAAATACTTAAAAACAACTTTTTAAATCAAAATAATTTATAGTGATAAATTATAATATTTAATGGTTTTAAAGTATATTTATAAAATATTTTTACCATTTTATCCAATGGTATTCATTAGAATTAATTTCACTTTGAAATTAGACATAAACAATTGTCAATCTTTTGATATATATTGTTTCTTAAAAACATGCTATTTGTTGTGACCATGGGAATTAGTTATAAAATTAATTAATGAAACTTATATTTTTGTAATTTTTTAAAAAAGATATCATTTTTGAATTAGGAATATCAATTATATCTTAGGGTGAAATTTTGGCATTGTTCTGAAAAACATCAATTTTTGATTAATAGTTAAACCACTAAGTGGTAGTTAAAAAACTGATTTTTCATTTAAATGAAACATTACCACTTCTGTGATTTGATTTTAAAAAATCCGACATACATGGTTGTCATTATGAAGTAAAATGTGGTTCAATGGGATTAAAATTATTTTAGGTGAATAGTAACTTTAAAGTTTATATAATCGTGATTAAAGGTAATGAGTGAAATTTAATGTAAAAATGATATTATAAAAATATGAAATGACATTTACACATGTCTTATCCCTATTGGATGAGTCATTTCCGACCAAGACAATCCATGGGTCAACTTGGGGACCCCATGGAGCCACTTTGGTGGGAAAATTACATTAAAAACGTATTATTTAATGTTAAAATAAAAATGTCACAAAAATGAGTTATTTTACTAAAACGATTTCTAAATGGGGTTATACAAGTAATATTTTTGAATATAAATATTAATTAGAAATATAAAAATATTTCCTACATCATGATATTTTTTTTATAATTTTTAGACATTACATAAATTAAATTATTTATGACACCATGATGATGCAGCGATTACCTCATTAATTAACGATTTTAATAAAATGGAAGGATAATGAAAAATATATGAATAACACTTGTTAAAATCCTATTGTATGAGTAGATTTAAAACCATTATCACCTTCTCCTCAAAATATATAGGTGTGGGACCTTTAAAATCCGAAAATCATTATATAATAAAGTAAAATTTCTTTACTTTCCAAGAGTTCCCCTCCCCTCCTCTTATAAAAGGACCCCACCTCTACCACCTTATTCACACCTTCAAGCCATTTATCTTGGCCAAACTCTACCCAAATACTCTCCCAACATCCCTCTATTACTCATATAAGCCTCACTTTGGGCAGAATTTTCCCAAGGAACTCTTTGGCTCAAATCAAAAAAGAGTTACCCGATTTTAAGGTAATGTCTTCTCTTATGTTATTTTGTTTTATTTTTCTTCTCCAACCCACTAAAATCTTGAAATTAATTTCTTTTGTAACACCACAAGTATACTAAATATACTAGGATGTTGTTATATGAATTATTCTAGCTACACTTACACACACCTACATCTAATGGTTAAAGAACATATTGTTTTTGTGGATGGCGAATTTCTGCCTCATGAAAAGATGATTGTTCAACACTCATATAAAACCTTAAAAGGTGGACATTAAGATGCCACTATCTTTATATATGATATATAATTTGTTTATGTTTTACTTAATCTTCTGTATTTTTCATTTATGGAATACCTTTATGGTTTCCTTTATGGGTAAACGCAATATCTTCATTTTAGGAAGTGCGAACTACCGCCCCTTCAAAGTGATTTGAATCGTTAATGCCATATGCGAGATGTATAAAGGATCGAGTAAATGGTATTATAAATTATATTATACTAGAATTATATTATAACTTTATAACTTCATTCCATTAAATATGAAATAGAAATTAATGTATCATTCATGCGTACGTACGACTTACCGTCTCCATGAACGGTGCCTTTCATTTCTTACCTCTCAATGTTATGTAATATTATAAATGAATTTATATACTGAATATATATGATGTATATGATATATAAATCATGAATATAGTTATGGATATAATTTAAGTTTTACCACATGAACAAAGTGTAATTATAAGAAGTTTATTTTTGACTCAAGTACCTAAGATCGACAAAACGACCGTTATTATCTTAAATAATTACATAATGTTCATAACATGGTAATAAGTGATATAAAATGAATAATGAACTTGAAAATGGTTCTAAAGCATGAAGAGACTTACTCTAGATTATTATCCAGGAGTATAAAGAGTGGTCGAGTCAAGTCGGACATGAGTTAAGTGAATTTCTTAACCCAATTTCCATTCTTTGGGTTAATCTCCTACTTTCAAATTATGTCATTATATTATTATATCATATCTTGTATTTGTACATTCTTTATGTGTACCTATAGTGAATACACATAATAGATCTATTATATTTAAAAAATGATCTTTGTAATGGACTTCGTCTCAATCTTCTTTCATTGAGGCATATTTGGTTTTATACACAACTTTCCTTTATTCAGTGTAAAAATCCCTTTGACTTTTAATTTTATTCAAAAGGAATATTTTTATATGAAGTGCTTTTTCTAAACAACAAAAGGAATGTTTTTCTTGTATGTATTCAGCGACAACGACTTCTCTACCACCGTGAACATTATTTGAGTTTTGGATTCCTCTACAATCCATAACATTTTTTAAATGAAAAATAAAAACCAAGTTTTAACTTTCATTTATTTTGGTATCGAAAATGGTTTTGATAATGTTTTAATATATCAATGTGTTGTATTGATATCTTGTGATTGAAATTTGGAAATGTTATGTTTCCTTTATTCATGTTTTATGTGATATGATTATGTTATGGTTTATGCTATGTTTAAACCTATCCATATGAGGAATGCATTGGACTTAATAAGTGGTGGGTGGAGCCCTCTATAGCTCCTCGATGAATCGGCTGGTCTCATGAGACAATATAGTGTCTTGGCACGAGGCCTTGACAAAATCATATATGTATTCTTAGCACAAGGCCTTGGATATGTGGTTATGATAGTATCGAATTACACATTCCATCATTATGAAAGTGGTTATTGATATTGCATGTGATTATTCGACCAGTAGAATATCCATGTGAATAAGTATATGGAATTATTTCATTTTACTTTTTCCATATTATGTTGAAGTTCAAGTTTAAAAAGGCTTTTGTTTTAGTTATACATTTCCTTAAATGATAATGATTATTTATGAAATCTTCCACTATATTGTTATCCTTACTGAGCATCTGAGCTCACCCCCATTCAATGTTTTAATTTTTCCAGGATGTGAAGAAGTATTTTATGAATGACCTACAGGGATAGTCTGAAGGGGATATTTTTGTGGAAAATGGATACTATGATATTGTAGTTTTTCACTTTATGTTGTAATGTAACTTTTATGAATGTATCTAGTGTTTCCAAGGCTACTAAACTAATCGGTCTTTCGAGACTTGATCTTTTGTGATCATGCCAATGTTATGAAATAATGCACCGACTGTGGGTAACTGGGGTCGAGGCATTACAACTCTCGTAGAACTAGGCCTTCTGAATCAGATATCATTCTCATCCTCACTCTGTCTAGGATGGTTGAGGTTACAACTAAATATAAAATATTATTCTTCCCCTGACTGTCATCCGCCTCTAGATGAATCTCAGAGAACAAGGCCATAAGCTTCCACTCACTATTGGCCTCCTACACTGCATGTATCTGAGTCTTCAAGATCAGTGCATCGGCTATTACATTAACTTTACTAGGTGTATAGGAAAGCTCAAAATCGAAGGACTGTAGGTACTCGACCCACCTTCGCTGCCTCAGATTCATGTCATGCGGAGTAAAGATATACTTGAGGCTTTTGTGGTTGTTGAAAACCACAATATGCTCTCCCAAAAGGTAATTTTCTCCAATAGTGCAATGCATGCACAACTGCATCCAACTCGAGATATTGTGTCGGGTAATTACTCTCATGCGGCCTCAACTACCGAGACCCATATGCAACAACTCGATCACCCTTTATCAACACTCATCTGATCCCAATACCTGATGCATCGTAGTAAACTATATAGCTCTTCCTCTACTCTGGGAGTATCCGGATCGATGCTGATGTCAACCTTCCTTTCAGGTCCTGAAATGTTGTCTCACAGGATTCTGTCCACACGAACATCACACCCTTCTTAGTCTGACCCGTCAGCAGTGCCGCTAAGTGGGATAAGCCATGTATGAAGCCTCTGTAGTAACCAGCCAGACCTAAGAAACTCCTTATCTAAAACACGTTCTTAGGATGCTCCCAGGAATCTATTTCTCTTACCTTATCTGGGTCCACAGAAACTCCTACCTCCGAGATGATATTACCCAGGAAGTGAATATGGTCCATCCCAAAGTGGCACTTTGTGAGCATAGCATATATCCAATGCTCTCTCAGTGTACTAAATACTATCTCAAGATGGGGGGCATGGTCTTGTCGATTGTGAGAGTACACCAAGATGTCGTCCACGAATACTACCACAAAATAATCCAGATACGGATGGAACACACGATTCATCAAAGCCATGAAAACCGATGGCGCGTTCGTGAGTCCGAACGGCATAAACGTATACTCGTATAGACCATACCTACTCCTGAAAGTTGTGAGAGGTATATAAGATGGTCTAACGCACAGCTGATGATATCCTATATCATTTCAATCTTTGTTAACACTCATAAACCATGAATTTAATCTAAAAGATCATCAATCCTAGGCAATGGATATCGGGTTTAACCGTCAACTGGTTCAGCTTCCGATAATCCAAACAATGTCTGAGGGTACCATCCGCTTTCTTCGCAAAAATGGACCAGAGAACCGTACAAATATGTACTGGGTTGGATAAAACCCTTTGCCTGTAACTCCTCTAACTGCCTCTTGACCTCCTGCAACTCAGGTGTAGCCATCCTATAAGGAGGAATGGACACCAGCGCTACTACTGGCACAAGATCGATAGAGAAATCCACCTCACGCTTAGGAGGAGGACCTGAAAAGTCGTCCAAGAAGACATCCCTGAAATGATCTACCACGTTAGGGAAATCGGTCTGATAAATCCCTTTATCATCCAAATATAAACTCCCAATCTGGGCTGTGACTCCACCTCTCCCACGATGCTCTGGTGCAGCTCGACATGCCAGAACATCCCACTTACCTTGGTATAGAAACTATCCACCCTCTGGTGATGTGAAATGCACCCTGAGACGATAGCATTATATAAATGCTTGAAAGGGAACCAACCTGTCCATACCAATAATGACTTCATAAGTTGTAATCTATAAGACATAGAGGTCCCAAAAAAGTTACACCCTCCAACCTCAAATGGGAACTCCATGCGCTGATGCACAACAGCCGTTCTAGTCCCCAAAAGAGTGTCTAGTGTCATGATATCAGAAGAGGTAGAAACACAGAGTCCAATGCTCTCTTCGTTGGGTACAGATAGGAAACTATGTGTAGCACCCGTATCAAAAAGCACTGAAGATAAGACAAAAGATACTAGAATAGTACCTCTAACTGAAGAAGTTCTGGGATCGTGCTCCGGCACGGGCTGTTACACTGCATATGCATGCCCAATGCTGCGGCATTGCGACACATCCTGGCTACCCTGAGTTGTCCCACCCTACTGCCTCTGAGATCCTAGTGTCTGGCTACCACGACCATGACCACCATCTCTGCCTGCACGCCCTGACGTATTCCAGTTCCCTGACTGGTACGAAGCCACTGGTCCTGCTCTCACATGCAGAGTCTGCACAGAACCCCTCTCACTAGCTAGTGGTGGACACTCCATGCAAAAGCATTGCAGATGACCCATCTTTCCGCAAGCTCGGCACTCCACTAGGTCTCGTGGTCAATGCAGTATCTTTTGCCCCTCTCTACCACACTGGTAGCACCTGATTGGGCCACCTGAAGAAGTTACCTGGCTGGTACTGCCACCCTAAGAGAAGTCCATTTGTATCTTCCTCTTACCAGTAGAAATATTACCAGTAACGTGTGCTGAACCACCTTGGCTGACACCCCTAGATTCCCGCAGGTTTTTCTCTATAATCAGCACTGCCTCACAATAGCATTTACTGAAGTCAACCTGAAAACATTCACCAGCGCTCCGATGTCATGTCGAATACCATCCTCAAAAAGTTTGTCTCTCAACGTCTCATCACCCACCAACACAGGTGAACAATGCTGATGCTCGTTAAAGTGAGCAGAATAGTCCATCACCGACATAGAGCCCTGCTGCATATTCATGAACTCATGAGCTGTATCTGTCCTCAGCGTCTCTAGGAAGAAGAAATCATAAAAGACTGCGTGGAAATCTTCCCATTCCATGTCTCTGTGATTCTCTGACTGGGTGGTAACATCCCACCACCTCTTGGAGGAATCACGCAACATGTATGTCTTGAGCTTGACCCTGCCCCCTGGAGGCGTCTCAAGATGCTCGAAAATAGTCTGCATTGATCCTAGCCAAGACTCTACAGCCTGTGGTCCGCCATCCCCAGAAAATGTAGGCAGATGTTGCTTCTAAAGGATACAAGTCATCTCATCAATAGATTGGGCAGCATTCGGTGCTCCCTGAAAGGTATACATGAATCGCATAAAGCCTTCATGGTACTGCACCTCCGCACCTGTGTCCGGTATGACGACAGGCGCCGCATCTGGCTCTTCTGGATGATCCAATAGTAACCCATGGACCACCATCTCTAAAGTATAGTCGTCACCGCTCTCCTGGAGAACAACACGCGATCGTCTAGGCGGCATGACACTACATGGTCAAAAGCATGCCTTAGATCAAGATTTATCAAGGACTGAAAGAGAAGGAACCACAAAATCGAACAGGATGAAGAAGGCATTCAAAATTGAAAAACAAGACTACACGGCGTGTACTATGACTACACGACGTGTACATGACTTCCCTTCACCTACCAAGGTCCTTATACACGGCTAAGCCACATGGCTCCTATTGATCAAAAACTACACTGCTTTTATATCATCTACAAGACATCTATGGTGTTATTTTTTTCCAACTGCATGTGTCGTCTGTGACATGGCTGACTACTCGGCTTGACACCACACGGCGTGTTACCCCTACACACGGTGTGTACACCACCCGGTTTTCCAGTTACACGACTAACTCCACATGTTCTGTCCTCGGACAAGACTATAAAATGTCTCCCATAGGTAAACGGTGTGTTCAAGGATAGGTGCCACCGACCTGTTTTGTTAGTTACATGGACGAGTCCCCAGGTCACACTACACGGTGTGTTCATCACTCACACAACGTGTTCTGTACAAGAGTTCACCGACCCGGGTTTTTAGTTACACGGCCAGACTCCAGGTCAACACTACATGACTTGTACAAATGCAACACGACGTGTTTTCCCCACGCTCTTCCCTTCCACATGTTGCCACCAACACAGTTTGTGACACGGGAAGAGACTACACGGCGTGTACTCGGGGTACATTGCGTCTACTCAAAATGTTCATTTGTCTTCCTGAACAGAAGACCATGCACGACATGTTTAAACATCTACATGGCGTGTATACTGGGTTTCCAGACAGTATGCCTCAGAAACTTCTCTGAAACCCAGAAAATACAGCAAAACAACACCTAAGTGTCAAATTCCGATCAGTGAGGTCCCATACTCCCCACGAATCAATGTTTGACAGCATATATGTGTTATAACAAAATAAACAGTCAGTGATTCACCAAATTACGGTTAATGGGGGCCCATACTCCCCAAAAACCAATGTTTGGTGTTCATTCTATAAACAGGCTCACAAAATAATATCGTATCACATAGAAGATATTTATCAATGATGCTATCACAATAGCATGCTTTACTAGCACAACAACTATCACAAAAACATGCAATTTCTGATTCACCTACATGGCATGGAACTATACATGGCATGTGATATCTAGCCTGTTCTTATATGATGCATGATATGGAATACCCTCATCTCACCAGGTTGCAACTAAATAGAACCCACAGATAAAATATAACCATCACAATACAAGTGTGTCACCCAATGGTGAAATCAAATCAACTGTAAATTGCAAAATCAGTAAAATTGAAATACGAGGTAAAGTGGCATTTCCCTGAACACGGGTTAGCTACGCCCGAGCACAACTTATTACCAACTGTCGTTCGTCATTTCCTTGACTACGACTCCAAATAGTAAGTCAAAGAAAGGTACCCCTCTGATACCACTTTGTAACGTCCCGGTTCCAGGTGCCACTCAATGGGTGCCCAAAACTCGGTTCATCACATGACCTCAAGCGCATTTCCCCAAATTCCAGAGGCTGCCAACTAGTAGCGAGGTCCCATGTCTGATAGTGGGGAAACTATGCCCTCATTTCTCAAAGTGTAGCACAACGGAATATATATATAATATACAATGACAGAGGAAGCAGTAAACCCTACAAAACTTAAATCTACAACTGCAGTTTATATAACCATCCAGTTTATTAAAATGATGCAACATGTCCCATGTTCTATGAAAACATCCAGAACATGTTACAAAAAGTACATTACAATACAATACAAATTGCAGAAAATCCAAAACAAAATAGCATGTAGCATCGCGAGCCTAAGACAGGTCCCATGCTCCCCTACTCCTCAGCAGCAATCAAGTACCTATATAGGGACCCTTTCCCTTATCTACACTTTCAGAAATGTAATATGTTTGAGACGAAAAGTGTGACCCAAACAGGGTGTGAGAAATAAATTCCCAGTAGGCACCCACCAAAGGGTCGTGCCCAACTGTGTGAATGCATGCAACAACAGTGTGCAATATTAAAATTCAATAGAGTAATAAGTAATGAAAAGTAACAAATTAACCAGTTATATTTCCATTTTAATATTATTTTTAATCCATTTAATATAAGAAAACATCCCAGTGCATTTCAAAGTAAACAACCAGCGTCCTCAGACAACCAAACCTTACCCGCAGGTAATCAGAATCCAACACGTAGGTATTGCCCTCCGACATAACAGAAATTTTCCCTTGGGTGTAGGTAGTGTCACCCTTAGGCACAATTTCTATTTCCCTCAGGCAGGGAAGAAGTTTCCCTTAAGCCGAAATAACTACTACCCTCAGGTTAAATAGTGCAGTGCCGTCAGTCTAATCACAAAAACGCCCTCCTGCTAAATAGTTAACCTATTCATTCCCAACATGAAAAGAATAAGTAAACAAGAAATTCCTCTCAAGGAAATTCTAAAAATTACAAATTTAATGGAATACCCTTGGGTATCCTGGGAAAATGACTAAACAGTGGAATACACCCCTAGGGTGGTTCCAGATCCAATCAACGATCCCAAATAGAAGTTTTACCATTTATTCAATTACATATAGAGTTCTAGGTCGTTAAAAAATCCATAACCTCAGCCACACGACACCCCAACATGGGTTCGTGGCATGAAAACGCACAAAACACACGGCAGTTGGAAAACTAAACCCCAAGCCACCTACATTATACACCAATGAACGATATACGCGAATGTCAGTTCCAGAAATGCCTAAGAACGACATAGATATGAGGTATGAAATCTTTCATTAAACCTCAAATAACTCCCTTTATGGAAATAATTGGTAAGAAACACTCTAGGAGAAGAGAGGGCTTACCCGTTCGGTTCCAACAAGATCGTCCGAAGAGGAATCAGATTCCAGATGGGCACCCGACGGATCTCCATAGGTTCGGTCGACATCTCCAAAGCTCTCTTCCCATTCTAAGCCTTCCATATAAACAGGGGAGGATAATTCCCATTTTATGTGAAAAAAAAACAAATTACACGGCTTGTACATCCAAGTACATGGCGTGTACTTACCATTTTTAACTATTCCTCTCGCGGCTTCCCAACAGCGTGGCACTGTTCACCTTGCGACATGACTATACAGCGTGTCTTCACAAGTACACGGTGTGTTCTATCACACATCTGGCCACCGCCTTACTATTCACATGTCGACTGACTACACGGCCTGTAAGGGACAACTACACGATGTGTATTCAGTTTCTACACCCTTCATCCCTGGCGTGGCCACACGCCCTGTGTACTCATCCCACATGGCCAAAAGTACATGGTGTGTGGAAAAAGTACATGGTGTGTACTTCCAAATTTCAATAGTTTTCCCCATTTTCCATATTTTCTCAAAAACACGTAAGGAAATGAGAAAAGAAGAAGCCCGCACCTCAAAATAAGACTGGGTTCTTACCTCGGTGATCGCTTGATGGAGTCACGGGAAGGTGGTGTCGATTCATTGATGTCGGGGTGCATCCGAGGAGGAAGCGTTATTTTTGGCTATGTTCTTCACAGGAAGCACCTTCTCCCTTGACATGGAGGAAGATGAAGGATGACGGGCGTCACCTAATGTTCTTTCCCTGGTTGAAAAAGGTAGAAGGAGATGTTCTTCGACGAGAGGATATTTTTAATCATGTTCTTTATTGGAGAGGGTTATGTCCTCCAAAATATCACCTTATCACCTTAGTTCTCCCAACAAGGATAATTTCAACCAAATTAAAAAAATGCAATGTCTTATTTTAATGATGGAAATATAGATTCAAAATATTTCTAACACTCAAATTAAATAATTAATTTTGGAGCTCAATTAATTAATTAATGGTGTTGGAAAATTAATGAGATAATGTAATAGGTGGAGATTTTTCAAAATTATTAAGGGAGGTTGAAGGTTGAGGGTTTTCCCTCATCAATGGGAGGTTCCAAGGGTTTCAATGGGGAGTTGCAGATTAGATGTTCTTTTGGGCCCCACAAAACATTATCCTCCCATGGGAGGTTATGTAGGTGGGTGGCCCCACTCCAAACTTCCCTTTGGTGGATTTAACCACCACCTAAAAATTATGTCACATATAATTTTTAATTTATTAGAAATCCCCAAAAATAACATCCACTCTCGACCAAACGCAACTGCGGTAGAGGTCCTCTTAAGAAAATATCGGCACTACGTGTTCATCGGTGTCCTCAGATTTTAATTCCTATCACCGGTTAAAAAGATAGGAAAACACACACGTATGTTTAATGAATGTACATGAAAAAAACATAAAAAATTGATTCCGGGTACACCCGGCCTCATAATCAGGCTCTGTAAAAAAACTACAGACTCGTAAAATTACAATGAATTTGAGAAAAAAAAATTCCCTTGAAATTTCCAGGACATTACATTACCCCCACCTCAGGGATTTACATCCCCGTAAAGATTGGACACACAATAGTGGAACAAAAAGGGTACTGAGCATGAATCTAAGCCTTACACTCCCATGTTCTCTCCTAGAGGTTCTCATTATGCTAGAGAACGCACACTAGAGGTATCAACCATCCACTAAGGACCTACTCCTATCGATCCTCAATATCCACTAGAACCTCCTTGAAAGTTGCCTTGTCATTGATATCTAGCTCCTCTTTGTCAAGGATGTGGGATGGGTCATGAACATATCTCCTAATCTGAGATATGTAAAAGAAGCCATGAATCCAGTGCAACTGAGGTGGAAGGGCCAAGCGGTAGGCCACCTCGCCTACCTTGCTGAGGACTTGAAACAGTCTGACGAAATACAGAGATAACTTGCCGCCTCTTTCAAATCACTGTAGACCTCGTCAATATGAGACCCGAACAAGGACGTGGTAACCATCGTTGAACTATAGTGGTCTCCTTCTCCTATCAGCATAGGACTTCTATCAGCTCTGTGCAGTCTTCATCATCTCCTGGATGATCTGCACCTTCTCTGTGGCATCTCATACCATGTCTGTTCAGTAGGAAGATAGCCGAATTGGTGAGTTGGTCGAAGTTCACCCAAATAGTGTCATGTCCCCTCGACGTATGTGGATGAACCATCATGATTTCCATGTATATCTCATCCCTCTTCCACTTTGGGAACTCTAATGGATGAACCAAGCCTGCTGGTACCTGATGCTCTACCTTCACTTGCTAACACGTGAGACATCGAGAGAAAAAATATTCTACTACCTTCTTTACACCTGGACACCAGTTTTTTTGTAGAAGGTCCTAGTATATATTCTGCATTCATGGATTTAATACTAATGGGGATGTGTGGAACTCCCTCAAAACTTCCTATTGGAGTGCAACTAGTACCATGATACGTCCTCTGAAGAGAATGGAATTCTCTATACCTTTAGAAAATCAATCAGGTGCCTACCCTATGGATATCTGAGTACATCACATCTCACAGTCAATGTTCCAATGTTATTCCTCGCTGAATCACTATAGAAGAGGAGGAGTGACTACGAGAGACAATAGAAAGGCTATTCCATATCTATCCACAAAGTATATATGCAATGCGTCGAGCTGCTCTGTCGCCACTCCTAGTAGCTGAATGCCTCATCTCTTGCATAGAGAATCTGCTACAACGTTTACCTTCCCAGTAGTACAGACTCTCTCAAATTCATAGTCCTAGAGGAACTCAAGTCAGAGTCGCTATCTCATGTTTAGTTCCTTCTTTGAGAAGATATACCTGGGAATCTGGTGGTCATAGTAAACTGTAAAGCATTAGCCCCTAATATGGTGCTGCCAGATCTTCAAGGTGACGACCACTACTACTAACTCCAAGTCATCGGTAGCATAGTTCTTCTCGTGTTGTCTGAACTGCTGGGAACTATATGCGATCACTGCTCGCTCCTACATTAGAACACATGCTCGAGTCTAGTCCATGATTCATCACAGTAAACTATGTTTCCTACGCCTTCCTCTAGAAGCCTCAAGATTGGGGCACTAGTAATCCTCTGACTAATCTCCTAAACGCTCTGATGGAATCTCTCCGACCACACTGAGTGTTTCCCCTTCTTTTCAAAAGATGATTGTGGTGCTACAACTCTGGAGAAGTCTGGCACAAAGGTAAGTCTGACCGATTCATGAGCGATTGACTACCCCCTATTATGCATTATTCCATCCTATGCTACCAGGGTTTTACAATTCGCCGTCAAAGGAAAACCCATCCAAACATTGTATATATACCACAACCATTTTGCCTAATACAATCAATCTTTGTATGAATTGTGGTTGCCCAGTTCATACCAAAACTAACATTGTAAGGCCTCGACGCTACCACCATTAGGTTCTAACTGAAAATCTCACCTCTAGGGTCAGATCAAACCTTCTACGTAAGTGTGATTATCGAGTCTCCTCCTAATGTTATGACCAAAAGTGAGGGTCATGTCAATGCCTTAACCAGAAACTCTAGGTTTGGGACAAGATTTGTGGAAGGATGGAATGATTGGTACCTATATCTATTGATATGACAACTAGTAGTAGACACAGACCATACCTAAAATCATTCCTAGAGCCCATTGGTCACACTACTTGACCACATGAAGCTACTCTCTTCCCCTGCCCTCCAGCTCCATGAGTCTAGTGGGGACTACATAGGCGGGTGGTTGTAACATGTCAAAATATTCACCACCCCATGCTGCTCTCCATGCTCTTCTTCCACGTTTGCTACACTGCAAATTCAAATATCTTTAACAATAATCACTCTGAGATGTGTGCTCTAAAGAAATAATCACATTGTATTCATCATGTACTGGGAATGGTTGGTATACTATGATGAATACTGAACTACCGACTTGTCATCCTGCCGAAACTGCATAAGCTCTAGAAAACTCTCATCCACCTCCTCAAGCCAGTCTTCAGCCTCCTGTGGGTCAGGCTCACCTTAGAACATCAGGTATATCTTTTGTTGAAACACATATTAGGCACTAAGCCTACATGTGTCCTCTAATGGTACGATCAGTAGTGTATTTTGTCCAAAGGCAGTGATATAGTTGGCACACTGCCCGAAGGTACCATCTCGCAAAATGGTAAAACTACCGAAACCTCATCACTATGTATACCATCATCATGGTCAGTCACTAAAAAATATTTTTAGTTAAGATCACCATCTTCTCTACATGCATCTCAACTTGGCGGAAAACTCTATACATCACCTCTAGCAAGCTCTCAGCTGTGTGGGAATATGACTTTCCCCAAAACCTCAGAGGCCTCTTCTGCTAGAACTAATAAAATGGACTCAATCTGCTTGCACCATACACAAATGTGACCGGTGGAATCTTCTTCCCAATGGGTGGTGGTGCTGGTGGTACACCACCTGAAGGTGACAATGTAGAAAGAGGGCCCTAAACCGGAGCCTCGTCGCTCGGTGGGCCATCATCGTGTACTATCTTGAGAACCCTATCTGGATGTCTTCGCAGTGAAATCCTATTAAAGAATAGATGTTCCACAGTCAATATGTTATACATGTTGATCTGAATCATGTAGACCACAAAGGAAACTCTACAAACAAACACACAATCAGGTTTTTCATGCACAAAGTCGGAAATCAGAGGTCAATGTCCTGGTGTATGGATACGTCAGCCGCCGCACCAAAACTTGACTCCTTGGACTGAAAACCACACTCAATACTCTTAACCCTATTTCTTCCAAAAAAAATAATTAGAGCCTATGTTATTTGGTAGAACTGACCACCTCTAATACCAATTTGTCACGACCCGTCCTCGAGGCACGTGCCCTGACTACCCCAAGCCCGCATTCCATAGGCCAGGGGCTGTCGACTAGCACCAAAGTAATAATTACATAAGCTGGTAAGTAATTTCCTTTATAAAATAAAACAAACACAGCAGAGTACGCACCAGGAAATAAACACTAAGTAAAACTTAATAGAAAAGAGTCTGCTGGAATGTAAATGGGATGGTATACAAACCCAACTAAACAACAACTAAAAGTAGAAAGATACAAACAACTGAATTTAAAGAGCTGCTCCAGGATCATCATCTAGGGTTCCTACATAAAGGGTATGTACAGATGGACACCACACCAGTCACGCCTGTCAGTCACCTCCGTGTGCCGACTCGTCGCAAGTTCCACCTTTGGGTACCATCCAGTCGTGGCGCTCTCAGCCTCCGTCAGCACTATCCATCATCTGCATCCAACACAATGAGGTGAGGGCCCATGCAGGGGTGAGTATAACGATACTTAGTAGGGACCCCGAGATCCACAAGGTCTCACAATATCCTCTAGGGATAAATAAATAAGAAAGCTACAATCACGAAGTATCAACCAACCCTACATAGGTATATGCCTATACATATACCAAAGTTACCAATCACACTTCGCCTCCAACTCTCGAGCTCAAGCACAAACGATTCCACAGAATATGTAAAGTCAATCACCACGTTGATAATGATTAAAATACATATATCAACCCACACAGGTATTCCACAATAGTAGAGAGATATAGATGATCACATGTAGCCACTAAATCATCTACGTTATCGGACCTACATAGGATACAGGACCAGCTAAGCTGTCAAACCCACATAAGATACATGTCATCTATATTGTCTAAGTAGTCAGACTCACACAAGATACATTCCAGATATATAGTCTATGCTATCGTACCCACACAGGATACCGTCCAGTTATCTCGTCTAAGCTATCGGACCCACACATGATACATGCCAACTATTCTAGACTAATTTAGATGATCAGATGTAGTCACTGATTCATCTAAGCTGTCAGACCCACACAGGATATAGGAGTAGATACTCTATTAGAACTGTCAAACCCACAACAGAGTCTAGTATAGTTATCATCATCTTTGAACCCACATATAATTCTTGTATGGTAGTCATTGTCATTGTCACAACCAGCTCTAGGGTTCCTGCACACAGTATGCTCGATTCCGGGGGGATCTGATCCTCGAGCAATGGGGTTGATACGTCAACTATCACAAAGTCCCGATTTGTTGTATCCCAAAGATACATCTCATCATAAGAAACACAATGCGACAGACGACACATCAATCAGATTCCCGATCATTGAGTTATAAGTGTTTTCGCTCCGAGAGCCCGGTTGGTTTCGGGATTGAACCAACCCGGTCATACCCAAACTTCTTCAAACCTTTGAGTGTGATATTTCGAAACTACAGTCTCTATCCAAGGAATTCTATGCAACTGACGGTGCATCGATCTGACGCCCGGTCTAAGAGTTATTTTCATTTTCGTTCTATGGGACCGGTTGATTTTAGGCTTAAACTAACCCTACTGTACCCTAACTGCATCCAAACCTCATGCAGGGTATGCCAAAAGTTCCGTCCTTTTCTAAGCCTTCCATCGTTGTAGATTGTTTGTTGATCGGACACCCGTAGGCAATGTTATAGATGAATATGGGATTTCGGGTTAAATGGTCCGGACAGGGGTTTACCTGGTCCGCGGGTCCTACCCGATCCACGTGTCTAACCCAGCCTGATGGGGTGGCCCGGCCTAGTGACGGCCCATCCTGGTGACGGCCCGGCTCGAATTGGCATCCCAGTCTGCCTAGGTGGCCTGGCCCGATGTGGCGGCCCGACCCGCATGGGTCGCCCGACCCGATATGGCGGCCCATCTCGGTGGCCATGTAGCACCTGGTGGGCCAGGCTTCTGGTGACCGGCCCTACCGGCAGTGCGGAGCTTGGCCTTCAATCCATGGGGTGCCCAGCCGGTTGGTCATCCAGTGCCTGTCCTGGATGGCCAATGGGCGCCTGACAATATGGCCATGTGGCTCTAGGCCCAGCTGCCCAGTGGGCCGTGAAAAGGGAGGGGTAACCCCCTCCACCTTCTGGTCCGTAATGACCAGCCCGAGGCACCGGTCATTGGTAACCATGGGACCTGAAGGTTCCCACCATCTGGAGTGCCACCAGCGGCTGGCTCAGCCACCCTCTTTCCTTCATGCGTCGCGGCCCTTTGGCGGCAGTCCTCTCAAGCTCCATGGTGGCTGGCCCAGCCGGCCGCCTTCGCACCTCCACCGTGGTGCAACAACACCACAATTCTGCTGCCAAAAGCTTGGCACCACGGTGTCACACCTCTCATCCGCTACGGCCCTCGTGTTCGCAGTTATTCTTTGGTGCGGTGCGATGACACCACTCCCATTCTGTGACATGGTGGCCATTGCACAGCCGGTTCCTCTCTCGACCATTCTCTCAACGACTGCCGATGATCCACTATGTTCCTCTCTTCTGGTGGCGTCGTTGCGCCACCGTCATCGTCAATCATCCAAGAACCAACGGAGGGTCTTCGAGATGTGTTTTTTTGGACCACACCCTTTGCTTTATGTAATAACAAATTTCCAATAATGAACCACAACAAACGATGAGGAATGAAAATTAAATTCAATAAAAACGAACCCTTACCTTGTATTCGGTGATCACCTGATGGAGTCGTAGGAAGGCGGGGTCAATTAGATGACGTCGGGGTGCGTCTGAGGAGGAAGCGTCGTTGTTGGTGACATCCTTCTCAGGCGACACATTCTCCCTTCACGCGGAGGGATAGGAAGGATTACGGGCGTTCCTGGTGGGAATCACCTCACGTTCTTGCCCTAGTTGAAGAAGGTAGAAGGAGATGATTTTCGTTTAGAGGATATTGTTCCTTGTGTTCTTCGTTGGAGAGGGTGAAGTCCTCTAAAAGCTCTCTTTCTCACCTTAGTTCTCCTTACCAGGATTATGCCAACAAAATTAAAAGAATGAAATGACTTCTTTTAATGTTGAAAAAATATATTCAAAAGATTTCAATCACTCAAAATAATTAATTAATTGTAGTGATCAATTAATTAATTAATGGTGGGGGAAAATTAATGAGAGAAAGTGGGAGGTGGAGAGTTTTCATAATTAATATTGGAGGTGGAAGGTGGAGGGTTTAACCCTCATTAATGGGGGGTTCCATGGGTTTCATGGGGGAGTTGAGGAGTTGATGTTCATGTGGGCCCCAAAACACATTATCCTCAAATGGAAGGTTATGTGGGTGGGTGGCCCCACTCCCAACATCCCTTTGGTGTATTTAACCACCACCTAAAAATTATGTCACAAATAATTTTTAATTTATTAACAATCCCCAAAAATAACATCCGATCTCGACCAAACACAACTGCGGTAGAGGTCCTCTTAAACGAATACCGGTGCTGTGAGTTCATCGGTATTCTCGTATTTCAATTCCAAGATCTGGTTCAAAAGATAGAAAAACCCACACGTATGTTTACTGAACGTACCTGAACAAAACATCAGAAATTGATTCCGGGCACACCGAGCCACAAAATCAGGCTCCATGAGAAACTGCGGGCTCGTAAAATTTCAAAAAATTTAAGAAAAAAAATTCCCTTGAAATTTCCTGGTCTTTACAATATAACCTGTAGTGAATAAATTTCTCTATTTCTCATGAGATATATTTTAATATTATATCTCCAAAATCATAAACAAAGGGAATACCACTAATATATGTGATTGTATCATAATACACATACCAATATGGAAGTATTGAATCACAAACCCCATGAAAGAACAATTTTAAATGGATATTAAAATTCCCATATTTTCATATTAAATTTCATAAATTAAATTCATGGTAATTATATACATCACATAAAATAAATATGTGGTAAATATTGAATGTGTCTCACAAAAAATTAATGTTTGACAAAATTCCATTACAATATGTATTGTCTTCCTTTTTAAAAATTAAAACCCTAATTATAATAAAAATTTGTTTATATTACATCTATTATAGATCCATAATTATTCATAATACCATACATTATTTACATATGACCATTTCATACCTTTTTAGAAGCAGTTACTTGTTAAAATTGTGATTATATTAATAAATGCCATATTCCTCATATATGATTGGAATTTTTTTTCAGTCCACTTCCATTTTTCATGGGTGTATAATATATTTAATGTTAGAAATGATAAAAATATAATATATATTAATTAAATATGTATTCAAGTTAATACATAAATAATATAGATAGAAAATGCAATAACACTTTCATGATTATGGAAGTTTGTACATACACATGAACGTCGTATTAATTTTCTCAATAAATTTAAATAAAAAATGATAAATAATATATTAAATACCCCTAAAAATTTATACTTCTAATATATGTCAAATATATTTATCACTTTTTCCCAAATTACCTTCCATGAAAAGAATTAGTGAAAATCGGATCGTATAGCTTTGTGAGGTGGTAGTTCATCATACACAAGAAAAAAGTTATTGAATCCCCCATTAATTGGAATGTATGGTTGTGTATGGGTTATAATAATTACTAGTATATCATTTGGTTAAAAAACTACTATATATCTGTTTAGTATGTCCTTATTACTATCCATGTAAAATATAAATCAAAAACTCACCATAATGGTTCTTAAGGCGATAGTCTACTATTTTCACCATTGATGTTATTATTTTCTAATGGGTTTGGAGGTAAGATGGTACATGAGTTAGTAAAATTATATTATAATAATAACATCATAAATAAATATATATATATATATATGAACATTAAATCCACCAATATATCCCTTTATAAGAGTTGTTGATGTAAAATTAATAACATTGGATCATATGCAATAGTCCACCGAACACATGATCTAAGATTTACTTCCCATTTAATGAAAGAGGATCTAAATGTTAGATATGAAATTAAAATAATAAAATATTATTATAAGGGTTATAAGGTTATAATTTGTGGGTTAGAATGTAATAATGAAATTTGGGAGGGTATTGTTTACGAAAAAGGTTTTTATGAATTTTGAATAGGTGTTGAAAATGGGTGGAATTTTTTATGTGCGGAGAGGACACACATGGAACATTTTGGAGGAATATGATATAACTATATTTTTATCATTCCACATGTATAAAACATGAATTATTATAGATCCTTTGTAACACCCCGAGCTTCCACGATATGCCTCTCTTTCAATAATGCAATAGCTTGCATTGTACGCAAGTTCGAGTTCTAACACAACGAAACTAATCAAAGTAGCCGTTATGAATAGTAATAACCACTTTTTAAATTTTATATTTCAAAATGGACTTCATTTTTGTATTCCTAATATTGAAATTAGCTTATGTTGAATTATTTGTAATTTTTTGAGAACATCAAAATTTTTATGAATAGTGAAAAATACTTAAAACAACTTTTTTAATCAAAATAATTTATAGTGATAAGTTATACTATTTATTGGTTTTAAAGTATAATTAGAATATAATTTTACCATTTTATCCAAAGGTGTTCATTAGAATTAATTTCACTTTGAAATTGGACATAAACAATTGTCAATCTTTTGATATATAATGTTTCTTAAAAACACGCTATTTGTTGTGACAGCGGGAATTAATTATAAAATTAATTAATGCTACTTATATTTTTGTAATTTCATTAAATAGAAATCATTTTTGAATTCGGAATATCAATTATATCTTAGGGTGAAATTTTGGCATTGTTCTGAAAAACTTCAATTTTTGATGAATAGCGAAACCACTAAGTGGTAATTAAAAAACTGATTTTCGTTTAAATGAAATATTACCACTTCTGTGATTTGATTTTCAAAAATCCAACATACATGGTTGTCATTAAAAATTAAAAAATATGGTTCAATGTGATTAAATTAATTTTTTGGTGAATAGTTACTTTTAAGTTCTTAATCGTGATTAGAGGTAATTAGTGTAGTTTAAGGTAAAAATAATGTTTTCATAATATGAGATGAGCTTGACACATGTTCTACCCTCATTGGATGTGCCATGGCCGACCAAGAAAATCCATGGGTCGACTTGGGGACCCCATGGAGCCACTTTGGTTGGAAAATGACATTAAAAACATTTTATTTAATGTTAAAATAAAAATGTCACAAACCTGAGTTGTTTTACTAAAACAATTATTACATGGGGTTATATAAGTTAACCTTTTGACCATAAATATTCACTATAAAGATAAAACGATTTCCTACATTATGGTTATTTTTTTAGAATTTTTAGACATTAAATAATTTAAATTTTTAATGACACAATGATGATGCAGCGATTACCTCATTAATTAACGATTTAAAGAAAATGAAAAGATAATGTAATATCCAAGGCTTACACTTGTCCAAAGACTATTGTATGGGTATATCTCGAACCCTTATCACCTTAGCATCGAATTATATAAGTTTGGGACCTCTAAAATCCGAAACTCATTTTATGATAAAGTGACTTTTCTTTACTTTCCAAAAGTGCCCCTCCTCTCCACTTATAAAAGGCCCCCAACTCTACCACATCATTCACACTTTCAAGCCATTTGGCTTGGCCGACCTCTCCCCAAATACTCTCTCCACTTTCCTCTCATACTCCTAGAAGCCTCATTATTTGAAAAACTCTTCCCAAGGAAGCCTTTGTCTCAAATCAAAAAGAGTTACCCGATTTTGAGGCAATGTCTTCTCTAATGTTGTTTTGTTTTATTTTTCTTCTCCAACCCCCTAAACTCTTTTTATTCATTTCTTTTGTAACAACACCAGTATCCCAAATATACTAGGATGTTGTTATAAAATTTATTCTAGCTACAATTACACACACCTACATCTAATTGTTAAAGAACATACGATTTCTGTGGATGGAGAATTTCTGCCTCACGAAACGATGATTGTTCAACACTCATATAACACCTTCAAAGGTGGCCATTAAGATGTCACTATATTTATATATGATATATAATATGTTTTTGTTTTACTTATGCTTCTGTATTTCTCATTTATGGCATTCTTTTTTATTTCCATAATGGGTAAACGTGATAATTTCATTTTAGGAAGTGCGGACTACCGCCCCCTCAAAGTTATTTAAATCGTTAATGCCATATGTGGGATTTATAAAGGATGGATTAAATGTAATTATACAGTATATTATACTGTAATTATATTATACATTTATATCATTATGATTTCATTGCATTAAATACGAAATATAAATGAATGTAGCGTTCATGCGTACATACGGCTTACCGTCTCCATGAACGGTGCATTTCATTTCTTACCTCTAAATGTTACGTAATATTATAAATGAATGTATATACTGGATATATATGATACATATTACATCTATATCATGAATATAATTCTGGAGATAATGGATATTATACCACATAATCAACTTGTAATTAAAAGAAGTTTATTGTTGACTCAAGTACCAAAAATCGACAAAACGACCGTTATTAACTTAAGTAATTACATAATGTTCATAACATTGTAATAAGTGATATAAAAAGGATAATGAAATTGAAAATGGTATATATTAACTCTAGTTTATTATTCAGGAGGTTAATGAATGGTCTAATCAAGTCGGACACAAGGTAAGGGAGCTTCTTAACCCAACTTCCATTCTTTGGGTTAATCTCCTACTTTCAAATTATGTTAGAAAATTATTATGTCTTATTTTGAATTTTTACTTTCATTATGTGTACCTATAGTGAATACACATAATATATCTATTTTATTTTAAAAAATGATCTTTTTAAGGATTTCGTCTCAATCTCCTTTCATTGAGGCATATTTGGTTTTATACACAAATTTCTTTTATACGGTGTATAAACCCCTTGACTTTTACTTATATTCAAAAGGGATCTTTTTTTACGAAGCGTTTACTAAACGACAAAAGGGAATGTTTTTGTCGTACGTATGCGACGACAATGACTTCTCCACTGCCATGACCACTATTTGAGTTTCGGCTTCCTCTACAAGCCATACCTTTTTTTAATGAAAAATAAATACCATGTTATACTTTTATTTTATTTTGGTATTTAAAATGGTTTTGAAAGCGTTTTTATTATATCAATGTGTTGTATTGGTATCTTGTGATTGAAATGTGGAAATTTTATGTTTCCTTTATGCATGTTTTATGTGATATGATTATGTTATGGTTTATGATATGTTTAAACCGATTCATATGTGGAATGCATTGGACTTAATAAGTGACGGGTGGAGCCCGCTATAGCTCCTCGATGCATCGGTAGGTCTCATTAGACAACTAGACGTGGAGTTGGCCGAGGCCCTTTCCCAATTTGATTTATGTTTTTGGCTGAGGCCTTATTCATTTTAGATGTCTTGGCCGAGGCCTTGACAAAATGTTTCAGAATGTCTGGCATTATGCATTCCATCATTATGAAAGTGGTTAATGATATTGCATGTGATTATTCGACCAATAGAATATCCATGTGAATTAGTAAATGGAATTATCACATTTTACTTTTTCCATATTATGTTGAAGTTCAAGTTTAAAAAGGCTTTTGTTTTTGTTGTACATTGCCTTAAATGTTAATGTTTACTTATGAAAGCTTCCGCAATATTGTTATCCTTACTGAGCATCTGAGCTCACCCCTTTCAATGTTTTAAAATTTTACAGGATATGAAGAAGTATATTATAAATGACCTGCAGGGATATTATAAGGGGATATGAAGAGAAGATTTAGTAGTTTTCTTTTACTTTATTGTGTAATGTAAGACTTATTAATGTATCTAGTGTTTCCAAGGCTACTAAACTAATCGTTCTTTCGAGACTTGATCTTTTGTGATCATGCCAATTTTACGAAGTAATGCACCGACTCTGGGTAGCTGGGGTTGGGGCATTATAGTTGGTATCATAGGCAGTTTAGTACTAACATTGGAAGCTAGATTTAGATAAAATCTGATTAGAGCACATAGTCCGAAGATAGACTTTGAAGATTAGTATAGAAGAACTTCCTAGAAATTTGGTATTATAGAGATGTTGTGATTTTTCCGAGAAATACATCCCTGTCTGGATATGAGTAGGTAGAGGCTGATCTGGCACAAATATACCTAGGGGGTAAGACGAGAAAATACCGCATTGAGCTAGACTCAAACGGGAACTGGTGCACGACAGCGGGCCTTGCTGCACTCTTGGTTACGACACTCCCGGGGGATTTGCTTAGGATAATTCTCATTTTATTTACAAACCATTATGTAGGGTTTATGAGTATATACTTCCTCAAAGAAAATATTCTTATGATTATGGATTATATCCATAAACCGTTCAATTTACATTATGTATTTTAAAAGTTTGAAATTATTCATTGTAATTCATAAACTAACCTTGTTTATGCCATTGTATAGAAATGGCGCCCAGTAGAATGAATGTGAACTCCAGCAATACGTATGATCCAAAGAGTAAGAAGGATCGTATCTTTCATGGTATTAAGCCAACATTTCGAAGGGAAATAGTCTCCCATGTGTTCTCAACATATGAAGAAATAGTATCATGTGTTAATAAGATAAGTAAAGAATTCTCTGAGTCTTATGGCTTTGAAGAGAAGTAAGAGACGAAAGGGATGTAAGAGAGAATGATGGATAAAGGGATGAGGGGAAAGAAGAATTTTCCAATATGTGGTAATTGTGTGAAGAAAAATCATGGAACTTGCCTAAAGTGAATGGGAGTTTGTTCTATGTGTAGAGAAAAAGGACACAAAGTGCGTGACTCCAAGGGTAAGAAAATGGTTTCAAATGTACAATGCTTCTTCTGCAAAGATTGGGGACACTATGCAAACCAATGTCCAAATCATCAGAGTATTCCCCAAATGATGTTATTGGATAATAATCACGTTATGATACTACCACAGATGAGGAGTAATGATTAGAGTTCATATGTTGTTATTAAAGAATTTTGTAATTTGAGTGTTGTATCAATGATGTACTGGTTATAATAATTATAGAGTATATAAGGATTGTACTGCAGTACTATTTCATTAAGGACTTGGATTGTGTGGAACCAAGAAAAGTGACTCCACAGTAGGTTAAATTTTTGGAAAATATATGGTTGAGAGAAAGATAAACCATAATATGGTTCTGATATCGAGATAGTGATTTTGAAATAAGACGTGATTGATTTGGATAAATTATATTAGATATTCTTAACTTCCTTGAAACTGATTGATGATTTGTATACATTTTTGGATAGAAGGAGTATATCTAGTATTTTATAAGGAATAAGGGATCATGGTAATTCAGTATGTTTAAAAAGAATACATGATTAAGGTTTTCACATGTTGTTACGAATAAAAAAAAGGAGCTTCATTATGTTTACCTTCCTCATAAAATCGGGATTGTGAGTTGGACAGTAGTATTTTGGATAACTATAAAGGTTGGAATGGATTATATTTTACATTGGATACAATTGTTAAGTTTATTTTTGGATATTTATAAAAAGGACAACACGCAGACTGAGTGACAACCCATCACGTCAGACAAAGCTGTGGGAATCGAACCCACAACCATAGTGCGATTGGGATTAATTGCTTACCACTGGACTACGTGAAGTCCCTGGTTATTACAAAATAGTTTTTCTAATTTAAATGGTATGTGTTAATATTTGTAACTTTATACAATTAGGATAAATAGAATATTTTTGACTTCTATTACCTTTTAGAGTGAAAGATGGGTTTTTGGTAAAAATTTATTAAAGAATGGAAGTCTACATGACAAGTATGTATATTCCCTTATGTTCTTAGTTAATCTCCTAAATAAATTCCTCAACTTTATAAAAGTTAACTCAAAACAAAAATGTTGTCAGTTAACTTTTCCTACTGGGGAATCAATGATCATTTAACCAATCACAAGTTTGTGATTTTCTTGTAGTTAAACATTCTCCTAATCTTGTTTTCTACAACACTCCATTAGAACTTGATGTTTTGTTTCTCCTCCATATCCATATTTTCATAGAATCCTAGTATGGGATATCTCGGGTGACCTTTGTACTTATCTTGCTTTCTTTTAATGATATATATTTATTAACCTTATTTTCGATGTGGGTTTTCCACAAAGGTATTTTCTATTTTCAACCTTTTGTTTTCAAAGAAAAATTTCAAATTGTGAGGACGCGATTTATTAAAGGAGGAGAGAAAATAACACCCCGAGCTTCCACGATACGCCTCACTTTAAATAGTGCAATAGCTTCCATTGTACGCAAGTTCGAGTTCTAACACACTGCAACTAATCAAAGTAGCCGTTATGAATAGTAATAACAACTTTTTAAATTTTATATTTCAAAATGGACTTCATTTTTGTATTTCTAATATTGAAATTAGCCTATGTTGAATTTTTTGTAATTTTATGAGAACATCAAAATTTTTATGAATAGTGAAAAATACTTAAAACAACTTTTTAATCAAAATAAATTATAGTGATAAGTTATACTATTGAGTGGTTTTAAAGTATAATTAGAATATATTTTTACCATTTTATTCAATGGTGTTCATTATAATTAATTTCACTTTGAAATTGGACATAAACAATTGTCAATCTTTTGATATATATTGTTTTTTAAAAACACGATATTTGTTGTGACATCGGAATTAATTATAAAATTAATTAATTCAACTCATATGTTTGTAATTTCATAAAATAGACATAATTTTTAAATTCGGAATATCAATTATATCATTGGGTGAAATTTTGGCATTGTTCTGAAAAACTTCAATTTTTGATGAATAGTGAAACCACAAAGTGATAGATAAAAAACTGATTTTCATTTAAATGAAATATTACCACTTCGGTGATTTGATTTTCAAAAATCCAACATAAATGGTTGTCATTAAGAATTAAAATGTTGTTCAATGAGATTTAAATAATTTTTTGGTGAATAGTAACTTTTAAGTTCTTAATCGCGATTAGAGGTAGTTAGTGTAGTTTAAGGTAAAAATAATGTTTTAATAATATGAGATGAGCTTAACACATGTCCTACCCTTATTGGATGTGCCATGGACGACCATGAAAATCCATGGGTCAACCTGGGCACCCCATGGAGCCACTTTGGTTGGAAAATGACATTAAAAACATTTTATTTAATGTTAAAATAAAAATGTCACAAACCTGAGTTGTTTTACTAAAACAATTATTACATGGGGTTATATAAGTTAACTTTTTGACCATAAATATTCATTATAAATATAAAACGATTTCCTACATTATGGTTATTTTTTTAGAATTTTTAGACATTAAAAATATAAATTTTTAATGACACAATGATGATGCAGCGATTACCTCATTAATTAATGATTTAAATAAAATGAAAAGATAATGTAATATCCAAGGCTTACACTTGTCCAATGCCTATTGTATGGGTAGATATCTAACCCTTATCACCTTATCCTTGAATTATATAAGTGTGGGACCTCTAAAATCCGAAACACATTTTATGATAAAGTGACTTTTCTTTACTTTCCAAGAGTGCCCGTCCTCTCCACTTATAAAAGGCCCCCACCTCTACCACATCATTCACACATTCAAGACATTTGGATCAGCTGACCTCTGCCCAAATACTCTCTCCACTTTCCTCTATTACTCCTAGAAGCCTCACTATGGGCATAACTCTTCCCAAGGAAGCATTTGGCTCAAATCAAAAAGAGTTACCAAATTTTGAGGTAATGTCTTCTCAAATGTTGTTTTGTTTTATTTTTCTTCTCCAACCCCCTAAAAACTTTTTATTCATTTCTTTTGTAACAACAACAGAATCCAAAATATACTATGATGTTTTTATAAGAAGGATTCCAGATATAATTACACACACCTACATCTAATGGTTACAGAACATACAGTTTTTGTGGATGGCGAATTTCTGCCTCACGAAACGATGATTGTTCAACACTCATATAACACCTTCAAAGGTGGCCATTAAGATGTCACTATATTTATATATGATATATAATATGTTTATGTTTTACTTAGGCTTCTGTATTTCTCATTTATGGCATGTTTTATGATTTCCATTATTGGTAAACGCGATAATTTCATTTTAGGAAGTGCAGACTACCGCCCCCTCAAAGTGATTTGAATCGTTAATTTCATATGTGGGATGTATAAAGGATGGAGTAAATGTTATTATACACTATATTATACTGGAATTAGATTATACATTTATATCATTACAATTTCATTCCATTAAATAAGAAATATAAATGAAAGTAGTGTTCATGCGTACATATGGCTTACCGTCTCCATGACTGGTGCATTTCATTTCTTACCTCTAAATGTAACGTAATATTATAAATGAATGTATATGCTAGATATATATGATATATATGACATCTAAATGATGAATATAATTCTGGATATAATGGATATTCTACCACATAAACAACTTGTAATTATAAGAAGTTTATTGTTGACTCAAGTACCAAAAATCGACAAAACGACCGTTATTAACTTATGTAATTACATAATGTTAATAACATTGTAATAAGTGATATAAAAAGGATAATTAAATTAAAAATGGTAGATATTAACTCTAGTTTATTATTCAGGATGTTAAAGAACGGTCAAATCATGTCGGACACAAGGTAAGGGAACTTCTTAACCCAACTTCCATTCTTTGGGTTAATCTACTACTTTCAAATTATGTAATGAAATTATTATGTATTATTTTGTATTTTTACTTTTTTTATGTGTACCTATATTGAATACACATAATATATCTATTTTAGTTTAAAAAATGATCTTTGTAAGGACTTCGTCTCAATCTCCTTTCATTGAGGCATATTTGGTTTTATACACAAATTTCGTTTATATTGTGTACAAACCCCTTTGACTTTTACGTATATTCAAAAGGAATCTTTTTTATATGAAGCATTTACTAAACGACAAAAGGGAATGGTTTTGTCGTACGTATGCGGTGACAATGACTTCTCCGCCGCCGTGACCACTATTTGAGTTTCTTCTTCCTCTACAAGACATACCTTTTTTTTAATGAAAAATAAATACCATGTTATACTTTTCTTTTATTTTGGTATTGAAAATGGTTTTGAAAGCGTTTTTATTATATCAATGTGTTTTATTGATATCTTGTGATTGAAATGGGGAAATGTTATGTTTCCTTTATGCATGTTTTATGTGATACGATTATGTTATGGTTTATGATATATTTAAACCTATTCATATGAGGAATGCATTGGACTTAATAAGTTATGGGTGGAGCCTGCTATAGCACCTCGATGCATCGGTAGGTCTCATTAGACAACTAGACGTGGAATTGGATGAGGCCCTTTCCCAATTTGATTTATGGTTTTGGCCGAGGCCTTAATCATTTTAGACTTCTTGGTCGAGGCCTTGACAAAATGTTTCAGAATGTCTGTCATTATGCATTCCATCATTATGAAAGTGGTTAATGATATTGCATGTGATTATTCGACCAGTAGAATATCCATGTGAATAAGTAAATGGCATTATATCATTTTAATTTTTCCATATTATGTTGAAGTTAAAGTTTAATGAGGCTTTTGTTTTTGTTGTACATTGCCTTAAATGGTAATGTTTATTTATGAAAGCTTCTGCAATATTGTTATCCTTACTGAGCATATGAGCTCACCCCTTTCAATGTTTTAATATTTTACCGGATGTGAAGAAGTATATTATGAATGACCTGCAGGGATATTATAAGGGGATATGAAGAGAAGATGTAGTAGTTTTCATTTCCTTTATTGTGTAATGTAAGACTTATTAATGTATCTAGTGTTTCCAAAGCTACTAAACTAATCGGCCTTTCGAGACATGATCTTTTATAATCATGCCAATGTTACTATGTAATGCACCGACTCTAGGTAGCTGGGGTCGGGCGTTACAGTTGGTATCAGAGGCAGTTTAGTACTAACCATGGAAGCTAGATTTAGATAAACTCTGATTAGAGAACATAGCCCGAAGATAGACTTTGAGGATTAGTATAGAAGAACTTCCTAGAATTTTGGTATTATTGAGATGTTGTGTGTTTTCCGAGCAATACATCCCTGTCTGGATATGAGCAGGTAGAGGCTGCTCTGGCACAGATGTACCTAGGGGTAAAACCCGAAAACAGCACTTTGAGCTAGACTCAAACGGGAACTGGTGCACGACAACAGGCCTTGCTGCACCCTTGGTTACGAAACTCCCGGGGGATTTGCTTAGGATAATTATCATTTTATTTACAAACCATTATGTAGGGATTATGAGTATATACTTCCTCAAAGAAAACATTCTTATGATTATGGATTATATCCATAAACCGTTCAATTTACATTAAGTATTTTAAAAGTTTGAAATTATTCATTGTAATTCATAAACTAACCTAGTTTATGCCATTGTATAGAAATGGCGCCCAGTAGAAGGAATGTGAACTCCAGCAATATGTATGATCCAAAGAGTAAGAAGGATCGTATCTTTCATGGTATTAAGCCAAAATTTTGAAGGGAAATAGTCTCCCATGTGTTCTCAACATATGAAGAAATAATATCACGTGTTAATAAGATAAGTAAAGAATTCTCTAAGTCCTATGGCTTTGAAGCGAAGCAAGAGACGAAAGGGATGGAAGAGAGAATGATGGATAAAGGGATGAGGGGAAAGAAGAATTCTACAATATGTGGTAATTGTGGGAAGAAAAATCATGGAACTTGCCTAAAGGAAATGGGAGTTTGTTATAAGTGTAGAGAAAAATGAAACAAAGTGTGTGACTGCAAGGGTAAGAAAATGGTTTCAAATGTACAATGCTTCTTCTACAAGGATTGGGGACACTAGGCAAACCAATGTCCAAATCATCAGAGTATGCCCCAAATGATGTTATTGGATAATAATCAACTTATGATACTGCCAAAGATGAGGAGTAATGATTAGAGTTCTTATGTTGTTATTAAATAATTTTGTAATTTTAGTGTTATATCAATGATATACTGGTTATAATAATTATGGAGTATATAAGGATTGTCCTGCAGTACTATTTCATCAAGGACATGGAATGTGTGGAACCAAGAAAAGTGACTCCACAGTAGGTTAAATTTTTGGAAAATATATGGTTGAGAGAAAGATAAACCATAATATGGATCTGATATCGAGATAGTGATTTTGGAATAAGACGTGATTGATTTGGCTAAATTATATTGGATATTCGTAACTTCCTTGAAACTGAATGATGATTTGTATACATTTTTTGATAGAAGGAGTATATCTAGTATTATATAAGGAATAAGGAATCATGGTAATTCAGTATGTTTAAAAAGAATACATGATGAAGGTGTTCACATGTTGTTACGCAGAAAAAAAAGGAGCTTCATTATTTTTACCTTCCTCATGAAATCTGGACTGTGAGTTGGACAGTAGTATTTTGGATAACTATAAAGGTTGGAATGGATTATATTTTACATTGGATACTATTGTTAAGTTTATTTTTGGATATTTATAAAAAGGACAACACGCAGACCGAGTTAGAACCCATTGCGTCGGACAAAGCTATGGGAATCGAACCCACAACCATAGTGCGATTCGGATTAATCTCCTACCACCGGACTACGTGAAGTCCCTGGTTATTACAAAATAGTTTTTCAAATCTAAATGGTATGTGTTAATATTTGGAACATTATACAATTTGGATAAATAGAATATTTTTGTGTTCTATTACCTTTTAGAGTGAAAGATGGGTTTCTGGTAAAAATTTATTAAAGAATGGAAGTCTACATGAAAAGTATGTATATTCCCTTACGTTCTTAGTAAATCTCCTAAATAAATTCCTCAACTTTATAAAAGTTAACTCAAAACAAAAATGTTATCGGTTAACTTTTCCTACTAGGAAATCAATGATCGTTTAACCAATCACAAGTTTGTGATTTTCTTGTAGTTAAACTTTCTCCAAATCTTGTTTTCTACAACACTCCATCAGACCTTGATGTTTTGTTTCTTCTCCATATCCATATTTTCATAGAATCCTAGTATGGGCTATCTCGGGTGACCTTTGTACTTATCTTGCTTTCTTTTAATGTCATATATTTATTAACCTTATTTCCGATGTGGGTTTTCCACAAAGGTATTTTCAATTTTCAACCTTTTGTTTTCAAGGAAAATTTTCAAATTGCGAGGATGCAATTTATTGAAGGAGGGGAGAATGTAACACCCCGAGCATCCATGATACGCCTCTCTTTCAATAATGCAATAGCTTGCATTATACGCAAGTTCGAGTTCTAACACACCGAAACTAATCAAAGTAGCCGTTATGAATAGTAATAACCACCTTTTAAATTTTATATTTCAAAATGGACTTCATTTTGGTATTCCTAATATTGAAATTCGCCTATGTTGAATTTTTTGTAATTTTCTGAGAACTTCAAAATTTTTATGAATAGTGAAAAATACACCAAACAAATTATGTAATCAAAATACATTATAGTGATAATTTATACTATTGAGTGGTTTTAAAGTATAATTAGAATATATTTTTACCATTTTATCCAATGGTGTTAATTAGAATTAATTTCACTTTGAAATTGGACATAAACAATTGTCAATCTTTTGATATATATTGTTTCTTAAAAACACGCTATTTGTTGTGACATCGGGAATTAATTATAAAATTAATTAATGCAACTTATATGTTTGTAATTTCATAAAATATACAACATTTTTGAATTCGTAATATCAATTATATCTTAGGATGAAATTTTGGCATTGTTCTGAAAAACTTCAATTTTTGATGAATAGTGAAACCACTAAATGATATTTAAAAAACTGATTTTCGTTTAAATGAAATATTACCACTTCATTGATTTGATTTTCAAAAATCCGACATACATGGTTGTCATTAATAATTAAAATGTTGTTCAATGAGATTAAAATAATTTTTTGGTGAATGGTAACTTTTATGTTCTTAATCGCGATTAGAGGTAATTAGTGTAGTTTAAGGTAAAAATAATGTTTTAATGATATGATATGAGCTTGACACATGTCCTACCCTCATTGGATGTGCCATGGCCGACCAATAAAATCCATGGGTCAACTTGGGGACCCCATGGATCCACTTTGGTTGGAAAATGACATTAAAAACATTTTATTTAATGTTAAAATAAAAATGTCACATACCTGAGTTGTTTTACTAAAACAATTATTACATGGGGTTATATAATTTAAATTTTTGACCATAAATATTCATTAGAAATATAAAAATATTTCCTAAATTACGGTTATTTTTTTAGATTTTTTATACATTATATAATTTAAATTTTTAATGACACAATAATGATGCATCGATTAGCTCATTAATTAACGATTTAAATAAAATGAAAAGATAATGTAATATCCAAGGATTACACATGTCAAAAGCCTATTTTATGGGTAGATCTCGAACCATTATAACCTTAGCCTTGAATTATATAAGTTTGGGACCTCTAAAATCCGAAATTCATTTTATGATAAAGTGACTTTTCTTTACTTTCCAAGAGTGCCCCTCCTCTCCATTTATAAAAGGCCCCCACCTCTACCACATCATTCAATCTTTCAAGACATTTGTCTCGGCCAAACTCTTCCCAAATACTCTCTCCACTTTCCTCTCTTACTCATAGAAGCCTCACTTTGGGCAGAACTCTTCCCGAGGAAGCCTTTGGCTCAAATCAAAAAGAGTTACCTGATTTTGAGGTAATGTCTTCTGTAATGTTGTTTTGTTTTATTTTTCTTCTCCAACCCCATAAAATCTTTTTATTCATTTCTTTTGTAACAAAACCAGTATCCTAAATATACTAGGATGTTTTTATAAGAAGGATTAGAGCTACAATTAAACACACCTACATATAATGGTTAAAGAACATACGGTTTCTATGGATGGCGAATTTCTGCCTCACGATATGATGATTGTTCAACACTCATATAACACCTTGAAAGGTGGCCATTAAGATGTCACTATATTTATATATGATATATAATATGTTTATGTTTTACTTATGATTCTGTATTTCTCATTTATGGCATGATTTATGATTTCCATTATGGGTAAACGCGATAATTTCATTTTTGGAAGTGCGGACTACCGCCCTCTCAAAGTGATTTGAATCGTTAATTCCATATGTGGGATGTATAAAGGATAGAGTAAATGGTATTATACACTATACTATACTGGAATTATATTATACATTTATTTCATTATGATTTCATTCCATTAAATACGAAATATAAATGAAAGTAGTGTTCATGCGTACATACGGCTTACCGTCTCCATGAATGGTGCATTTCATTTCTTACCTCTCAATGTTACGTAATATTATAAATGAATGTATATAATCGATATATATGATATATATGACATCTAAATCATGAATATAATTCTGGAGATAATGGATATTATACCACATAAACAACTTGTAATTATAAGAAGTTTATTGTTGACTCAAGTACCAAAAATCGACAAAACGACCGTTTTTAACTTAAATAATTACATAATGTTCATAACATTGTAATAAGTGATATAAAAAAGATAATGAAATTGAAAATGGTAGATATTAACTCTAGTTTATTATTCAGGAGGTTAATGAACGGTCGAATCAAGTCGGACACAAGGTAAGGGAACTTCTTAACCCAACTTCCATTCTTTGGGTTAATCTCCTACTTTCAAATTATGTCATGATATTATTATGTCTTATTTTGATTTTTTACATTTTTTATGTGTACTTATAGTGAATAAACATAATATATATATTTAATTTAAAAAATGATCTTTGTAAGGACTTCGTCTCAATCTCCTTTCACTGAGGCATATTTGGTTTTATACACAAATTTCTTTTATACAGTGTATAAACCCCTTTGACTTTTACGTATATTCAAAAGGAATATTTTTTATACGAAGCGTTTAATAAATGGAAAAAGGGAATGTTTTTGTAATACATATGTGGCGACAACGACTTCTCCGCTGCCGTGACCACTATTTGAGTTTCAGCTTCCTCTATATGCCATACATTTTTTTTAATGAAAAATAAATACCATGTTTTACTTTTCTTTTATTTTGGTATTGAAAATGGTTTTGAAAGCGTTTTTATTATATCAATGTGTTGTATTGATATCTTGTGATTGAAATGTGGAAATGTTATGTTTCATTTATGCATGTTTTATGTGATACGATTATGTTATGGTTTATGATATGTTTAAACCTATTCATATGAGGAATGCATTGGACTTAATAAGTGACGGGTGGAGCCCGCTATAGCTCCCCGATGCATCGGTAGGTCTCATGAGACAACTAGACGTGGAATTGGATGAGGCCCTTTCCCAATTTGATTTATGGTTTTGGAAGAGGCCTTAATAATTTTATACGTCTTGGACAAGGCCGTGACAAACTGTTTTAGAATGTCTGGCATTATGCATTCCATCATTATGAAAGTGGTTAATATTATTTCATGTTATTATTCGACCAGTAGAATATCCCTGTGAATAAGTAAATGTCATTATCTCATTTTACTTTTGCCATATTATGTTGAAGTTCAAGTTTAAAAGGGATTTTGTTTTTGTTGTACATTGCCTTAAATGTTAATGTTTATTTATGAAAGCTTCCACAATATTGTTATCATTACTGAGCATCTAAGCTCACACCTTTCAATGTTTTAATATTTTACAGGATGTGAAGAAGTATATTATGAATGACCTGGAGGGATATTATAAAGGGATATTAAGAGAATATGTAGTAGTTTTCTTTTACTTTATTGTGTATTGTAAGACTTATTAATGTATCTAGAGTTTCCAAGGCTACTAAACTAATCGGTCTTTCGAGACTTGATCTTTTGTGATCATGCCAATGTTACGAAGTAATGCACCGACTCTGGGTAGCTGGGGTCGGGGCGTTACATCCTTAGAGGTTATAAGTTCTAAATAAGGTCACAATATTGTTATTTCTATATTTATAGTCTATTCTACTAATTCAATATTATGTTTTACCCCATCATAAATGACATTTAACCATAAAAGTGGTAAGATATTTTAAATTTATCGACAATTTAATTTGGTCAAAAACTGAGTTGAACTTATTAGGTAATATATATCATTTTAATTCTAAATATTCAATATAATTATCCAAATTCAATTCGTAGAATTGGTATAATTTATTTAAAAATTTAAGAAACATAATTTATTTGAGAGTTTTTTTTCAAAATAATTCAAAACATTCAAAAATTTTAATATAAAATTTTAATAAAAATTTATGTAAAATTAACTATATTATATTAAAAAATATAATATTGAACCAATTTTATTTTTAAATCTATTTTTAAAAAATATTATTATACCTTTGTTAAATGGAAGTCCATTTTTCATTTAAAAAATTTATTTTTTCACAACTCATAGAAAAACATTCCTTTTCAAAAAAGTCAAAATTTTACCCTAATATTATATTGATATTTATATTTAGAAAATAATTTATATTTTTCATAATGAATATTAAAAATTTATAAAAATTTATATTGTTTTTTAAATAAAATATATTTTTTTTATTAAAATATTATTTAAAAAATATATTATGTCCTTAAGAAAAAAATAAGTGATTTTTATCAACATTTTGTCATTGATTAATACAATTATACATAATATTTAAAAAAAATATTCCGATTATACATATAAATTTTAGATGATATATAATAATAGTTTTTTTTAATTAATAACAATTATTATTTCTCATGGTTCGTTATAACTCGGTGTTGCGTGTAACACAAACTATCGAGGAAATTAAATATATTTGAGATGAAATACCATAATATCTTAGAGATTTACATATGGAATTTTAAAAAGGGAAATAAATTATTTGTTTTTTTGTATATGTTTTATTCTGGTCTAGAAGTATTAATTTTATTGATTTTATAGGTGGGGATTTACATATTTCCCCTTTTAGGTTTTTTTGATTAACGAGTCATGTAAAGGAGCCATATTACATTTAGAATCAAAATGGTGTTGTCTTAGGGAAATATAAATGTTGTATTTTGGGTATAAGGATTTGTTTTTAAGATTCTGTTCTACTTACTATGTATGTTAAATTCTTATAAGTTTGGAATAATGGTATTAAATGAAGGGGAAGGGTGTCATCATATCATTATATATTTCTTGAGACATGATGTTGGATTTTCTAAGAGTAACGTAATGGAATTTCAGAGTTAATGAGTTATATTAATTTTATTTTTATTACATGAAACCCATGGTATTGTGTGTTATTGATTTATTAAATCCCCATTATATTTTATGAATTTTATGTTTTGTTGTTATTATCGAAATAAAAAAATGAATATTGTAAATGTATTATAATGAAAGATGAATATGTTTGAAGATGGTACATAAATGGGTGATTTTCGGTGTTGTGATAATTTAATGTTAGCACAGTTATGATCTAGATGCATTGTGTGGGTGTATATTATGAGATTAAAGAACATGGATGATGTTAAACATGATTTTTTTACTCTTTCATGTTGTGATTTAGTAATTGAATCATTGATATAATATAATATTATTGGATACAAAAGTTTAATTAAGAAGAGAAGGGATATGTTTATGGTGATTAGTCTTTTTCCCACTCTTATATTAATGAAAAATTAGTGATGGGTTGTATTATCAAAAATTTCTCTTAGGTTGTGAGAGGTAATGACCAGTAAACGTAAACTATATAATAGTACTAACTTTTAGGTGCTTTTTCTCATAAATTATTTTTTAATGGATTCCTAGAAATTGATGATATTTCTCTCCAATTTATTATTTATTTATATTTATTAGATTATAATTATTTTATTTAAATATTGTGATATCAAATAAAATTTTATCTGGAGGATGTTTTTCAATGTGTGGTTAGAATATAAGAGGATCGGAAGTATGAGATGAATTTTAGGGTTGTTTTTCTTGTTATTATCTAACTATTCTTATACAATTATTATTTTATAAAGCTAAAATTATTTTATTACTCATTAAATTCCACTCTAGTATAATTTTATTATTACATATAGATGAAAAAATTTCTAGACAATCCTATTGATTAATTTTATATTCGTATCCATGTCTTTACATTGGCATATTTCATAAGGGGCATAGATGGGGATTGGGTGATACTATTCAGGTGCCTCAGGTGGACTTCTAAGAGCCCTTTATCATATATATTTTTTAGTTTATTAAAAAACATATATGTAAATTTCTAGTAGTGATAATTTCTTATTCAATGTAATCCTCATAATTATATAGTGGTTTATATTTTCTACTATATTTTATGAGTTAAATTAAAACAAATTATTGTGATTTATAAAATATGATCTGTAATATGACATGTAATTTAAATTTGGTGGGATTCGGGAATAACACTCAAATTCACAATATAATGATGGGCGGGGATTCTGAAATAGATAGGTCATGATGAATTTTTCTAATGGATTTAAATCAATATATTTGAATAAGTTTGATTGTATGAAAAGTTAATTATTACATGGGTATAGTATGGAAATAAATTACTTCAATCTTAATATTTGTTGTAATATTATGGATCCGATATGGAAATAAATTTTTGGTACTCCTATTACGTAGCCTGGGGACCTCGATAACCATTGGAATTTATATAGGGTAAATCACAACTATTTTATTGTAGAGTCATAGGTAACACAACATTTTCCTCAGCAAAACTTTGCACATAAAATTTATATATTAATTTTATTTATGTTATTATATTTTATTATATTATTTATAATTGATCATATTTTTTTAAATAATAAATTTTTTCACTCAGTAAAGTAAAATTGTGTTAACTAAAATAAATTTTTTTAAAATTTTATTATTTTTACATATTTTTATTTCTTAAATATATCACTTCCTATTTAATATAACATATTAAAATATAAATTGATAAATATGATGTCAAAGCCTATTTAATTATTTTTTATATATTATCTTGTTAAGACCAAATGATGATTACTAAATAAGATATATATTGAAAATCATGAAATAATATTTTATAGAATTGTTATTATAAAGTCAAAATGAGTATCAGGATAACATGATTTCATAGTTTCAAAACTATTTGTATGCAATGTTTCTGTAATTATTATTTAATACAAATTTATAAAATCTTATAAAATATAGTAATCAATTAAGAATAAATTTAATTGAAGTTAATTTGTGTTAATTATTTTAGCATTATTTTTACGATATTGGTGTTTTATTACCAAATTCTCATTATATGTTTAGTTTTGTAAGTATTGATGGATATGTTAAAATATATTTTGTTAAAGATTTTAAATTAATCATGTGACATAATAATTATATATTTACTACTTATTGTAGTTAAAATTTATAATATGAAAATGTATTTAACAATATGTAAATAAATTTTTATGTAAGAATGCTGATGTATATTTACAAAAAGTTTATTTTCAGAACCATATTAATCATATAATTCATGCACTAAATTTGAACAAATTAATATATTTCCACTTTATTTCATTTGAATATTTATATATATTTTATAAATAATAATTTTTAATATTCAAATTTTTCTAAAATTATTAAATTAATTAATATTTTCCATTTCATTATTTGAAATCAGATTTTATAGGTACTTATGGTTTCCAAGAATTTTTTATATAAAAAATTTATCAGAATAAAAATAAACTTATATATTTTTAATTATATTAATTAATATTAAGTAATTTTATTAAAGTAAATACATAATTATTTCAATGATGTATGAACTAACATCATTTTTTTGTATTTTATGAAATAGTTCTCGATGTGATATTATTTGTTATTCAATTTAAATTATGAAATATTTTATTTATTAAATTATTCTTTGAGATACTTGTTTTAATGTAAATGATAGATTATTTAAAAAATTATATTAATAGAAATGATCCATAAAATTTTTATTTTTCTATGTCTATTTTATTATGATTGTATTTATTATTTTATAAAAATCATGGAAGTTGATACTTCCAAGTGTAATACATATTTGGATTTTATTTGATATACATAGATAATTGATATTTTTAATTTTTACAATTCTATTTTTTTAGATGTAATTTTATTAGAAATTGAGGATCTGGGAAGTGATGATATGGTTAAGGGTTTGAAAAAAATGTTGAAGATATATGTTGGTTAAGAAGGGTTGTATCGTGTTTGATGAGTTGATGTATCTCTTTTGATATTTTTCCATTCACTATATTGATGGAATTATTCATATAATTTATTCATGCACTAAACATTATTATTTTGGATATTTGATTGATTTAATTCCATTTTAATCATTTTTGAGATGTTTTTCATTAGGATAAGAGAGAGGAATCATAAGATGAAGCAAGGTATAAATTTTATAGGCCAAAAATAATAATGTTATTTAGTTGAACATTGATCGAAGAGGATATGGAGTAGTTAATGGAGATTACTATTTAAATTTATATAATTAATGCGGTAGAATAGTTCCATGTTTATTTTGTGGTATACTTTTTTTTTAAAATGTGGCTCTAATGACGGTGAAAGATAAAGCATGGATTCAAAATAATTATTTCATGGTAGGATTTTATATAAGTATTCCTTAATTTTTTTCATTTTTCATATTTATATGAATTGTAATATAATGTAACATAATGATATCTAAGGAAAATGAGGCATTTTACAGAACCTTTATATTCATTTCATGATTATTTTTATCTAGATTCTATATTCTTTGGGCTTCTAAAATAGGTTCTTGACAAAATTTTGTGTCACTTTAAATTGAGATAATCACGAATCAATTATGGATTTTACGATAATGTTATATTAATAGTTAGGCAATGGAGTTAAGATCATGTATAAATGATTTTCCACATCAAAGGGAACTAATAAATTAAAAATATTTTTTTCATGGAGGTTGGTATGAATTCTTTGTAATATGAATCTTGTGGTCCATATGAAGAGTGATAAGATATTCCAGAGTTTAAGGATGGATCTATAATACTTCTCTTAGTATACCAGGATTCATGTGTAAGATTTGTATATTTGATTCACCATAAATCCTTATGAAATCGTTATTCAATGTTATTATCATTCATTACTATGTAAATATATTTGGTCAAGGAATTTTTTAGGTTTTTGATCTAGTGAATTCACTAATACATATTAGGATGTTTTTATAAATTGTTTTAACATTTGTTAATAGTTTAAAGGCTTCATGGAATGGGTAATTACTGAAAAACATATTTTGTTAATAAATGTTTCTAATTAGGTTTTAGTTATGAAATGATTTTGTGGATGTTATATATTTAGTTTAGTATACTTTGATGATGGGGTTTCAATTTTATTATTAACGCACATGGTTGTGTGATATTCAGAGATGACAACATAAAGGACTATTAGAGCTAATACATAATCCTTTCTAGGGGAGTATGAGTAGTATATCCATCCTATTTGTGAGAAATCTCTATATAGTGGCTATCAATTTTATGTACCTTATCATATTTTAGTTTTTATTCATGTGGATTTTAATAGATTGAGAAATATGTACTATATATTTCAATGATTTCATGATTATTTATATTATATCTAGCTTATTCAGGTGTTAATACAGTAATTAAGGTGTTTTGATTATGGTATGTAACTATTTGTCTTATTGAGGTCCATGATCCAATATTCCATGGTGTTTCTAAGGGTTTATTATGTTGATGAGGCTTTGTTGGTGAATTCTACAGCAACTTATTTTAAATTTTTTTATGGAACATGATATCATAGAATTAACCCATAATAATATATAATAAAGGGAATTTGATACCACTATGTGGAATTAACCCAATGAGTATTTGGAATAAACATTGTTTACCTAGAAAGTTAGTAATTGATGGATGTTTGGGTTTTCAAGAGAATTTTCCAAACAAATTTCCCTAGTGCTAATGTCAAACATCTCAAATCAAACCACATACATGTTGGTTTTATATAAAATTGTTCATTATTCCTCTTCACTTTCATTTTGGCCATTTCTTTGTTAAACAATAGGTGATTCATCTATCAATATTTTTAATAATTAATAGAATATATGTATCGTTGGATTTCCACTTTTTATGAACAAATTTTCCATTATTTGAGCTGTCTTTCCCCCATTTTAATACTTATTCCTTTGTCCCTCATTCTTTTACAATTCATCCTTATCATAAATCACATATAAATATTATTTTTCTGTTATATGGTTTTTTTTATTTTTTATTTGGGTATTTATTAATATTTTTTTAGCGTTTTAATTTATAATTCTTGTTTACATCATAATCAATGCTTCCTTGATGAAATTTTTTAATCATTGTCTTCTTTTAATTGGAATACTAATGTTGGTATTTTTCCAAGAAAATGTGATATTAAATTTTTGATTAAATTTTTTAATCATAATTAATGATTTAATTTTGTTTTTTATTTATAAGGATAAAAATTTAATTAATATAAATATCTATAGTAGTGAAGTGTTATTTTTGAGAATTTAATATATTTTTTGTTCATTTTTTTATTTTTAGGATTTTCATTATTGGTTTGATATTCATTAAATACTATAATTGTGTTTAATTTTTTATATCAAATTATATACATTATTTTTATTGTATAAAATGAGAATAATATAGATGGATTTTTTTCATTCATGTTTTTAATATGAAATACTTTTCAAATGAAAAAATAAATGAACACATGAAAAATAAAAAAAATTGAATTATTCATGATTAAATAACAAAAGGAATGGACATTTGAAGTTGATATGTTGTCATTTATATAACGTATTTTTTTTGTGTTTATGTGACCATTGTTGTGTTCATAGTGAATGTTAATGTCATAGTGTTATAATATCATGAATATTTACCCATCATAGTTTATTTTATTTAAATTAATTTTCTATTATCAACCACATTATATTAATCGGTGGGAATTTTCATTTCATTTTTATTCACAAGTGAATTCATTGTCATGTATTGTCTAGTCAGGTAAGAAATTTTATCATTTGGAGATCATTGTCATCATGATGATAACCTAGTATATCTCCATCATTTAATGTTGACGTGGATTGTAAGAAGTTGCTTCAAGGGGAGGAGGTGTAGAGGGGTTTTATCATTCCTAATATCTATTGGGGTTTTGGTAATTCCATTTTTGTGTGTTGGGATACATGTAATGAGTGAAAGAAGGTAGGATATTGTGTTTTTAGAATAGTCTTTTAGGTATGGGGGTATGGATTTTTGGGAGTTCTTTGAATAGTGATTGAATATGGAATTCACTAAGGTTATGTATGTTTTCAAGGTCATTTACATGAGTCATATAACAATTAAATTGAGGTTGGTGTTGCCTTATGGTAATTTCAGTTTATAAGTATCATGATAAGGCTTAATATTATATATTATTTAATGTTTAGTATGTTAATATGGGTCATATAAATATGCTTAAAATGTGGTTATTGACTTATAATGTGTAATTCATTGACCTGAATCTCTAAATATGAGTTGGAGAGTCACATTACATAACGAGAGACTCCTTATAAAAAATATTCTATGTGTAAATCCTTCCCCAATTCATAGATATTGTTTGGGGGTTACAAATTAGTATTAAAGGGATTTTTTGAAGCTCTAACCTAGCTTGAGAATCAGTAGCATGCCATAGGAGAGGTCATTTGGGGTTGTGTGTTTATTGACACCCTGACCATGGATATCTCACATTGTAGGGAATTTTTATAATCATGTCTCATTTTATTAGATAAAATACTCACCTTATAATATAGATCACTATTAATGGGATGTTTTTGTTCTGATAACCATCCTCAATACTTATAGGGGTGTGACAAATACACTTTTTACCTATTTTCCCACAATTAATCATCTTGATTCAGTTCCATGTTCATTGATCGAAGATTTTTATCTTTATTTAATAGAAAATTGTTTGGTTCAATATCCTTCTTATGCTACTGAATTAAATATTTTTTAATATCAATCCAACCATCTATTTTGTTGATTTATGGCCTCAATTAATCTACCTTGGTTTTTTATTCTAGTTTGATATTTTTAATAAAATCTGTTTGATGATTAATTGTTCATATTAATGAAAATAGTTAATTCCTTCTGGTATGATCATGGATTGAGTATTGTCTCATTTATTCAATCCCATATCAGCCTTGCGCCTCTTTTCATTTTTCTGTCTGACTTGTTGAAGTTTCTCTTTTATAAACTATGTTCGACGATGACCATTAACGACAATAGAATGTTTAGAGTTCTTGGAGTGGATGATTTCTTCTAGGTGATAGAATTGTTTTGGGGGGAAAGGCTCTTAATGAACCTGGGTATTGATTATTATATTCTTTGGAATGTGTGTTCTATACCATATATGTTTGTGCGTCTATTCTTTCATGTTTTTTTCATTTTCATTAAAACAGATTCCTGATTTGTGTTTTCATGTGGGTGAGTGAGTGTCCCTTTAGATATATTATTAACGGGTGATCATATTATTAGTGTGTGGAATCTTGATAAATATTCATGAATGTGCCTAATTTTTCATATCGTTGAAACATATTGCCTATGGTATTTTATAACATATGTGTAATGCCCCGACCCCAGTTACCCAGAGTCGGTGCATTATTACATAACATTGGAATGATCACAAGAAAGATAATGTTTCTAAAGACCGATTAGTTTAGTAGCCTTGGAATAACTAGATACATCCATAAAGTTTTACTTTACATCATAAAAAAACATCTTGTCTTCATATCCCCTCATACTATCCCTGCAGGTCATTCATAAATTACTTCTTCATAATCCTGGGAAAAAATAAAACATTGAAAGGGGTGAGCTCAGTTGCTCAGTAAGGATAACATTATAGCAGAAGCTTTCATAGATAAGCATAAACACTTAAGGGAGTTTATCACTAAAACAAAAGCCTTTTAAACATTAACTTCAGCATAAAATGGAAAAGATAAAATAAAATAATGCCATTTAATTACTCACATGTATATTCTACTAGTCGAACAATCCCATGCAATATCAATAACCACTTTCATAATGATGGAATGCATAATGCAAAACTATCATAACCACATAGCCAAGGCCTCGTGTGAAGACTACAAATAAGATTTTATCATGGCCTTGTGCCAGGACACTATTTTGTCTAATGAAACCTACCGATGTATCGAGGAGCTATAGTGGGCTCCACCCATCACATATTAAGTACAATGCATTCCTCGTATGGACAGGTTTAAACATAACACAATCATTTGTATTAAAACTAGCATATTAAATGTCAATACATTTACCACAAACCGAGAATGGTATAAAAATAGCACATCCACAGTCAAACACAACTCACTCAATACAATATGGTAGATGTTATTATATCACATTAACCTCAATCATGAATAATTAAGGATGTTGATATAGATGAAAATAATCATCAAAACTATTTGAGAGAAATATCCCCCATTTTTTGAAATCATTTAAAAGCCACAATATTTGTCAAGAATCCATTTAAAAATAGATTTTTGAATCAATGTGTCCCATACCACTTTGAAACATTTAAAAGGATTTTAAATTTTAAAATTTTAATGTCCATATAAATAAATCCTTAAAAACATTTTTAGAACATGGACATTAATGAGCAAGATTTAGAAGAATAAGTATTTAAAACATTTAAAAATGGTATTTTAGATAGAGTTTATAACCAAAAGAGAGACACATGAATACAAATAATTGATATAATAAAAACATTGTAATATCATGAGAATAAAGGAATTCATGATATACTATGTCAATGTACATTATATACACCACATAAAAGTGATTTGGTGTATATCAACAAAGAAGTCTCAATGGAATGTAAATTGAGATGAAATATCCAATAAAGGCCGTATCCTTAGGTTAAGGATAAATCAATGACATAATTATGTGTGAAAAATATAAATACACTAAATATGATTGGATATTCAGTGTAAAACAATCAAAGGATATTCACACATATTCTTATAAACAACACCAATGAATTGGATGTTTAACTCAAGAAATAGAGAATGAGTTAAAATTACTCTTATCAAATTCATATCAATGAATTGAGAATTATTAATGGAGTGATTATGTGTATCAAAAGTACATCCACAGGAAGGGTAGTGGAAATTATGACATAATCAAATGAATAGTGATTCCACACATAATCTTAGGGTAATATAATCAATGAAATATGCGTAAAGCCAAATGAGTGGAAATTGAAATCTCAAATTCCCTTATCGATTAGGTAACTTACGAAACATACACCCCTGAAAGAAGGATCATACCATGATGATTTAAATACACATATATTAATATATATTACAAAATGAATTCAATCATGGGCAATACACATACACCACATGCAATAATTATGTGGTGAACAATGGAATTCTCACGAAATTAAGAGTGAGTTAAGAAACACCTTACCACGTTTTAATAAACTGAGTCGTATGGGAAAAAGTTAATAACCACCAAATTATTTACATAATAACATGAATATAAAGATAATCATGATAATATATATCAAATGGAAGTACACAATACACCACTTTCAATCATTTAGTGGCGAACAATGGAAATCTCACGGAATTGAAAGTGAGATAAGAAAATCCCTTACTTTGTACTTTTTCCTTGGTCGACGGTAGGTTTACCTCCTGTATAATGGTGAAATAATTGTTATTGAATTATACAAGAATTATTTACTTTAATATGATATCATATATTATCTTTTAACATTGATTTGTTAATAATATCTTAGAATTATCGTCATTTCGGGTGTTAACAGGTTCATTTTACTTTCTATTCATTGTTATGTGAGCCATATTTGTTATTAATGGGATGTATATTATTCATATCCAGAATTATATCAAGTCCTTAGATACTATTTTTAATTAATCAAATTATAATTATACTTGAATGGATATGATGGAGAATGAATCTCATCGCGTTTGTGGAGACGGTAGCCCGTACGTACTCATGAGAAACAATATCATTCTTTTGATATTAAAATAATATATAATTTGATGTTATATCATATATACAGAATAATTATCATGTTATAATTATTATTTACATGAGTTACACATCATTATTATACCCATCCAAATAATAATATATTGAATAACAATTACACCACGACGTGGAGACGGTAAGCCGTACGTACGCACATATGGTGACATGTTATTCAATGGATGGATAGAATACTGAATATGGTTGTAACATATTTATAATAACATCACAGTACATATATGATACTGTAGTGATTATTTTATAATGGTAATAACAGAGAAAGAAGAAGTGGAAGAAGAAAGGAACATGAAAAGGGGTGGTGAAAACATTACCTCTTCTTCGGGTCTTCCTTTTGATTTGATCAAAAGGGCTCCTTATGTTGGATTTCTGTTCAAACTAAGGCCTATAGGATTTATTGAGGGAAGTTGAGAGAGTATTTGGGTAGGGTTTGGCCGAACCAAAAGGCTTTGAAGTTGTGAAGAAATGAGAAGGAGGAGTGCCCTTTTATAAGAGGGGTGAGGGGCACCTTTGGAAAAGCTAGAAATATTAATTTATAATAAATTTATATTCGGTTTATAATGGCTCCAAAGTTTATTATTAAAAGGTTATGGTGGGTATAGGTCGAAAAAAATTCTGCCAATAGAATTTAGACAGGTTTGGGTCACTATATAAACCTAATCTTTTAGTTTTAACACTTAGTTAATTAGTTTGACATTTACCATGTCACTTTGTATTTTTATACTATATAGTTAATAAACTAACTATATACATCCAAGAGACCCCCAAGGGGTCCATTAATGATATAACTATCACGATATAAGTCTCTTGGCCGAACCATAGATTTTTACAAAATTAATATCAATTTATAATATAATATTTTTTTTAAAAACTCTTTTATGTCAATTTTGACACTATTCAATAGTTGATTTTTGTGAAACACATAACAGAATGATTACTTCTAAAATAGTTAATTAAATCAATCCTAATATGTCATTTTATCCTAGAAAATTAGTGTAATGCAATAGAAGTATCAAATTATATTTATTTGGGTATTTATAATATCAATTATTCTAATTTTTCACTATTATGGTAATTACTGCATCACCATTGTGTTATAAATAAATTAACTTATTTAATTTCTAAAAATTATAAATAAAATATCATTATGTATGAAATATTTTTAGATTTATAATTAATATTTATAGTCTAAAATCCAACATATATAACCCTATTTAACAATTGATTTTCTAAAAGATATATGCTTGTGTCATTTTTGTATATATTTTAACTTAATTAAAATAAAGTGTCATTATCAATTACAAGTGGATCCATGGGGTCCCAAAATCGACCCAAGATGCCCATGGTCGACCATGTATCAACAAATAGAGTTAATACACGTTTTAGGGTAATTTAGTATTATTATAATATTATTTGTTTAACCCTTTTTTACCGAATTTACCCTTTAACCATGGTAAATAAAATATTTTCCGAAATAATTATCCCAAATGTCTAAAAATAAAAGTTACCTATTTACAAAATTTTAACATCCTGATTCCAAATATGGAATCCATTTTTTCCAAATTCAAAACACATAAGTGGCAGAAATAATATTAAAATTAATTCCCGTTGTAAAAACAAAAAGCGTGTTTTTAAGAGATAATAACTATAAAAAGATTGGTACTTTTTTATGTCTGGTTTAAATGTGAAATTATGTTCAATTACCCACATTGTATTACATGGTAAAAATATATTCTAAATATACATTAAAACCACTCAAATTCATAATTTATCACTATTAATTATTTTGATTAAAAAAGTTGTTTTTAATTAAAATTTAGTAATTTTCACTATTCATCAAAATATGAGAGTTATCCAAAAAGTACCAAAATTTCACCCTAGGTTAATTTAGATATTAAGAATCCAAAAATTATGTCCCTTTTTGGAGATAGAATTTATAAAATTTCAAAAATTAGGTATTACTATTCATAACGGCTAGTTTGATTGGTTATGGTGTGTTAAAATCTCGAAGTTGCGTACAATGCACGCCATTGAATTATTCAAAAGGAAACGTACCGTGGAAGCTTGGTGTGTTACAATATGGGACTATTCATAATGTATAATGATGAACATGTTGATCATTAACAGTTATATAACCCCATGGAGGTGTATTTTGATGAAATAAATATGGATACCTGCAATTTATTTTTGAATTTAATTGTATGGATACATGATATTTTTGTTGATACTAGAGTATACTAAGCATGGGATTTGATAATATATTAGTTTCATGACTAATTGGTTGAATTCAATGCTGGGGTGATGTATTATCAAGCTAAATTAAACATGTACTGTGCGAAAAACCATCATCAAAAGGATAATGGACACAATTAGGATGGGGAATTATATATTCCTAATATCAACCATCGTCATGGTGAGGCATACAATATTTCCTTGAATGTGATGCATTGTGTCTAGATTCGTATGTATTGGGTTCTAACCAATTAATCTAAATATTTAATGTCAAATGAATTAATGTGATAACAAATATTATCATTACCATTATTGAGCCAAATAAAGTTGAGGGAAGATTACTTGTAGATTATTTATTGTATAATGAATTAGTTCATGTTTTGATGTATTTTTACTTGTAATTTTATATTATACGATGACCTAAAATTTTATATATAATTCACACATATATTAAAAAAATATTATTGGTGTCTTAATGGGTATATACACGCATCATGCTCCGGCTTCTCCTGGAATATGAAAACAATATGCTCTGGGAAATGGGATGGGATGTGTCATATTGGTAGGGGGATAGGTGACGGATAATGGTTTTTGAGGTTGAACGGGTACAAAACTGTAGAAGGATTCAATTTTTTTATTTACATTCTCGTATATTTCTTACAATTTTATTAACTAAAACATTGAGAATCCTATGTTATTTATACCGTATGACCTGACTTAATTTCAATTTCATCTTTTATAGTTTATATTATTTATTCAATTATTATTCATTCATTTAATTTTCGGTAAAAAAATAATATTCATCCCACTAATAGAACTTTTACACTCTATAGAAAACGAAAAAATCTTGGTTAAAAGGATTAATAGTTGAGAAAAATAGAAATACTACTTGGATTTCAAAATTCATGTCCAGGAATTGAAATATAAAAGAAAATTTTTTATGCATATTTTATTTTACTATGAATTGGGATATTAGATAAAGGAGTAAAATTTTTATAGACTTGAGCAGGGAAGTTTCATGGGTTCATTTATATCACATGTGTAATGGACTAATGAGTTACTCTTATAGGTGTGTATGGATATGAATATATTATTGATTTACTTATCCCCATGACTATGTTTGATGTGATATTTGTAATCAACTAGCTTACGATATATAATTCAAACATTATATGATATTGGAAACATTTTTCCTTTATCCCTCTTAGGGGTGGATGTCAGTGATGACTGGGAAGAGGGAGTTAGGAGACAGTTGAGTGGGCATTTATTTTTTCCATAATAGACCTTTTAGAGAATAAGTTACAAGATTTAATATTTCCACAAGGTGGAAATTATCTCACAAATATTTGTATCTATTTTTTGTATTTATTGTGAATTTTATGGGATTCATTTTAGGTCTACATAGAAAATGAGAAATTGAGTTCAAAATAGTATTTTTTGGAAAAAAATATTTTAATACAATATTATTAATTGTAACTAGACCACGTGAAGGGAAAAAATGTTTAACTTAATTACATAGATCATAAAGGTCTTATTTGACTATGAATATATATCTAGGGGCTTTAGTTGTATTTATCTCAAATTATTAATGAAACTATTCAACCTTGAATGGATTATAAAATGTTAAACCAGGTGGAAGTTATGAATATGTATCATTTCCAAGGAAAAATGATTTTCCTTATGAGATATTTGGATCCCATTGTTTTCCCATAATTGTCATATATTCAAGAAATAATTATCTTGGGTCCATTATGGAATAAATTCAAAATATTTATTTTAAGAATAGGTATTTCTATATGAGTTCATAGTGATGTGGATTGGAATATATAATGATGTAGTGATGTTCTTGTCTTTCTTGAACAAAATACATCACCTATATTTTTCCATATTCATATTGGTGTTCATTGATTACATATTTTTTTTATTCATGGTATTTTAATAATCATTCTATCCATCCTAATATAGTTTTATGTTTAGTACATGAAAAATTACATTATTACAAAATGTAAAATATTCATTTTTGGATTCCTACGTTGCATTTATGAAAGAATTTATTGTTATAGGATTATATTTTTTAGGACCAAAAAAAGGGAGATGTGGTTATCACATGGACTCACCATAAAATTGCTTTTAGGATGAGATGTTTTCTAAGAATAATAGGATATAGAATTATGTTATCCACTATTTCCCAAATTTGTAAGGCACCTTTACAAATATTACCATGATGTAGGTAAATTTCGAGTTATAAAATTACTATGAGGAAGTGTTTCATTAGGTTTAGATAAGTTAGATTAAAACTACAATTATTAGATTTACAAAATCAATTATGTGATTTGTAGTATATTTTGTTTTATTATAGAGTTGTTTTAAGAGCGTTACAAATTTAGTGGGACCCCATATTACCTTATGGGTCATGTAAGATATGACCTCATGATTGAAAATAGAGAATTCATGACATTTAGTGGGATGGTGTGTTCATGACATGATGTTTTGGGAAAATTATCTCATTGGATAGATAGTTTTTGTTTAAATTGACCATATGATACTCTAATATATCTTCACATAGTTATATATGAATTTGAGGTACACGGGCCATATGGTGTCTGTGAGGAACCGACCATAAACATTACTTCTTATTGAATTAAATGAATAATTCACAATGAGAATCATTTCACATTTAGTGTTTTAGAGAATTAGGACATAACTATTACATCTCAAAGTTTACAAAGTAGGCACATCTACTCAGCATCCATTTTTTCACAAAAATAAAAATTCTTGAACAAATGAGTCATGTCTAGTTCCTTGTTTTAGACAGCCTGACATTTCCTTGATCCCATCCTTTACCTTATTCAACTTTATGTCCTGTGAAAACATTTCAAAAACATGGGATGAGCATTAAAAGCTCAGTAAGGGTTATAATAGTATGGAAAGAAAAATTCAGTCCATGTATACATAAGAATCAATGAAATCATACTTTACTTATAAAATATAATCAATTTAACATACCTCATGAAATCATAAGATTTATGCATAACTCAATAGAAATCATAAGCCATAAAGGTAGCATGAGGCATTCATAACATTCTTATGTAGGGAGTAACCCTCATGGTTACATTTGGAATACCCATCACAGAATATTCCTTAAATCTCTTTAGAGAAACCATAACGTTTAACTACTTCGTGTTACCTAATGTTTTGGAGAGCTATATCGGGCTCACCCTCCCTTAGTTTGTCACAGAACTACCCATATTAATAATCAATTCCAAAGAACCATAACATAATCATAGAAAATAACTTATGCACAAAGGAAAGATAACATTCCCACATTGTAATAACAATTTATCATTTTAAGATATTGAAATAATGAATCCATTCTAAAAACCATTTTCAAAACCATTTAAAACATTTAATAAAGAGATTTTTGAATCAAAGTGTCCCATAACACTATGAATATTTTAACATTTTAAACCATTAATATCTATATAAATAAATCCTTAAAACCATTTTTAAAACATGGATATTAAAGAGAAATATCTATAAGAATATATTATTAAAACATTTAAAATGATATTTTAGTTAATGGGTTTCTAACAAAATGAGAGACTTGAATACAATAATTGAGGAATAACATATAATCAGGACATTATAATATCATGAGAATAAGGGGATTCATGATATATTATTCCAAAGGAAAAAATATACACCCTATAAGAGTGAATTGGTGCATAACAACAATGAAGACTCAATAGAAATGTAAAATGAGATGAAATCCCGTATAATGATGTTATCCTTAAATTAAGGACAAATCAATCTCAAAATTATGTGTGAAAAATATAAATACACCCAATATTAGTGGATATTAAGTGTAAAACAATAAATGGTTATTAAAAAATATTCAATGGATGGAATATTCAATAACTACATGTTAAACCCAAAGAAATCAGAATTGGGTTAAAAAGTTCCCTTGATAAAATTTGACAGCCTAAAGACATCACTTTAAAAATCATAAAATTAGTTGATGAGAGAGAAAATTTTATCTCATCAGTTGGACATAAAATTTACACCAATAAGGATATATAATAACATATCTCTACATTAAAATATGTAAATTAAAAGACATAATAAAAAAAGTATTTTTAAAAGAGGAGTGTGAACGGTTCCCTTACCGATATGGGCAACTTTTGAAACATACACCTCATGAAAGAAGGGTCGTAAAATGAAGATGTAACTACCCATAAGTGAGATTATATTATAAAAATAGTAAAATAAAGGGCATTACATACACCACACTAATGGAAATAGTTACCAATGTAGCATGAATCTTACGGGAATAAAAAGTGAGATGAAAATACCCTTACGAAAATTCGTCAACTTAACAACACCACATAAAACATCAAAAAATGGATTGATGAGATAAAATAGTGTCTGTAATAATATTAAAATAACATTTACATAAAGAGTAATATAAAAGAACATCCCCCAACATAACAAATAGGAGCTTAAAGTAAGTTACATAAAAAATAGTACTTAAAAAGAAAGAGAGAGGTAGGATCCCTTACCTCATGTCTGGATTGTCTTGATCATATTTTTATATTCCTGAATAATAAAATTAGTTTAATTTCTAATTTCATAAGGTCCTCCTTTTAAAATTATTATTCAGTTCATATCACATATTATAATGTTATTATAATTGGTTAATAATGTGAGTTCATATCAGATTTTTTTGTCGATGTTTGGTACATGAGTCATAAATGAACTTGTTTGAAAATTATTATCCATGTAGTTAAAATAAAATCATCTCCAAGAATAGTATTAATGATTTAAATATCTTATATATCCCATAAATATTCATTTTATACTATTACATAACATTTTGAGATAAAAAGAAATGAAATGCACCGTTCATGGAGACGGTAGGTCGTAAGTACGCATGAACGCTACTTTCATTTCATTGAAATATTAATTTAATTAATAATAATTGATATATATATATATTATAATTAAAATATAATATATATGTGTTATAGGTCACTTATGTTCATTAATTTCATTCTTTATACATTCCATGTATTGCATGAAGGAGTCACATCACTTGAGGGGGCGGTAGTTCACACCTCCTCGTATGAAATTATCTCATTTTCACAACATGAAAAGCATAATGGAATGTATTAAATATAAAATACAGAAGAATATGGAAAACATAAATACCATATATATTATATATAAAATACATTGACACCATAATGTCCACCATGAATGGTGTTAAGAGAATATTGAACAATCATCGTTTCGTGAGGCAGTAATTCGCCATCCACAGAAACAGTATGTTCTTTTACCATTAGATAGAGGTGTGTGTACGTTTAGCTCTAATAATTCACATAAATACATCCTAGTATATTGAAAATACAGTTTTTTTTACATAAGAAAATAAAAAAAATTAGGGGTTTGGAGAAGCAATATAAAACAAGAGAACACAAGTGAATACATTACCATTAAATAGTGTAACTCTTCTTGGTTTGACCAAAAAGGGTTCCTTAAAGAGCATTCTGCCAAAGGTGAGGCTTCAATGATGAAGAGAGGGATGTTGAGAGATTAAATGGGAAGGTTTTGTCGGAGCCAAAGGCATGAGAGGTGTGGGTAAGGTGGTAGAGGTGGGGGCCTTTTATAAGAGAAGAGAAGGGGCACTCTTGGAAAGTTATAAAATATTACTTTATTATAAAATGGTTTTCGGATGTTAAAGGTCTCAAAAGGATATATTTCGAGGATAAGGTGATACAGTTTTAAAATCCACCCATCCAATAGGTTTGTGACAAGTTTAAGACTTAGATTTCCCGCTATCTTCCATTTTATTTAAATCGTTCATTTTTGGGGTAATCACTACATCATGAAGGTGTCATAAATAAAATAATTTAATTAATGTATAAAAATAAAAAAAAATTCATGATGTAGGAAATATTTTTATCTTTCCAATTACTATTTATAGTCTAAGAGATCGTTTATGTAGACAAAAGTAAAATTATTTTACTTAGGTGTTACATACTTTGGTTACATTTTCATTTCATTAAACAAATATGATAAAAGGTCACTATCACACTAAAGTGATTCCATGGGGTCCCAAGGTTGGAAAAAGGCATCCAATGGTCGGCCATGACACCATAAATAGCATTAGGACACATGTTTGTGTCATTTTATATTTTTATGATATTATTTTCTTACGCTTAATTTCATGATTACTAATTAAACATGATAATTAAAGATAATTACCATCGTTACTATTCATAATGTCCAAAAACTAAAGAGACTTAATTACATAATTTGGACCTTATGAATCCAAATATGGAATCCATTTTTTCAAATTCAAAACACATAAATTGTAGTAATTAATTTAAAAGTAAATCCGGTTGTCAAAACAAAAGACGAGTTTTTAAGAAGTAAAATTTATCAAAATATTGACTTGTTTTTACATCCAATTGAAAGTTGAAATTACTTCCAATGAACAAAATTGTATTAAGTGAAAAAAACAGAATTAAATTATACTTTAAAATAAATTGGATGAAATGGCAGTTTTGAATTAAAAACTGAATTTTTCACTATTCATTAAAAAAAGCATTATCAGAAAATTACCAAAAATTAACCCAAATCTATATACGATGTTTCAAATTAATAAATGATTTTAATTTTAGCAAATTAAAAAAATATAAGTATCATGAATAAATCATATAGTTAAATCCCGCTGTCAAAACAAATAGAGGGTTTTTTAGAAGAAATATCTTTGAAATGTTTGGCACCTGTTTATGTCCATTTTCAAAGTGAAATTAATTATAATGACCACCATTGAATTAAATTGTAAAAATATAATCTAATTAAGAATTAAAGAAAATTAACAATATAATCAATCCATATATTTAAATTATATGTAAAAACTATTTTGATGTAAAATGCAATATTTTTCACTATTTATTAATAAGAATAAACATTGTTAGAAACATAAAAAAAATTTAACAAAAGAAAATTTAAATATCACAATCATAAAGAATCATTTTATTTTGACAAAAAGAGCTTATAAATTTTTCAAAAGATAGATTTAAAAAATGTTCTCCATCAAAAGGTGGTAAAATAATCATTTAAACCTCTATCATTTATTGGATAAATATAAAAATATTTGACAAACATATGCAATCATTTTGTAATTATTTATGTTCATTCCCTCCATTAAACCGGCTAGGCGTTAACTATTATAACATTATTATATTATTAGTGTGCAATGTAATATTTAAAAGATACTTGTTGTTGCGTAATGGGTACACCATCGAGCATATCATTCCCTTTAAAGTAGTACTAACATATTATTCACAAATATTTATAAAAATTAGAATGTAATATTATTTATTTACCTAGGATGTTACATACTTCCCCCCTTTTTGGGAATTACATCCTTATAATTTCACAATTGGGCTTGGAAACTTCATTGAAATTCCCATATTAGAACAAGAGTCGGTAAAACTATCACTTTAAAAGAATGGGAGAGAAGTACAAAAGTAACCTAAGTTAACCCATACAAGGATTCCATGTATGATAATATGGATATGGAGGAAAAACAAAGGGTCATGTTCTGATGGAGAGGGATAGTAAACATGTCTAAGAGAAAGTTAACCACAAGAAAATCACAGACTTGTGATGGGTTAAACGTTATTCGATTCCCCAGTAGGAAAAGTTAACAGACAACATTATTAGTTTAAGTTAGTCTTAATTGAGGAATTTATTTTTGAGCTTAACTAAATCACAATGAAAAATACTTACTTGTCACTTAGACATTAAACTTCTACTAGATTCCTTAATCAAACTCATTTTTTCTGCAAAATGTGAGTATTTAAGAAGACTTGTTCTCATTAATAGTACTATAATAAACTTCTTACAAATCACCTAATCCAAAAAAAAGAACTATATATTTCCCATATCATTAGATATCAACAAAAACCAAACCGAGAAGTTTAGTATGAGATCAGATAATACCCAAAAAGTATATTTTTTTTTACAAAAAAAACAAATCCTAATATCCAAAATTTTTCAAACAAAACACAAATTTCAATAAATACCATTCAATAAACATCTATCCATAAAATTCCTCAATGTAAACCCATCTAAGATTGAAACCCAAATATTTGAAGGATTTAATCACATAGTCTCCCAAGGTACAAATTAACATTTATCTCCAAATAACATAAGTTGATCTTAAAGTATCATACTGGAAAGTAATTAACCTAATCAAATATCCTCCATGATAGGTTAATAATTTCCATAGATAACCCAAAATCAACTTACTCTTGAATCATAAAATCATCTAACTAAAAAAAAATTTCCAATTAACCAGAGACTTCACTTAGTCTAGTGGTAGGTGATAAATACCAGTTGCACTTTGGTTGTGGGTTTGATTCCCACAGCTTTGTCTGACGTGACGGGTTGTCACATGGTCTGCGTGTTGTCCTTTTTCCAAAACTATATAATTCTTAAAAAATTCCCCAAAACGAGATGAACTATTAAAAAATAAGCATTACAGAATTTAACCTCATGTTTATCTCATTTCGTTCATATTCCATCATAACGTATAGTAACCCATAATTACCTCAAAATTAATGATCATATAAACCCAAATGGTTACCATTATAATTATTACCTGAACATCCATGTCGAGTTGGTTCTCTCGTACATGATGCATTAGAGAACTCACCAAGGTTTATGTGGTTGATCATGACTCCTGATAGTTGGTTTAGAATAACCATGAGATTTATCATTGAATGACCCATTTCATCCAGTCACTTAATCAAAGAAACACCATTGTTTCCATCAAACCCTTTGTCACATTGTTGCCTGCAAGATCCATCCATTTACTAAAACCAGAATTGTCAGTGTGAGTATATCAACAAAATAATTATGTACTAAAGATGAAGATAAACACTAATATATACTTATCCAAGTTATCTAAAACTCATTCCAACATTAAAAAATAACAATGACTCTATCTAATATAATAACCATTGTGGTTATACAAAACTTTTCACTAAACACTTTAACTTCTAAAGTTATCTAAACCTCCCTCTAATACCAACAGTAAGGACCCAACCTTAAGCATTACTTATTAATGAATTAAATGGATAATTCACATTGAGGATCTTTTTAGGTTTAGAGTTTAGAGAATTAGGACATAACTATTACATCTCAAAGATTATAAAGTAGAAACATCTACTCAACTTCCATTTTTTTCACAAAAATAAAAACTCTTGAACAAATGAGTCATGTCTAGTTACTTGTTTTAGACAGCCTGACACTTCCTTGATCCCATCATTGAGCCTATTCAACTTTATGTCCTGTGAAAACATTTCAAAAACATGGGATGAGAAAAACAAGCTCAGTAAGGGTTATCACAGTACATAAAAAATAACATTAGTCCATGTATACATAAGAATCAATGAAATCATACATTACTCATAAAACATAAGCAATTTAACATACCTCATGAAATCATAATATTTATGCATAAATCAATAGAAATCATAAGGCATAATGGTAACATGAGTCTTTCATAACATTCTTACGTAGGGAGTAACCCTCATGGTTACATTTGGAATACCCATCATAGTATATTCCCTAAATATTTTCGGAGAAACCTTTGCGTTTAACTACTTTATGTTACCCAATGCATTGGAGAGCTATATCGGGCTCACCCTCCATTGGTTTTTCACGGAACCACCCATATTCATAATCAATGACCAAGAACCATAACATAATCATAGAACATAACTTAATCAAAATGTAAAGACCAAATTCCCACATTGTAATAACAATATAACATTTTAAGATATTGAAATAATGAATCCTTTCTTAAAACTATTTTCAAAATAATTTAAAACATATAATAAAGATATTTTTGAATCAAAGTGTCCCATACCACTACGAATAATATAACATTTTATACCATTAATATCCATATAAATAAATCCTTAAAACCATTTTGAAGACATGGATATTATTGATAAATATTTGTAAGAATACATCATTAATACATATAAAACGATATTTTAGTTAAAGGGTTTTTAACAAAATTAGAGACACATTAATACAATAATTGAGGAATAACATTTAATCAGAAGATTATAATATCATTAGAATAAACCAATTCATGATATATTATTCCAAAGGACAGTATAAACACCATATAATAGTTAATTAGTGCATAACAATAATGAAGTCTCAATAGAAATGTAAAATGAGATGAAATCCCTTATAAAGAATGTATCTTTAAGTTAAGGATAAATCAATCTCAAAATTATTTGTTACAAATATAAATACACCCAATATAAGTGGATACGAATTGTAAAACAATCAAAGTACATTCACACATATTCAATGGATGACATATTTAATAACTACATGTTGAACCTAAAGATATCAAAATTGGGTTAAAAAGTTTCCTTGGTAAAATTTGACAGCCTAACGGTGTCACTTTAAAATTTATAAAATTAGTTGATGAGAGAGAAAATGGTATCTCATTAGTTGGACATAAAATTTACATCAATAAGGATATATAAGAACATATTACAACATTAAAAGTTGTAAATTAAAAGACATAATAGAATAAGTTTTTTCAAAGTGGAGTGTGAAAGGATCCCTTACTGATTTGGGAAACTTTCGAAACATACACCCCATGAAAGAAGGGTCATAAAATGAAGATGTAGCTACCAATAAATTAGATTATATTATACCAATAGTAAAATAATGGGCATTAAATACACCACACATTTTGAAATAGTGGCCAATGTAGCATGAATCTTACTGGAATAAAAAATGAGATGAAAATCCCCTTATGAAAATTCGGCAACCTAACGTCACAACATTAAACATAAAAAAATGGATTGATGAGATAAAATAGGGTCTCTAGTCATATTAAAATAAAATTTACAGAAAGTTGAATATAAAATAACATCCCCCAACATAATAATGATGAGTTTAAAGTAAGGTACATAAAAAGAGCACTTAGAAATAAAGAGGTAGGATCTCTTACCTCAAGTCTGACTTGTCTTCTTTGTATCCTTATATTCCTGAATAATAAAAATTGTTCGATTTATAATTGCTTAACTTCCTCCTTTAAAGATTATTATTCATTTCATATCACATATTATAATTTTCTAATAATAGGTTAATAATGTGAGTTCATATCAGACGTTTTTGTCGATGTTTGGTACGTGAGTAAAAAATGAACTAGTTTGAAAATGATTTTCAATGTCGTTATAAGTAAATAATCTCCAGAATTGTATTAATTATTTAAATATAATATATATCCACTACATATTCATTTTATACTATTCCATAACATTTGGATATAAAAAGAAATGAAATGCACCGTTCATGGAGACGGTAGGTCGTACATACGCATGAACGCTACTTTCATTTCTTTGACATATTAATGGAAATAAAAATAATTGAAATATATATATATATATATTATAATTAAAGTATAATATATATGTTTTATAACTAACATATGTTCATTAATTTCATTTTTTATACATTCTATGTATTGCATGAACGAGTCACATCACTTGAGGGGGCGGTAGTCCACACTTCCTCGTATGAAATTATTACATTTGCACAACATGCAAAACATAATGGTATGTTTTATATATAAAATACAGAATCATATGGAAAACATAAATACCATATATATCATATATAAAATACAGTGACATCATAATTTCCACCATGAAAGGTTTTAAGAAAATATTGAACAATCATCGTTTCGTGAGGCAGTAATTCGCCATCCACAGAAACAATATGCTCTTTAACCATTAAATAGTGGTGTGTGTATGTGTAGCTCAAATTCTTCACATAAAAACATTCTATAATATTTAAGATACTTTTTTTGTTACAAAATAATGGAATAAAAATAGTTTATGGGTTTCGAGATGCAAAATAAAACAAAAGAACACAAGTGAAGACATTACCATTAAATCTGGTAACGCCTCTTGGATTGAACAAAAATGGTTTCTTGAAGAGAATTCTGCAAAGGTTGATGATTCAATGAAAAATATAGCGATGTGGAGAGATGAAATGGGAAGGTTTTCGCTGAGCCAAAGTCTTGAGAGGTGTGGGTAAGGTGGTAGAGGTGGGGGCCTTTTATAAGAGAAGAGGAGGGGCACTCTTGGAAAGTTATAAAATATTACATTATTATAAAATGAATTTGAGATTTTAAATGTCCCAAAAAGATATATTTCTAGTATATTCTGATAGGGTTTCTAAATCCACCCATCCAATAGGTTTCTGACAAGTTTAAGACATACATTTCACCCTATCTTCTCATTTTATTCAAATCGTTCATTTTTGAGGTAATCACTGCATCATGACGGTGTCATAAATAAAATAATTTTTTTAATGTATAAAAATTATAAATAACTATCATGATGTAGGAAATATTTTTATCTTTAAAATGACTATTTATAGTCTAATAGATAGTTTATGCAGACAAAATTAAAATTATTTTACTTAGGTGTTACATACTTTGGTCACATTTTCCTTTCCTAAAAAAACATGATAAAAGGTCACTATCACACTAAAGTGATTCCATGGTGTCCCAAGGTTGGAACAAGGCATCCCATGGTTGGATATGACACCACCAATAGAATTAGGACATATTTTGGGGGCATTTTATATTTTTATGATATTATTTTCATACACTTAATTACCCGATTACTAATTAAACACAATAATTAAAGATAATTACCGTCGTTACTATTTATAATGTCCCAAAAAGAATATTAATTACATAATTTGGACCTTATTATTCCAAATATGGAATCCATTTCATAAAATTCAAAACACTTAAATTGTAGTAATTAATTTAAAAGTAAATCTCGTTGTCAAAACAAAAGGCGTGTTTTTAAGAAGTAAAATTTATCAAAAGATCGACATGTTTTTACATCCCATTAAAATGTGAAATTAAATCCAATGGACAAAATTGTATTAATTGATAAAAAAATAATTCAATTATACTTTAAAATAAATTAAAATAAATTGGATGAAGTGGTAGTTTGGAATTAAAAACTGTATTTTTCACTATTCATTAAAAAAAAGCATTATCAAAAAAATTCCAAAAAGTAACCCTAAGTTATATTAGATATTTAAAATTCATAATTGATGACCATTTTACCAAATTAAAAAAAAATTTAATTTTCTATAATAAATCATATAGTTAATTACCGCTTTTAAAACAAATAGTGGTTTTTTTGGAAGCAATATCTATAAAATGTTTGGCACTTGTTTATTTCCATTTTAAAAGTGAAATTAATTATAATGAACACCATTTAATTAAATTGTAAAAGTATATTCTAAATAATCTTTAAAACCTATTAATAATATAATCAATCCATATATTTAAATTATAAGAAAAATCAGTTTTGATGTAAAATGAAATATTTTCCAGTATTCATTAAAAAGAATGAATATTTCAGAAACATACAAAAAATTTAAGAAAAGTAAATTTCAATATCCCAATAATAAAGAATAAGTTTATTTTGAAAAAATAGAGCTTATAAAATTTTCTAATTTTTGATTTAAAAAAGGTTCTCTATCAAAAGGCGGTAAAACAATCTAATAAAAATATTAGAGTATTTATTCTTAAAATTGGATTCATTTGGATTTTAAGCCTATAAAATTTATTGGATAAATATAAAAATATTTGACAAAAATATGTAATAATTATGTTTTTATTTCTGTTATTTCCCTCCATTACATCTTCTAGGCGTTAACTATTATAATATTATTATATTATTAGTGTGCAACGTATGATTTCAAATAAACACGTTGTTGTGTATTGGGTATGCCATCGAGCATAGAATTCCCTTTTAAAGTAGTATTAACATTTTATTCACAAATATTGATAAACATTAGAATGTAATATTATTTATTTACCTGGGATGTTACAGTGTATCTATATGGATTATAATTTGAGATGGATAATGGACCAGGTATTGGTAACAATATTTTTTATTTACATAGGGTAAAAAAGATTGATGTCTAGGATATTAGAGAGTGGTATGTGTTGGAAGAGTGGAATATATTGTGATCCTTGACACATTAGAAAATTCATGTGAATACAGAATGAGGTTCAACGACATGTTCTCTTTTGGATGTCACTTCTTCCGTACTGAATATGGGAAGTTTAAACAATATTTAGATATCATGTTAGAAGAAATTTCATAATGGATAGAAGGAGAGGATCCAGTTCCATGGATGTTTCCAGATGATGATGACATTGTTCTTATCCATTATATTTTTATAATTTATACATCCATCATATAATATCTCTTGATAAACTCTCATGCCTCCGGGTTGGATGGGAATATAAGGTTTATAGTGATATATTAGAAATTATGACTGTAGTATTTTATCCACATATTGAGTGAGAGATTTATAGTTTTTCTTTGAGATTTATTACCATTTATAGAGTATAAGTTGTGGATAATCTTCCTGGTGGTTTAATACTTCCTCATCCAGTACCCATGGGGAAATTGGAAGATTCCCTGATTTTTTTTATGATAGTGTTTCTATGTCACCCAATTAATATAGATGTTTTAATGGGGATATTTGATCAACTAACTAATGTGTCCCATTTCATTCCAATCATAGAATAAATTTTTATAGATTAGTTAGGAAATATATATTTCACTAATATTTGATATATACAAAGAGTTATATTTAGAATTTTATGAAATGGAGATAAAAATTTACAATGTTATTCTATAATGTTATGTTGAATGATCTGGGGACTTAGCTGATATTGAACATTAAAAATATCCACACATATAAGGATAATATAATATTTTGATATATATTCATCTATATTTGTCTATATGTTGTTTTATAATTAATTAAGGAAAATTGTATGAGTATATATCATGGGATGAAGTTTTTTCCTCATAATAGTTATGGGGATTATATCCATAATCAATCCTATGATTCTATTTATGTATGAATTTTACAACTAAATAATAGTTTCAAATTATTTGTGTTAGAAAAATATTAACATGATGATTAGAGTTTGTGAATTTTTTGTTATTTTATAGTAGATCTATGTATGGTTGGCCACAACCCATTGTATAAATAGTTCACAAATAAACCATAGTATTAAATCATTGAATTTAGCTATGGCTGATTGAGTTTTGTTGAGTACAACTCCTCAATAACCGCATCAACATCTTAATAAGCATGTAAAATATTATCTACTATTATTTGTACAATTTTTTATTATAAATCATACTTGGACAACATAAAACTATTTTGGACTTCCTCAGCATTACTGGGGAATGTAATATTTGTTCCACCTGTTTCAATTTTTTATACATGTTTGATTCTCTACATGTTATATGCTCTAGGGACATTGGCTGGAATTAAAGAAAATTAGAGAGAACCCATAATGTATCATAGACTGGATGGGTAATTTTTTACATTTGAAGACAATTCGACTTGTACAGATCATAAGAAGTCACAAGTAGGTCCATGAAAAATCATAGGTGTGAGAGTTTGAAATTTACACAAAATGGATAAATTAATTTGATATTTACTATGGGTATACATCAATAGTATTATAATACCTTTGATAGGGTAATTGTAACACCATCATTATGGGTGATTTTATTTTTTAACTCTTTACATGTCTTATGTGATATATTTAACCATTTGATTATTGAATCGTGGGTTTGGAATGCATGGGTGATACATCGAAATCATTGGTATATCATAGTTTAAGATGTAAATATCTAACAATCCAAAATGGCTAGAACAATGATATAGTACAGGTCATTGTATCCGTTTTTTTCAATATATAAATTAGGTGAGGGGAAATATATTGGACACACTATGGTGCATGACAAAGAATTTATTTAGTCATGTACAATGAGACACCCCATCATTCCCATTTTGTAGATTTTGGTGGTGGTAAATTGTATCATATTTTGTAACACGTGATATTTGAAGCAATTTTAATATATTTGTTCAAGGATACCACAACTCGAGCCGGCTGCGAGTGTAGGGTTTGGTTACAGTCACATTTCTTATTAATGGATAAAAACTATAATTATTTTATAGATTCCTATAAATGTGTCATGTTGTTAATAAAACCACGTTCAAGTCTAATGGGGGTTCAATTAATACCACATTTTATCATTTTCACATCATTAAACCTATCATTTTTTCTCCACATTAGTATATCGATTATTTATTATCAAATTTCCACATAACGAAACATAGTGTTATATCTTTATTTTATGATATGTTTTAATATTTTTTGGGGACAGTCCTACCTTACCATTGGCCAATTTATGGACCTGGTTTGTCTTTATTTATTGGTACTTTTGGATTTGGATGGTTTACTTTAATCCATCTATTGAGTTATTCTTTATTTGGATTAACTTCTTATATTACATCGTTAATGATCATTTATATTGATTCAAACTCATATGGGAGTCATCTGTCATACCATTTCAATATCCATGAGTGAATGATTTACTATTACTTCAACTAGACTTAAATATTATTGTTTAAATTAATTAAAAAATTAGTAATTGTCTGGAAATATTTCAGCTGGGTGTGATAACATCATTCAAGTGATGAAACTCTTAATGATCCAAGATATTTATGATGAAAAGATAAAGGATTTATTTTACTTAATATATAGGGTAATATATATCATTTTCCATAAATGTTTTCATATCCATTTTAACTAATGCTATATATGCGTATTCATGTGAGGGAGTGAGATTCCCATGAGACCTATTATATATTTTTAAAACTATGGATTATGTGTAGACATTTGAGAATATTTCCTTACATACCATATTTATCATCTCTATAATATGTAGTAGTTTCAGTATTTCAAAGTTGATGTATTCTTAATTCATGCATTAGGATGAAAAAATTTCACTAGTTGTTAAAAGTAAATTTTTTGGGGGAGCATGATGAATTGACTATGTATATTGGGTATGCCTCATTTGATAGTATGGATAATGTAAAACACACTTTCGTTTATGTGATAGTAGAATATGAAAGTGAAATTGGAGATCATTGAATACAAATGAAGTGGGAATATTCATAAGAGGGGTGATTTTTTTCCCAATTACATCCAACATATTCAATTGGACTTGCCATAATCTACTGATAATAACTACGTTCAGAGAGTGTTCTTTAGTATAATAACCCATATTTTCCCATTAAAATTTCCCTTTTAATTATATGGAATTTTTACATGTATGCGAAATTTTATAGTGCATGATTCTGAGGCCCGGTATGGCCGGAATAAATTTTTAAACTTTGTTAGGTACATTAAGTAAACAATTGAGTGGCGTATTCTATCTATAGATCTGATGGCCATATGAAAAATCTAATGGTACTATTGAATTTACTACCCTGGGATTCCCTTATGGAAAGCCTTACATTGACCGTAGTAGGTTCAGAAGAAACAGTTACGTTTTTACGAATTTTTTAAATGAAATTAAATAATTTTTTTTATTATTTTATTTCATAAACCTTTAATAGACCAATTAAAATGTGGGCCTAGTAGTGTGTCATGAAATTAAATGGCTTGACCTACCAACCACAAGTAATGACGACGTTGAAGAAATTAGGAAGGTTCCAAATTTTTCAGACCCATTAACTCCCTGCATGGTTACTTACTCTACCCCTATCTTATAAATATATCGATTGTGGGAAGGGGTATTAGAAAATATTTACCAAAAACAATGTTCTGTTGCATTTCCATAACATCAATACCTTAGAGGATGGAGATGACCCCTGTAGGAGGTGACGTGTGACACCGAATCCCCAAACTACTGTTTGGAGTTTCAGCGACGACGAGGATATATTGTTGTAGGGACAACAAACAACGAGACTCCCTCAACCACCAGTGCTCTCCAAAATTTCAAGACATGTTTTTTTTCATTTTTGATTCCCTCTTCCACATTCATGAAATTATATTAAGAATTCGGGTCAACCGACTAAAAGGTTGACATGTGATTCATTAGTCTTTGTGGTGGGTTATTACAGGGAGTCTCGTGGGGTTAATCTTTTTGTTTAATTAATTTATTATTATACAATTAACCCCCTTATGATTTTGAGCTAACGGGGAGGGTGAATTCCTAATGAACCAGGCATGATCAATCTACAATCATATTATCGTTGGACCACCTTAGAAGGCTGCGAGCACCTCGAGGAACACCACAAGAGGAATTCAATGGCTCTTTAGTCTTGGAGAATGGAGGAGGCGGCCAACACAATGGTCTACCATGATAAGGGAGGCAGTGAAACCACTATGAACATGGTGAACGAATGCTGTGACCAAAGCCCTGGTGGAGGAGGATCCCACCTCTGCAAGGTTCTGTGACAACTTAGAGATGCCCACTTGTCGCCCCCGCCTCGCCAACCTAACGGCCATATGGCCTTTCAAGATTCATAGGGAGGAAGGGGTTACCCCTAGCCCAATGTCAGAAAAAACCGAGACGCTTCCCTCATGCCAGACTACATCCTTCGGAAAGGGCCGCCACCCTCGAGTCGGGCCAACTCCCTCAGACCGGGCCGTTGTCCATGAGCCAGACTACCGCACTAAGACTAGGCAGCCGCCCTCACATCAGTCTGCCCCCCTCAGATCTGGGCCGCTACCCTAAGACCGGGCCGCCTCCCTCGATTCAGGCCACCCACCTAGAGTCAGGCCGCCACTCTCGGAGCAGGGCCGCTGCCCTTGGAGCGGGTCACCACCCTCGGACTGGGCCACTGCCCTTTAGCTGGGCATCAGCCCTTGTTCCAGGCCACCACCCTCATAGCCTATCCACCGGCCTCAAGCCGGTCTTCCACCCTTGAAGCGGCCCGCCGCCCTAAGATCGGCCACTTCCCTCGGTCCGGGCCGCCTCCCTCGGAGCTGGGATGCTGCCCTCCAGTCAGGATGCCGCCATTGAGCTAGGATTCCACCTTCGGAACCAGTCCCCTTCCCTTGGATTAGGCTGCCGACCCCAGAACTAGGCCACTGCCTCAGTGGGCCACTGCCCCAGCGGGCCATCACCCTAGTTGGTCGGCCCCCCTGAAGGCCGCTGCCACCGGACTAGCTCGCCGCCCTAGCGGACCACCACCCCCACACTAGCCGGTACACCCTTACGGGATGGCCCTCTTGCGGATCGGACCATACATCGTCCCAACAGGCCTAGTCCACCAAGGCCTACCCATACCGAGTCAGGATGGGTCGGTCCGACCAGTTCGGACCGTACACTGACCCAACCGGGGCTAGAAACACACAAACATGCTTATCATTAGAAAATGACGCCTACTTGAAGAACCATCTATGGTGTTGGGTCCCTAATAGACAGACAATCCTTTTTCTGTACTATATTATAGTTTTGGATAAGCTTGGTGTTTTCCTGGGATGGATTGAACCTGAATACAACTAGGCCCTCTGCATTGAAATGAAAATAATGCACAGACCAGGAGTCCGACTGACATGTCTTTTATTGAATTGGAACCCTTGTGACATAGTGGATCATCGATATACTTATTTGTGAGACTTTTTTCTGGTTGAAATATGAGTGAGGTCTTGGATAGAGGTTCTCCCATGATCACTATGTTTGGAACCATGTGATTGGCTGAGAACTGAAGACCGATGACTATTCGACTCGGAATGAATCTGTGGCCATAATATGAAATAAAGAGGAGATAATTATTAGAAAACGATGGGGTGGGAGGTTATCTGTATCCTGGAGGTCCATAGTGGGGAGTAGCTGAAGTGCGCGATGGGGATGTGTACCATAGCAGGCCACGTTGGGGGGGGGGGACGGCTCTGTGTGACCCGGCAGACACACAATACACGATGGTGATCAGTACTTCAGTAGTTCAAGGTTAGTGGGAAGTGCCTATGGGTGATGTTCCAAGATCAATATTCTCGATAGAGGAGAAGTTCTCTAGCACCAAAGGCATTCAATGTTGTGACTGGGGATGTTACTAGTTACTACCCCTAGAATAAATCCAGGTGTGAGTTGTCTTTACTTTGTTCTTGTGATTGAGGTCATTCTATTTGTTACAATAACTATGTGGTACTTTACCATTGTTGTGATACACTGCAGTTTTTCATTGAAGAATTTTAGGAGACCTTTGGGGTTTTGGGGTCCTTTCTAAGTATCGTTATACTCACCGTTGCATGGGCTATGCCCGCACCTTGTTCTGTCTTGTAGAGACGATGTACAACATTGATAGAGGCTGAGGGAGAAAGGAATGGATATTGCTCGGAACTGGACATTCGGTATCATGTGATGCATAGTATATGGGTAGACATAGATTACTATAGAGGCAATCTGCACCTACCAATCAGGTAGGATCTGCGGTGGATGATTTAGGAGCCGCCTCTCACCATTCAACTATTTTTTTACTTTTAAGTTGTACTTGTAAATTTATAGTTGGGCTTGTATTCTTCTGCTGTTACTTCTACTAAAAGTTTACTATAAAAGTTTACTTTATAGTTTCTTCTTGTTTTTTTCTCCAACGGTGTGTTTTTATGAGTTTAAAGGTAATTCCGTCCTGTTTTACGGAGTATTCCTTTCGGTTCTAGTCACCAGCCCCATGCATATGGATGTCAGTGTTTGGGTAGTCTTGAAACGGTCCCCGAGAGACGGGTCATAAAAAATTGGTCTCAGAGGTGTCAGTTCTACTAGAGAACTAAGCCACATTGCATATATTTTGAATAGTAATTATTGTGTTCTAATGAGTCAGCTCATTAGGTATAACTTTTAATCGTGGCACACCTCTCCCTTATCTAGATTTCCCTGCGTAGACAACCACCCGGGTTTCTTAAGAGAGTAAGAGATGATGGCCCACCGAGAGATGAGGCCTCGGTGTACGACCCACTCATGACGTTAGCACCTTCAGGTGGTGTACAAGCTGAACCACTTCCTGTTGGGTAGCCGTTTCCACCAGCCCCACTAGCAGAGGATACTTGCCTATTGAGTGCATTTCATGAGTTACAGTGGAAAAGGCCTCTAGGGATCCTAGTGAGATGGACCTATAGGAAACTAAGGACTAGCTGGAGGCCGTGGCCATAGTTTTTCTCTTAGTTGAGACACCATATGATTTTATGGTCTTCCTTGAAGCCAGCCATTCTCAAGAAGTTGCAGGGAGATGGTGGAGGCTGTTACTCTAGACACACGATTTGGTGACCCTAATCTAGGTGGAATTCGAGTTACATTTCAAGGTAGATTTCTTCCCATAAGCCTTATGCACTGTGCGTATACAGGTGCTACTGCACTTACAGTGGGGCAATATGACAGCACCCCAGTACTCAGTGAGGTTCACTGATATCTCTCGCTACTACACCAACATGGTACATAACCCTTTTTTCATGGCCCAAAAATCTGACCAGGGTCTATGATGAGATCTCCATGAATTGATGGTATCCCCAAGCATTCCGACATAGTATGGGGGCTTGAGAGTGCACTTTTATAGGGAGATTCCTATCTGAGTAGGAACTGACCACGTGATCTACCACTAGATGACAGGTATCCAAGTCATCAGTTGGAGGAAGTAGGAAGATGAAACAGATGTCCATGAAGACTAGACCCTCTGATGGATAACCCCATCATGCAGGGTCATAAGTTCGAGGCTTACAAGGAAGATGGGGATTGGATAGGGGCACATCGTGTTACATGTGCGGAGGGTAGGGTCATATGGCCTGTGACTGCCCGACCAACCATACTGTTTTCTAGAATATGGTCAAGGGATTTCCCAGATAGAGGTAGAGGATAGTGAGAGGTGGTCCATAGGGTAACATACATGGCAGTTGAGATAGACGTGCAGCAGGTGGTGGGTAATGTTTTGAGATTCTACCCACACCAACGATAGGTGGTCCACCCCAACCATAGGGAGCAGGACGACATGGATGAGCTCAGCTCTTAGCAGTTGAGGCCTATGACCATGATTCTCCAGATATGATTATAAGTATGATCTATGTCTACTCCACCATAGTTTTAGTACTTATAGACATAGGTTCGAGTCACTCTTTTATTGGCGCAACCCTTGTTCTGATCTCGGAGATTCTAGTGGGGTCGTTGGCTCAATCCTTACTTCTAGAGACATCTATGGGAGAAGATTCGATGATTATGCATTGGTGATGGTAGTCTAAGCTTACTCTAGGAGGTGATAGATTTGGATAGGATCACCTAGTAGATTTGTTGATGCCTTACGATGTCATCTTGGATATGGACTGGTTATCTACTGGCCATGCTCGGATTTACTATATTAGGTGCAAAGTGTGGTGTGTCCAAACAGACGAGACCATGTTTTCCTTCACCGGTTAGAAGGGAACCTTTTCACAACAAGATGTAATTACCCAAAAGAGGGTGCTGCTGTTTACTCCTAATTTGGCCTGCCCTACACTCAGAGCAGTTCCTGTTGAGAGTCAAAGTTATCATGTAGTGCTAGACTAGTATGAAGATGTCTTTTCTAATGATGTTTCAAGACTACCTCCAGGAAAAGAGGTAGAAATTTACATCGACATGAAACCTAGGAAAACAAATATATCTACACTAGAATATAATGTGGCTATAATATAGTTTCTTGAGTTACGTGTATAGTTGGAGGACTTGCAGGGAAAGGGGTTCATAAGACCCAAAATTTCTCCATGGGAGACCCCAATTTTGTTCACCAAGAAAGAGGATGGGAGTTTGAGACTCTATGTAGACTATCTGCACCAGAAATAGGTGGTTTTCAAGAACATCTATCCACACCCAAGGATTAATGATCATTTAGATCAGGTGAAGGGAGCTTTCTGGTTTTCAAAGGGAGTCCTCTGATCATCGTATCATTAGAACAGTATATGAGAAGTGGATGTGCTGAAGATGGATTTCAGATTTCGGTGTGGCAATTATGAGTTATTCATTATTACATTCAGTGTGACCAATTCCACAGAAGTGTTCATGGAACTCATGAATAGGATCTTTCATCCATAACTCGATCCCTTCATGGTGGTGTTCTTCGATGACATCTTGTTTTACTTGGCGATGATGGAGGATCATGTCTATTATCTACAGATGGTTCTGGATACACTACGAGTGCACCAGCATTATGGTAACCTCTCCATGAGCTATTTATGGAGACATGAGGTCCACTTTCTGGGACACTATATCTTAGAGTCTAGAGTTGCTGTGGATCTAGCGAGGATAGAGGTTGTGAAAGCATATGAGCCACCCAAAAGCGTGACAGAGGTGGGGAGTTTCTTATGGTTGGCTGGATACTAAATGAGATTTGTGTCTGACGTTTCTAGTGTTGCAACACCCTTCTTAGTATAGAAAAATAAGGGGAAACATTTCCTTTGGACTGATTGATTCGAATAGAGTTTCCAGAAACTGAGGCAATGATTGATGAGGGGCCCCCTTTTGAGGCTGCTAGAAGAAGAAGTTTGGTATGTAGTCTTCTGTGAATCATCCGGAACTGGGTATGGATGTGTCCAGATTCAAGAGAGATAAATGATTTCTTTTGTTTCATGATAGCTTAGAAAACATGATCAGTACTATGCTACCCATGACCTAGAGTTAGAAACAGTGGTCTTTGCCTTGAATATGTGGCGAAATTAAATTATGGGAGAATGTTTTATAGTCTAGTATGATCATAAGAGTCTCAGGTATGTTTTCCCTCAGAACAACTTGAACCTAAGACAATGGTTATGGAAAGTGTTCCTTGAGTACTATGACATTGAGATAATCTATAATCTTAGGAAGGGGAACATGGTATTAGATTCACTCAGTAGGAGATCTTGTCTGTAGTTGCTGAGTGAGGTGACAAAGAATTAGCCACATTGCAGATATCCTTCATGGATATAGATGGAGGAATGTACCTCCAGTATATGACAGTCACACCCCTACTCAATCTACGAGTCCTGGAGGTGCAACATTTGGACACTAATTGCGAGGCTCTACGTAATCAGATACTCTCAGGGTAAGAACCTGAGGGATTTTCTGAATGTGGTGTGAAGTTAATCCACTTCACAGGACAGACCATAGTAAATGTGGATCTACGGGAGGAGGTGTTGTTGGTGATCTACACATTCCCTCTATAAGTAAATCCTGGTGTGTATAATGTGTACTATGACCTATAACATCAGCACTAGTGTCCAAGGATGTAGAAGGAAGTGGCATAGTTTGTTTCATGATGCATCGCTTGTCAGCAAGTGAAGGTCAATCCCTTGGATCCAGTAGGCTTCGATCAACCACTAGAGGTGTCAGAGTGGAAGTGGGATGGGATCTCCATGGAATTTGTGATAGGGCTTCCACATAAATCTAGGGGACATGATTCTATATGGGTGATCGTTGAAAGAATCACCTTGCCGTCCCACTGCCTACCTATCTGAGAGAACATATCAGTAGATGGATTGGGGAGCGTCTATGAACAAGAGATAGTGCAACTGTATGAGGTTCCATCAACGATTGTCTCTGAAAATGAAACATGTTTTAAATCACATTTGTCGAATGGATTGGAGGTTTCATTTGGGACTCATCTATGTTTGAGCAATTACTTTAATACTTATATGGATTGTTAAATGGATCAGACCATTAAGACCCTAGAGGACATGCTTCGTGCATATATCCTAGATTCTTTCCACAGTTGGGAGGATCCCTTTACCATGGTGGAGTTCTCTTACAACCACTGTAATCAATCCACCATGATTATTCCACCATTCAATGCCCTATACGGCCGACCCTGTCGATCACCACTATACTGGAAAAACCTAGGCGAGTCAACACTTATTGTTCTAGAGTTGGTAAGAGCTACAAATAAAATGGTACATATCATCTAGGAATGGATGAAGACTACACAAAGTAGAAAAAACTCATATACTGACAGATAACGGATACCTTTAGAGTTTTAGGAGGGGGACAACATTTTATTGTGAGTCTCTCCTCGACGCGAACTATGGAGATTTGGCTGATGTGGGAAGAGATCTCCAATGTTTATCTGGACATTTCTCATACATCATAGGATATTCGATGTGGCATACCGCTTCACACATCCACCGAAGTTGAAGGTACACGATTTAATCCACATATCTTAGCTGAGAAGTTACCTTCACAAACTATCTCACGTCATCAACCACATTGAGATAGAATTAGAAGATGGGTCGAAGTTTACAAAGATTATAGTATAGATTAAGGATCGGCATGAGTGGGTCCTTTATGGGTGGTTGATTCCTCTAGTGCATGTTTTCAAGCAGCACGAGAACCTCTAGTAGAGAACATGAGAGCATGAGGCTTAGATTAATGCAAATTACCCCCATTTGATTCTTTATTATATGTTGTGGCTTTCAAGAACGTAACACCCTAAGGTGGGGAGAATTTAAATACCCAAATTTTTTTCTATTTTAATTTTGTTAAATTATATAGAGTTATTACAAGTCTGTGCAATTTGACATTGCATGATTCTATGTCCTAGTGTGCCCGCAATGAATTTATGAAATTATTTTGGTGTATGTTCAGTAAAAATGTGAAATGAATTTTCTAATTTTTGAACTATTGCATAGATTAGAAATACATGGGAACCATTGAAGCCACAATGTCAGTATTCTCTTAATGTAGGCTTTACATTGACCACAATAGGATATGAAAAAAGTTATGTTTATTGATTTTTTTAAACGAAATGAAATAAAATAATTTTTTCTTATTTTATTTCATAATCCTCTTACGAGCCAATTAAAGGGTTGAGCTGGTGGTGTGTCAAGACTTTACATGTATTGACCTACCATCCTTATGTAATGAAGACATTGGGGAAATTAGGAAGATTCTTAATTTATGAGCTACATTAACTCCCCACATTATTATATACTCTCCCCCCTCTCCTATAAATATATAGCTTTGGGGGGGGGGGTATTAGAAAAGCATCAATAAGAAACAATGTTCCATTAGAGTGACATAGTTTCTAGCCCATAGAAGACACAGCTAAACCCACAATGAGGTGACGTGTGACACGAAACCTTGAACAGGAGTTTGACATTCGAGTGGTGGGGAGGACACCTTGTTGTGGGGAAGATGAATAATGAGACTCCCATAACCGTGAGCTCTCTCCAATTTTTCATGGTAGGGGGTAATTTTTGTTTGAGTTTTTTTGATTCACTCTTCCTCATTCTTGAAATTATATGAATAATGATGGTCAACCGACTAATGGGTTGACCCATGATACATTCATCTTTGTGGGAGGTTATTTCAGGGAATCTTGTGATGGTTAATATCGTTGTTTAATTCAATTGTTATTAAACCCTTAACCACCCCCATGTTTATGAGCTAACATGGATGACATGGGCCTAAATAACCCATGCCAAACCATCCAAAATCTTTCATTCCTTGTTCCACCTTGGAAGATCACGAGCACGTCGACGCATGCTGCAAGAGGAAGGTCGCAGCTCGTCAGTCGCGACAGACAGAGGAGGCGGGCAACATGATATCTGGTCGCATGAATTAAGGAGACACAACTGTCGCACCGCTGGTGAACGGAAGCTGCATCAGAGGTGGAACCCACCTCCGGAGGGTTCTGTGGTGACCATGCGGAACCAACACCTTGTTAACCAAACATCCTTTAGGCAGTTTCGGAATATGGGTGACCAGGGGGTAACACCCCCCCCCCCACGTCAGACCAAACCGGGTCACTGCCCTTGAGTTTGGCCACCACCCTCGAGCCGGGGCCCCACAATAAGGCCAGGTCGCTGCCCTCAATCCGGGCCATCACACTCTGAGTGGGATTCCACCTTCGGATTAGGATGTAACCCGCGTTGCGGGTTGCCGCCACCGAACCGGTCTGCCGCACATGAGCCGAGTCAGATCCAGGCCTCCACCTTTGGAGGTAGGCCCCTACCCTTGGAGGTGGGATACAGCCCTCGAAGCTGAGTCGCATCCCTCAAGTTGGGACACCACCCTTGGGGCGGGCCTCTACCCTCAGGCTAATCCACCTCCCATGGGATGGGTTGTCGCTCTCTAGTTGGGCAGCTGCCCTCGGAGATATCCCCAACCCTTAGACCCGGATGCCACCTCGGTGGGCCGTCACCCCCAGACAGGGCTACCGCCTTAGCAGGACACCTCCCCACATAGGTCGGGATGCACCTCATGTTGGCCAAATCTTCCATCAACCAAGTGGAACGAGTCCACCTCGGCCACGCCCAGACCAGGTCGGGCTGGCTCAGTCCCACCAGGTCGGACCAGACCCTGACCCCAAATGGCCTAGAAACACTAAATGGGGATTATCCTGAGGATTGGATGCATGTTTAACGAACCGTCTGTGTCATTGGGACCCATGGAGTAAGAAAATAATTTTTTTTAATCTATTAGTGTTTTGGAGAAAAAAGGAGTTTAATTGGTTTGGATCGCTCCTGAATCAAACTGGACTGTCGGCAATAAAATGAAAATAATGCACAAACCGAGCGTCTGATTGAAGTTCATTCTATTGTGTTTGAACGTTTATGACATGGTGGATAATAAATTTACTTATTTTTGAGAATTCATTCTAGTTGAGATACAAATGATGTCTTTAGGAGCAGTTCTCCCATGTGCACTACATACGGAATCCTACAACTAGCTATGAAATGGAAGCTGCTATCTTTTTGACTCTGAGTGACTCAAAAATCATAGTACATGATGGGGAGAAGTAACATAGAATACCATTATGTGGGTGGTTGTTTTTTGTGACTTATTCGGACATGGTGGGGATAATCCTTGGTACACAATGGAGATGAGTACATTTGCAGACCACATTGGGTGGAGGGACGACATTATGTGACCCTGGAGACAAAAATACGCGATAGGGAGCAGTACCTCCGCAGTTCAAGTATAGTGGGAAGGTCCTCTATGTGATGCGGTAGGACCACTGTTCTTGATAGAACATGATTTATCTCCCAGCCAAGGCGTTTAACGTTAGGATTGGGGCTGTTACGTTTTAATACCCCTAGAATAAATCCGGGCGTGGTCTAGCTTTACTACTCCTCTGTCTGCCATTAAATAAATTTATAGAACCATTTTCATGATTATATTAATTTTTGTATACATTTTATTGAATTTTTTACCATGAATTATTTATTTTTGTTCTTATTGTTTCACGTAACAGTCATTTTGAGGTTCATCATCTTCATGATTCCTTATTTTATTTTATTTTATTGTAGTAGACAATGGTAATTATGAAATGTTATCATAATATCTAAAACTTTTTTGGAGTATTTTTCATGTCATTATATATTTTCATGAGTCCAATAGATCAGTATAGAAAATGAAATATATCCAAATCAATATGTTATACTATATAATATTGTTTTCAAAGAAAAAAATAATTTTTTTTTCAAATAATATCATTATAATAATTAATATACATTAATTATAGAATAAAAAAATGATATTATTTTTTAATTAATTTTATATTCGATCATGAAATTAGTTATCTTGATTATCTATTTAATGTATATGTTAAAACCAAAACATCATTGTTCAGTTATGCAGTGAAGACCCACTATAGTGAATGATTATTTTAGGAGTTAATAAATAAGGGAAAATAAATAATTATTTTATTTTTATAAAACCATTATATTAAAATTAAAGTATTTTTTTATTCCTTTTTATAATGAAATTATATATTATAAAGGGGTTATTTTAAAATTTTACTAAACAGTATGGTTTTTAAAACATAAATTTCAACAGTGTGACAGTATAAAAAATATTTTGGTGAAGGTTAAAGGATAATATTTCTTTAGTAATAGATAAATGGATATTAATAAGTTGATAATAGAATCGCACACATAATAAACTAGTAGTTTTTATAAATTAGAAAAATAATATTAAATAAGTAAAAAATTAGACACATGGGAACCCTTATATTGATATAGAAAAGAATTATAAAATTGTACTCAATGAAAGAGAATGAGTTACATGTTATTAATAATTGAGTTAAATAATAACAATTTAATTAAATAATAAGAATGGAAATAAAAATGAGTATAATAAAAATTATTTTCCATGATGTGTTTTAAAATAAAAAAGGAGTAAGGGGAACCCATATATCCTAGTTTTTTATGCATATATTGGATAAAGTCTTAGTCAACCAACATAGGAAAATTTATAAACACCAACCATGTAGGAAAATTAATATAAAATATTAAATAGGGATAAAGATGTTATTTATGGAATGTATTTAAAATGTGAAGTGAAATGGGTGATGGTTAGGTTTCAATGTATGCAAATGGATGGGGTACTTTAAGTATAATTTTTTTTAATCATGGTATGTCTAAAAAATAGTATGAATAATGTATATTAATATGAATATTATGACTAAATAAAAATTAAATATAGCATAAATTTATAATTTAACAGTCCAAAAATGGAATAGATTATTTGAAATATTTTATAAAATATATACTGTCAAAAATTATATATTATATTAATAAAATATGACATAGGGTTTCGTAAATTATATATATCATTGAATATAATTATTATTATCTAAAAACAAATAATATATCAAATTAAATTTTTTTATTTCAATTCATATTTTATAAATTTTTAGTCATATTAACATAATTAGTATGTAATAAATATCATAGTGTATATATAAATTATATTATTTACTAAGGAAAAAAATCAAGATTTTTTGGAAAATAGGGAAAAGTATCAATAATGTACTTTTAATGTGTAGATTTAAAAAATGAAGTACAATATTTTTAATTATGTTTCTAAATATTATATATTTATCATTAAAAACAAATTATAAATGGATATAAAGACAACATTCGTTTTCCATCAATGATTTCTTGTATGTTTGTTATTGTTATTTAATTATCAAAAAATTTATAATTAATTATTTATAAATATAAATGAAAATACATTTTATAATAATAAGAATCTAATGTTTATAAATATATCTTTTTATTAAATATATTAGAAATCATTTTTATTGCAATAATATTCATAATCTATGATTATATCGATAAATAAAAATTATACGTTTCTAATATATAGATTAACAAATTATGATTACTGTTTATTTATATTGTAATATTAAATTTTTTATGAAGTAAATTTTTAAATAAATAAAAATAAATACAACTTAATGGAATTTTAGTATAAAACCTGATATTTAATACTTTAAGATAAATTTTTTTTGTAAAAATTTAACAAATAAAATATGTTAAAAATCCTATAAAATATTAAAAAAAAATTATAAAAATTATTAATGTATCATAATATATTTTAGTATGTAAAAATACTATGAAATAATATATTTTTATTATATAATTTATTAAAATATTTATTTGATGAAAAAATATTTATATTACAATCAAATTTTATATGTAAAAAATATATTAATATAAAACATGTATAATAATTTTTATCAATTTATAATGATGAATAAATTTTTATATAAATATCGACATGAATATAAACAATTATTGAGCGTATTGTACTTATAAAAAAAATGTGTTGAAAGAATCTTGAATATAGTAAATTTACATTTATAAACCCATTTTAATGTATTAATAGTTTAAAATTTAATAATGATATATGAATAAAATATATCTACCCCCTCTATTAAAAGGTACCCATCAATGGATGGTAGGGAATGGAGAGAGATAATAATTCCTAAATCCTACCTCCAATAGGCTATGTGTTAGAGACTATCAATGAGGGTATATAATCCAATGAAATGATATGCACTCCCCTCATATATACATTTATGTAATAAGAGATAAATTTAGAGTCCATTATCTAACTGCGTGTATGAATAATAATTAATAGAAATACTATTTTCACCTCAACCACATAAGCACAAGGCCAGTGAAAACGTTATTTACAATGGAAAAAGATACAATGAATCACATCTAAAATGAAATAACATCTTATAATTTTTGATATACGAGATACATTCAAGTGACTAACATTACATTGTAATACACAAATTGAAATGTAATTTTTTTCTTGATATTAACTTTATCCAATCTGGAATATCCCTGCATATCATCCATAGTATACATCATTGAATCTGGGGAAATTGAAACAAAATAATGGTGAGATCAAATTACATGTAATGGGAGCATATAATTGATACTATCAGGAATCTATAAGAATAATCATCATGGTATGGTAAATAAATGAGAGGACATGAATTTTGAATAATTCGTTCTTAAATAATAAATTAAATTGTGTATATAAATTTTCAAAAAATTATTCAAATAAAAATATATATGACATAATAATTGTTGATATATAAATTACTCAAAACTCATCCAATTTAATCAATAAACTAAAAATGAAATGAATCATGAGTTAATAACATAGTGAAAAAATAATCGATAATAATAATAATTGAATTATGAATAATTTAAATGCTTAATTTTTGGATTTCTTGTTACCCATGAACATGATACCTTTACAATAATAATATTTTCTCAATACATATTAAAAACAATGGGTATAAACCCATTTACCTATGAATATGCAATTGATTCATCCCATTATACAACCGATGCATCTAAGGAATATAATTAAATATTCTCCAATCATGATTATAGTTATATAAAATTTACCATGTAACGAATAATACCAATTATTCCTAAACAACATTCATTATCATCAAATATACATATTGATTAAATAATATCGATTTATCAAAATTTCCCTAGTTGAAAAATGAATATCAATGTCAATCATTGTATATATAAATTATATACGTTATAGGTAATAAAAAAATCCATGATAAATAAACTTGATATTGAGGATAAATTTAATTTCTAATGATCACAAGAATATGAATATATGTAGAAGAATTTAATGAATACTAAAATAAATAATTATAATTAATATCTATATTATCCTTTTCCAAAATAATCAAAATCCATTCATTGAAACAATAAGGATGATTTCAATTCAACGTATAACCATTCTTGTAAATGTAAAATAAATGGTTCTTGTTTTTTTATGAATATAAATAACATAAAATGATATTTTGAACAAATTTATTAGGAAAATATCCTTTTTATTTTGAAAAAATTATAATATTATTGATTGAAAATAATTTTTATATAAAATTTATTTTATAATATTCCTTTAAAAATTCATAATATGCATAAAAAATTATTTTCACATTTGTGTATTTTTTTCATATAGTAAATAACTTAACTTTTTTGAAGGGATAAAATGGTAGAAATATTCCATGGTCGAAAACTGATAAAATATTCCATTAAAAATAAATTTATAAAAATGGGTAAAATTTTATTTGACATGTAATTTTAAAAATTTATAAAATTCATTGAAATTATTTTTATAAAACATTTTCTGGCTTGAATATAGATTTCCTACCAAAGAGGCTTATTTTGTTAGGATTTCTTGAAAAAAAGTATAAAACATTTCTAGTAGAGAAGAGTGTAAAAATAATACTATCAAATAAAAAATATTATGAATAACTATTATTGAATAAAATTACCAGTTTACTTAATTAAGGAATAAAATATTTTTTTAAATATAAATTAATGTATATAAAATCCCAATTAAAATGATCTTCTGAAGAAAACACTTACAAATGTAATAACATTGAAGTGACAGGAAACCAATGAAAAAATTATTTCTAACAAATATAAATCTATATTAAATCAATGGTTATAAAAAATAATATAATAAATAATCAGTTTACACATGATCATAAAATATTAATGATAAAAAGAAAGTAATATGACCCATGGAAAAGAAATTGAGATATTAAATTTCATTATCACAAAATAACAATATATTTAAATAATCTTTGGTTCAATTAATGAAACTATGTCTACAAACCCTTGAATAATTGTTTAATAAATATATTACATGTATAAGTGTGATTATATATTACTTATAAAAGAATATATATGCATGACATTATAATAAGCCTTAATGAATGAAATTGAGATAAAATCCCATAAATTATGAATCATTTTGGTTGAACATGATTTTACATCTAATATAAAAGTATTGAACAATATTTTATCTTATAAAATATCTATATTAATATTTATAATATCATATATTATTCTTTTATAAAATTTTCTTACATTTTTTCATAATATTTTTTTATTTTCATCATTTAGATTATTAACTTATTTATATTTTTGATAATGTTTTGTATTATTATTTTATTTGTTCCACTTACATAAGTCATATACAGAATATAAGCCATGATTTAAATTTCATATATTTTCTATGTGAATCTATAAATAGTATAAATTATTATTTGGTGATAAAAAATGAAACAGACCATATATAGAAATGGTTAGTTATATATACACATAAATGATAATTCAATAATCATATCATATTAAAAGATTGAAATTTAAAAACTATAAATATATAATTTAGAATTTTTTTATTCCATATTTATCAAATATTTTTCTAACCCATCCCCAATAAATTTTATGTAAAACATGAATGAATTACATCATTTTCAGAAGTTTATAGTCCATCTTAACAACTTAACGATGATATTGGATTGAAAAAAAGAAACTATAAGGGTTTTTTTAATATAATAATTTCATCAACCTTATAATTATATTATATATAATATATAAAAATATAAATCTATTATGTTACAATCCACAAAAGATGTTAATGGAAAATTGGAGGACATAGGTTCATAAGGATTAATGTTTTCATACACAGAAAGGATAATTTTGTAACCCATTTGATAGATGTTTGTAAAGATGTAGGTAAGACCTTTAATAGAACAAATTATAAGTATATGTTAGATACCCATTTAATTGTATAATCATGTTATAATAATTATTCATTATACTGGAGAAGGAAATAAAAAAATTATTTTACAATAACATTTTCTTTTCTTCAATTATCCTCTGTAGGTTTTCACTACAACCTTCAATGTTTTGATTCCATTCCAAAATAAGGGTCCTAAAATGAGTTAAATAGTTATTTGAAGTGAAATTTTTTGGTATTTTACAATGAAAAGTGTATTTTACTTGTGAAGATATTATGATAGTGGGTTCCCATTTATAAGTTGGGTAAATGGTACTCTTGTGATTTTTAAAAGTTATTGAGTGCTCTCATATTTTTTAAATATAAATTGGATGAAATAATTGACCAATACCCATATTATATTGGATTAAGAATAAATAAATGATTCTAATGTGTTTTTTATATTTTTTATGTTTATTTTCCCCTTAGGTATAATGTTTACTCCAATGGTAGTTTCATATTTTTTGATCACTACAAATATTTTTCACATTTTCATTCATCTTTTTTGTAAAACGAAATTTAATCATAATAAAAAATTTAAATTTTATTATTACAAATATGCGATCCATTTATAAAAAATAAATCATAAATTTTTAAAAAATTTAATTTAAAATTAATCCTGCGTATGGTATGAGAGAGGGGATTCTTAAAAATGATTAAAAATAGATTTATTTGATTAATATATGTATTATTTCTTTAATATTACCTTAAATATAATTTTTATTTTCATTTATCATTATTAATTTGTTAAAAGAATTTTATGCTTTTTGGTGACATTTACTAGTTTACTATTCATCATAAAATTTATATATAATAGAAAAATATAAACAATACACCCTAATACAAAAAATATTTTTTTAAATTTAAATTTATAATAGATTGAAATTTTAGTTTTAAACATGTGCTTAATTAAATGGGAATAAAAATACAATTCGAAATAAACAAAATATGCTTAAAATTTTATTTTTTCATATCTTATACCTATAGAATTACATGGATGAGTGTAAAAACATTTAATTTAATGAAAAATATATAAATATCATTTTTATCATTCAGTAATAGTAATTAATTTCATTTATTTGGGTAAAATTCTTTTGGCTGTGTAAAAATAGTATTATTAGAAAATTTCATTCTTCTTCCATTGAATTTTTTTTCATTTATAATTCATTGAAATACAATTATTTTAGAAATATATATTACCAATTTAATAAATACCTGAAATAAAAACCAATTTAATGATTATGATATAATTTTCATTCTAAATATGTATAATAATAGTATTTTGTAATATTCAGTCTTTCATGCAACATAACTTATCAGAAAAATAGTTGTTGCACGTCATTCCAGGTAACAATATATCTATACATTGAAGGAAATATAATACGTATAATTTATATAAAATTTGAAATATATCATAATATCTAAATATTTTATATTCATTTTTAATCATGTGCTTTCATTTTAGACATATTATTGAATTAAAAGTAAAACAATATGAATTTTCAGGGTGTTATATTCTCCCTACCATAAATAAAATATGTACCCACAATGAAAACATGATCTCATTAATCAAGGGGTTGAAATTTAGAAAATATATTCTAGAAAACGAACATAATAAAATAGTAAATAATATATCCTCTTAATAATAATTAATGGAATTTTCAATTGTCATATAGAATAATAGATGACTCGGTCTCTATATATAAGAAAAGTAGTAGAATGTAATGATATAGGCATAGATGAAAGTCATAAATAATTATACCGACTGATCATGTAGATTTATAAAAATAATGACAATGATCAATTTAATTTTAAGGGGATCAAAACTAATAATTTAACCGGTGTTAAAAGGATATTGATATCCTTATAAATGATTATAATATGGTAAAAAAATTATTTTAATTTATTTTTTCTAATGTTGAGGGATTATTTTACTATCAATGAAAATAATGAAATATATATTACTAATAAATTTATATATCATAAAAGGTATTCATTCATTGGTTGTGATTTTATCATTTTCAAATTCCTCAATTATCGTGGGAATGAAATATCCAAAAATGATTATATTTCTCTTGCTGAAAAAGAATTAATGTTTTATAAATCATGTGATCCAAAAGAAAAGTCATTATGTGTATCCCTAATAATTTTCAAATACTAATAATGTTTATACATTAATGTCTAATCCTAAAATTTAATATACTCAATTCATCATAAACAATCATTTATTAAATCTTTTAACAAAAAATAAGGTTATATTAATCCAGACCTCACATAGGCCAGTAGTAGTCAAAAAACTCTTATAATCCATCGGTCATAAAATCATGACACACGGTATTTCAAAATTTTATGAGTAGTCAGTATGTATTGGATTGGTAATATTTTTAATTAATATTAATATATGTTTTATATTATTACAAAAATATTATCGACATCCTTGAAATAAAATTATTCACTATATTCCATTAATAAATTCATTTTCAGGACAATAATTTTTAGATAGCATAACAAACATAATTTATTATTATTATAATGCTATTAATGATCATATTAACCAAATATTTTATAAATACCTCTTAAAATATCTATATACCCCATTATGTTATTATTAATCATTTAAAATTTCCACTAAAAATATTAATATCATTAATTTATATGAAAAAATCATTAATTATGGTAGAATCAAATTAACTAAAACGTCATAAGTTTGTTATAAATGCATTCATGTTATGATAAATACTAAACTCATAACCCGTGATGGTATCCACAACCCTTTTCATACTAAAGAAATATATTATTTTTAAATTTCAATAAAACACATATCCATTTCATTATTCTTATAATATAATTTCATTAGTGAAAATTAATTCACCCATGAAATTCATAAATATCAATACAAAAATAGTTCATCAGCTTATTTTCAACAAATAAATTTTTATGGTCTTGGTGACTACCATAATATCATTTGTAGTACGTCTAAGTCATGACACATTTTCATCAAACAATAAAAATTTGTATTAACCTTGTTCATTTATTATGATAACCAATTCACCTCCTTCATAATGGTGTGTAAAAATTATTTGAATTGTCCTATGCATATGACTTAAGATTTTAAAACCATGTTCACATTATGGACCATTTTTAGGTATTTGGTTGCACCTGGCTGAAGACTGATTCACCCGTTACCGAGTTTTTACACCATGGTATATCTGTTCTAGAACAAATTCCACTTGTAGTATCCATGAATATATGTATTAAATGAAAAAACATTATAATATCAACCTTAATATAACCATAGGGTGTTCTTCCATACATATCATCTATGTATAGAAAGAGTAATTTTACATAATCTTTGTTTACATAAATATATTTCCCAATGGTGCTACTAAAAATCCTCTAATATAAACTATAGTGACCTCGACCCCAGTAGTCTGTAACCTATTCTTTCTACCATTAATTTGGTGTAAGATACAAGGAATGTCATCCCAATAGAATGAATAGTTTTTTATTCTTGGTATAGTGCATATGTGAGTCAGAAAATAAATCAAAACTCAAAAATTATGAAATAATATGTTTTCTTTTTATAAAATAACATTATTCCATCTTATATATCCTTATATACTAGTCACATTAAATATCATTCAATCAATGGTAAATGAAAAAAAAATTATTGGTGATATGAAATTACTAGAAATATTTCTGTACAAAAGAAGATATCATGAATCAATAAAAATAATCAATATGAAAATTGAAGTAACTAAGATAAAACTAAAATTAATTAACACCAAATAGAATAATAAATTTTTAAATTTAAATAACAAATAACAAATTCCAAAAAAATAACTCGACAAGTTATAATATAAATTTGATGTTAAATAATGAAATCATTAAATGTAATCAATGAATTGAAAATTAAATGTGTCTAGAGATAAAATCATAATGAAAATATAATTAATCATAATAAATTACTTAAAAATATATTTAATTATTAATAATTGGATGTCATGTCTCCCATCTACATGATAAATTTACCATCAATATATATTCTCAAGGTAGTTTAATAACAATGGTTGCAAACCCATTTTACTATATTTAGTAAACTGATTCATCCCATGAGAAAAAAGATTCATCAAGGGGCTATAATTTTTTTTGGAACACCCATGTCTTCTGGTCCAAATAATCACTCATATGTCAAATTGTTGATTTAAATCAAAAATAATATTCATTATCATAAAATATACATATTGATAAAATAATATATATTTATAAATATTTAAATATATTAATAAATTAATTTCAATATGAAATATATATGTATATATAATATATTATATAATTAATAATCATACCCATGATAAAAAATGTGTATAATTTAGTAAATTTATTTTCTATTTAACATTAAAAAGTGAATGTTTCATAGGAAAGTTAATAACCATCAAAATGATTCAAGGAAGTGAATGTCAAGAATATCAATGATCAAAATATTCAAAATCCATGCAGATAAATAATAATTATGGAATTATAATGACATATACCCATTAGTGTATATGTAAATTAATGGTTTGGTGTATTTTGTGAATTGGAATATCATAAATATATGAATAAATACATTCCTAAGGAAAATAACATTTTTATTTTGAAAAAAAATTGGAGAATCATTTTTTTTAGAAAATTATTTTTAAAAAGAAGTAATTTAGAAATATATGATTAAATATATAAATGGTGATTTAATTAAATGACTATCACATATGGGAGTAAATATATATTTTATAAAGAATGTTATTTTATTCATGGTTAAAAGTTTAGAAAAGTGCCAAGTTCGAAAAGTAATAGGATGGTTCATTTGAAAAAAAATATATAATAAAAAATTAGAACAAATTACTCTAAAAATAATTTTGGAAAGTGTGAAAATATTTTTTAAAAATATATTCTGTGAATTTTTTTTAGAGAAAATAGATTTCTGACTGAAGAGAGAAATAAAGATAGTTTTTTGGAAACATATTGTCTAAAACATTATAATTACAACATAGTGTATAATTTATAATATCAAATGAAAATTATCATGAATAACATTAGATTAATAAAAATATTATTTAAATAATTGATGAAAAATTAAATGCTATCAATGTAAATTCTAGTGTAAAAAATCAAAAAATGAGATTCTAATGTAAAACCTTTTAAACGAAATATTGTTGATGTGAGAACAAAAAATAGAATTAATTTTTTCTTTATATATTAAATTATCATGATAATTAATGAAATTAAAAATTATATAATAAAAAATACATTTTCACATATTCTTTTAATATTAATGACCTTGAGAAAGTAATATAATCTAATGAATGAAAATAAAGTTATGAAATTTTTTTTCAGCATGGAAAAATTAAATTCAAATTCTAATAGATTAACGGAATTAAATTGAAACATAAAGTAGCATGAATAATTATTTATTCTTGATTTTACATCTGAAAGGGGATTTATATAGTCAAATAAATTTAATTTGGTTTACTACGTTAAAATATGCCTAAATGATGGAAATCGTGACGATATCCCTTACTATATGCTTATATTTGGTTGAATGTTATTTAACCACTATAATTATGGTTATAATAATTTTACTAACATATTATAAAACCCTTTTATTAATTTATGGATTATATATGGTCGTTTTATAACATATTATTACATGTTTTTTAGTAATCATTCATTGTTATCATCATTTTAAGTAATAAATGCTTTGTTTTTCCAAGTATGTGTTGTTGTGTTATTTTCTAATTTACCCTTACTAGATCATTTCATGAATTAAAAACATATTGAAAATATCATATATATTATTTATATATATTTTTCTTGAAATAATTAAATTTGGCATTAGGATAAAAAATACATCATTTATGGAGTCAATAGTCTAATGTACTCATGCATTTGTTTTCTATTTTCACCATGTATAGAATGAATAATGATATATATATATATATTATCATGTTATTATACTTTGTATTTCATATATGCTTCATATTTTAGTTAAACCCATCCTTAATACATTACATGTAAACCAGAAACAAATCACATCATTTTATGGGGTCATAGTCCTCCAAACACATGATATCCATTATCTTATTCTCACGAAAAGAAATCTACGATTTTATGTGTGATATAATTATTCTATAAAAATATTAAATATCATATATATTTATTTTATTTATATAATAAATTCATGAATATTGGAATCCATGAATGGTGTTAATGGATAATATGAATGACATAAGTTTGTGAGGTTGTAGTCCGCTAAACAAACTAATGATGATTTCATAAGACATTTTTTGGATGTCTGTGAATTATATGTTTATACCATAATCAAAAAAAATATCTTAGTATATTATAGGAACATTTATAATCTATAATAAATGGAAAAATTAATTTAATGATATTGTGAAGGAAGTAAAATAAAATTCTTTTGGAATAACATTACTTCTTCTTTGGTTATCCTCTATATGATTGTTCTAAAACCATAAATAATTTTATTATTCATAGTGAAGGATTTTATGATGAATTAATGGGTTTTTAGAAGTGTTATAGGTATATATTTTCTGAACCAAATTTCATGATGGTGTAAATCGATGAGGAGCGGGGGTTCTCATTTATAATTGGGGTGAGTGGAACTCTTGTAATTTTTTAAATGTATTCATTGCTCCCATGTTTTTTCATATAGAGTGGCTACACAATTGTAAAAAATGCTTGAATATAATTATTATTTTTTTAATATTTCCATAAAAAGTATTTTGGAAAACTTTCATATTCATTGGCTATCATAAGATTAACGATTAGTCCCTTAGAAAAATCGATTTTGTTTTATTCACTATAAATAATTTTGATTATTTTCTGTAATAAAATTTTTAAAAAATAAGTTTCCCACATTATAAATTAGAGATTATTATTTTTATAAATATTGATCCAATTTTTTTAAATTCATTCAACATAAATTAAAAAATATTAATTTCAAATTAATCTAGCAGACATAATGAAAAAATGATGTTTTAATGTAAAAGTTTCTAATTGTGTACTATGTTTATATAAATAAATTCAATATAAAATTGATTTCGTCCTAATAGTTTTATTAAAAAATGTAAATTTTTTATATTTTTAATTTAAAATCAACATAAAATATAATTTATCATTATAAATTATTTAAATTAAATGATGGTTTTCACATGTAATTTATTATTTATGACTATTATACAACGAAAATGAAACTTCTCGGGAAAATTAAAAAATCCCCATAAAAAATATTATATTTCCAATTTATAACATGGGCATTATATTTTCATAAAACATTATAGGAGTGGAAAATTTTAGTTTTAAAATAATTACACCAATTTTTTTTGGGAAATTGACCTTCCAAAATATATCTTATTTTGGTATAAAAATTGTATTTTTTGAAATTATGAATAAAATAGCTATTGGAGGAATTTAGAAAAAACTAATTGAATATATAATAAATAATTTTGATTATAATCATTCAATAATATTAATTAATTTAACATCTATTAATTAAATTCCATTGGGTGTATAAAAATAGTTTTCTGTATAAATTTTTCAATTATATGAAATAATCATAATAACACCTAAATAATATAAAAATGAATCAAAATTGTCACCAAAATAGTTACTATATTTTCCCCACCGCAACATGTTATAAAAAAATTGTAATAAATTTAAATTAATTAATCAATATTTAATAAATATATTTAAATGAAAAAACTTAACATCTAATTCACCATTTTTTGTATCAAACATTTATAGCCCACATCATGTTCTCATATATTCAATATTTCAACTAGTATCTTTGGCAATTGTATCATAGTCATTCTCCATCCTCTATAGCCAAACTAAACCTCATTATCATCACATTTGTAACCATGTGTATTTATTAAAACCACTATGAATGGTGAAAATATATTATACCTTTATAAAACACAATGAATATACACCCTTAAGAAGACATGTCCACTACTACTGAATGTCGTTAGGTTAAAAATACTTAATCTATTTTAGGATTAAGATACAGGTATATTAAAATTAAGATCCAAAATAAAATAGGAATAAATTAACCCTATACCTTAAATATTAACATCCTTGAATATGATCAGTTATTAACTTCATCCAAAGGGAGAGTAGTTGAGAGGGGGATGTTATTAATTTATTCCCTCGCCATCTAGGTTGATGGGGAAGACAACATTACAAATAATTTCGCGGTCATTGTCCATATTAATGTGAGGGTCAAATAAAATAAAATTTTGAAGTATAATTATATATCATGCACAATTGTAATAAGAAAAAATACCTTAACATAAAAAATTATGTAGATATAGTCACACAAGACAACATATTGTCATCATCAATGATAAGAACCTAATCATTCCCACTAGTAACAATGATCATTGTAACTATTAGTAAACAAAAATTAATTAATAATATTATGTATTCATTTCAAATATTGATATCATAATATTTTATTATATATTCTCTTTCACTACAATTCATTGAATATTCTCAACTATTTCATCTTTATCTATATCAATAAGAACCATACCCATACATTTATTAATTTTATTATGTAATTCATATTTATTCCTTTCAAATAATATATATTCTATGTTAACCCAACAAATGAACATATTTTACTTGGAGATAAACCACATCTAGAAGATGAAAACAATATAATATGTAGAATGATAACCATTTATATTATTTACCATCCAAAAGAAAATTTATAATTATCAGTTAAATATTTATTATGGAAACCCTCAAATCTCAAAAAAACCAATGTATATAAAATAATCAATCCAACCACTTTGAGAATAATCACTGTTATAGACCTTGCCATCCTAGTACATTGCTCACCAAATATTTCAACTGTATTAGGTTATAGATAAAACACATCAATTCTATAACATAATAAGGAGAAAAACAAGGGAAATAAATTATATGTCCCATAAAATAATTTTGTGGGAAAATAAAGTAATCCATTCAAGGTTATTATGTCTACAAAAAGTATTAATGGTCACTCTCTGCCCAAATAAATTATCATTACAAGAAAATCATTTTAATTTACATCTAGAATTATATATTATATTATAAAAAAATTATGATCATAATTATTCACATATTTATATCTATTATTTTATTATAAATGAGTAATTTAAGAAAACATACACGAAACAATATAAAACATCTATACATATAAAATAAAATAAACAATATATATTCATAAATGAATATTCATGAAGACATGATGTTAATAATCCAAAATTTATAACTATACACAAGTATCCACTAAACATTTTATGTAATTTTTGGCAGAAGATTATCATAATATAAATTCATTCCTAATTATCGTATAGTAACATATTTTTAAAGAATTTAAATATAGTTATGATGATACCTGGATGCATTAAAATGAAAATTAATTTAATAAAAAACTATATTAAGATGATATGAAATTGTATAAACAACTAATATTGATAATTAATTATATCTCTTTCGATAATTCAATTATTAAATAATTATAATAATTTTCATAATTGTTAAATATTCATCATATAATGATCTACCACATCCAATAAATTAAAATAAATAATTCTAAAATCAAAATGATATATTTCTTTTATTTTAATTCATAAAATAATAATTTCAATTGAAAAATATTATACACTATTTTTTTCATCATCATTTTCTTCTTTTAATAAATATTAATATTATATATCATGTTTTTGTTAGTCCAATTCACATAATCATATGAATCTATATTATAAATATCCAAATTCTATAATAAAATAATAGAATAAATTAATCCCCCATCAAGAATAGAAGATATATAAGTTTATAATGTTGTATATTGGAGTTGCAAATAATAATTCTAAATCGCATATTCCTGGAAACATGATGAAAGAACATCAACTAATGAAATGACGATTTTAAGGTTTTAGTTAATGAGTTTGGATAACATATAATCAAAGGAGAACGAAAGAAACCCTAAAAATAAAGGCTCTATGATAATATATATGATCTTTATATATTTCTAAAATATGAAGCCAATATTTCTTATTTTAAATTCTTTTTAATCTATTTCTATATAATTTATTATAATAATTCACATAGATTTTTGAATATTAGGTAAGGTTATTGATTTCATTCCAATATATTAATAAATAATAAACCTAAATTTCAATTTATTTTCCTTCTATTTCATTAAAACCATGATGTAGGTTTAAACAAGGAAGATTGTGTAATTAAATTCAGAAAAGTTACCCTCATATAATAGATATGTTACGTATAAGGTGAAGTAAAAACAACCCTTATTTAGATTCATATAATTACTAACTATCAACACTGAATGAGTATCGTAAATGTAATTTAATCTATATTTAAATATCTATAGAAAGTCCTTGACACAAGGAAAACCATATTCACTCATTGATTAAAAATTCAGGTTTTCTTTTATGTTATACATAATCCCATGGCCATCCTTCCTTATGTGGTTTGGCCCCAACACTATATGATAATAGCAATATGTATGTTGAACAAAAATTATATTTGATCAACCATCAAGTAAGATCTATGATTGCAACATACCATTATGCAACTGATCGCCACTCTTTTATTCATCCAATAAATATTGACATATCATGAAATAGGAACAATATCTACATATATGACATTTTTCACTGAAATAATATTTATATGTCCTTTTAAATTTATATTAATGTGTAATATGATTTTTAGAATAATAATATTATATTTTATTATAGAAACATCCGAATTATATATGAATTTTTTTTATTCTTTCTGATGTTTCTAAATGAAATAAAAATAAATAAATCACATTAAAAATCACAAATTAATGCAAGTATTGTCATTAAATAAATTTCAATTATTAAAAAAATTACATTCATAATTTTAAAAACATTATTAAACTTTTCTTAGGTATTTTACAAACACTCCCAAATCACTAAAATCCCTAGAATCATAAAGTAATTACATAGGAAAAATAAAACACAATATATCAAATACAGAAAAAATATTTAACTCACTCTAAAATTCAAAAAAAAACCTCGGATGAATGATATATGAAGGGGAAATATTAAAAAACACCCCTTGAGATAGCTCTAACGTATCTTAATATGTCACAAAAAAAAGCAGTAGCAAAAAAAGATGTCTAACCAGGTACCATCATCGACCAGCCATAAAACCCACTCTTGGTAATGATACCTCCCAGATATGAATAAATACATTAATAAAACAACACAAAATGGTTGACAATAAAACATATAAACAATATAAATATATAAACAATTAAAAAAAAATATAGAACCATTCTATATAGGATGCAAATCACAAATTTTTATAATATCCTCTCATCCATACCACATTATTAAAATATAGAATGATCTAAGATAATAACATTCCCACAAAACACATTCTCATGATTATCTTAAATATTGATAGGTTATTCATCTAACATCACATAATCATTAAAAACATGCCCATCCTATAAAATGTTATGGGTTTATTATTAATGATAATGAAAAAGGTACAATATATGTATGATTTAATGATCTATTTCATTGAGAGTGAATGTGATGATAAATATAAGAGATAACCAATGAGCATATTCAAAAATAATGTTCCATTTAACTAGGGGTAAATATTACTTCCTCAACCAAATAATTATTGAAAATGATGAGGTAAAACTGTAATGAACATTTAATATCTAAGAATGAACTCTATATGCCTCCTCCAATAAACTTTATATGAATTTTCATGATACATTTATGACTTAATCACTCAAGATTCACTAGAACTGTCCTTTTCTTGTTCCCACAAATAATGACCCCAGAATAGCTAGCTCTTTATCTTTTGTCTATCATAAGGGATATTTGAATGTTTTGTCATAAATTTATTCAAAAAGGTCAATAACAATGGTTGAATAGTAATATTTATTATAAGTGAACTCCATAATGAGTTATTGCATAACCCTTTATCATCCAAAATTCAAAAAGCATTCATGAAACGAGACATCTAATTCCTAGATAGTCTACTATATATGATCATCTGACTATGGATAAAAATTGTATAAATGAAAAATTGAGGGTTAAATGAATGATGGAGACCGCTTCACACCCTTAAGGTTAAATGGGGACTCTAATAAGAGATGATCATCTTTAAAAACTCATGAATCCTCACTACCTCTTTCAGATAATCACTCAATAAAACCTCCATAGTCATTGACCTTTTAATCATTAATAAGTGAGAAATTTTTTCAAATGGACCACAACCACACATTTTATGTAAAAACCCTAATACTTGTGTAATTTAGTGGTAAAGTCCAAAAAATTTTATTCCCATATATGATAGATAATGTTAATGGGCTTATGAAAAATTCCCTGAAAACAATTTTTAATATTGTCTCTTTTGAATACTAATAATAAATAGAGAAACACTATAAGTAAACTCTATATTTTAAACCACCAATAAAACCTCATACGTTGTGATATATATTTCCAACATTATATTTTAACTATATTTGAACTATGGAAGACATTTAGAACACCCCCATTAATATCTGATGGAACAAAAAAAATTCCCTAGAACAATATAAATGTTATACATCTATAGACATTACCATATGGAATTACCATAGAAAACTTGATCTTCCTGATCAAAGTCATCAACTTAACCTATTTGGGGATCTTCCCCCTACCAAACCAAATATAATTATATCATTATCCAATAAATATAACCCCTTTGATAATGGTATCTCATATAAATGTGCATTGTTATGAGACCCTCTATCATTATCTAAAAATAATTAGATTCACACAAAAGATAATTGTGAAACATCATTCTCCATACATATGTAATTTCATTATATTTATGTGGTGTATAATAAATAAAAAATTCATAATCCATTAAAAAATTATATATATCATCTCATAAAAAATGTATAATAATTATCATAGAAGAAAATATGCATTCTTTTTTGATCTATGAAGATAACCATCCAATCATTGATGAGGAAATTGAACCACATCATCTTTTCATAACCAAATATATAAATATTAAAATCAATTATGGTGTACATATATTCATTAGGACATAATTACTAATACCTATATTGAATAAATACACCCATCTATATCATCACACAACCCAACTGATGATGAAAATCATAACAACAAACTCAAATACAATGTCCTCCCCTAGTAGATAGTAAACCTAATTGCCGACCAATTTGTCCTTCACATATTAAAATGTAGATTTAAATGGGTTACTCTATATTAATTATTAATCTTATATAGCAAAAAATTTCAATCTGTTTATATTAGTTACTATTTGTATATGATACTGCATTAATAACAGGAAATAAAATGAAAATTTTACACTTATGCATTATTAATTGAGGATTAAAAAATATATAATCCATAAATCTATAAAATAACAATAACGAAATAGTATATAGATTCATAATTTTCTGGGATGTAGACCTCATAGGGTCATTACTCAAACATAGAAATCTGTGTAGTCACCTAATGAAAAATATAAATACAAAAATATCTTGATGATGCTATGTCTCATCCTTATAATAATCATAATATTCCATGATATCAATGATGAATGACACCATGAATTAATCATGATAATCATAGAAAACAATATTCATATCACCATGAACATATTTGGATTGTTCATAACTCCAAATAGTAACTTGACTAATTCAAAATGGTCAAAATAAAATCAGATAGTTTTAATTAGGATATTTATTTTGTACATGTAAATTTAATGATACCCATATTTCATGTTTATCATTGAGAACCAACTAGACCCTATCCATTTATTATATAATTATTCAATATTTGGGATAAGATAATAGTTTTACATTTTCACCATATTTAAATTGATATAATCAAATAATTTTTAGAGGATTCATTTGGTCATTTTATAATAAAAATCGGTGTTTCTTAAGTAGAATCACTTGGTCGAATGAATCATCCCTATAATAAATTTCTGACACGAATTAAACTATCTTGAAAAATTAATAAGTTCTATCATATATTAATACATAAATGTATTATAGGTATCTCATTGAACCTTTTTTCAAACATGATCTCATGTATATGTAATAGAATCAGAAACTCTTCATGGATGACATCAGTGTATTCATAAAAAACCCACTGAAGCAAAACTGGTTAATCCTACATGTAACCCATCATTAGCCAAACCATCAAATAACATATATAATCAACATACATGTCACCTTTTTTGTACCACACTCTAAAAAAATATATAACATATTTTCTACCAAAATCATGGAATATATTTCACCTCTTAATAGAATGCACTATATACAACATTATTTATAGGTAATTAATTCCAAAGAACTAATAGAATTATGATATCTGAAAAAATATGAAGATTCACTAGAAGATGTTCTACCGAAGAACTAAATATATATAATTCCACACATCATAAATGTTAACTCATACAATAAATGGAATATCCAATTATGTGGGATATTAAAATCTCTCAACAACAATTCTTAAATCAAATACATAAGAAATTTGAACAATGTATTATATAGCTCTTAAAATAATAAATAATACACCTAAATAGAAAATTGGTGTCTAATAGATCGAATGAAATATGAACTTCCTAGTTCTTGAAATTATATAACATTAATCTCATCATGTACTTGTTTAAATACTCTCTAATGATTATGGAGACAAGTTTGAAACCATGCTCTGATCACTGAGGATGGTTATATTCATAGGATTTTCATCTACCTTATGTTTCTCAGTTATTCTAATCATAAACTAAAAAAACGTACAATTTTTTATTCCATGACAAATATTATTCATCGATTGTTACTAAATCTTGTCACCAACCCCACATTAAGTACATAAAGAGGAAAGTAACTCTCATAACTAATTTCAATGATGCCAACATGAAAATAACTATATAAAACCCACTATAAAGTATACAAGAATGGTTAACAACATTGAAATGGTTTCATGAATAATGAAACATACACCCTAATACCAGATACATCTCTTAATGAATTAGAAACTAAAAACACCATCAGAATCCCTACACTATGGGAGGTTATGCTGACTCCCATGTTGTATCGATCTGTTCATTGTCAACATCCACTTAATGACATCCCCATTCTCCAATACCTCAGGTCATATATGTATTATAAATGTTGTTTCCATAAACTATATCTATATATTTAAACCTCCCTTAAATTATTTTATATGGAAAACTCATCTTATAAATTTTCTATAGAATATTGATGGTCAGTATTATATCAAATTTTTAACTCCCACACATATAATATATTTTTTGAAGAGTAAGAATATCTTACTAACATGAAATATTTACTTCAAAAATTATAACTCATCCGAAAAAACATTCATAATGTTTCCCCAATGAATTTTGACTCTTTTTGTCGGTAAGAAAATAGTCACCACCACAGTGATACAATATATATCACCATTACAAAAAATGAAACCAATTTCTCCTTCCGTTTGTGAATAGAACTAAAGTCTATCTCCAACACCTTCAATATATCATACTTCTCATGATCCAATAAAGTTTCTGAATACATTAATACATCATGGAACTAAAATTTATAGAGTATATTCATCCATATTTATTCATTATTGACCTATGCTCTATGGATATTCTCTAGAATAATATTATTAATATCTTCATTATAAATGTATATAGATTGTGACATTGAGGTGTACATGAAAAAGAACATTCTTATGGTACTCCTAAACCATAATAATTATTATTTATTGTAAAACCAATTATTTATTTTATAATGATTTAAATTTTCTACCATATTCAATAGTAGGTTAAAATACCCTGATTTATATTCCATAACCTGATTTTTACGTCACAATAAGTATCGCTTCACATAGAAATTTTTGTAAACATGGTGATCCCAATATCCTGACACCAGGTCCCCTAATAATTTTTTGTGGTCATTATTATTTAAATAATATTCTATGATCAAATGAAAATGTTTCCCTATAATCCATTATATCCATAAAATTGTATAGCTACACACTCCATAAAAAGTTATAACCATCAACATTGAGAGTAGTATATCACGATCTCCAACCTCTGAAGGTAACCCTCATATTCTGTTAGGGAAGATAGTGAGAAAATTATTCCTAGAGTGGACCATTAAAATTCCATGGTTAATCAACAAGAATCGTGGATATAAAGTCTACACGAATTTATGAAATATACATATATGTAAATTTATGGAATAAAAAATAAGATGAGAAAACATAAAAAAAAATATTCTTAAATAAGAATAAAACCCATTAAATAATGTAATTTCATACAAAGAACAATAAAACTATGGTGTTTTAATATAAATAGGCCAAGGTAGTGGACATAAACTCAAGTAACCCCTAGTCAAGAACAATATATTATAATATTGCAATGACATTGAATTTCATAATGGGAATTTTCCTTTTTATATTATGTCATAAATCCTGTAAAATATATATATAACCGAATACAAACAGTGTTATCATGAATTAAGAATTAAATATGTATTATTAATAAAAATTAACGAACCAATAGTAATGTAATTAGTATCTGACTGCTGGAATAATAATATTTCCATTAGGAATAGTAATCTAGAAATTTTAATATTAACGTCACCAATGATAGTAGAAATAAAATTTATGTGTTTTATAAATTAAAATATGATATATTTATATCATTGTATATGTAAATAAGTGTTCTAAAAATGATATATCATGTGTTGGTATTTTTGGAAAAGGTACTTATTAATTATTAATTATATACTAAATAAAATAAGTTAAAAGAAAATTTATTTTGATATAAGATATTCATGAATTAATACAATATTTTATTATAATTCTTGGAAATTTTTTGAATACATTAATTAAATTATCTATGCATCAAAAAATTGATTATAATATAAAAATCAGTATTTTATTGAATAAATTATTATTTTATTTAAATATTTATTTTCTAAAATCATGAAAATCATTTTCATTAATAGGATTTCATTTTTGAAATCTACATGTCCTGAAAATGTTAAGGTCTTTTTCTATATTTTTATAAAATACTTGATTTTTTTGTTGAATAGTGAAATACAAAAATTCAACATATAATATATATACATTATTTTTTGCGTCATGGATTATGTATTGCTGATGTGAGGCTCCATTATCCCGAAATATCCATTTTTATTTAATTTTTTTTAGTAATAATCATCAACACTATAGATATTATTAAGCCAAAATAATGAACTATTTAATATAATAATAACACATTCCTTCCCCTTATAAATTTCAACCCTCCCCCCTTCTCATGAATCCTTATAAGACATATATCTTGTATAAATTTTTCCTAATTCTCTCCCCAAGACTCTTCCCCATGTTCAAGAGCTAAATTTATCAAAAAAAAAACCAACCACATGTTTTTATAGAGGATCCCATCGAGACAACATTCAAGAGGTAAAATAAAAAATCATTCTATTTTAATTTAATTATTTTCTAATCCTCTCCTAAAATCCCAGATAAAATGTATAATGATAAATATTTTATCATATGTATAATATAATTTTAATATTTTAATAGAATATCTATTATCAAATCTATTTCCCTCCCTATTTACACTAAAAATGATAACATCGTCCGTGATATGTCTATTCACCACCATCATGGATGAAGAGTTCTCATTTTCCATTATAACCTTTGATGATTTCAATAAAATCATTATTAATGTTCAATGTTATATTATAAATTTTTAATGTAATGTAACTAAATTGGATACGTAATATTAATTTAAACCAAACTAGTTCATGAATTTTAGAACAAACCACCAAAACAATCTAAACATTTATCATTAATATTTTGTCAAATAAATCATCTCAAAAACCAAAAACCAAATGATATATGTGACCATTTAAACTTATATATGTCCATTAGTACCATATAATTTCACATTGGGATAATTAATCTTATTTTATAAGATCCTCTATAATTATATACATTTGAACTTACAATGAGGCCATGAAAAATAACACCCTCAGAATGGAATTATTTCACTATATAACTCCTAAAATGTCCTTAAATTAACAGAATAAAATTTTAAGGGAAAAAAATATGAAGAATATGATCTCAATAAATAATTAATGGATGTTGTTTTCTAATCTATGATATTACATGCATGTGTAAAATTTATTTCGGCAAGAGGTATTGGGATTCTCGAACCACACTCTGTTTCTTTCAGTAATCCACCTTTCATTCTAATTTCAATATTGATATTCCTCTAAAGTATATAAAATATCATTTCACTATTATTCCCTTTTATATTAGAGATATTAATTTACCCTACATTATTTATAAGGAAAAAATAATAATTTTCAAAAAACACATGTAATTTAAATACAAAGAATAAAATCATAATATGTTACATTTATTTAATGAAAATGGTCTTGTATTCAAAATTATGATATCCCTTATTAGTTTTAGAACAAAAAATTTTATTCCTCAAACATTTATTTATGAATTCTTTATAAAACCAATTCATTTTCATGGGTAATTTCAGTACAACTATTTTTATATGTTCCATGTGGCATACATGATTATGTAAATTTTATGATATGATGGGTGGGAACACAATAATACAATGCTAAAATACATTGGTTAATTTGTGTATCACATGATATAATTTGTAATTATCATGAAAAAGATTCTATAATTGTTCCAAATGATTATGTTATTATTATGAACATATATTATGTGTGATCAAGAAGATATCTTTGTTCACAACATTGTGTGGTATTTCACCACCATGATATAATGATTTATTATTATGAATTTCCACATTCCATCCCTTAATTCAATGTCTCCATCATGATATTGATGTTAATTTTATGATTGTTATACATAGTTAGGTTATATTTATTATTTACCCTTAATCATTCTCATATTGGTATTTTATCTCATCTCTTTTCATTTGATGTATATCCTCATGTGACTATATGTGGAAAGGAGAGCAAGAAATTTATAAATATGTAAAATATGATTTTAAATAAATGTTTATTTTTTATTATTTAAAATTTTAGTATGTATTTAATTTTCCAAATACACTAATGCTTTGATCATTTTTTTTAACAATATTATTTTGTTTATCATAAAGATTATGTAATAGTCATGTAAGGCAAAATATGGTCTCAATAGTTGGTATCATAGCATAGCTTTTCTGACTTTGATATTAAGATCAGAGGCTGATATTAACAATAATAATGATAAGACTATGTATATGTGAAAAAAATGAATATTTGTTTGAGAAAAATAATAATCTTAGAGATCCAATAGTATATTCTTTTATAGTAAATTAAAAAAATAATAATAAATCCATTTCTCCTGAATTTTTGACTTTTATTTTACTCAACCCTTTTTTATTTTTGAAAATTGTGTGAACCCGAAAATACTATTCCAAAAACCCATGTGAGGTAATATAATGTTATTTTACAAATTATGTTTCTATTTTCAAGGGAGGTGGAGTTCAAACAATCCACAATATCTATACCCTTTATTCCCATGCTATGAATAATATCATGAAACATGTGTAATTTATGAATTCAATCAATAATGATCAACTAAACGTAGAGTCCATTATAAGGATATAACCAAAACCATTTATTGGATCATAAAATTCAATTATAGATTAAAAGTAGTTTAACTCTATGGGGATTCTCTTTTCTATGTTTCAACGTACTAAGAAGTATATGGTGGATCTAGTCGTAAATCATATGGATGGGGAATATAAAAAAAGAATGGAATTGATAATGGAATCCAATTTTATGGGTAAAATATTTGAGATATAGTGAGAATACATAATTAAAATATTTCATAACAAGTAGTTCCCTTTATCCCATTGTAAAAAAGGCGGATAGTGAATTTATAGAATAGATGAAAAAGATATTTAAATCATTCACAGAATACCAAGATAACATCATTGCGATTAGAATATATGAATTTTTTTTATCAATAATGATAGAGGAATGGATAGATTTTTTAGTGGTTTAAAACCAAAATTTAAAAAGGCACTAAATATCTGAGTTACTAGAAGTTACAAATAAGTGGACTGATGTGCTTTCCATGAATAGATGGTTTCCATTGAATGGTACATGGTTGTGGAGATAATATTGGAGGAATGATGTTTTAAACTGGTGTAGGAAATGACAAATTTGGTAAAATGATTCATCCCCCCACGTGTCAAAAATGTGGGATGAATCATCATGGGAATTTCCATAAAGGGGTGTGGAATTTCATTAAGTGTTCGAGGGAAGTCCAATAAGATAATAAATTCTAAAAAGAAAAGATGAATCTTTCCAACATGATAGTTTGAAATAGGTAACCTTATAATACAACAACTATGGGTCAATGCATAAATTATAGTGTGAAAGGTCACTATGAATTCTAGTGAACATAGCCTTGAGTCATTGAGGGTAATCAACATTAGTAGTAATCAAATCCAATAGAGAAAGGAAAATCATATGACATCACTACTTGTGATGTGAAACATGAACATAAATTTATAGAAGGTACACTTTATATTCACCCATGAATTGAAAAACAATTATTGGATTCTTCTTCTATGCATTCCATTATATCATACATGATTTATAAATGTAGAGAATAGAAGATCTGATACATTTATTTAGAGATATTCATAAAAATAAATTTTGTTGAGATCATTGAAACCCAAGTGTTGTAATCTTCATATTTTTGTTTATATTGAACAATTCATCCATTAAATCCCATAATAATTTCATTTTTGGAATTAGATGTTGTACTTTCTTTTGATTGGTTCCTATTATATAGAAACACCTAAATTATCAAAAAATGATGTATATTTTAATATTCAAATCCATCCCATGATCATATATAAATGAAATAAATAAATTTAATATATATATGGAAATCCATCTACATTGTGGGTGTCGAAACGCTTTGAATAAGAATACATTGGCCAAATTATTTCATTGATTGAAATCATTGAACATTAATAAATTCCCATTTCTGGGAATATATCAATGTATTTATTGAATATATACACAAACATCTCCAATATCATTATGTATTGTTCTCAATATAAATTATACATGGAGCCACTAATATCTCTAAATGGACCTACATGACAGAGATGATTGAATTAGAGAAGTTAAAAAATTCCCTAGAAGGAAAAGATGAACAAAGGGTTTATAGGACCTAGTGAATCACCATGGGGTGTTCTTGTTCTTTTCATAAAAAAATATGATAAATCAATAAATTAGTTTATCATTTAATGAGCTCTTAATAATATCACCATAATGAAAAAGGATTATCTTATTGTGATTGATTAATTTCTCAACAATGTATGAGGATCTTTTTAATTCAAAAAGGTGGTACATTATTATCGATTTGAGTATTAGAGGTCAAGAAAGATAATATTAAATAGGCATACTTGCATACAAGGTATGAACATTATGAGTTGTAAGTGGTTACCATAAGAGACACTAATTCCTCTTTCATCATCATATAATTTATGCATATAGTACTTAGATACAACTTAAGTAATTATTGGTAGTGTTTATCAATGATATTCTCCACTAATATATGATAAAGGAAAAACATGATAAACATATAAGGATTCCATTGGAGATATTAAGGAATAATAAATTTCAGACCATGTCCCAAAAATGTGAATTTTGGATGTGGGTAGTCATATTCCTGAGGAACATGATAACATATGGGGGAATATCAATGGACCCTTAAAAAACAAAGTCTTAGAATACCCCGTACCATGTAGAGTCCAAAAATTACTTCTTGTATAGCATGTAAGGGTAATAACCATGTCTAGTGAGAACTTTATAATGATCGACTAACTATCATACAATGTTATCACATTAAAGGAAAAATAATATATTTATTAAATAATGTGAGGAATATGTAAAGTATTTAAAGAATCGTTTTATACCTTCCTTATAATTATATTATTCTAAGGTATGATTCAATAAATTATTCCTAAATAATGATAAAAAAGTAATCACATACGAAGATGATAATCCTCACAATTCACTTCTGATAAAAGGAGTGATATATAATATTTCATGATAACTTGCACATTGAAATTAATAAATGAAACTCATACTGGTTAAAAAATTCTTTTAGACCGGGAATGGAGTTATAGTCACATAGAATGAAAGGATAACATAAAAATATTAATCAGTAATATCTCTCTAATAATTTATATTCTATTTAGATATTTTATAATTATGTGTCTAGTAATTATTATATGAAATTCTCATTAATTTGTTTCTATTTAATTATTTACCATTATTTATTTAGATATAATAATTTCTAATAAGATCAAATATTTCATTAAAATCTCATAACATATATAAAAACCACGAATTTCAATTTAATTTTTCAGATATTTAATTAAAAAAATTCTTATTATCAGAACTGGAGAGATTCAAAATAATTTATTCCCATAAAATACCCTCATATAAAACATTTTCATTATTTAAGGGTATGTTAATACAATATTATTTTTTCATCAGAAAAAAACAATAATACAAGAATGATGGACTTGTATAAAGGTAGTTTAATATACCTTTATATAGATTGGAAATTTCCTTAATTTAGTGTATCCCACATTCACACAATGATTATAACATTATTTGTACCATTACATGATGGTCATAACTACCCACCCAGGACAATATACCCTCACACAACTATAACATGATGCGACATTGGATTACCTCGATGTGAGATCATCCTCAAATGGATTTCCTCTACCTACATATAAGACCCATGATTCTATATTACCCTTTTATCATCGATCACTAACCTTAAATTGGTTTAAATAAATTAAAACTACCTTTACATGGGAACTCAAGTTCATATAATTGAGTTTAAATAAAGCACTATAATTTAAAAAACCATATATAATTATTCTTGATGGTAAAATGAGTTTTAGAATAATAGAGATTTACATAAAATTATCTTTTAAATTTAAAAGATAATTATTTATAATTATTTACAAATATAAATAATTATTTATAGAGAAATTAGGTCACATTATTATAATAAAATTAATACTATATTTTCTAAATAAATTTAATTTCTAAACACCAACAATTTATTGCATAATTAAAATAATCATTATATAAAATTTGAAATTTTATGAAAACTATCCCCACCACTAAGAAAAATAAAATTAAAAGTGATGTAAACAAGGAATATGTATTCCATTATAAATAAATAGATCATTATTACTTTAAAATCCAATATTACTTATGGATATAATATTAATTTATTAAAAAATATAAATATGGAAATAAAATCAATCTTTTTATTCTCTATATATAAGTTTTAATGTTTTTTTAAATTTTTTAAAACATCCTTGACTATGATTATTTAAATAATTATATAATGAATATAAGGATTCATATCATTATGAAGACAAGTAACAGAATTATTTATATAGAATGTAAATGAGTAAAATTATGTAAAGAAACATTAATGCTAAAAATTACATTGCCAATTAGACTAAATTTCCTTCAATATGAATGGAATAAATATTTTAACATATTGAATAAATGAAAGAATCTGTGAAAAATAACCATATAATTTTAAAATAAAAATAGTTACTAATTACAATAACTATTTCTAGTTTATAGGGAGTATGATTATCCCCAAAATATTTATGAGACCAACTGTAGTATAATCTAGAGTTATAATAGATATCATTATTGAATGGAATTTTAAAATTATTTTATTATATTAATTATCTATTTTAATCCTACCAATTTTAATGGTGTTTTATAGTACATTAATTCAGGATATTGTAACATTGAATTATATATGGTTTAGAGGTAATAATGAGTTATTTTAATATCATAAATTACATTTCTCTTTGAAGAGACAATCATTAGAAGAATACATGTAGGAAAAAAATACTAAAGGTACAATAAATCCAAATATTAAAGTTATTAATATGAGTTTACACATGTACCTCCTCATGAATAATATTATATAGATTATATAGTAAAAATATATTTTTATTTTTACCAATCGAAATATTATCAATTATTTACAAATAATTATTTTATTAAAATGAAACAAAATCACAATAAACTCTTGGTAATGGGTATATTGGAGAACCAATATAATATCTATCTTATATTTCAATATTATATTCATAACATCACCCATATTCGTGATAATTTTTAGGCTCTTAAAACAGAATAACCATAATTTCATATACCATATCTACCCCTCCACCATTCAACTACAAAATATCTTCACATATCCCTTTTATTTATATTATATACCAGCATATTTATTATTTTTATTTTTATATTATAATTTTATAAAATTTAACCCTCCAATAAATTTCAACCCCATTTAGATGTTTTACCCTATAATTAATGGAGTTATATAAGGAAATAATTCCTCTATAGTTTATTATACATAGGGGGATATCTAAGTAAAAAATTCAAGATTCCTTAAAATTCATTGAACTATATAACGAATAATCTACAATGAAAGATTATTTTTGAATACCCTTCCCTTTTCTCTAAAAATTATGTAGAAATATTAACTTTTTTAACATTATAATCAAAAGATTTAATATTTGAAGAAACAACACAAAAATATCAATAAATCATAATTTTCTCACCCCAAACCTTCACAAACATATTATACCCAACATGTATAATTGAATAATAATGAATCCAAATAATATATGGTCAATATTTTGTTATGAAATTTTTAATGATGTAAAAAATTATTTATATCGTGTTATTTCCAGTGGATTGTTCATATTTCAATTATTTGTTTTCATATTAATGTTTTAGAAGTTTAATGATGGAAAACTATAAAATTTTAGGAATCGTGTAGGATGCATGGTTTTTGATTGATTAATGACATTTACGAATATCATCTATTTAGTGGGAATAATTCCAATCATAAATCAATCACATAGTTGTCAAATGGTTTCCCAAACCATTATAAAAAACCATGTTTCTTACTGTATATTATATAATATAGAAATATTCTGGAATTTTTTATTTATGTCTCCATTTTATTCTTTTTCCCCAAGACTTTTTATAGGATGTTTTCATGGAAAAAAACTACAACGTCCCTTTGATCTATTGGTCATATCATTCCATTTTCAGAAAAACATCAAATATAATATTCTCATTTCTATCTAATTTCTTCTATCTCTCTTCACTTTATCTATTATACTTTAATTTAATTCAAATTTTTTATTCTTAGGGACTATGGTATTATGTAAAATATGTTTTATAATCAATAAAAACCTAATGTTTTCTATTTTCATGATTCATTATTATTTTATTTCATCCAATGTTATCAAGATAAGTAAGAAGACATATGGAATCAAGAAATTTTATGTATCTATTTCCATAAAAAAATATTTTATTGGTAAAATTGTAGGTGTTCAATTTAATTTAAGTGTTTTTATTAGAAATTAAAACCTTTAAATATATAATTTTGGACACACTAGTAGTGGTTTTAATGTTATGTATATTTCTAAATATTGTATTGTTTTTTTCCAAGGACGTGAAAAGTTCCTTAAAATGTTAATTCCAATTCTATCAAGGCTCCTAAGGAACTTATTAAAATAATTTTTTATTGTTATAACGGTTTTATGAATGGTTTTCAATTTATTTTTGAATTTATATCCAAATAAATTCACAATAAATATACATTTTTTGACATAATAATTTATTTTCTTAATATGGTTAAGGTAATTACTTTTAAATATGCCCTTTTATATAATCCCATTGATGGATTTATTTTTAATTTGGGATTATTCATTTTGTTACTCATTTATGGAATGGTTATAAGAGGATAGTGTGTGGTGTTTGATTAAATTAATACTTGACTATTATTAGATATTGATATTATATTTCATGGTTTGAATAAGATTATTTACATGGAATCTTTTGATATTAAGTGAATAAATCTAACTAATAAGTCAATTTTATCTTTATTTGAGTCCCAAAAAATCATTTTTTCCTATATTTAGTGGGTTACCAATGATTAACTAGGGGGAATATATTTCTAAAACTATAGTGAAGAAATTATAGTCTATGAGGTGATCTAAGTGTGAACTCGTAGGTTACACGTAATAGACATTATATTGATATATCCTGTCATGCCCTTTTTAATATTAATTATATTATTCAGAAATATTCCTTTTTAATTTTATTATATAATTTATTTGGGATAATGTTTTCTTCATATAATTACCATTTTATCTTAAATAAAATTGTCTCAAAAATGGAATGAAAATGTTTTTGGATTTATATTTCTAAAAAAAATATAAAAATTATTATAAAATTTTAACTAAATATAGATTTTTTTATATAGATTATAATTGGTGTAGGATTGATTCATGATGGTATCTTATTAGTTCATAGCTCATATTCAATATATACACATTCCTATGAATGTGGACATGATAATATCTAATTCATGTAAATGGAAGGAATTTTCATCATTTAGTTGTGTATGCTAGACATATTATGCACTCATTGGATTAATTAATTATTATATGGTGACTATTGGTTTTGAGATGATATATTTTTTAAAATTCATGAGTTTTTTATTGTCTTGGAATATTCATTTTTTGAAATATATGGCCTATACTAATTTTCAATCCAAATTCATTATACATTTCATGTATTAATTGATGCATTGGGTGTTTTGTGTTATTTGGATTGTTTATTTGGACATATCATTCTTATTCATTATATATATTAATAGTAATTAATAAAATAATTACCCAATTAACATGATTATATAATTTATATATAATTTATAAATGATTCTATATATGAATTTGTTATATTTCAAATAGGTTTCAAATGGTGAAATAAATAAAAACTGGAGTGTTCAATACAACGTGTGCTTTTCACCAACCCATAGTTACTAACTATATTATTTTGGTGATACTAATAAATGGATAAATTGACGTTGTCATTTTTATATAATGGGTTTCTAAAAATTTGTGTCAGAAATCAATTTTTTTAGGGAATAAATATATATTGGTGTTAGGATCCTCTTGATTTGATAGTATGGTACAAAGATGTGTCAAATAAATTATTTCTGATGTTAATCCATATGTTACAATAATTATTATTGATATTTACCATTAAATTTACCATAATAATTATATTTTACTATTGTATTATTATTTGGATTACAATTATTATGGATTAAACCTGTGTTTTATGGGTTATTTTTGGAAAATTCATGCTCTATAGTGAAAATTTGAGAAAATAAATGGGTTTTTTGTCACATTACAGGTATTTGAAAACCATACACGAATTTGAATTTTTTTGGAACACCTTATAGTGGTTTTTATATGTTTTAGCTGATGTATCCAAATCATACAGAGCATTAATTATTTTTTAATTTGAAAACATTAACCCCGTTATTATTTCAAATAAATCCAAATATTTCTTTCATTGAATCTCTCTAGTTGACATAATTCATGTTTTTTATGTGACATAGATTACAAAAACAAAATATAGAGATGGTGAGTGGGATGAAGATTGAGTAGATAATCATGCACAATAATTCATCATGAAAATACCACCTTCATTTAATGGAGATCACTGATATAATGAAATTCTTGAATGTTTGGATAAAATTTGTGGTATTATTTGTTTCCAACAATAAAGACTAATATGGTTAATTAAATACATACATATTTTTAGGATCCACCAAAAAGTGGTTGTAATCATTTTTCTATAAAAAAATAACAAAATTTATTAAAGTATAAGCATATGTTCAATTTGTATCTCAATCCATAATGTTAATGATATAATTATTTTGTTATTTTGTGACTCTTAAAAAGGTGGATGGATATGTGATATGTTCTACCACCTAAATTTTCGTGTTATTTCTTTCCACTATCTAGTATCCATCAAATTTCTTTCTATAATATCAAAAATTGATGATGGTTTTGAGACCCTTATATAATATCAATTATTGTCATTTTACCACTACCAATATATATTTGTGCAAATAAATGTGTTTTAATGATATATAATAATCAATATAGAAAATCAATAAGGATCATTATAGAATTTCTATACTAATATTTTACAGTATCCATTTTTTGTTAGAAATTGAATCAAGGGGAATATAAAAGGGATTGTATTGAGAGAATTAAATAATTATCTAATAATAACTCTATTGAATAATTGAGTGATATAATTATTAAATATTTTCATGGTAGAATATTTGGACTCTCTATTTCCAATTTTCACGAGACTACTAAAACATTTGACTAGGATTAAAATCATGGACACCATCATTTATTATATTAAAATAATCCCCTAATTTGATCTTATTATTATATTTTAATATCTTTATACAAGGTGTATTATTATATTTAAATGGGGGTAGGGTTTAACATTGTGATAAGATGTGGTATAATTAGATGATATGTTAATTTCATCACAGCCAAAAAAAAATTAAGAGGACCAAATCATTGACGTTTAAATTTTTTTCTTAAATAATTGGAATTTTAAGGAAGGTCATTAATTTTAGAGTTAAAATAATCATTAAATTCTAATTATTCATATATATTTTTAATTTGAATTTATCACATTATATTTTTTATGATGAACAATTTTATTTATTACTCTTTCCATTTGATCTTATCTATTATGTGTTGGAAATCACAACACTATTAATAAATAATAAGTATCAAGTTTTCAAATGATCTTCTTCTGGTGAAAGATGATTCCTTGATTATATAAATTTATTTTATTCTTGATTACAATATAATTGAATTTATTACTGAAAAATAAAATACATGATAAGCCTCCAAGACTAAATTTATTTCTAAAAAAATATTATTCCATTCTCTAAATGGAAACACATATATGTTTTTATATGATTAAGAAACAAGATTATGGTGATGTGGAATTAGTATTCCATATTTTTAATCTATTCTATTTTACTTATGTAATTTAATTTTGGATTCTATTATATGTAATACTGGTGATTGATATCTTATAAATTTGGAATTTTTACCATATTTTTTCAATAATATTTCACTAGTTCATCACTAGATTATCTTATTTATTTCATCATAAATTTAATTCTAATTTGAAGTTATCTATACTTTATATCATATTTAATTCCTCTAATGAATACAACTTAACTAAAGTTAAAACAATATTTCCTTGAGAAAAAGGGTTTTTTAACCACCAATTTTTCACTATAGGAATCATTAATAACCTTTAAAAAAGGATGATAGAAGACTGTGAAATTTTTTCAATTACATGATGATTAATTATGAGAGTATAAAAACTAATTACACATTTAATAAAATTTAAAATCTTTTAAATCATGTTAATTGAACATTATTTCTCTAAAATATTGAACTATAATCATGATAATATATGTTGAATGTGAAGAAAACATACATTTCAATCCAAATATTTCGGACTATTTATATAAATAATTATTATCATTAGATTCCCAATAAGATTATGATTTTGATTATAATTTCCATTCTTCTTATATGTAATGTATTCTATAGTTGATTCAATACCTTTTATGTTATGTTTATAACAGATATATTGGTAAATTCCTAGTAAATTGAATACTATGACGATTTTATAGTACATTTTTTTGGGATACTTTAATGATAAATTCCACTTTAAAATAATTAATATATTTCACATTTAGATTTGATAATTCTAAATCGTAGGTTATGATGTTATTGAAACAATGAAGCATGCTCCGTGAACTTTGTTATAGAAATATCTATGTGATTATCACTTAGACAAAAAATGACGATTCTATTTTTAATGTGTGTTCAAGCTGGAAGAAAATATAGGTTTTATTTACATGTTCCGAGAAAATACTCCACATTGAGGGATAAGTGGGGAAAACCCCCCTCTATGAGTTGGTAGTGTATTTTTAGGATCAATAATAAAATGATGTAAATCAACTAAACAGAAACATATTATTTTCATTTGGGAACCATTGGGGCATAACCCACCTCAATTAGTTTGTATCTCTTTAAGAGATTTGGTTTAAATGGTCTCAGAACACAAATAGTATCATAGATCAAACATTATGTCTCTCAACTATTAGAAAAATTTTGTAAAAGTAATGTGCGTCATGATGTTTCCCTTCTATGACGCCAATCCATGTAGGCATCACCATGAAATTCCAAAAGTGTTATCCCACTCAAATAATCTCCTCTGTACAGTTCCATCCATGTAAACCAATCATTTCATCCCCACAATTATGTCTATAAATGGACCCATTATCATTATATTTTTATTGGATTGTTGAACTCCTAGATGACAGACCTTACGGAGGGCTCTGGTCGTGCATTTTCCTCGCTCATATAGTCCACAACTATATGGGAGATCTTCTAAGGACCAAGTTCACTAAGAAGATGGTCCCATCATACAACTATGGAATCCAATACCAGTTCTACCATTAATATAGAGACCCATACCAAGTATAAACAAATAGGCGACCAATCTATATGACCCATACTTGGGAGAACCATACATGTGTGACACATCACTAGGAAGACATACTAGGTGATCTGGTTGGTTTATATATTAGGGGGTTTACCCATGAAATACTGCTAAAATTCACTCCTGAACTACGGTCTCAACCCTCTAGGTTGATCCCTTCACTACCTTCACTGTCCCCGATGAAAAAAAAGTCCAACCCTGATCTTTTATGTTATGGTCAATCAAATTTTGGGTTTCTCCTAATAGGACATAACATCCACCTGATGAATAACATGATTTTAGATACTCCTCTACACTACATAAAATTCTTTGATTCTACATACTTTTCATGTGTTCTTTGTCACGTTATATGATCAAATTATCTTCATGTATTCCTTGAGTAACTTGAGTTGATAAAAACCACATGAAACTCCAAAAACCTTATTAGTTGACAATTATGCCATGTTGATCATGGAAGCATATAACTTTTAGTAATCACCAACCTAACAAAGAAATAATCATTAATAATATCCCCCTATAATATATAAAGTCCTCCCTCAAGTAGTATGGACCTCTAATGTCGTGTGGAATCACTAGTGCTTCCTCCCCCCCCCCATTTTTCATAACCAGGAATCATTCCATAGTAATGTGAAGATAAGGATGTGTCTCTCCCTAACCTCACCCATTAGTTGAATATGAGAAAAAGGTTATGGTTACACTCAACCCCCCAATCCTCATCCATTGGTCTTTCTCCCACGTCCACAAGTGGACTAAATGAATTTATGTATAATCATAGATAATCTTCTACATCATGTTTCTCACACTATGCACGACACATGTGTAATTAGATGACATCGGTGATCGTGACACTTTCACGACCCATTCCAACTATTTTATCTAGAAAAACCTTGATTTATTTTATAATTAGGATATATATGATTCCCCCTTAGGGCTCCTGCTCAATGGGAAATTTCCATATGAGTAATCCTCAATCATGATCCATTTAATCAAGGAATACTCCTCTATAGTAATCCCCAAAATAAACCTTTAAATCCCAAAAATATAATTTTCTCCATGGTTCTTTTTAATAAGTAATTATATTTAAGAGTATGCACCAAATTAATTTTATTACAAGTACATACATCCCTCTGAGAAAAACCATGTGAGGAACTCTATATGCATAAGTCCTTATGAACATTCTACATGGGATTAGATTCTCCGTCAAAGTGGATACGTAGGAAGCAACTATGATCTCCAAACCCAACACTCCAAATTAACCCTATTCTTTTTTGGTCAAATTTTGAGTAGGTTCTTCTTCAACATAGAAATTCAAATCCATTCCAGGTTTCTTGGGCTGCTTAAGAAAATTTATGACACCAAAATATCACTATGAACCTTCTTCCTAGACATACTCATGTTATGATGATAAATTGCTTGGTTAGGTCCATATCATATATCATTAAATGGTACGGTGTGCTGCATTAAGCATCTTTAAGCTACATGGGTTATGATTATTTTCCCTAGGATAAGTAGAAATCCCCTCACATGGATTCTTTCCCGACATCAAAAGAACTCATGTCTCCATAAATGGAATCACACTCTAGAGTTCCACACAATGTGGCTACGGAACCAACATCCTCGTAACCATCACCAAAGAATCTATAATCTATATAGAATCTTAATACCTTTATAGATAACCTCAAGTACATAGAGATATCTCCATTTTAGAATAACCAAAAATATATTCATATAATTCATTGATGCATATGTACTAGTAATCCTTTTTAACTCTAGGTAAACACACATTATACATAGATAATTATAAAGGAATTCTAATCATATATATTAAATAAATAAAAATGTCTTGAAGTACAGAATAATTCCCTCTAAAAGTTGTGATAATCCTGAACTCCCATCCTCTTGAACAATGTGAGTTCCTATACATCGTATTTCAACATCCCTAACAAGAATCTACCTTTGTAATGAAGGTTCATTTGGAAATGAAATCATTGAGTGTTTCTGATTTTGCCAAAATAGAGATAGATCCCATTATGAAATTGATAACCTAGAAAAAATGAGTGAACAAAACTCAAAACCCACAAAATCAATCATCAGGTTATAGAATTTACAAATGGGAAATAATAGTATCTTATAAATGATTTTTTTTTGAAAATGGGTATATTAATGTTGGGTATATAGTAAAATAGTGCTATAAATATATTTGAAATAAAATTATTTTTGGGGTTATCAAGATATAAAAAGAATTTTTTCAAAGTTATTATCACGCATTACAACACTTTGTGTAGCCTTTTTTGAAAATGAGATGAAATTTTAATGGAGTGAAACCTACAATGCATTATTTTTTATGATAACATTAATAATATTAAATAATGATATTTATATTCATCCAATTATTTGAGAATGTAAAATAGTAAACCCTGATGCATTAGGTAAAAGAATATATTAATATTCTTATAGAATTGGAATCATTCTATCTATAACCTAATGAGAGGGATTACCAAACATAAAACAATATGCTCTCAACATTGATGTATGTGTTGAATTAATAGTACAAATAACTATTTAAAAAACATAATTATTTTACAAAATTAGTAAATCATGAAAATTATTTTCCCCATGAAGGATCTGAACCGTAGATAGATATAATATTTAGAGTATATTTTCAAATTTTATTTTAATAATAATTATTCCATGGAAAAAAGAAATTTATTTCTAATTATATATGTGGTAAATTTTAGATTCGTGATATGAATAATTGGAATGATGATTGGAAAATTGATATAATTTATAAATAATTTCATAAATACATTAAATTAGATGAAAACATGGTTTTTTTCACTAGTTCGTTAGTCCCACATTTTCTATATGATGAAATTTAGTGATATCAAATATATAATAATGATATTATGTTTTTATGTGGAGTGTGAAAATGTGTGGAGGATCTAGGATATTACTCTCAATTATTTGACAGAGAAAATTATTTCAAGAATATATTTCACATCATAGTATATTAAAACATCTATGCAATGAGGAATGGACCTAATTCAATAATAGAGAGTCACCATGATTTTAAAAAATATTTTATTATCACAAAAGTGAACATGGAATTCCATGGAAAAAATTGTTTTTACCAAATATATGTATCATTACATCCCATATCAAAAGGCGATTCATTAACATTACAATCCCATGAGATTATCAAATAAAATTGATATTCTATTTTATAAATGAGATGAAATAATGATGGTTTTAAACAATGGTTTTTTAGGATTGTTAGAGTTATGAATTATTTTTTTTTGATATTTTAGGTTATAACAATTTCAATATATTTTCATCCAATACAATCATTATATTAAGGAATATTCAATAAGAATTAAAAATGATTGATCATTAAGCATTATATAATACCATAATCTATTATTCTTGAATGGGACCAAGGATATACTTTCTAATATTCTATGGGTTTTAAAAAGTTAGGGTTAGTTAGTTAAAGATGGTCATGGATCTTCACCAAAATATTGTTTTTAAAATAATTAATTTGATTCATATTCTTGAAGATGTGCTTTGTGCCTATGTTTTTGAATAAATAGGTTTATTTGGAAGCCTCATTTCAGGGACATTGTTGTCTGTTGTGTTGGTCCCATTTATAATTGGTTGAGATGGGTTAAAGTATAATGTTGATTTAATTTCTTCTATACGATATGATGGGAAATAATTAGTTTATAGTAAATGGTTAGTTATTTATTGGTTTTTTCAAAAATAAAATATTGATTTACAACATAAACATTAATAATTTTCAGTCAACGATTGGGTATTTTTCCATGAGTTTCCTCAACTTGGAAATAGAGTGAATGAAAGCGGGTTAATTTATTATTGATATGTATAGAAATATGAGAGAATATAATGTTCATGGATGGTGTAATATAATTAAGATCTCCCTTCCCATATAACCTCTATTCATGGTGTATTTCATATATCATTTTATAATATATAACTCTATTATTAATCCTATGTAATTGATTGGAAAAAATATAGATTGGGGACCTTAATCTAAAATTTTGGAGTCATGGGTTAAAATATTTGATTATGAACAGAAGTTTTTGTGTTGAAAATTAATTCCATTAGTTTGTTTTCTATAAAATAATACAACGAATAAGAATGAGATGAGGGAATGTGGTGAATTTCTTAATGATGAATAAACTCGTCTTTTTTTAATCAATAAAATTGATTCCTTTATAGTATATAAAGTGAAATAAAGTGTGTGATTGTGATTGGATTTTTCATTGGTATGTTTATATTTGATAAATTATTTACTTCTTAATGTTTCAAGAGTTTAGAATTTCAAAAAATAAAATTTAAGGGTATTTGGAAAGGTAAATTTTTATTGATAATTTTTCTTCATATCTATATAGAGGGTGTACTTTTCAGCATGAAATTATCACACAGTTGGTTCATGGGTTCCTATACTATGCATCGAGACAATATAATATTCCTATATTTTATTAATATTTATATATTCATCTCATTTTTATATGATTCACCATATACACTTTCCAATTTTAATAGGCCCTTAGAAATGGATATCCTTCATAAAAAAATTATTTTTCCACATTAAATAAATTGACTCTTATAAATATTTTCAAGAAACATCCATCATAATACATCATTTCTCTTCTATTTATTCTTCATCTCTTCTCATTCCATGTTCATACATGTTATTATTCTCACCATCCAAGTTGAATAACCATATATATGAGTATTGTCTAAATATATATGCTTTATCTTTCTAGAGATTTAAAGGTTGTCTTTTACACTAATTTATTATGAAATAATTAACATTTTTATATTACAGTATATATTTGTAGCAACAACAATGTAGTTTCAGTTTTTTTTGAAAAATATTTTTCTTTCATTTAGTTAGTAATTATTTATTAATCAGTACCCCTAAATGTATAACATGTTAAATAGTTAATAATTCTAAATCATATTTTGATTTTTAATGCATAATATAAATAGTTTCCCATGGGTTTTAATGGTTTTTATTCTAATGTAAATTAGAATGCCTATAAGGTATTTAAAAATTACTAAAATAACATGATATTGTTCAAATTCATTTTGAAATTGTTTTTATATTTTTATGAAATTAATTTTTATATATTTTTCTGGGATTCAGGATATCTTAGGACATTTAAGTTTATGTTTTTATAAATAATATTATCATTCACTGTGAATATCCTCTTTTTCATATGCCCATTGTTTTTTTTATAAATTTGTAATTTTAATATTCCATTCATATTTTATGATATTTTAATGCGGGTAGTGTGTAATAGGAGTTAAAAATATGCATTGAGAATTTTTGGTTATTTATATTGGATTTCTTCAATTAAATATGATGCTTTAAACAAGATCATCTAGCATGTTTTGTTGAATCAATGATGAGTATTAACCTAGATTATATTTTTCATTAGTCAAGGGTCCCTAGTTATCATTTTTCTATATATATAGTTTTATTATCAATACATCCATGGGGATAATCATGTATCACAATGAGTCAATATTAAAAAAATGCATTATAGTAAATCTATTAATGATTTACTTATTAGGGATATCCCATGTCATGTTTTTTTAGATTACACCTTTCATTAGGTTATGATATTCATTAGAATTTTTACATATGATTTTATATCATTTCTAATTATTTTTTCACATAATTTGGGTCATAATATTGTTTAATAAAAATGTAATTAAATGCATTGAGCTTTGTATTTGTAAAATAAATTGAAATCATGTTTTCTAATTTAGTTAAAATCCGATACTATTGTATAGACTATGAAAAGTGTTTCAATGATTCAATGTGCCATCCAACTAAATGTTAAATCAGATAATAAATAAACATGATTGTTTGTAACAGGAAATTTTTCTTTTATAATAATCAAAGTATATAGATAAATTTTATTCAATGGTGTACCTAATATGGATTTTTACTATTTTTATAACATAATTATACGGTGGTGACCATGGGACATGGGATGGTGATATGTATGAAATTAATGGGTTTTTTGTTGGTTTTATTTGTACTTATATCTCTCATAAATTAAATTATTAATCATGTTTAAGGATCTATGTTTAAAATTTGAGTTTTTTTGTTTCCAAGTTACAAATTTAATGAATGAATTACAATTGAAACATACTTATTAATTTATCATTATTACCCTATGAATTTTTATCTAATGTATTATTATCATTAAGAGACCATTGTGATGAGTATTTTTAAGTTGCTGAAATTTATCCTAGCATGTCTATTTGATGTAACACACTCTCATGGAATACACATGATTCATTCCCCTTGATGTTCTCCAACAATTCCACTAGTTCACCTCCCTATACTCTTTAAGATATCTCATTACGGTGATAGACTGAGAGGTTACCATGCGATGAAAATTACATACTTAATATAGTTAATATCACTAAAGAGAATATATAAAATTAGATACAAAATATAGATAAACACTGAAATTAAAGAAAATTTTTATAATTTAGTATGAGACTAAAATTAATAATAAATCAATGTTCTATATATACCACAACATATTCAATTTTCATTAATTATACACAAGTAATAATAAAGGATAAAGTGAAATTTATGAAAACAGATTATCCTCAATAGGTCATCAATCCGTCATGTTCCCATGATTCAAACACCATCCTAGAATTCATGATAATAATTAAAAAACCTAAAATTTCACTAAAACAAACCCTAGGACAAATAAAATCATCTTATTGGAAATCCAGTTGTCATGGGATACTAATAACGGTGTGAGCATAACATAGCAGACCACCTGTTGGAAACTAGAATGTTTATTAATTAAAATTGGGTCAGGATTTTGTTTTTATTTTCTATCAACACTTGGATAATCAGGGATTTTTGAAAATTGATCTTAATTAACTATTTGAATACAATATTTATGGTGGAACCAGTTCCCAGTATTTTTAATATTTCATTGGTATTAAATCAGGAGGAAGTAGGTAGAATAGAGAAAGGTTGATTTCTAAAAGAAACTCTTCATATAAATGGAAATTCCACGTGTTATAGAATAATAGGTTTAAACTTTCCATCATGGTGAATACATGATGAGTATATTATTTTCTCCCTGATTATGATATGTGGAGAATCATGAATGTGGGATGTGTTGATAGTAATCTCCATGTCTATGAAAAGTTTCACAATATCATTTAAAATAGATGAGATTCATGAAATTTTTTTTTATCGATAATTGAAATCTCACTAGAAGCATAAGAGATTCACAAAGGCCTTATCATATTAATATAATGCTACCCCCACTTTATTTTACATGAAAATAATCAGTGAAAATATGGGATCACTCTAATTTTGGGAAAGATGTGAGCTTCATGTATCTGGTTTTCTATCCGAGCATGACCATATCCAAAATCATATTCAATAATATATTGATGACAATGCTTCGATGTAATGGGAGCTTTGTGATGAATATTAATTACCTGATGACTCAGTGAGCTTCATGAAGGTTGTGAGAATCATAAAAGATACCAAAAAACATTTTTCTTGAATATCAGGTTTATGTAACCTTTTCTATCAAGGTTCATCAACTCAAGTATACGATGAAAAAAGAGTCACATAATAGTTTTTTGTATATAAGTATATACCAATATTCATAAGAGACATTCTTTTGGATAAATTGAGTATTATTACACCCATGATCATGAGATAGTGGGATTTGGAAGAAGCTTTTTAAGGTACAAAATGTTTTATCACTATAATTTTGTAAAGGCAGTGTTCTTGTAATTGAGTGACTATATATAAGATTATGTTTTCCCAAAATAGTGTAGATTCATCGATTTATGTGAAACTGATAGACTATTGTTTTATGATCCTTAGATGAAACCTTAGTGGTGAACCAAGTAAAAAACTTTTGTTGTCTCATTGATGTGATTATTTTTTCTATACATTACCACTATGTATATATAAAATGTTTCTAATATTTTTTCAAAAATACCTATTGAGTTATAAGAAAACTATAACCCCCTGATTCACCCCTCCACTCCTATGGTTTTATGAGTTCCATCAAGTGTTATCAGAGGGTATAAGTTTCTTGTCGTAAATCTACCCTCTATTGTAATCATGTAGAATTTGGTTAATGTAAAGAGTGTCACATTATTTTATTGAATAAAAATACATTTTTGAAAGAACATGATTATATAACATATAATATATCATGTGATGTATGTGAATTTTTTCACTACACAAGGGATACTAGAAAATCTAAAACTAAATTAGAAAACAAAATGATTTATAAAGATGCCATGAAATAGAATTCCTTATTTCATTTTAATTGGATCAAATAAATCTAAAGGTTGTATGATTCACTTCATCCAAGTCTATACGGGAAAACTAGATGATATATATGAATGAGATAATAAATTGAATGGGGAAAACATCATTTTTTCTCAATAGTGTTAATTATTTGAAAATGAATCTTAAAGAAAATACATATTCCTTTTTTAATCAAATCACTTCTATTGTTATAGAAATACCAGGACTTGGGGAATAAATAAAACACATTGAAATTATGAAGAAAATATTGAAAATGCATCTAAATCTCTTCAATTCAAACTTTTTCCATTGAGGAATGGAATCATTCTAAAAAATAATTGGATGATATGCTGAGAAGTCTGGTGGAAGAAAAAATTAGACTCAAACTAAGTTATGAATAAAAATATTTAAAAATTGAAATGGGTTTAAAATCCATGAAGAAACAATATATTTATTGATATGATATAGAATAATATAATAAGAAATATGATCTTCATTCTTTTTTGAAATGAAAAAACGGAGGTAATGGAATTTTGAAATAAAGATCCATTTGGATTATTTTCAATGTGGTAGAGTTGGTAACATTTCCACTCAATGCTCAATGGAGATTGATGATAAATAATGTAAAGGTATAAAAATGCAGATTCCCCAAAAAGGATACCCTAATATGGAAACATTAAATCATTAATTAAAAAACAAATAAATAGTTTTTCAACAATGAAGAACATGATGAAAGAAAATTTTTCAATGATGAAGATTTAGAGATTAATTCTTGAACAAAATAATTGATGATGTCTATAGATGAAATGTTAAAACTAATAAAAATAATAGAGTAAAGATAATTAGTTCATTTGATGTGTTGATTTGAAGGTAGAACATCATTATGTGCTTGATAATAATGATGTTCAATGAAAAATGAATAAGAATTTGAGAGATGTACTATAATAGTCATTAGAGTTTGTTGATTAGCTTGAGAAGAAATTGACGGATTTGATTATGTACAAAAATAACATTCAGAAAATCGAGAAAGCTCCAAAAATTTAGTGGAGTTTATGAAAATTATTGAATATGAGGAAAAGTTATTCAATGAAATTACATTTATCATATATGTTTAATATAATATAATCGATGGAAATAAGGATGAAGTTGTTACTATTTGAGTAGACTTGAAACTAAATATAATTTAAGGGAAACTAATAAAAATATATTGTTAGGAAGGTTTTTTCTATGTAGAGATATTTGTAATAGCTAAGCCTGATTATAAAATAGTAGAGAAGTTTTTGAATGATCAATGATCTACATACATGGGAAAATGTGGAATTTAATTGTGATGATAAAATAAAAATTTTTGGAAATAAAATGGACCCAAATAAATGGAATATTAAATATAAAAATATCATAATGTCTCCTAATGTTATAATGAATAAATCATAAATAAAATTTTAATGGAGAACTGAAAACTATCCACAAGTATGGAGAAAAGATCATAAGTCAATCTATTTTCCTATGGAAGGAAAAATGATAAGGATTAGAAATGTGAATACATTTCCTCTTATGATAGATATATTATATGCCTATTTGGGCTATATAATTTCTTACAATGAATAGGAAAGGATCTATTTCAATAGGGATGTTCTAGGATGTCAAAAAAAGATAATTAATTCATTTCCAACTGGTTATAGAAGAAATATATTTTACAGACATTGATTACACTACTGCAACTATATTTATAGGTTTTTTGATTTCTAGAAGAAGAAAGGATTTTGATTACATACAATAATCAATAAAAATTCAATACCCACCAACTAGATGGACTTAAATTTTAAATTAGTTTTATCATTTAGAAGAACAATATGGTGGTCAAGAGCTAATACATGAGGAAAGTATATTGGACATACCATAATTATCCCCCACTAAATCAAATATTTTACAGTAGGAAAAAATGAAAAAAGAGATATCTAATGTTGTAGAAACAGTTCTTAATGATATAATGAATAGTTACACCTATATTCTTGATAGTGGATGCTCATATCATATAATGGTAAATGAGAATTTATTGAATAATGTTAAGAATATGGTTGATGGAATAGTAAGGTTTTGAAAAGATGGTTCTTTAAAAAACAAAGGCACTGGGAGTATATAACTATAATGTATGAGTTAATAAAACTAATATTCTCTTTATGGAAGGTTTTAATCATATTATACTGAGTATTAATGATCATTGTGACTTGGTACTTATATTGACAATAAATCTCAATAGGTTACTATTAAAAGTATTTATGTGTAATTATATCAAGAAAGGATATGGAAATGAAGCCAATTTCTACTAGGTAGATAATAAAAATAACATTTTATACTAAAATATTGAAGAATAAAACAACATGTGGCACTAGAGGTTTGGTCACATTAATATAAAAATTTATAGAAAAAATAACTGCTATGAATATTTTCATGTAAATATCTAATCCAGTTTATGAATGTGACAAGAAATGTTATGTTTTCATGTGGAGAACATTGTTCTACAGTTCTCATCTTTTAAATAAAGGCATCAAATATTCATGATCTTATCCACACAGATGTATGTTGTACAATTATTTTTTTCAAGAAAATGGAGAAAGGTACTTCACAATTTTCATTAAATATAATAGTATAATTTCTTATATGATGATTATTCAAAGTAAATAGAATGTTATTGATTTCATGAATATCTATCACCCAATAGATGATAAGAATAATGGTCATTCTATAAATGTTATACTTTATGACAACAGAGGGTAATATAATTCCATTGAATTTAAAAACTACCTATATAAAAAAGAATAAATAATGATATGGATATACTAAAAACCCAAAAAGAATATTGGGTTGTTGAGCATATATATTGATAGGTAAACCGAATTGGTAACACCATGTTGATTGAGTGTCATATCACTTTTTATTTCCTAAATGTGGATGGTTAGGCAGCCATGTACACTAAATATTGAACAAAGGTCTGTATGGATGAAACCAGGATACTATATGAGTTGTTTAATTGGGGTAGTCCCTCTTCAAAAAAACCATTTTAAGAAGTAAACTTTTCATTGGAAACAAATATTGAAATAAAGGCATGTATGGTGAGGGAGAAAATGAGGGAATATTTATTGGATATTAAGTGAATATAAAGTCCTAAAAAAGAATAAATAATCATCTTGGTTGAATTTTGGAAATAATTGATGTCATGATATTTGAAGATAATTCAATAAGTGCCATGAAGAGCTCTTTGTCTAATACGATTGAAGATAAAGAAGATAGTAGACACAGAATATATTAAAATGGATATGTAGAGGAAGGTGTGAAAAATATTAAGAGGTCAAAATACCATAATTCTTAAGATGATGAATTATAAGAGAAAACTATGGATGAATAAAAATCATTTAATCCCCATTTTAAAAATAAAATACAATGAAAAGATTAATCCAATATCATTAGGGATTGGACAACACAAACATTGACTAGGAGAATGTGGAGTGAATCACATTTTCAATTCAATTCAATCGGATAACCAAAATAACTTGTAGATAATGTGAAGGATGAATAATGGGTAAGTTCTATGATTGAATAATTGGATTTGATTAAATATAACCAAACATGGGATTTTTTTCGGAGAAATGATGATGGAAATGTGATTGGATCAAATTGGATCTTTAAAAAAATATGTTTGAGTATGAAATGTGATTAGAAATAAAGTTTCTTTTTGTGTAATGTCTATGCACATATTAAACGTGATTTTGAAGATATATTTTTTCCATTAGAAAGACAAGTGTCAATCAGGAATTTAATTACAATATAAATTCAAATATGATACAATGTGAATCAGATTGATGTCAAAACATGTTTTTTTATATGGATATCTTCTTGAAAAAGTCAATATTAACGAACCATTATGTTTCATAATTGTAAATGATGACACAATGGTTTTTAGATTAAATAAAGACCTCTATGGTCTATAGCAAACACCATGATCATGGTATTGTCAACTATATTCTTATCTCATGAAGCTTCAACTAAAAATAAAAGGTTTGGATCATAATATTAATGTAAAAAATTCAATGGAGTATTAATTTATGGTCTAGTTTACATAAAAAATATAATATTTGGAAGAAGCTGGAAGGGATTAGTGGAAGTTTTATCTAATCACATGAAATTATACATTGAAATGACATTGATTGGTGAAATCACAATCTTTTTGGGGATAGAGGTTATTCAAAATAATTATTACAATTTCATTTCTCAAGATAAATATGAAAGAGATCATCTGAAATAATTAAATAGAAAATACTCTAACCTAATGGAAACACTGATTGTGGTTTGAAAAAAACATGGAATGCATATGGATAAGCTTTATATGGATCCCACTATGTACATTAGAATCATTTTAATCTTATTATAATTCACAATAACATTTCCATATATTGTTTTTGGAACTTTTTTACCATCCTGCATCTAAATAAATCCTATGGAAGAGTATTTGGATGCAATTAGATGAAACATGAGGTATATTAGAGGTAAAATAAATTTTGGTTTATACTTTCATAAATGAATTGATAATGAATTATCATCATTTTTAGGATCTCGACTAGGCTTCATACATGGTGGATAGAAAGTTCATAAGTAGTGGATCACTCTTCATAGGAATTAAATTCTTGGGATCGTAAAGAATGAAATTGGAAACCACATATCCTTGTATAGATGAACCAAGATATATTTAACATTTAAAGTCTTGTACTCAACTTATATGGATGATGAAGAAACTAATGAATATTTTTGATGGGGTCGAAAAAATTAGGGTGATCCACTATAACAATAAGAGTACGATTGATCATAAAATAAATTTGGGATATCAATCTTGTAAAAAACTTGATGATACAGATATCATTTCAGCAATGAAAATTCTGAAAATGTGTTATTAAAAAGGATAATGTTTGATCTAATGACAATGTGGAAGAAATTTAGATGAAATAATTGGAATCACATGTGTTTGAGAAACATTAGTTGAATCTCAATATTCAACATCCTCCTAGATAATGAGAAGGATATGGAAGGTCCATTATCCATAGTATTTTTAAATGTTTTTATCTATTTGTGGATGTGATACATGTTTATGGGAGAGATACGATCTAAGAGGAGTGTGTTTTAGATATCTACAAGTAAAAAAATTGGGTTCTTTGGATTTATTTCCATTGGGAGAGAATATAGATATACAAATTTTCAAAGGGGTAGATGATAAATTCATAATTTACATTATTTTCCTGGTTGAATGTTTTTGACAAACCATCCAATGCTTTAATAATATGATGATAATTTTGGGTTATGAGGAAATAGTCTGTGATTAGCTTGGATATAATTATTCATTCCAAAACAGAAGAACCCAATTAATGATTCCTCTCTTGTTCTCTACACTTATTTTTTCTTACATAATCATATAGTGTTGGATGACTTGTCTCTCTTGTTTCATGTTTTGATAGTTTTTGGTGTTTTTATTAACTTTTCTATAGATTTTCAACAATCCCAATGGGATAGATTATTAAAACCATAGATTTTCATTGCATGAAATTGAGTCTGTTTTATAGTTGTTGTCAATCTACTTTTCTATAATCAACTCTTCCTAGAAATGGTAAAGAAATGGTTTTCACAAATGATAGGTTTCGTGAAGGATTTCATAGTGAATTCAATATTATTTAATGATGATATACATGATTACAAGAGGTGGAGAATCTGAAATTCATGATTTTTGGATTGTAATCACCACGACATTGAAAAATATCATCGGATCTTTGACAATGGAGGAATTTCATGAGGTTGTTATTTAATTGTATAGGAAGTTGTGCTGGAGTAAAGGGAGATTTGAAAAGGGATAAACCAACTAATATATAGATAAACCCAATTTATTTAATAGGAAAATAATCTATGAAAATAATGTATCAATATAATTTTTTTATGGTTGTGAGATCCATAAATGTTTCATTCTGTCCAATCTTGAGCATTTTAAAAATACTTGTTCATACTTGGATAAGGCTTATTCATCTGGGTAATTAGATATTCACGATGACTAGGATAAAAATTTGTGAGCTTAAAAAATTTAGTTTGATTTGTGAAGGTTCTGAGATTTGTGTTTTTTCTCCGTGAACATTTGTTTTGAATATCATGTGTACTTTAATAAAGATTTCATTTTTCATTAACTCTAGTGTACAGTGAAAGAATATTCTCATTATTATATTGACAAAGATATAAATTCCAATCTATATAATGGTAATTAATGTTGATAATCTGGGTTGGACTTCATCCCTATAAGTGAGGCAGGGGAGTCGATAGAAATCTCTTGAGGGAAGTAGTGTGATATCCCTAAAATATTATAACGACAATGTTATTTTCATTGAGTGACTGTGTCTGAACATCTGTATTAAAAAATTTACGAAAATTTATCGATTATGATATAACTGACATGCTTTCGGTGTTTTTTCTTTAGGCTAGACCTTAGTGGTGAACCATGAAAAATTATTGTGTTCTCCCTTTGCAAGTGATTGTTTGTTTTCTTCACTTCCTCATCAAAGAGGTTTAACAGGTTCCTACCATCATGGTAAGAAGATCCATAACTTCAGAATAAAAGATGACACTATGTTACACCCTCCACTCTCTAGCTATTCTAGGGTCCTTCAGCACCACTAATTGTGTACCTATAATAACATGTTTTACATAATATTGTTTGTATATGTTCTCATGATAAACCACATCTCAATTTTAAAACAATTTATATAGATAAACAAATAAAAAAATTGAAACCATGAGATGATTATTATACCCAAATAAGAATATACCATTATCAATGATCATGTCCTTGACCCTAATAAACTATACCTACATCAGTTAGTGTTGAGGTGTATTTTAGAATTTCAAGATGATCCTAAATCTAAAATTAAACAGATAGAATTTATAGATCATCCAATAATTCCAAATATCTCTAAGTGTTAAATTGAATCTGATTTATCATCCTTTAATTCCAATGGAATTTTAGCTATTATTCCAATATTCCTGAGTTATAATTTTTTACATGGAATTAATGTGTTCAACCAAGAATTATAAATAATTGTATCCCACATCCCTACATTCCCCCATCATAATTCATCACTTGAAATCAAGGAAATCAAATTCAATTTCCTATGGATTGTGATATCTCATTCTTAAATTCACTTTTATAAATCATAAAAAAAGTATATAATGTCTTCTTAGACATATTTTTTCATTAATAATTATATTGAATCTGAGTTCTCAAAAAAACATTCCCTTCCACAAAGTGTTAAATAGAATGTGAGTTATAATATCAAATTTCCCATGTCTAATACGCCCTATATAATCTATGAAATCAACCTATAATTTCTAATTCTCATTAATATATATGAAAATTTTATTATATAGGTATTAATTTTATTTATGTATCAAATTTTTCATCTCTATTTTAGGGAATTTAAATTGTTTTTTTTTCACATTAACAAATTAAAAATTTTAAAAAGGTGGAATCACAAGATTCTCATTCTATTCTTAATCCATAGTTAAACCTTTCCCCATATCAATATCAATACATTTTTTCAACCTCTTTTATAGTATATGTTTTTTCAGTGAAAATAAAAAAACAAATCATTAAAAACATACACATTTATGTTCATAATTAAAAATAAAATTTACCATGGTGTTTACAAAAATATCATCTCATAATTCCACAATATTTTATGATGTTACGTAAATATTAGGAAGATTAATTCAAGACCATCGATGATTTTTATATTATAGGTCTCAGTTATTAATTTAATTTTTAAATTCACCTTTTTTACTTATTAATCATTATTTACCAATTAATATCTCCATGCAAACCAATTTCCTAACATTCACATCCTTTTATATAATATCAATAATAACCATTAACATACCAAATATCATATTTAAATGAACATTTTATACCTTATGGTGACTATATGATCCCACCATTATTGGAAGGTTTTAAACATACATTATTAGGGAATTGTAACTATAATAAACCAATATTTATGTATTTTTCCAAACTTTCCAATGCATATCGAAGTCGGAATGAATGCACAATATATGAAATTAAAAAGTATATTGATACTATGAGTAAAAATTAAACAGATACATCCTTATACCCAAATGAGTCTACCCATCAAATATATTCTTTTGGATTTATCTAGACTAAAATAAATAAAATATATAAAAAAAATAAAAAATGGGCAAAATACTCGTGAAACACACTAATACAGGTGAAAGTGAAACGAATATAGAAGTGAAGTAATATGACCTAAATACGTACCTCAATATCTAAAATTCAACTAATTGATATCATAATACAAAATAATTTATTGACATCCATCAATACCTCCATGATATTATAAATTAATGTGGAGGAGGAGATATAAGTTGTGTCTAACTAAAATTCCCATGTGAGGATTTAATGAGATGGGTTTGTAAAATTAATTTTTTTCACTTTTTATTAAATAACACAGAGGCCCCCACCTATCCAGTGAACCTTGAAGGTCTATGGGTATTCTTGTAAGGCCAATTGTTAGTTAGAGACTACTATGAAATCCCATCCAACTCCAGTCTCCATCTTATGATCTGTAAAACCATAATTCTCCAACAAAAACGTTATTCCACATCCAAAATACTTCTTCGTTATAGTTTCAACCCCGACATGAAACTAGAAAATATATTGAGAATCAATCCCCTTAACTATTTTAGAATTAAAAATTTAAATTATAAAAAATATTCACCCATATGTGTATGATGTTTTTGACTCTCTCTATCATCATACGTATCATTATCAAGATGTTTTTGTGGCTAGGAAATCATTATCTCTCATGAAAATTGTTTACCTATTCAATAAAAAATATCCTCATTCACTTGTCAAATTCTTATATTAATTATAAGGAAAAACCTAGAATCCCAGATTCCCAAACCACCAATAAATGTTCCTATTTTTTCATTCAAAACTAAAACATTATTACAATGCTTAAACATGCATATGAATTGTGAAACATAATTGTTTTTCTCATAAAATTACCCATGTGGCCTATGACGAAACCTAACATAAGATTAATATTTAAAGAATGAATTATGACAACAACTTACCTCCATCATTAGAATTTCATATTTAAATACCCATACACACATTCTAATGATGTTTCGAAATTTGTTGAATTATGATTCACACACTCTTTACTAAATTCAAAAATAGAATAAATACATATCTATTGTACATAAATATTATTGGATAAAATCACACATTAAAAAATCATTTTTTTATTCATAAAAAAAATTTGTTTTAAAATAAAATGCCAGGTATTGTCTAAAACATACTATATCAACTTTTAAATATGAGTGATATTTGAACAGTCCTATATAAACTCTTACAAAAAGATCACATCTCCAACTATAAGTTTTGTATCAATTTATGTGATCATACTAAGATGAATACCACGATAACTTGAAAATTATCAATAGATTCAAACCCAACTCAGAGGGGGGATCCAGGGTAAGAATTACGACGGACTAAAACTATAATCATGTCCTTCCAAACAAACTAATGTACCTTTGATGAAATAACCCCTATATAACATTAGTTTCTCACAAATACCTATGATAACTATAATCCTTGATTTAAAAATAAACGTTTTCACCAATTTGGAATTAAATAAGGAATCATGGTACACATCGTATTCTCTACATGATAGTGTCTCAATTCCTGTATGACTACATCATGTTAATTTCAAAATCCAGAGGACCCTTCTGGCATAAGGGTTACACACCCACAACTAATACATATATCCAAACCACATGAGTTATTTTACTAGTGATTCAATTTATTATCTCACAAACACAATGCCCTATGCCACATTAGTTATTCAACTCACAAATTAAAACTGTCCATCTCAATTAAATGTGAAAAACCTAATGAAATATAAACTACCACTAATTCTATGCTTTTGAGAATGGGACCCACAACATTGACCAATATTTGGTCAATAATGACGATATCTCCCTAAAATAGCCAATATATAAAACCCAAAATATTGATTCCATAATACATCACCTAGAACATAACTCAACAAGACCCATTTGCATCCAATGTGTTCATCTCATCCTGACCCACATCTACCACTATCAACCCATGACATCATTTAATTGTTAGATTTATCATAAAACAATGACCACCTTAATTAATTCATCACATACTCTTCATTACCACCCCAAGAATCATCTAATCAACATTTTCATCAACCTTAGGCCCACTCCAGTATATAACTGATCTAAATCACTACTCATCCATGTAGACGTAACATGTAAAACTATGTACTATTCAAGAGTTGTAGGTGTATGATTTTATAACACATGGCCTTCCAATCTAACTCTTTTCATCAAAATTTATACATTACAAAAACTTTTCTTGTGTTATTAAACACTGATCATAATCCTCAGGCATTTTAGTCTCATTAACCCATGAGGTTATAGGAACTCCATTTTAATATAATACATCACGTCAAACTATAGAACACCAAACATGCACCCACTACTGATCACCATTCCTACTTTAGGTTTCTACCCATGATCCACCACCTCCTTACCCATCTTCCTTGCTTCAAAACCAACCATATAATTGAATATTAAATTCAAAACCAATAGGTCATTGCCTTCAAAAAATCATTCACCAATTAAATTTTCTTGAAAACATAAATAGTAACATTTATGAGTAATTCCAAAGAAAATTAATATGTCATAACCATGTTGATACCAGAAACTGAATAAAATATTAAATGAATTTATTCTACTCACTAAGGAACCAACCCATACATCAAACATGTAAATTTTGATTTGTACACAACTAACACTTATAATAATTACTATTTATAACACAAATCACTTGATCAAAATTATTCTGAGTTTCTTTTAAAAAGAAACTTGGGTCTCAGGTATACAATTAGTCTAGGAATCATATTATTCACTGCACATTAATGCCATTGTAGCCCGTATTTGAAAAAACATAGTGTCTAACATGCCATGGAAAATGTCAAACACAAGGTCTCAACATACATCATCATCAGCACTATGTTCCAATACACCCTATCAATGTCTTAACACACAATGTTTTTTAAAAATAATCTACCCTACCCCATCTTGGGTAAGTAAGAGACCTACATGCTTCATGAGAAACACTTCACACAATTACATAACATGAATGAAATTATGGCCTCAAAACACATGATTTCACTCTAGTAAAAATTTACAATTGTGTGGTTGTATTATATACATAACCGAAAAATATCAGCACATTCTATAAATGATCAATAAATCTTTATTTTACCATAATTAAAACACAAATATTTGATACCAAATGATATTGTGTCAAACAAAAACCTCTATAAATATTTTTCTATGTCAAGTTTCATTCACTAAATAATAAAATATATAGTTATTCATAAGGGATTATCATTTTAATTTCTTCCATTATTTATCACATGAAAATCACTAATCTTTTTTTGGCCTCATATTCCAAGGCTCAACTAGAGATAATATCATTTACCCATTTTAAAAGAAATCTATATTTTCCATTATCACCAGAGCATTATATAATAAGAACATTCATATTGACATGTTATATTTAACTTTATATTTATTCTGATCCTAGTTTTGGAGTCAGAAAATATCTATTCCACCATACATTTATTAATTGTAACATCATATAAATGGATGAAAAGACATTAATTATTTACCCATATCGATTTTTTAAATCTACTGTCATATTTAAACAACTATTGGAAATAAGTCATATATGATATGTGAAACATCAACCAAGGTAATCCAAGGATTCTATCAATCAAATTAAACACATAGATGACCTATAAATCCTTTTTACCTAGCATGATAAATGAATTTAAACACCATCATTTCATGTCATTGAAGTGTAAAATCACATAAATCAATAAATTGAAAGTCATAAAAATAACTAAAATCCCTATAAAAATGGATATTATGACAAATAAGGTGAAAAAACTCCAACATATTATCCCATAATAGAGCCCTAAGGAAATCATATTAAGAATGATTCATTACTCAAAAAATAGAAAAAAGAACTTAAATACCACATTATAATGCCTCACCCCATAAGCAACCCAACTAGTATCCTTATCTGGTACACCAAATGGCCTCAAGTGTGCTTCCACATTCACATAATACTGTTGACTTATGGTGATGGCATGTGAGATAACAATGTGGGGACTATGACAATGATATATATTTTTTGAACACAAATGAATGTAAAATATTTCATATAAAAATACAAGTAAATATCAAACTAAATACAAGTTTTGATTACATAATACAGTATTAGAACCCCCACTATTGGTGGTGGAGTGGTTATAGTGTGGTTGATAAGGGATGGTTCATGGCTCCATAACCCGATATTTCTTATTTACTGCAATTTCCATACTTGTGTTATGTTTTGTGGTATTAAATGTAATCAACCTTAAAAAATGACAAAATAAATAATTGAAAAATTACATACCTTTTATATAATAATGGATTCCCCCTGAGGAGATTATATAGAAGAGGTACTAAAGGATTAAATAAAACTGAACCAATTATTCTATCACATATTTGACTCATGTACCACCTAACCCCATCATACATATATGATCCTAGTATAACAATCAAATAATTGAATAATTAGGTGATTTCCTAGAACATATCCCAATAATAAATAACATCATGTTTTCAGGTACACTAGTTTCTTAATGGACAGAGTAGTGTGTGACTATGACTTAGTACACTTCAAATAACTACATCAATAAAATAACCAATCTGAGATAATATTTCCTGAAAATATAATAAATATAAATTGATAATTATTTTGAAAAAATAAAATATATATATATATCATAATAACAACCACTGTAGACTCAGGTTCTAGGTTACACCTAATTCTGGATATACCATTTTTTATCCTCTAGTCTATTCCCCAATCAACAATACATAATTCCTCTTGTGGTACAGATTCTTGAGCACATCATTTTGATCAAGACTCCACATGTTAATAAAATAAATCCTAGAATCATTCTAATATTCCAAGAAAAATTGAGTATCACATTTAATTCACGAAGACATGATATTATTCCTTTAACATCTATAGATTTTAAAATTAATGACTAGGTTTGATAACATACATGATACACAACACACGATCTTAAAATTATAACTAAATATTGTTATTATGTGACTCTTATCACCTAGCTATTAAATTAGAGGGAATGAATTATATGAACAATATATTTAAAAATAAACATCCTTTTCAATAATATTTTATTAATTAATTCTTAAAAAATAATTGAAATTTATTTAGTAAAGTAATAATATTCTTCAAAAAAAATACATTTTAATCCAAAATAATTTTGACTCCAATTTATTGAAAAATAATGAAATTTATTTTGGAAATTTTAGAAAATAAATTTTATAAATTTGAAACCATTTTTTAAATCCAAGTATTAATATTTTCTTATAGTTAAATTTTTTTACTTTTCTGAAATGTTTTATTTTTCAATGAATAATGAAAAATGCATTTTTTTAATAAATAGGATATGGCCATATTAATTTAGTTACTATTTAAATAATTATAAATATTTATTTTTATTTATATTAATATCATTATGATTTATTAAATTTATTTTTTAATTTAATTTGTTATATTAATATTTTCAATTTAAAAACATCATTTTTCTAGAAAAAGAAATATTTTTTGTTCTGTGTATTTTATTTAAATTTAAATTATATTAAAAAATATTATGTGTTTTTTATTTTTTAATACGGATTCCATATTTTGATATCTAATTTCAAAATTTAAAAAATTAGCCTCTTTTAATTTTTTCAATAAGAATAGTAACTTTGGAATTTTTTATTATGGTGGAAAAGGGGAATTTGAGTAATTTGGATTAATTATAAATGTTAATGACTATAAAACGACCATAAATGTTATAAAAATTTATTTTGATGAATATATTATGAACTATAACATTTACTATTAAATATTTGACAGTTTAATGGAAAATTTTCTATCAAAATCGATTATATATAATTTAAATTGCAGAGCATCACAAAATGTCACATTCTATATCTTAAATATCTAGTATGCCTCAAAATTATTGAGAAACAAGGTTAAAAAAATCTTATGTTTCATATTATTCATAACAATCTTATTTTCATGATTTAAATTTATTTATTAATTCTGATGTAACTTTGATGGGAGTATGAAATTTATAATATTTTATTTAATGATAACTCAATGATGTCATACTCATATTTTTTATAAATATATTTGATTTAATATAGAGTTATTTTAAATACATATTAATCTATAAATATTAATTTTAAATATAAAATATTTATAGACATCATTTTAATTTATTTAATTTTATTGAGATAGACTAATTACCTTAAATTCTGACACAACACTGATGAAGTAATTTTTTCATTAATGGAAATATCAAATAAATTTTATTAATAATATTAAAAGAATTATAATTTGAGATAATTAATTTAATACACATATTTTATAAATAAATTTGTGTTGTTAGCAATTTATGTGTATATTTTTTTTGATTATTTTTTTTATAATTTTGAAAATTCAACATATGAAGAGGGTTAAAATTTACAATAATGAAATTTAATAAAATATTTGTTCATTAAATACTATAAAATAATAAAAATAATATATTATTATAAATAAGTTGGGAGGGAAAAAATGTTGATAATGATTCATTTATTTGACTTTTTTAATTTTAGAGTAAATATAATAACCAGTAAATTATAAAATTTCATGATTTCACTACAATAGTTAAAGGGGTTAAATATGAGTTAAAACTAAATTATATTGGTAATAATGTGGCCTAACAATGTAAAAAAATAAATTTTGATATTATTTCAACCCATAATCATCCAATATTTTAAATAAATTTCTTTGGAGAAATTTTAAATTGAAAATTAATATTTTATAAATTTTATCTTATAAATAAATAGAGTTCCCATACCCTCCATTATAAAAGGGAACATATTCTTTCTATTTCATAATAGTTAAAAAAGATATTTTTTTTGGAAATTTTCTTCCAAAATATCATTTTATAATATATCACCACATATCAAGTTATTATTTTAGTCAGACTAGTCACCTAATAAATGTTAAGTTGTTAATCAAAGGATATTATCCATATAAGAGGTATCATTTTAAATTAAGAGTTAATGATTTTTTTCTTCATTAAATTAATTAAAATATTCTTCAACCATTATAAAATAATAAATAATATATCCTCCATATGCATATAAGTTATTATATCGTCCTCATGTCCAATATACATCTCCTTTTTCTATCAAGTGTAATAATTAGTCACCGTTTTGGTCTATGAAAAACTACATTCTCACGAACTGATTAATTTTTTTTCCATAAAAATCATTAAAGACTAGTTATAATAATTTAATTTATGATTATATATGATATTAGTAAAATATTTGTATTTATTATCAATTCCTATATAATTTATGTTCTTACTTTTCTATGCCCTAAAATGATAATCCCTTTCATCTGTACATGTGGACTACCACCTCTAGGAAGTGACGTTGTAAGATTTTCATCACCCCATAAAATGAATGATATATATAATTATATTTAAAAAATTAATTTTATATTAATTATATTATTATATTTCTTGACAGGTAAAATTATTATAAACTTATTTACATAATGATCAATGGAAACGGAAATTCTTCTCATGTGTACGTATGACCTACCATCTAAATGATTGTAACATAATTCATTTCTCGTGACCATATTGTAAGGATGAATTTAAAAGTATAATTAATGTATAAAAATTATTACTTTTAATGATTATTATTATGTATATGTTTTAGTATTTGCCACTTTGGATATATATAACTTACCTAAGTCTTTTTTTGGACTCTTGTACTGAATAGAGTGAAAACATCTGTTGTGAACATAAATAATTAAGTAATTTTGTAATAAGGGATATAAATGAAATAATAAACCTAAACAAATTTATCAATAATATAGATAATTGTCATCAATTTATTACTCATGAGTATATAGGACTAATGAAAAAACATAGAGATGGATTTAAAAAACTTTTGGGATTAAGTATTTTGGTTAAACACATGTTATTTTTTATATTTATTATATTATTAAAATAATTATTTTATAAATTTTATTAGATCAATGAAACAAATTTAAAAATAAAAGTAGAAGTTTCGAAAATAAATTTATATCTATTCTTAATGACTTTATTTCAATAATTATTTCAAATGTATGTCTTTGTGACCTATAATTGTTTCCCAACATACTACTTTATTATAAACTACTCTATGATATTTCAAACAAAACTCTATATCTCAATAACATTATGGTCCATCATTTATTTAACTTAATTCTAATTTAAACATTCAAAAAAGTATAAAAAGGTAAATATTATTATGTGATTTTAAAATATTTTACCTTTTCAAATAAGTTTAATGTATATTATAAATTTAATACTTATTTTGAAGATAGAGAGACTTGCATGTCAATTTTAAATTTTCATTTAACTTATATTCAATTATGGTGATAATGTGGTCTTATAAAAGGATCCTTCATAGAGTTATTTATAAAAAGGCTGCCCACATGTTTTTTAAAAATTATATTTTATTATATGTTTTGAAATTATATGTCATTCAATATGATTTTCCTAAACTATTTCTTTGGAAACATTCAAAAAACCATAGCTTTAAAACGTGTGTTTGGAAAGAAGGAATCATTTCAATTTGAAGAATATCTCAAGAATTTTTGTAATTCAGGGAACTTATATCTACATGACCAAATTTAAAATGAAATCAATTGGACACCATGATCATGTTGTGGATTATTTTTGGGTCAATGTTTTTACATTATTAAATCTTAGGCATGATTAGTGTTTTATATTTTAGGAAATAAGTTTTAAGGAATAATATTTAAATATTTGGTTAAATAATTATGAAGAACGTGGAATGATTTAAATGTCTACCAATAAGGGATTCATGATTTTTGGATTCTTTAATGATGACTAAATGATTAAATTTAATTGTACTCTTTTGATTATTACAGTACTTTTGGATACTTTTATTGTGTTTTTGTTGTATGTAATCCTTATATTTTCATGTGAAAATTGTTATTTAAGGAATAACTCAATTTTTTATTAATAATATTGATGGTATATGTAACATTCCATGTATGAAAAGAATAATTTATTTTCATATCTATGTCTATTTATGAATTAGATATTGTTTTAGTGGCTTAAAATGAGAATAAAACCAATCTTAATCATAGAATACTCTAATGTATTTTAAAATTTTGCTTTACCGCCATTTGATGGAAAAAATACTTTTAATTAAATTTTTTACAATTTAATAATCTCTATTTGTTAAAATAAACATATTCTTTAGGATTGGGACATTGAAATTGACTTTAGATAAATTTGTTGTATTTTTCCGTCAATGTTCATTTTTTAATGAATAGTGAAAAATACTGCATTTTACTTTAAAATTTCATTTTCATCTAATTTAATTATATTTATTGATTTTACTTTTAATTTTTTTTAAAGTATAATTAGAATATATTTTTACCATTTAATCCAATGTTGTTCATTGCAATTAATTTCACTTTGGAATTGGGCATAAACAAGTGTCAATATTTTGATAGATATTGGTTCTAAAACACCCACTATTTGTTTTGACAACGAGAATTATTTTTAAATTAATTACAACAATTTCTGTGTTTGTAATTTGGTAAAATAAATTCTATATTTGGAACCGTAAGGTCCAAATCATTTAATAAATATACTTTTTTTTGGATATTATGAATAGTAATAACGGTAATTATCTTTAATTGTCGTGATTAATTGGTAATCGAGTAGTTAAGGGTAATAAAATAATATCATAATAATATAAAATGACCCCAAAATGTGTCCAAATTCTATTGGTTTGGTAAAGGCCAACCATTGGATGCCTTGTGCCATCTTTGGGATCCCATGGAATCACTTCTGTGTGATAGTGACATTTTATCATTTTTTTTAATAAAAGATAAAAATAAAAAAAGTATGTAAAACCTATGTAAAAAAAATTCATTTTGAATAAATAAATTATCTGTTAGACTACTAATAGTAATTTTAAATCTAAAATTATTTCCTACATCATGGTATTTTTATTATAATTTTTAGCCATTAAATAAATAAATTTATTTTTGACACCATGATGATGTAGTGATTACCTTATTAATGAACGATTTAAATAAAATGAAAAGATAATGGAAAATCTAAGACTTACACTTGTCCAAAACCAATTATATGGGTGTATTTCGAACACTTATCACCTTATCCCTGAAATAGACATGAAAGTAGCGTTCAAGCGTACGTATGGCTTACCGTCTCCATGAATGGTGCATTTCATTTCTTAGCTCTAAATGTTATGTAATATTATGAATTCATTTATATACTGGATAAATATGATATATATGATATCTACATCATGAATATAATTCTGGATATAATGGATATTTTACCACATGAGTAACTTGTAATTATAAGAAGTTTATTTTTGTCTCAAGTACCAAAGATCGAAAAAAACGACCATTATTAACAAAAATATTTACATAATGTTCATAACTTTTTCCTAAGATATATAAAAGGAATAATTAGCTTGAAAAAGGTTCTTAAGAAAGTAGTAATTAACACTAGTTTATTATTCAGGAGATTAAAAAACGATCGAGTCAATTCAGACACGAGGTAGAAGACTTCATCTCAATCTCTTTTCATTGAGGAATATTTTGTTTTATACACAAATTTTTTTATACGGTGTATAAACCGCTTTTAATTTTTCTTTTATTCCAAAGGAATCTTTTTATAATAAGTGTTTTACTAAATAACAAAAGGGAAAGTTTTTGTATTAAGTGTGCGGAGACAACGATTTCTCCGCCACAACGACCATTATTTGAGTTTCAGATTCCTCTATAAGCCATAATTTTTTCAAAATGAAAAATAAATAACATTTTTTAATTATATTTTATTTTGGTATTGAAAATGGTTTTGATAATATTTTGATTATATCAATGTGTTGTATTGATATCTTGTTATTGAAATGTGGAAATGTTATATTTCCTTTATGCATGTTTTATGTGATACGATTATGTAATGGTTCTTGGGAATTGTTTATGAAGATGGGTGGTTCCATGATAAACTCATGGAGGGTGAGCCCGTGATAGCTCTCAAATGAATTGGGTAATGCGAAAGAGTTAAACAGTAAGGTTTATCTAAAGAGATTTATGGAATACATTGTAATAGGTATTCCAAATGTAACCGTGAGGGTTACTCCCTACATAATAATGTTTTGAATGACTCAAGTTAACTTTTTGTCTTATGACTTCTATGAGTTATTCATAAACCTTATGATTTCATGAGGTATGATAAAGTTCTTATTTTTATATGTAAAGTATGTTTTCAATGATTCTTATGTATACATGGACTATGGTTTTCATTCCGTATTTTTATATCCCTTACTGAGCATTTTATGCTCATCCCAAGTTTTTGAAATGTTTATTACAGGTCAAGGGAAAGGTACATAATTTGATGATAATGTCGAGGAAGTATCAAGAATGAATCCATGTTTTATTTTAAATATGTTTCCATTGATGGAAAAAGTTAATATTGTCTTTTTTGTAACCACATTGTTTAAATGTGGAATTTAATGCATGATTTATGATATAATTCTCTAATACTGTAATCTTGAAAAGATCCTCAAGTTGTATTCTCAAAATAACTCAAGATTAAGTATTGATTAAGGCTGAGGCCTTATAGTTGGTATCAGAGGTCGGTTTAGATATCTTTAGGAGATAGAATTCTATTCAATGAGTATCCAAAAATATTTTTTTGGTCAAATTGAAATGATATAGAATTTGATGATTACCATGTTTCTTCATGTAATACATGATTGTTCAAAATGGTTTTCTACATAGGAAATAAAGCAGCAGTGTTAGGAAGGCATACAGAATGAAATGACCTTCAAAATCATCATCCTGAGATGGTTGTTATTGGAACTGAACAGTTTGTATCAATAATGGTACAGTTGACTCAGGAAAAAAATGGTGGTGGTATCCTTGCACGAGATCATCCGGATCAACTGCAGAGGAACATGTCAGTAGTGTAACATTTCAAGAGGTAGCATCCCCCCTCATTCAGAGGATCATCTGACCTTGTGCTAGATGAAGGGTGGATTAAATCACTAGAGAAGATTTTCGATGTCATGGGGTGTTCAGACAATCAAAATGTTAGTCATGTTGTTTACCATTTGGAGGGTGAAGTAGTTCAGTGGTGGTAAATGGTTAAAAATATCATGGATGCTGATGAGAATGTTGCTCTTGACTAGGATGAATTCAAAGGTATGTTTCTTTAGAAATATTTTCCTAAGGCTGTCCAACTTTGAATGGAAAAAAATTCATGATATTGTGGTAAGAGGAAGACTCATTGGATGCTTATGAAGAAAAGTTCACTCTATTGGAAATGTATTCTCTAAATTTTATATGAGACCTTGATAGTAAAATCAATCATTTTTACTCAGGATTAAAGCCAAAATATCGAAGGTCTTTAGCTTCTCGTGAGTTCAAGAGTTATGAAAATCATTTTCGATGTGCTGAGAAGGTGTCAATGGATTTTTCCGATTATCAGGTGTTCTATAATAACCAACAGAAGAAGAGATCGAGGTAGTAGGAGAAAGGGAAGAATCCTTCAAAAATGTATGATAGTAAGAAAACTATGTTTTCAGTTTCTGATAAGTGTGGTAAAAATAATCATGGGGAATGTCTTTATAATTATGGAAAGTGCTACTGATATGGAAAGATGGGAAGTAAGGCTTGAGATTGTACTGAAAAAGATCAGGGTGATTGTAAGACCAAATTTGATTTACATTTAGTGGAATGTTTCAAGTGCAATGAGATGGGTGATTATGAAAACGAGTGTTCGACAAAGACCTCAAATTATGGGAAGTAGTAAGACTACAAGCAGAAAGGTGTGGTGAAATCCTCTGAAACTACTTCAGCAGATGTTGGGCCATCAAATAAAGTGGTATCAGGTACTTTTTTTGTTTTTTTCATATTATCCAATGCGTTTTTTGATTCGGGGTCTACACATTCCTTCATCTTTGAAAACTTTTCTTCTAAATTTTGAATTCCATCTTAAGAAATGACTCATGAACTTGTGGTAAAAACACCGGGGGAATTTTTGAGGAAAATTGAATTTATAGGAATCTTCATATCCTTATCAGTGGAAATAATCTACATAAAAACCTTTTTTTTAACCTCTTGAATAGATTTATGTTATCCTAGGTATGTATTGGCTCTCTGCTTACCTTGCTATGATTTATTGTAGAGCTAAAGAAGTTTCTTTTTAGAAATACTTTCAGTTTGTGTATAATAATGAACCCTCACTATTGATAACATATCAAAAGGATGAGAAACTTGTAAAAGATGGAAATGAATGTTACCTTTCACATATTATTGAAAAAAGGAACCATTCAGATTAAAGATGTGGCAGTGGTAAATGAGTATCCTAATGTTTTTCTTGATGAGTTGCCTGGAATTATACTAGATCGAAAAGTTAAATTTACTATTGAATTAGTTCCTGATGCTAATCCAAATTCAAAACCCCCTTATCAAATGACTCAAATTGAACTTTTAGAGATCAAGGGGCTATTGAAATATTTATTAGAGAAAGGTTCCATTCGACCTAGAACATCACCATGGGGTGGTCCTATCTTATTTGTTAAAAATAATGATGGTTCAATGAGACTTTTCATTGATTATAGAGCTGTGAATAACATCATTGTTATGAACAAATATCCTTTTCCACATATCGATGATTTGTTTAATCAGCTCCAGGGAGCTCAGTTTTTTCAAATATTGACCTGAGATTGGGGTACAATCAGTTGAATGTAAAGGAAGCAGATATTCCGAACACTACGTTTTGTACAATATATGGCCATTATGAATTTGTAGTGATGCCTTTTGGGTTAACCAATCCACATGATGTATTCATGGACATTATGAATAGAATTTTCCATGAGTTCTTGGATAAGGTTGTAGTTTCTTTCATAGATGATATTTTAGTGTTTTCTAAAAGTAAAGAGGAGAATGAAAGTAATTTAAGGGTTATTTTTCAAAACATAAATGAAAATAAATTGTATGGTAAATTTAGAAAGTGTGAATTTTTTTTGCAACAAATTTTTTTCCTTGGTCACATTGTTTATAAAGATGAAAAAATTGTTGATCTTGTAAAAACAAAGGTTATTGACGAATGGAAAGACCCACAAATGTAACCGAGATTCGTAGTTTTCTTTTTTTGGCAGGCTGTTACCAAAGGTTTGTTAAAAACATTTCATGGTTATCTATTCCAATGACTAAGATAACTCATAAAGGTGTTATGTTTATCTAGACAAGAAGAATATGATGATTGTTTTCAGGAATTGAAAAGAATATTGGTGAATGCTCCAGTTTTGGAACAACCTTCCTAGAATAGTGAGTTTGTTATCTATAGTGATGTTTCATTGAAAGGATTATGTTGCATCCTAATGCAGAATGATTAGGTAATTTCTTATGCTTAACATCAGTTGAAAACTCATGAGGTAAATTACCATAAACATGATTTGGAATTAGGTGTTGTGGTTTTTTCTTCAAATGTTTGGAGGCATAATTTTTATAACGTAAATTGTAAAATATATACTGATCACAAAAGTTTAAATTATATATTCACTCAAAAAGAATTTAACATGAGATAGAGGAGGTGTCTAGAATTAATCAACGATTATTATTGTACAATTCATTACCACACAGGAAAAGGAAATAAAGTGATTTATGCTTTTAGTAGAAAAAGTATTTCTTCATTAACCATGTTACATTTGGAACGTGATCCTTTGATTAAGGATTTGATGAACTTTTTATTAGAAGTTGTTGGTGTAGGATGTTCTTCTATTTTGTTTTAGGTTTCGGGGAAATATTCTCTATCTTATAGAATTAAGGAAGCTTAGAAGCAAGACAGTGAGTTGCAGAAAATGGTAAAGCTGGTTCAGAAGGGTATGTTACCAAAAATCAACATTGATAATGATTGTGTTTTTATATTTGGGAAGATATTGTGTGTGCCTTGTGATTCATAGTTCAATATATAGTTGTTATGTGAAGCTCATAGTTATTCGTTTTCAGTTAATCCTGGTAGTACTAAGATGTATAGAGTTCTTCGAGAGTATTACTGGTGGGATGGAATGAAAAGAGTTATTGCTGATTTTACTGTGAAGTGTTTAACTTGTCAATAGGTTAAACGAGAGTGATAGTTATCGAAAGGTATGTTTCATCTTTTACCAGTGCCAGCGTGGAAATGGGGGAATATATCTATGGACTTCATTGTGGGGTTGTCGAAGACACCTCGAGGTAATAATGCAATCTGGGTTATTGTTAATCGCTTGACTAAATCTGCTCATTTCATTGATATACGAGGTAATTTATATCTAGATCAAATTTCCAGTTTGTATCATAAAGATATAGTCAGGATACATAGATTTCCTCTCTCCATTGTATCTGATCATGATACCATGTTTACTTATAACTTCTGGAAAGGCCTTCAGAAGTCATTGGGTACTGAATTAAATTTTTGTATAGCTTTTCATCTTCAATCAGATGGGCAGTCAGAATGAACAATTCCGACATTGGAGGATATGCTACATGCTTGTTCGATGGATTATCAGGTATGTTGGAAAAAATAACTTTATTTGGTTGAATTTTCCTATAATAACATTTTTCATTCCAGCATACAGATGGCACCATTTGGGGCATTATATGGGAAGAGATGTCAAACATTAGATTTTTGGGATGAAGTGGGTGAAAGGAAGTTGATGGGACCAGAATTGGTAGTAGAGTTGGTAGAAAAAGTTTAGATGATACAGAAACACATGATAACAGCTTAGAGCATACAGATAATATATACAGACAATAGGATGAAGGATCTCTTGTTTGAGGTAGGTGATGATGTATTCATCAAAGTTTCACCACAGAAAACTGTGATGTGATTTGGTAACAAAGTAAATGTGAGTCAATCATTTTTTGGACCATATAAAATTATATATAGAGTGGGATTAGTTGCTTACCGAGTGTCTTTACCTCCATGATTGTCTCTGGTACACAATTTTTTTCATGTTTCAATGTTAAGAAAGTACATGCCAGATCCATCTCATGTTTTGAGACCAGAGGTAGTTCATATGGATGAGAATCTATCATATGAGAAACAACTAGTCCAGATTCTTGACCACAGGAGTACATGTATTGCGGAATAATGTGATTCATCATGTAATGTTTTTGTGGAAAAACCACATGATTGAAGAGGCAACATGGGAATCAGAAAATGCATTGGGGGATAAATACCCCAACTTATTCGATAAGTAAATAAATTATAGGGAAATGATTTTCTAAAGGCAAATGGATGTAACATCCCAAGTAAGTAAAGAATTATTGATTTTCATATCTATTTCTATTTATGAATTAGATAGTGTTTTAGAGGCTTAAAATGAGAATAAATCCAATCTTAAGCATAGAATTCTCTAATGTTTTATTAAAAGATCATTTTACCACCTTTTGATAGAAAACCATTTTTAAATCAAACTTTTGACAATATTATAATCTCTATTTGTCAAAATAAACTTATTATATAGGATTGGGACATTGGAATTTTCTTTGGATAATTTTTTGTTATTTTCTAACAATGTTCATTTTTTAATTTATAGTGAAAAATACTGCATTTTACTTCATAACTGCTTTTTCATATAATTTAATTATATGGATAGATTTTACTTTTAATTGGGTTTAAAGTACAATTAGAAAAAAAAATTACCATTTAATCAATGTTGGTCATTATAATAAATTTTAGTTTGTAATTGCGCATAAACAAGTATCAATCTTTTGATAGATATTATTTCTAAAAAACCCGCTATTTGTTTTTAAAACGAGAATTATTTTTAAATTAATTACTACAATTTATGTGATTGGAATTTGGTAAAATGGATTCCATATTTGGAATCATAAGGTCCAATTTATATAATTTAGACTATTTTTTGGACATTATGAATAGTAACGATGATAATTATCTTTAATTAGCGTGATTAATTATTAATTAGGTAGTTAAGGGTAATAAAATAATATCATAATAAAATAAAATGACCCCAAAATGTGTCATAATGATATTGGTTGTGTCATGGACGTCCATGGAATTCCTTGTTCCAAATTTGGTACCCCATGGAATCACTTTTATTTGATTGTGACATTTTATCTTTTTATTTTTAATAAAAGTTAAATATAACAAAAGTATGTAACACCTAAGTAAAAAAAAATTTATTTTTTTATACATAAAGGATCTCTTAGACTATAAATATAAATTGAAAAGATAAAAATATTTCCCACATTATGGTATTTGTTTTATAATTTTTAGACATTATATAAATAAAATTATATATGACACCATGATGATGTAGTGATTACCTCATTAATGAACGATTTAAATAAAATGAAAATATAATGTATAATCTAAGACATACACATGTAAAAATATATTGGATGGGTGGATTTTAAACCCTTATCACCTTATCCTAGAAATATATCATTTTGGAACCTTTAAAACCAGAAACTAATTTTATAATAAAGTAACATTTCATGGCATTCAATGAGTGCCCCTCCTCTCTCTTATAAAAGGCCCTCGCCTCTACCACCTTACCCACACCTCTCAAGCCATTGGATCGTCCAAAATCTGATCATTTTATCACTCCAAAAAGCTTTCTTCATCCTAGATGCCTTACCTTAGGCAGAAAGATCTTCAAGAAACCTATTTGGGTCAAACTAAGGGGAGTTACCCGATTTAAAGGTAATGTCTTATTTTACGTTCTATTGTTTTATTTTGCTTCTCCAACCCCATAAACTATTTTTATTCTTCAATTATGTAATAGAAAATTTATCTTCAATATACTAGGATGTTTGTATGAGAAGTATTTGATTTACACTTACACACACTCCCGTATAATGGTTAAAGAACATACTATTGTCGTGAGTGGTGAATTACTGCCTCACGAAACGATGATTGTTCAATATTATTTTAACACATATAATGGTGGCCATTAGGATTTCACTCAATTTATATTTGATATATATTATTTTTATGTTTTTCTTAGGCTTCTATTTTTTTCATTTAGGTAATACCATTATGGTTTCCATTATAGGTAAACGCGATATCTTCATTTTAGGTAGTGTAGACAACCGCCCAATCAAAGTGATTTGATTCATTAATGCCATATGTGGGGTGTATAAAGGATGGAGTTAATGGTATTACATATGATATTATACTAGAAATATTATATACCTTTATATCATTATGATTTCATTCAATTAAACATGAAATAGAAATGAAAGTAATGTTCATGCTTACGTAGGGCTTACCGTCTCCATGAACGGTGTATTTCATTTCATACCGCTATATGTTATGTAATATTATAAATTCATGTATATACTGGATATATATGATATATTTGATATCTACATCATGAATATAATTATGGATATAATGGATATTTTACCACATGAACAACAGGTAATTATAAGAAGTTTATTTTTAACTCAAGTACCAAAGATCGACAAAATGACCATTATTAACAAAAATAATTAAATAATGTTCATAACATGGTTATAAGTTATATAAAAGGAATAATTAACTTAAAAGGTTCTTAATAAAGTATTAATTAACTCTAGTTTATTATTCAGATGATTAACGAATGATCGAGTCATGTCGGACCTGAGGTGTGGGACTTCATCTCAATTTTCTTTCATTGAGGCATATTCTGATTTATACAAAACATTCTTTTATATAGTGTATAAACCCCTTTTAATTTTAATTTTATTCAAAATGAATCATTTTATATGAAGTGTTTTACTAAATGAAAAAAGGGAATGTTTTTGTCTTACGTATGCGGCGACAACGACTTCTTAGCCGTCGTGACCATTATTTGAGTCTCGGCTTCCTCTACAAGCCATACCTTTTTTTAATGAAAACTAAAAATCTTGTTTTAATTTTATTTTATTTTGTTATTGAAAATGGTTAGGATAATTGTTTTATTATATCAATTTGTTGTGTTGATATCGTGTGATTGAAATGTGGAAATGTTATGTTTTTTTATGCTTGTTTTATGTGATACGATTATGTTATGGTAATTGGGAATTGTTTATAAATATGGTTGGTTCCGTGATAAACTAAGGGATGGTGAGCCCGTGATATCACTTTAATTCATTGGTTAATGCGAAGGAGTTAAACGGTAAGGTATCTATAAAGAGATTTAGGGAATACACTGTAATGGGTATTTCAAACGTAACCATGAGGGTTACTCTCTACGTCATAATGTTATGAATGCCTCAAGTTACCTTTATGTCTTATGATTTCAATGAGTTATTCATAAGCCTTATGATTTCATGAGTTATGCTAATGTTATTACATTTATAAGTAAATTATGTTTTCAATGATTCTTATGTATACATGGACTAAGTTTTTCTTTCTATAGTTTTATATCCCTTACTGAGCTTTTTATGCTGATCCCATGTTTTTAAAATGTTTTTCACAGACCAAGGGAATGATACATGATGTTATGATAGTGTCGAAGAAGTTTCATGAAAGAATCCAAGTTTTATTTTAAATATGTTTCCTTTGATGTGAAAAGTGAATATTGTCTTCTATGTAACCTCCTTGTTTAAATGTGGTATGTAATGCATGATTTATGATCTAATTCCTTATAACTATAAACCTGAAAAGATTCTCAATGTGTATTCTCAATATATCCAAAGATTAAGTAATGTTTAAGACTAGGTCCTTATAGTATATATAACTATACCGTCCATATGAAATTTAATTTTGCAGTAGTTATGTATTGTTAGAGTTTTTAAACAGATTTTTTTATTATACATTGATTTAGTCAACAATTTTATTTTGGAAGAAGCTTACAATTATTATAAACCAATAAATGATTATTTAGATATTACAATCATAAGTGATATTAAAGTGTACTTTTAGTGATTATAGAGATTTTTATAAAACATTTTCATATATCGTATATTATGTATAACACATTAAGTGTTATTTATGTTATTTTGGTAGATAAACGTTAAGTTGATCTTTTAAGATTATATGATAAAATACTTCTGAATTTTATGTTCAATAATAGTTTCATACTTTTTGAGTAATTTTATGGAAAATTATTTAATGAATGTTATATGTGAACATTGGTTATAACAATTGAATTTTCAAGATTTATATTGTTTTTCCTCATGAAATTTTTTATTATTTTTTGAGAATTTAATTAAATTTTACTAAAAAAATTTTACATTTAATATTTAAAGAAATGATAAATATATATTAAAAATTTTATGTCTTATTTTATTCTCTAGATCTTGATTATTTTGTTTTATGAATTGAAATTTAATCTTGATTAGTCATTGTTTGGAGAAAAAATATGAGTTTGTGGTGAAAATTTGTTAAAGGATGAAATTATTCTTTTTATATATGTATATCTTAATGTGTTCTAAAAATAAATGGTAATTTAATTAATAATTTCAAAGAAAATATTCTTAAAATAAAAAAGTTAATTTAAATTTTTACATTCTTATTTTTCATATCTTCAAATTTATTTTACTTTTAAATTATCATGGATTTCAGTATTATATTGGAAAAAATTATAATGAAATTGTTTTCTATGAATCCCCATTTAAAAATTATTGTTAGTTTTCTGTTCAATCTATATGATTTTCTTATATGGAATCCTAGTATACAGAATCTATGGTGGCCTTCATACAATTAATTCCTTTTTTCAAATAGATGTTTTATTGAATCGTTTTATAATGTAATATTTCAATGATATTATTTGGAAATGTGAGTCCTTGGATTATATAAATGGATTTAACATTTAAAGAATGAAATTATATAAAGAACACACAATGTAATGTTCAGAAATTTTAATATTAAAGACTATGTTTGATAGCTTAAAAGGCACATAACATGGGACCTTAAACAAACAACTAAATATTTTTATTATGTGACCATTATAACCTATATGTTAAATTGGTATGAATGAAAAGTATTATTTGAGTTATGAATTTTAATGTCCCCTTTCATTAATAATATATTCATTATTCCTAGTAAAATAATAATAACTGTTTTTGTAATGTTATTATATTCTTCTAATAAAATTTCCCCAAAAATCATTTTTTTATGATTATATAAAAATAATATAATTAATTTATCAAAATATTATAAAATATTATCTCTAAAATAATCATCATTTTTTAAATCATTATATAAAAATTCTTCCTCCGATTAATTTTTTAAATTTTTTAAATTTTTTAAATTTTCAACGGATAATGCATCTAGTTATTTTTACCAAACATTGTATGGTCAGAATATGTTTTTTTATTTTTTCTAAAAAATTATTATTTAATTTATATTTATATTAATCAAAATAATTTTATAAAAAATTATTTTATATTTTAATTTAGTATAATAAAACGATTAATCTAAAATTATCTCTTTTTGGAAAAAAAATTTCTTTGCGTATATCGGGATTAAAATTAATTAAAATTAAGAATCTTCTTCTTTCAAAAAATAAAATAATTGATGACATATTTGGATTCCTAATTTATAAATTAATTAATTATGTAAATTTTATTTTTGGGCAATATGAATAATAACTTTAGTAATTTTTGTTACCATAGTAAATGGTAAATTGAATAATTTAGGATGAAAATAAATTGATAAGGACTACAAAATTTCCCCAACACATAAAAATACTGTTGAATTAAATTATTTTTTCTCTTAACACATAATTATAAAAATTGAGTTATTTTGTTTTCAATTTTGAATGACAGTGAATTATATATAATCTAAATAAAAGAAATTCACAACATGTCACATTATTTTTATTCATTAACTCTTATGTGTCCACATGGGGACATAAGTATGTTATGAATGAACTTAATTATCCATTATAATCATAATAAACATATTTTAATGACATAAATCTATTTATAACGTTCTATGGCACTTTGATTATTGTGCGACATTTTTAATATTATATTTGAAGAAAAGTCAATGATGTCATACTCATATTTTAAATAATTATATAATTTTTAATAAATGGTTTTACTAAAGGTATCATCATATATATATATGACATTTAAAATCTAAAATTATTATATACATCATTCACATTTATTTATATTTTATAGAAAAGAAATAATATCTATATATTTTGACACAACACTGAGGAAGTAATTATTTAAATAATTAAAATATCAAATTAAATTCATTAAAAATTTGAAATTAATATAAATTTAGATAACTAATTTCATATAATAAATTTATAGATTACATTGAAATATTTTTAATTTATAAAAATATATTGTTTGATATTATCTCTTGGTAATCATATTTTGAAAATTCAATGTAACAAATAGTCTTAAAATAAGCATTAATGATATTTTAAAATAGAAACTATTTTATTAAATTATATGAAGTTAATAAATGATATAAATTCAAAAAAACATTTGGATAATGTTAAAAATTTCATCCATGAATCTTGTATAGGTCTTATGGTATTCTATTGTAATTTTAGTTATCATTAAATTGTAAAAATCCATAATTTAATGGTAAGAGTTAATGGAGATAAATAATGGTCAACACTAAAGGTCAATGTTAATAATATTACCTAAAGATGTATAAAAATCATATTATGATATTATTTAGGCAAAAAATAATACAATATTTGAAAAAAATAACTATTGAACTTTCTTTAATGAAAATTAATATATATTAATTTATTATTTTGAGAAATTCCAAGAGTTACCCTCCCATCTCATATAATAGGGAACCTCATCTTATCATTTATTCACTATTTGGAAAAAAAAATTGATTCAGATAATCATTGTCCAAATCCATTCATTAAATCCATAAATAGATTATAGAGTCCTTTTTATGGATAAATCTCACCTTAGAGTTGTTATGGTGTAAATCAGAGGAGATTAACCAAAGAAGAAGCAAAATTTTTATTCAAGATTTTTTTATTTTATCTTCTTCCACATCCATAATTAATTATTCAAAAACACTAAAATAATAACTAATTTATCCTAAATATAATTAAATTTTATCAGGTCATTGTAATTTCCCTTATCCATATGATTTTCAATAAAATTGGAAAAAAATTCCTTATTCATGCGTATGATGGCCTACCACCTCACAAACTTTTGTAATTCACTTCCCATCAAATACAATAAAGATATGTTATACTAATGGATTTAATTTTTATATAAATGAAACTCATAAGTTAAAAGTCATTCTAAAAATTTAATTAGTCATTTATTTTCATACTTTTCGATGCACTTAAATGATAATGGCGTGCACCCAGACTTGCACACTACCATCTCCACGAGGGGATGTGATTCTTTTTCCATCACAACATCACATTAGTGATATATATACAATAATATTTAGGGAATAAATATGATAATTATAATATTTTATAATTTATTAAGGGGAATATGATACTTACCCTATTTTCATACTGGTCATTAAAAAATTAATCGTTACTCTTGGGTACATTCAAATATTATCTCTATGTTTGTAAAATAGTTCAATTTTAGAATCCATATTTAATGGATAGATTTAAAATAATAATTTATTTTTGAAAATGATTATTTCTCATGATTATTATTCATCAGATGATAGAAAAATGAATTCATTGACTATAGACAACATAGAAATTTTATTTTTTACTCATGTAGCAACTTATGTCCAAACATTTAAATGAAAATTAAATAATTAATTAATATGGTAAGATATTCAATGAATAATTTACTATAAAATGTTTCAAAATAATGGAAATAGGTATCATAAGTTTATTATTCAAGAAGATAAAGTAAATAGATTACAAATAAGTCTCAAAGTGAAGGATTTGTTTCTATAAATGTTATTTTAATATTTCTTTTCATAAAAGTAAAAATAGATTTTTTTTGTAACTTATATGAAATCAATGGATTACCCTTTGTTCATGATGTCATATTTTTTTATTATCTTTTATATTATTACATTTTTATTCTCAGAAGTATTGTTTTAAAATCATAATTTTTCAAATTTTAATGATTATATGATGAAAGTATTGATGTTTTGTGATTACGGTACAGTACATTAGAAATTTATATAAAGACTATTGGTTTTTTATAATACATAAATGGGTGGGTTAGTGATATCCATAAATTCAAAGGAATATTTTTGATGTTGAATATAATGGATATTACTTGAGTAACTATAATGGTACATTGATGTATTAAAGTAACGGTTATTTCAGTGTATCCATGAGGGTTAAAGAATAAATTGTAGTTGTGAAACCTAAAATCATATGTATGAATGATATGGAATTGTAACCTATGTTATATAAATGGATTATTATTCTTAATATTTGTTATCAAAACCACATGTATTTAAAAAATTTGTATATGTCAAATTTAATTGGTAAAAGTATATCTTGTTGAAAAATTATAGATATCTTTTCATGTTTTCAAGGAATAGTGGTTTGATAATATATGTTTATCTAACTCACTATGTCATTTGTTTTCATATATTGTTTCAAATAAAATCAATGGGTATATGGATTGTTAAAGGAAAACAAGAATTAAATAATACTTTTCTTTAATTGAAAATATGATTTATTTTTAGAGGCTTTAGAATTATAGGAAAATTGGATAATCTATCATTATTTCATATTGAATGTTATGTGGTTACTTTATAATATTATTTTAATCCTATAAAATGATAATTTAAAGGATTATATGAATGAGGAAGTGACTTAATGTTTATAAAAATCTATAATATGTTTTTATTAAGGCCTAATTATAACAATTACCAAGGAATTGGAGGTCTCATCATGATAGTCTTCAGTTTTTTTGTCCAAAAAAATAATCAAGGTTATCATCCTATTATACCAATAGAATCCAAATCGCATCACTATATTATCAATAAATAGTATTCAGAGAGATTCTATGAACTCCACTTGACCATCCAATATAATTATTAATAACATATAATTTTCATTCTCAACCTCAAATCCCTATTATATTATATAAATTGAAATCCAGACTCACTTATGGATAGTCCCATGTAAAATAAATCATATGGAATCTTGAAACACATCGAGGTATTCCCATATCACATTAATAAATTTATTATTTTAATTAAATAAAAAATCTTCCTATTTAAATATCAATAAGACCACGACCTTTTAAGGTATTTTCATACAATTTCTGTTTCATAACCTCAATTTAAATATTAAATGAGAGTTGATCTCAAGAAAACCATTAATTTCATAAACCATAATTTACAATTATTCCATTTCAATATGTATAAAAAAATATATATTTTATGGTGATTTTCCAAAAACACATAATCATGTCATTTAGAACGTCCATTTCTCATTTCATGGTTGTTCATAAAATTTGACATGTTTATTTCATATTTAGACATCTAATTCCACTTAATTCATTGAAGCAACGTAAATCATTAGAATATTAATTCACGATCATGTGTGTCAGTGAAATTTAATTTCATAATCACGAATTTACTTCTTAAAACCACCATTTGAATTAGATAATGATGGTATACCAGTTAGAAATATATTTTTTGACCAATTTCAGAATTTCCATATCCTTTTGGTATTTTCCAAATAATATTTAGGTACCATTGAGAGAGGGGTTGAATCTATAATACAATATTTTTGGAAATTCATTTACCTTTGATTCAACCTCAATGACTTATTAATATTTTTATCCATTATCATTAATAATATTACTCATTCTGAAAGAAAGAAATAATGAAAACCCAATACATAGGGAATTACCGTTTTAGGTAAAAGATTCAAACTCCTTGCTGTATTGGTTTGACCCCAAACTAGATTATCTATAATATCATAAGTAAATTACTAGAGTAAACAGTTATACCCCAATTACCAACTGGATTAACACCCCCTCAATATTTAATCATCCTTCAAAAGATGGTTAAACCACTCAACATTAACATCCTAACAGTGATTCGTTAGAACCCCTCCCCTATAACAATATCCAAAATCTAGTTATACATCCAAGATGAAACAATCAATTTTAGTAGGCATGATACACTATAAAAAGATCAATTAGAGATACTTCTCCACAAGCTCGTTGGAACACACTGGATTTTGATAAATTTCATGTAAATTTTAACTATTTTTGGTCTTAATAACATAAGTCTCATCAAATATTGATGAATAGATACATTTGTACAAAACTGTTTAGTGAAAAATTATTTCTTCTACTGATGACCAGGCCGCCCAAAATATAGAAAACTTTGATACAAAATTATTCTAAAATAATTCCCATTTTTTAGTCAAAAAAAACTTCTCACAAATTATGTAATTTATATTTAATGTTTATTTATTCAATCATCATGAAATTTTAAAAAAAATCATGATATTCTCAATGATTTTTTATATTCTATTGTTATTGTATCTGAATGAATTTATTCATTTTCATGAAAATAAAATCACTTTCCACCTTTTTTCACTTTAAACACAAACATTCTACCTTTTATATTACCTTCATACATAGACTTGAAAATTTATCTTCACCTATGAATGCACATTCACATTTTATACGTATTCCATTAAACAGAATATACACTATGTATTCCTATAAATATTTTGAAATACGTCCTCATGAAAAAACATAATGTTGGGTCCTCCTTGATCATGAATATTACAGGAAAGTGTCTTATTGTGCATCTGTGACAAATTACTTCTAAAGAACTTAATTCCACCACTCGTGTGGTGTTTCTCATCCTATAAAAATTCACATTGTCAACTAGACTCAACAATATGTGAGAGAAAACATGTCAGGTGATATATCCTTCATGAGTTATTTCAATATACATCACATGACCCAGAGGCATGATAACAACCTAATTATATACATAATAGTTTACATTATTTTTTCACACATATTCACAAACCCGTTCATGTAATCTCATAATTCACGTGCTCGGGAGACCAAATACTCAGAATGAAATCATAAAAGTCCCTTCTTAAATACTAAGTGTTGAACTAATCTATTTCACTCTAAAGAAACTATTAAATGTGGGAATAAATCACAAAACAATTATAGCCTTGTGTGATGTTTATTTCTGATTTTCCTCCAATATAGAACTCCAAAAATCATACAGAGGCATCCATATTGTTAGATCATGTAAATTTTCATCAAGAAAATGTATCATGAGATACCACCATCACCACCAAAATTAGTTAGATTCAATTATTTCATCTATTTAATTTTTAATCTACACTTGAAAATGAATTTTCATGTGATTAATATCTCATTAGAATTATTAAAATAATCTAATAGAGATAAAAAGTCCCAATATAGTCCTATATTGATGTTTTCATAGATCATTGATGCACTATACTTTCAGATAATGGAAAGTATAATAAATTGATCTTGACTGGGTGATCGAATGGTAGAACTAATTTCATAATATTTTTGTTATTATTTCTCTGTTTTTTAATGTATGTATTACAGTACCCCAAAAAATGAACCCCACATTGAATCAGAAAATATTTGCGAGCCTCCTTATAATTCAAGAAAAGTGTAAAAATCCATGAATTTGTTTCTAGGTCACTCCAATGTTTGGCCTCACTTCCCCATGTCGTTGCTCCCATATGTGTTCTTTATTCCCCACACGATAAGGAAACTACCTATCTGTGCATGTCATTCGGCATTACTTTCGCCCATGTACACCCATGATTCACATCCCCATATGCTACATTTTCAACTAAACACATTATTATTGATCATTGTCCACCAATGTTGGCTAGTTTTGGTAAGACCCTTTTTTTGTTATACACACCATGGAAATAATAATCCATATTCCATATAATTAAAACACCACAAAATAAACATTAAAGATGAATTAACATCAAATCCCCATTAAAAATAAATAATTCTTCATGGAATTTTATTAACATTATTTTAAGTAATGAATATCCATTGACCAATTCATTATTTGTACGAATTATTCATCAATCAGCACATTTAAAACCACAAAATTATTGAAATTTTATCCCAAACACTTATTATCAAAAAAATCAAATTAAATGGACAATTCAATATCCGCATTTAATTTTCTTTCAATATATATACAACAATATGTTTTTTACCTCTCTTGCTTATTGAAAACTAATAAAAATATGAATTTAGATTTCCACAATAAAACTAAATTCTTCTCCACTTTAAGGACTTCCTAATAATGAAAACATGCTAAAAAAAATAAATGAGCTTTTAGATAATATACTTTAATTCATTGCGGACAATCCGTGTTTTGAGAAAAATGGTGGCATCCCCTAATAATCAAGGATATACAAATTCAATAATATGATACCATTATAAAATACATTCAACAAAATCATCATAAGGCAGATTTGAGTGAGATTGTTAAGAGATTTTATGTACACAACTCATGAAAAAAATCAACTTGTTTATGTGAAAAAACATATATATACACCTTTTTATCATAATATTAAATATATTGTGAAAACAAATTTCAAAAATAATCTGATTATAAATTTGAGTGTGATCATAATATTCAAAATATTCTGAATGTTCGAAAGATTCATATCATATATGTATCCCATACAGATGCATCCATATCCTTTAATTCAATAGATATTAGAAGATAATCATTTTTATAAATGAATTGGTTGGAATTTGTTAAGTACATTGAAATAGGACATGTGATGATATTTTCTTCTCAAATAAGGTTTTCCTCTAATCATTTTAAAATGAAATTTTTAAGAGGACGCCTTCTTCTCCTATGTTTTGTTATTCCCAATTTGTTCAAAATTCACAATTTTTAACTCATCATTTTTAGATGAGTTATCATCATAGTTAAAGTCTTTAATTTTCAAAATATTTTTTACTTTTCATTCAACAAGATGATGATCATTTTCAAATTGATTCTTGTTCTTAAAAAGTTCATTAGTGATTATAAATTTCAGACTATATCACATATATTATCATTATCATTTTAAGGAATATCAAATTCAAATAAAAAATTTCATATCTTACAATTATATCCTTCTTGACCACATCTACACAAAATTTCAATCATTAATTCCTAAAATTTCAACATTTGATAGTTTAGATATAGTATTTATCACTAGATTCGCATTATGATAATATGATATTTGCATAGTAGTATTTATACCACTCAATTCATTCCATCTCCTTGTAATTGAAAGATTATAACTGCATGAATATGCATTATGGAATATCAATCAACAACCAGTACTGTAGAATTTAAATGTTGATCTTCTGCTTTGGTAGTATATCATATCTAAAGATTTTTTTTCAAAGACATTGGATGGTTTTTCTTAGGGGAGAAAATATCTATCTGAATTAGTACAATATTTCTTTAAAAAAATATATTATCATTTTTAAATTTGGTTTATTTATAAATCATCTTTTATTTCATAAATTTTTATTAGAAAAACAGAATATATAATATGATTCATTTGGTCTAAAATCCAAATTTTTTCATTCAACCCTTCATCTCAGAATCATTATAATATTCACCCTAAATCTCAAAATTTTTTGTGACATATTATATTATCTTCTATAACTCACATTGTGATTCATGGAACATATATTTCTTCTAAATTAATAATTACTGTTTTTAAAAAAAACTTTCATGAAAATCATTCACCATCTTATCAAATTCAGCAAATTTCAAAGAGTTTTGTTTATTCTTATAAAAAACCCTTATTATTCCTTGAACATATATATAGTTATAATATTATATAGTTTTCCATTTATATTATTTACATTTATATTATTTTCTCTTATTTAATTATTTTGACTTCCATTTTTCTGAATATATTAATTATTTTAAATGGATATCCATTAAATATTATTTTTAATTTTTTTATTTTACTTATTGAGTTGCATATTTTCCCTAGGAGTGTGTTATAATGTTTTCATATAATCATGATTCATAAAAATCATCCTTATTGATAGGTGGGAAACCCACTGTTTCTACATCCCTCACATCGAGGCCTTGAGAACGAATGTATAAAAGTGACTTATTTCTTTAGTTGTGATATTTCATGAAATAAAAAATATTAATTCCTTATCTATTCACAATAATATAATTCTACATATCTTATAATTTTTTCAATCTCTATAAAGTGAACCTTTTCCTATGAAACCAATTGTGTTTTCTATTGATATGTTAGGTACCACTAAGTGGGGTGAATGAGATGCACAATATTCTTAAAAATATTTTACATTTTATTCGAGCACTATGATTGATAAAAGATTCAATCTTATTTTCAATACTGAGCCTCACCCTATAAGAAAATAAATAATTTAGAATGTTTTTATAATGGTTTATAAAAATACCTAATCCACTCCATGTTGGATAGACCCCCCTAAATGGATTCTTCAATATATCAGAAGGAGGTTACGAAATTTATTCTTTAGTCTCCCTAGTTACAAACTAATTATACCCTCAAGATCCAAATTAGACTTCAAAATTCTGTTAGGCCTAATGACTACTCCTTATTAATAGTTATTGGTTCCCCCATTTAAATATTGAAAAAAAATTTATACCCCCATCTACATCACTAAATTTCATATGGCATGATCCACTGATGAAATATCAATTAAATATCCTCCAATATAATATTATTAGATCACACGAACTTGTGTACACTTTCATGTAACCATTCAAAAATTTTGTTCATTCTAAAAAAAATTGATCACCTATAAATAATTATATTTTTTAGTACCAAAATGGTCAAGAATTTATTATTTCTTCTACAGGTGGCTCCACCTGTCTGAATATTGAATACTTAGATATTAATGTCACTTAAATTTGTGCCCTAGATTAATTGTAAAAATTCTAATCTTTGAATCTTCGTTTTAAATTTAATTTTTATTTCTTTAATCAATATGAATTTATAAAGAAATGCACGGTCTTCTAAAAACATTTCAAATAAAAGTGTTATTACATGTTTATATATTGTAGTATGTGCATGAAAATAAACACACTACCCACCATTGTTTTCATTTTCACACACAATGCTTTATTATTTTATCTGGTTGAAAAAAAGATAAATTTCTATTCACGTATGCATGCGTCGGAATTATATACACTTCTATCTTTGGGGAAAATATGAAATATTTATTAAAATAAATCCATTTCAATCTATCTTCATAAAAAGCACAAATACTACATCTCTTTTAATTTTAATATTATGAGAAACTGTCTTATTTTACCTTTACACAAAATTCATTTATAGGAATTCAATTCCTTAACTCATGTTGTTCTTCTATTCCTCAAATAATAAACACTATCAACTAATCTCAAAACACATTCATAAAACACAATTCATGAGATACTACACTTATGAATTATTTTAACATTCATTGAATAATTAAAATGAATTACTTTTCAATCTACTCTAAAAAATAATTTATGCAATTTCTTCATGTTCTTTTGTAATCTGGCTCAAAGAATCTAAAATATCATGTTATCTTGAGAACATATACTGAAATTTAAATCATGGAACTTCATTTTAATGTACAAATTTCTTTAACATCTTTTTTTCCCATTGATGAAATTGATGAATTTGAGATACACTCAGTAAAACAAATGAGATCCTTGGGTGATATTTATAAGAAATATTATTTTGATATAACAATTTGATTTTCAAGGAGATCTATACATTTTAACAAATCATGAAACACTTTCTCAACAAAAAATATTGCAAGATTCAACCATTATAGAGAATATTAGTTAAATTAATTTCTATTGTGCTTAAATTTTTTTTATTGTGTGTACCTGAAAATGATGTTTCGTGTGATTTCATTCTCATTATAATTATAAAAAAAACTCATATGGATATTGTAATCTACATAATGATATTTTTTTAGACATTATCCTAATCCTTTGACGAACTATACAATTGGGTGAACAATGAAAGATTAAGATCATACCGACTAGCTAAACCAACCAATGGATTGATTTCAATTGATGGTTGTAGTTTCATCCATGTTTTTAATGGAGGAGATCAAGTAGTCTGAAAAACTAAATCAAAATTCAAATAAACATCCATTTTAGTGCATCCTTGTAATATTAGGTGTGCAGATATCATCCTAGAGTGGGTTACCTTTCCTATCCCACGTTCTCTTTCACCGCACTATTTCGATTCCCTCATCTAATGTCATGTACCCATGAATTTTGGAAACTATAAATATTTATTCACATATATGGGTGTTACTTAATCCATTATACACCCATTATTCCTACACTGGAATGATATGGTGTCAATTTTACACTTCAAGAGTGGCTGAAATCCAACTATTCTAGATGGTAGTGAGTAAGCCCCATTTTTTGACATATAAACCATTAAAATTGAATTTCATATTCTATATGATGAAAATAAATCCTACTCAAGATTAAGAAATAAATAAGTTCAAATTATCATGAAAAATTAATCTTTTTTATGGACACTTTTAAAGATTATTGTAAACTATGTTCATCCATTTTCGAAGTATTTTAACATAACAAAAATTTTTCAATCGTCACATTTTAAACCAAAAACATATCAAAATATTCACCCAATCACTTATTGACAAACAATTAAAGTTTTTAGTCACATTAAATTTTATATAATATCAATAATATGGTTGCTCCAACCAAGTACACTGTTTAAGGTTATAATTATACATAATAGTGTCTTTAGGGTTCTACAATTCATTTATTTTATTTAACATACACTATGTGGTCATTATAATTCTAATGATCCATAATTTAATTAATTAGTTTGAAAAAATTAAACATATTTTTAATCTATTATAACCACACATTATATACAACTAAATAATATGGTGATACTACCTGCAAAATTTAGCGTCCACCTTTTTAAGCCTCATAAGAGTTTCCCATTTTATGTATGTTACTAGTATGTTTTAATAAGGAATAAGTTGATGAATCATAATTTTTTTAAAGGTCATAACTCACATAAATTATGTTTCTAAACATGATAGATGAAGAGAAAATAATCATAAGGAAATAGAATCTTAGAAATATTATAATTAATCTAGTCTAGTATAAAAATATTTTAATTGGTAAAAATCAATGGATACCAATAAAAATATATATTAGTGTAATAGTGAGCATAGAGGATAAGCTCATAGCCATTTGGGGTTATAAATATTTAGTGGGGGCTTAAAAAGAATCCTGTAAATATTATAAGGTTTCGGACTTTTAAAAAAATTTCCCAAGAGGCCAAGAACTGGCAATTACTGAGCCATTATCTAGAAGATGACCATAGATGGACAATATAGCTTCCTTCAAGGCCAACGAAAAATAAAATACCTACTATAGCAGCTTAGTAATCCTATTTCTCCCTCTTCTTCTCTCTAAAGCCTTCATAATACCAATTAAATATAATAAATTTCCAAAAAATCCTTCATTGATGTGTTATATCCCTTAAAAATCAACCTCATACATGTTTTTATAATATAAACACTCCACTAATTGAAAATTAAATCATTAATAAATTTTTTTTACACATAATTGAACAAGATTATTTCTATTTGAAATCATATGAACATATATAGTACCAATAATAATCAATAATGTTATTTGGAAATCAGGGAGGGTATTCTCTTGTGACATATATGTATTTACCGGGTAAGATAATTAAAATCATTATATTTGGATATTGTTTCAAATCCCACACATAAGATAATATATATTAAAATAATTTACCTCAGAAATCATAGTGTATAAGTTAAATAGAAAGAGTTCAATAAGGAGTAACGTAAAATTATATCAAATAATATTACATTTATTTGTTTATTTTATAAAAAATATCATCAAACAACTTCTTCTTGATAACCATAAAAATTTTAAGAAGAGATAATTCTATCTAGAAGTGGAGTAACATTTTGGGAGGCATAACTTAACTATAAAAATATTTGTTATTTCTGTAATATGATTTTTTGACTGACCAAATATTCTTAATTATAGGTCAATTGATGTATTAATATAGAAAAAATTACCTAATTTAATTCCATCAGATAATGTAATTTAAATTATATAGGAAGGCACGATGATCCTGTAATAAAATCTGGATTATATATTCAATACACTAATGGGTTTATATAAATATCTACATGCTTAAAAAAATTTGAAAGATTATATTAGAAAAAAACCACAATATATTTCATCAAAATAGCTTGGGATTACTTATAGTAAAAATTCTAAAATAGTGGCATTAGTTTTAATAATGTGGTTGATAGTGAAATTAAATGATGATCTCTATAATTTTTTCTACTTTCCCCTATTATATGAATCCATGACCAATAACCATAGATGAATTATATATTTAATATTTCCATCATTTTTTCATGTTTATATAAATTATTTGAACTAACACTAATTTAACAATTTGTTCTGAATATCATTTTTTGGATTTTTGGGTTTTTTTTTCATGAAATTTAAAATTGCACAATTATTTAGTTAAACTATTTTCTGTAGATTTTATATATTGGTAATATCATCGTCAGTATAGAACCAAATCATGTAAATATTTTTTTATTCTTATTTTCATAGTAAAAAAGCATTTTATGATTTGAAAAGTGATGATTCAAACTTATAGAGTCCTAAATAAATCAATCACTGTAGAATGCTGTTTTTGCCAGCAGAATGGACACCACAGTTTTGAATTATTTATAAATCTGGATACATGTTTATAATTTAATCTATTTAAAATATATATGAAATAGGACATAAATAATAGATGTCATAATGGATTTAAATGAGAAATTAGATAGTTAATGTAGAAAAATAATTTGTCCAATATGAGGAATATGAAAGATCACATTGAGTATAATAATTCAACTTCAGTAATTAATACATAATATTTTTACCACATTTCCAATTAAAAAAATAACTAGATATTTGACTGATTAATTAGTAGGGAATAACTCATTAGAATACTACATAGATAGATTCAATTATAATATTGGTGAAAATCTAGCCAACATTAGGGATATTAAATGTGGACTGAATATATCCATCCCTCATCTCTATAAACATCCATATCCTCTTCATTTCATGGGAAGGATTGATAAAATTAGGGTTATAGTATAGTTAAGTTATTATATATAATTATAATTTAAATTGATTATAATAAATCCATTTAAATCTAGAAACCATGTGTTGTTTGGTAGTGAAGATTTGGTGACACTTCTTCTTTGTGTTTATTCATTTGATTGTTTTCTAATGTATTTTTCTAGAAAGTATATTTCATTATTGACATTGGTTGCTTTCTATATATAATTAAAATTCATGTAAATTTCCATGGATTTATGTTCATATTATGAAATTAAATTGTTTATGTGATTTGTTTCAATTTTATTGCACGTCGTCTCCCAATTTATCATGGTGAGAGTAATCAGTTTTATTTTCTAAAGGTACTTTTCATAATTGGATCACATTCATATTAGGATCATAACCCATTTATAAGGGGTAAAATTTGTTTCTTGCTAATTTTTTTTATTCCTTTAGGTCGTTATTTATTCCATAATAAATAAAATTGGATAATTTATTTTATTAATGATAAATGATGTGTTATTGGATCGAAGGTCGTCCACCACTGCCTTTTTTAGTTTGTTTTTATTTAGTATGGTTTACTTATAATTTTTTATCACTAATGATGATTTCTTGTTGTATTATAATTTTATATCATTTTTTATATTGTAACTAATTAAAAATATGATTTCTAATTATGAAATTTTAAAAAAAATAACAAAGTGATAGTTCACAATATTGTTTCAAAAGGTTTATTGAGACAGACTAGTGGTTACCAATGTACATCATGTTTAATGGAATAAATAGTGATTAATGTTTCATGAAAAAACCCAATGGTCATATTTCTCTATTTTCAGGGTGTTTAACATTTTGTTTTGATTTTTTTTAATTTCTATGATATCAACAACTAATTTAGAGTCTCTAAAAACCAAAAATAATGTATTTTTATGACCACTAGTCATGTGTGCGTCTAGGTTATCAATTATATAATGATTCTATTCATGATGAATTTTTAAAATTTCATATACAATAAAAAACATTTATAATGAAACAAAATTATTTGGGGTTTCAAAATCATGCTTCTATGATTCATGAATTAAGAAAAAAAATTATGATTCTTTCCATTGATTTCAAAGAATTGAAGTAACTAAATATCGAAAAAGTTACTCAACAAATGAAATAAATATATTTTTCCAACCAATTTTGATATTTAATAACTTTTTTTGGATGATCTAAAAACTGATTTGGAATATCCTTTGAAAAAATATATTGAAGTAAAAATCATTGATTCCCTAAATATTGTGTCTTCTATAATGAAAAACAATTTGAAAAATAATTTGGATGCGTTTTTTGAAAATGAAATTTTATATGAATCCCCTCCTTTAAAATATGAAATTCATAACATTTGTATGAATATTCTGAGAAAAGTGTAAAGAATCATCTGCCAATTATTTTTTATGTTAATATGGGGGAACATAATATTCTTCCCACTTAAAATAACATTATTATTGAATCCAATAATATTATGGAAAGTAATGATAATTATTTAATTTTGTTCTATTTTTTCTAGATTATTTTGATAATATGTTGCTAAATGTTTCACCTAATTTATATTTAGAACCCATTAAATTTCATAGGATTGGTTTTTTGATACTGATATGGTCAAGGATGAAATAGTAAATAGAATCAAGTGTCAGGTTAATGTGTAAGCTTTATTATATGATAATGGTAGTACCAATATGTTTTACAATTAATATATCATTTGTAATGTTAATCATGATGATTAAATAAATCCTTCAATTAAATTTCAACAACAAATAGAGGTCATTATTGATGATCAAGAAATTTGATTTTTCTCTTAAATTTTTTTACCCCTTCTACTGTATCATTGAAACAATAAACTCCTAGAGGTTAATCTAAATAATTCAATTTTTTTTTGGAGATTTTAAAAAAAATTTGAGCTACATTAGATTTTATAAAAAAAAAATTTATAGTTCATGAGGATAAAACCTCACCCATCTCCATATTGGGGACAATTATATGTAACTACCATACTAGGGGTACTAAAATCCTTGAACCCACATATGGGTTTATAATAAGTCACTTTTACATTATATTTTATTTTATCCTTATATTATTCATTCCAATAAAAATTTTGATTATTTTATTTCATTTTTTAATTTAGGGTTCATTGTTCCAACATCTAGGAGAATTACTCAAGGATGATTCTGATCAATTAAAACCTTGTGGTTTATTTTTCACCAACAGTTGTTTTCATGTTTTATCTTCATTATATTCACTTCAAAATTTTAACTACTATGCACAATGAGTATATTTTAATAAATATATTTGTGGGAGGAACATATTCATTATATAAGCACTTGATTTATTTAGAATTCTGTTTGTTTTTATCTATTATTTGGTGTTTTTTTAACTGGTGATATTATATGATTATAATTTTTATTTTTGAATCCCATGTTAACAATTAAACCTATTTTTCCACAAAATACTAACATAAATTAATTCATAAAATGAAATTGTTCCAATTATAAAATGATGGAAATTTTATAACAAGGCCAATGAATTTTAATCTCATTTCACATATCACTATCTTTATCTCCGAAATTTCATTCATGTGAGGATTTTGAACCCTCATTGTCATCTTCATAAAATTTCAAAAAATTTATGACAGTACTAATCCATGCATTTTTGAAATAGAACAAGAATTATTCCATTAAAATCATGAATGATATGGTGATTGTGATTTAAATGATAATGGTGTTTATTTGGATTTTTAATCCCCTTTTTCAATATAATACATTTAATTTTTTCCATCTACGAATATTTGATCTTTGAAATCCCTTAATATATAAGAAAAAAATATTAGGTTAGCCACATTAAAAGTCAATTTTTATTTTCCAACATACTCTATAAGTAAAAAAGAAATCATGATCTTATTGAAATATAGGGTGGTGTAAGATGAGTCTTTGTTTGATATATCTTTTGGTGTTACATTGGGTGGAGATTGAAACATTTATAAGATTTTTTTTCTTCTTTAAAAAAAATTATAAGAGTATTTCCCATCTAGAGCTTTCTAATAAAATAAATGTGTGCATGTCTGGATCTCTTGATGGAAGAATGTACTTGTATATCTAATGACTTCCAAAAAAAAGAATAAAATGTCATTTATAATTTATAAATATAAATTTAATTGAATAAAATATAGATTCATAGAGATTTAAAAAAATAAATTCCTTTTAAGGATAGTAAAGATGTGACAAAACATGATTTGTAATTAGAATCATGCATTTTTTTCTTCACAAAGTGGAAAACAGTCCTTATTCATCCTCCTGATTTTCACATTTGTAACCCACCAACAAAAATCACTAAAAATAACTTAATTTTTGTCATCATATTGAAATGATATATGATCACATATGGTGGAGATTTATATATTTCTCACACATATGGTGACTCTTTCATGTGTTTGGATGAGAAAATCCTTATTGTAAATCAATATTTTTGTGTTTTGAGAATCATTATTTAAGGGATTTGTGTTTTTTTCATTAGAGGAAAAAAGAGAAAATATATTTAATTATATGAATTTTAAACATGATAAAAAATTAATAAGGCATGATATAATTTTATTCATGGTGATAAATTGGTAATCTACATTGGTATATTTTCTGAATTTTCTAATATTTTATTAGAATTCACACATGTCCAAGACTCCAAGTTCCATGTGAGGGTGAATTGATAGAAATAATGTTTCCATTTTTTCATTTCTATTTCAATAATTTAATCACAAGCACTTTTGTAATTATAGTGGTAAGCCTTGTTTTTGTATTTTATGGATATTATGAACTTGAAATTGAAAATTACAGGAAGATTGAATTTTAACAGTTTTCAATTGGTATATTTGCTTTGTGAATATATCATTCCATGTTGAACTAAATCCATTGATTATTTTTTTAGGCATAATATTTTCATAGGATACATATTTTTAAACAAGGACGTGGGATGTTTCAAAAGTATAGAGGTGAAAATTAGCCAATATTTTTACAAAGGTCTTATAATAGCAGAATAGACTCCACCCCATTGAAGACTCTATAACATCGTCTACATGTTTCCTATTTACTTTAATCAAATTATATATGTAATATAAATCAATTTAAAATTTCGATCCATATTTTTATGGAGAAAGTTATTCATAATGTAGCATGTTGACAACTAAAACATGAGAAATATGAAAGGTCTATCTATGTAAACATTTTTTAACTTTTTAATTAAATAATAATATTTAATAAATGTATACAAATATCCTAAATATTGGATGTTGGATAAAGTAGATATTTTTTTAAACATCTATAGAAGTTTCTAGAGACATATTCTGTATGAACGGTTGATAAAAGTAGTCAATATTTTGTGATACTAAAACGTGGGAGATTGATTGCAGCCCTCCTTTCATTATATTTTAATATCTTATTTATTTCAATGGTAGGTCAGATTGAGGGATGGTTATGTGAGGAGAAGATATAAGGGATATGTAAGACTTAAAATAAAGGTAACACATATAATAAGGGATAAACTCTATTTGGTGGTGGTTAGTGGAGATCTGATAACACTTCTCTTTTGAGACTATGCATTTCATTGTTTATCATTATATTTCACAGGAAATTGACTTTATTGAAGAGAAAATTTTATTCCATGAATTATATTTCTTATAATATACTCTCAAATTATATTAATCAAGAGAATTTAACTTTCTAATTATCTGTGTTTACATTTCCTTGGGTGTGGTCACCCCAATGAGCACAGTGAGTGTAATGTGTTTTGGTTACCCTATGGTTTTTGGGTAATTTGGTCTCATTAATTAGAGGATAAATAACCATGTTTATGGCAATGATATGGTTTCTAGTTAATTTATGTGTTTCTCAGTTGGTCTTTATTTATATACTGAGAAATAAAATTGGATAATTCATTTTGAATATGATATAGGGGAAGTGAGGGGATCAAATTTTTTACACTTATGATTTCATTAGGTTTTTTATATAGTATTATTTACTTATGATTTATAACCAGAAAAATACATTTTTTGGATTATAATTCTCTATAATTTAATATATTTTAACTAATTTGAAATCCCAATTTTTAATTATTACATTCAATAGAATCTAACTAACAATGTGACATTTAACAACATAGCTTGAAACCTGATCATTAGACAACCTATTTGTCACAACTATACTAAAATTTAAGGGGTTAAATATATAATATAGATATTCTAAAAACCCACAAATTCAACCATGATCCATTAGAAATTAGAAAAATAAATCATGTTAATCTATTGAGTGTAATCAACACGATAAAATGATTAATTTATGATATGGATCACCTCTATTATCTCCATAGACCGAGAATCTAGAAATTTACAATAAATTCATGAATTTGACAATTATTAATACTTTATATTTTCTATTTTAATTCCCAATTTCTCTTCATAATCTCAATTTAAATACTACTTTATTAGAATCCAAAATTAATAAAGAACCAAATTTTATTCTCTATTTACTTTAACAAATCTTTATTTACACTATATTGAATACAAAAAAAAACTATTGTTTTATATTTAATCACAAAAAATAATCATTCAAATTAATTATATTTTTATTTGGATTATAATAATTAAATCACCCTTTCTAGTTCAAACCCCACTCATATAATTGTTTTAAAATTACATTGACTAATTTTTATTACAAATAATTATATCTAAAGTAGATTTATCAATACTATTTCTATAGTATAGTAAGAATTTTGTAAATGATTTATAATATTTAATGTAACTAAATTAATATATCTATAAAAATATTAATTTTCCACCCCCACACATAGAGTTTATCCCCATAAAAACAAACATTAAAAATAAATTTTTTATATTTCTCCAATGGTATTTTTTCAATTAACAATAAATTATTATCATTTCATGCAAATAACATTGAGATAAGGTTCAATATTAGAAACCATATAATAATATGAATAAAAAAATTATCTTTGTTTTTTCACTAATATATTGAAAATAAATTTCACTATATTGATACACCTTGTAGGATCTTGTTTTTCTTTGTAACATCAATCATTTATAAAAATATATATATTATAACATATTATTTATCATGTATTCTTTGGAAATGTTACAATGAACTACATGTTCTTATAAATAAGAAACCATATATTATAAAACAAATATAATTCTCCTACATATAAATATACAATGTTATTACATATAATATAATTTAGGAGAGATAAATTATTCAAAATTTTCACTAAATATGGGTAACATTTGAAATCATCGAATCACCCTATTCATCTCAAATACTATTTTTGAAATGATTTTTTTAAAATATTATCCCCTCAAATTCTTATTCGACTTTATTATATTTTTATAAAATCATACTCAAATATATAATTATTAGTGATATATTGAATATTAAAATACGTGGTATGGGTATGTTATGCATTGTTAATTATGATATCACTAACAAATTTTTTAAAAAATAAAATTACAATGAATAATTTAACATTTCCCAAAAGTCCCATTAACTATTTATTAATGCATATTTATTGATTATTTTGTTTTTTAGTAAAATAGACCTATCCTTAAAAAAATTTCTAAATATAAACTCTTAGTTAATTATTAACCATATTTGATACTTTTTTATAAATTATAATTCCGAAAAACATAAATTTTTTCTTTCTATAGATACTAAAACCAAATATTTATTATTAAATGTTAATAAATATTTATAATTGAAATTTGAATATAATTTTCCAAAAAAAATATTTACTTATATATAATTCATTTTCCTTTTCATATTAATACAATATCCCTCTTTATAATCACATTTAAAAAATGTTTCTGGAATATTTTTGAAAAATTGTCTTCTCTTGTTTCTATCTTTTAGAAAAAAATAAATACTTTTTTATAATAACCAAATTTCACTTCCTTTCTAAAATAAATAATATTTAGTTTTACTTACTCAATCAAAATTCAATATATATATATATAACCTAAAAATGTTGTTTTTTTCAATTTATATAAGACACTATTCAGGTGAAACCACTTTATTATAACATCATTAAGTGAAAATCCATTTGTTTTTTCAATATAAATAATTTATTTGAGACCCTTATTCTATAATATAATCATCCCACCCATTTGGTTTGTTTTTTATCTTATTTGGAAATATATTTCTATTAATAATCAATTTCATTGAGTTTTGAATCTAGTGAATGATAATCCTATACATCAATACCTTAAATATTTCTATAAAACATGGCGTAAATATATACATTTTCAATTAAAACATTTTTGTATCACTCAGTGTTTTTTAGAAGACCTAATATTTTCTTCTGACATTACTTATATATATTTTTTATTTAATCTCCCTTGTTAGTGTATTTTCAATTTAAATTAACTCATTATTAATGGCCCAATGATTTAATATGTTCATCTTCTAGAATTTTTGGGTTATCCCTATGTCATAATAGTGTTACTTTAATTTTTATTCAATAATTATTTTATTATATGTTATATTTTATTTTCACTAATATTTAATTCAACAAATTAATTTCAAATCCTTTACATTAAATTTTTTTAATTTGATTTAATCAATTCATCTTTATTTTACACTTATTTTTAGAATCCTCATTAGTTTAATTGAGTTCATATTATTTAATTTAAATTTCATGATCACTTTATTTTTTTACAAATGTATTTTTTTGAAACACTTATTTTATTTTTATGTATTTTCTTTAATGGAAATCCCACAATTTATTTCTTGATAATTTAGTGTTCAATTTTTGAATTAGAATTATGTATTCTTGTTATGAGAATTTTGAAGAAGTAAACCTTATCCAATAACATCAACATGAATTTATTAAATACCCAATAAAATTTAGAAGACAAATTATATCGAAAAAGATTAATGTGTTTTATGATGTTTTTTATTCCATAAAAATATACTTTGTTATATCATTTTTTACTAGAATGACTTCTATATAAATAACCACATGTAAATATTATTTTAATAATTTCTTGTCAAATTACACTCTTAATCATATGTGGCATTTCGAAGTATACACTATTATATTAATTTTGTATAAAAACATGATATTTATTATTGATTAAATTCAAGAGACCAAGGATAATGGGAGCTCTCGAACCATGCTCCAATGGGTGACTCCAAACCCTATCTCTCTCCGCTGATTCTTCTTCTTTATCTTGATGGCCGGCTTTGATCCAAAGTGGGATCTTGCTTCCCCTTCCTCTCTTGCTTCTTTAGTTTCTGATTCTTTAAAAATTGAAGTAGGAAAATTTAAAATCCCTCGTTGCAATCTTCCTGTCTCCTTTCATGATGCACTAAAAGGATCTGATCTTAGTAGTAGGAAGGAGTATAAGCAACCTCTCTTCAGAAAACTGGATGATGGTGGTTTCATGGTTGATGCTGATCCGGAAGCCCTGAAGCAAACGGAACAGTTATGCAAGTATTCGGTTCTTGACCGAATTTCTTACAACACAGGGGATAAACCATGGCCTATCTTCGAGCTAAAGAACAGGATTGATCATTGCTGGAGATCTCCAAAATGGAAGATTCTCCTTAGGTAAAGGCTACTACCACATCCTCTTCAGCTCTTATAATGAGATTGAACAGGTTTGGAAGCATGGCAATCTGCAGGTTAAGCCTAGTTTTTTTAGAATTTCGGATTGGAATCCAACATTTAACCCATACACACAAAAAAATCATATGGATCATTTTTGGGTAAAATTAAATGGATTAACTTGTTTTTTTGGCATCCGAATATTTTAAATGATATTTATTCTTGCATAGGATCCCCTATTAAAATTGATCATTGAACCTTGAATGGGGATCTAGGCTTATATGCTAGAGTCATTTGGGAGATCAATCTAACAAGTGAATTTCCATCAAGCATAGTATTTAATGCCCCTGACCACAGATTGGAGCTCAGTATTGAGTATGAAAAGAATCCACCCTTCTGTGAAGTTTGAAAACTGATTAGGAACAGCATTTCTAGTTGTAGGGTTGCTAGGAAGCAAATGGACCCTCCAATTAAAAATGACTGGAAAAAGGTAAAAGAAGCTAAAAAAGGGATGAATGCTATAGATAAATCTGACCCCCTAAAAAACCATGTTATCTGGATCATGAAATCCAGTGTCCCCTCAACCTTAAAAGGAAAATCGAAGGCTGTCTTGGTTGTGGAAGAATATGATTTACAAAACAATAATAATCCAACGGGTTTAGATGGATTAGTGGATGATTATAGAAGAGGTTGTTGAGACAAGAGCATCCCTAATCCTATTTCGAATTCTGCTAATAATGCTTCTTTCTCTGGTACTTCATGTTTAAATGAGATTCATTGTATGGACATGGAGGACTCAGTACCTTCTCCCAAGGAGAATATTGTTGCTTCTAACAAGCCACATAGTTATAAAGTAAACACTGCAGATCCAGGTAACTCTGTGCATTTTAATTCTGATGTTAAATGTATTACTATTGCTTCTGAAGTTCCTATAATAGAGACTCAATCTGATCTGGGATCTCGTGCAATTATTGCTTCTCACAACTTATCACACACATTTTATCCTGCCCCCATTTTACATGTGGAATCTCACTCTATTCATAAGGAGGTGTCTAATTCCCAGACTGATATGCAGATTCATGCACTCTTGCAGGAATAGTTGGATAATTATACTACTGTACTTATTGAAAATACTATTAGTTTTGCTAATAATTCTGTCACACTTGCTGGTATTTCTGATCCTGAATATATTCATTCAGAACACAATATTCCACACACCCCACTTCCTATTCCTGAATCTATCCAAGTATCTACATTTTGTTCGGTTAACAGGATGGTTCCCAATTCTCTTGCTGATAAACAGGATACTGCTCACATTTCTCTTTCCGTATCTGATCCGTCAAATCCTGCAGAGCTTGAAACTGTCCAGAATGTGACTAAGTATCATTCTCATCTTGAGAAAAATCCTTCTCATGATGATGTTTTAGAGACCATTTAGACTAGTTCTATTCTTCCTCCTGTCTTTGAGCAGGCCCCTGTCCATAGAGATGAAAAAAATCACACACTGGACAGTAATGATTCAAAGTGTACTTCAGTTCCTGTTCCTATTCCAAATTCAAATCTGAAATCTGAAACCTCTCAGTGTTCTGAAACTGATGAGAGTCATCAAAATTCATCTTCTTTCCCAATGGTTATGAGATGTCAAAAAAATAAGGGTTCTGGTAAATCAAAAAAGAAGAAGGGTTCTAACCCAAAACACAATTATAAAGGAATATCCTCTACTGGCACTGTCAAGGGGTGGCCAACAATGACACCTCCACTACACTTAGGAGGTTTTTAAACACTCATAAACCTCATTTTTTTCCATTTCATAACCTAAAGTCAATTTTAAAATGAGATTCATGATATTTGGATCTTTTAATTACTGTATTCTTGGTTCTTGTAAAAACAGTCCTCCTGTTGAATCAATGTGGATTTTCTTCCATAACACTTTTAAAAATATTAACAATTTTATAATTTTAGATCCGAAATTTACTTGTGACTTCTTTTGCAATGGCCAAAATATCTTTTTCACTATGGTTTATTCAAGGAATAGGTACCAAGATAAAAGAACATTATGGGTTGAACTCCTTGATATGGCTAAACATATTCAAGATTCTAGGGTTGTCTTGGGAGATTTCAATGCCATTCTTACCCCTTCTGAGAACATCTCTCCCCCACATCTCTCTATTTCTTCCAGAGAGTTTAAATCTACTATGGATGACTGTAACATCTTCAAGATCAGTCTTATTGTTGCAAATTACACCTGGTACATGAAACATTACAATAAAAATGTTGATAGTAAACATGACAGAGCCTTTGTTAACACGAAGTCTCTTGATACCTGGGACAAAATATCCAGCATAACTCTTCCTAAACTCAACTCTAATCATCAGCATATCCTTGTTAACATCCTTATGAATGATCGAAAACATTTACTTCCTTTCAAATTTAACAATGCTTGGTCCACGAATCCTGATTGTGTCACTTTTATTTTTAACACATGGAACTCCATGAAGCACCATAATGATTATTTGTCATGTTTACACAAACTGAAAGTTCTAAAGTAGGCTCTCAAAGGATGGTGTAAAAATACAAATTCCCAAATCGTCCTGGACATCTCCTACCTTGAAGATGATCTCAATCGCTTCTAAACTCAGAACACTAATTCTGATTTTATTCTGGATCCTCAATTGGAAGAAAATATATCTTCTAAACTTAATTCCTTACTCACTTTTAGAGACAATATTCAAAAAACAATGTTTAGGAATAAATGGCTTACTGATGGTGATCATAATACTAAATTTTATAATTGTCTCCAAATAATTAGAAAGGTCATTCTTCCTCTTTCTATTCTCATTCATAATGACTTGATCATTGATTCTGAAGAATCCATTATGGATCATGTAACCTCATATTTTTATAACATTTTGAATGGTCCGAATAGAAATATTGATCTTATACCTGACATTATTCCTTTATTGGTTGATGAGGGAGACAATAAGTCTCTTTTATGCACTCCTCTCGATCATGAAATTAATGACAATGTTTTTGGTCTAAATCCAGATAGTGATCCTGGTCCGGATGGTTTCAATAATGGTTTTTCCAAAATCATTGGGATATAATAAAAAATGGTGTTTTTAACATTGTTAATATCTTTTTCACACATGGATCACTTACTCATGGAATCAATGCTCAATTTTTAACCATAATACCTAAGGTTGAAATTGCTTCTGAGATCCATCAATTCAGACCAATTGCTTTGATTAACACTATCTATAAAATCATCACCAAAATTATTGCAAATAGTCTTGATCCTATCTGTAATAGAATTGTCTCTTGAAACCAATTTGGTTTTATTAAAGGAATATCTATTCAAGAATGTATTTGACCTGCTTCTAGATGTATGAATAGTTGAAACAAAAAGACTAGAGGAGGTTGTGTGGCCATCAAACTAGATATTAGACAGGATTTTGACACCATTGATTGGTATTTTATTTACAATGTTCATAAAAACATTAGCTTCAATGATTCCTTCATTGGTAGAATCAAGACTCTCTTTCATTCAGCTCACATATCTATTATGATTAATGGTACCCCTAGAGGTTTCTTTAAATGATCAAATGGTGTTAGGCAGGGATACCCCCTTTCTGCCATCATCGTTGTTATTGCAGAGGATTACCTTAGAAAACTCCTTAACAATCTGGTTGATAAAAATTTGATTATACCTATTCAGGTGGCCAGGAATTTAAATTCCCCCACCCATATTTTATATTCTGCTGATATTATCTTATTCATAAAAGGGGATCAAATAAATCATAATGTTCTCAAACAAGATCTATACCACTATGAGGATGTCTCTGGTCAGACAATTTGCTTGAAAAAAACTTATATCTATTTTGGCAATAATTTTCCAGTAAGAAGTAAATCTGTTATCATAAATTATTTGGGTATTAAAGAGAGTCATTTCCCTTTCACTTATTTGGGTGTTCCTATATTTTAGGGTCAACCCAAAGCTACCTAATTTTCTAACATCATTTCTCAAATCACAAACCAACTTTCTAACTAGAAAGGGAAATCTATCTCCATGGCTGGGAGAACTTATATGGTTAAATCGACCATTTTTTCTAAAATGGTTAATTCCCTTATGGTCTATAAATGGCCCGATGTCATTTTTAAAAAAATTAATAATTATATTAAAAACATCATCTGGTCTGGAAGTATTTTTGAAAAGGATCTTGTTACAATTCCTTGGAATTCATGCTGTAAACCCATTTCTAATGGTGGAATTGGCATTAAAAACTGAAAGTTGTTCAATGATGCTCTTCAGGACCGCCTTTCTTGGCACATTATTAACTCCACTTCTAAAGCATCTGAATTTCTAAAACATAGATTTTTCTCTATGCTTTTAAAAGGGAATCTTAATTTTATTAAATCATCCATCTGGCCTTCTATCCGGGACTCTAATCACAAAATCATGCAAAATTCTAGATTTATTGTCATTGCTGATACTTCTATTAATTCTTTGTGCGACAAATGGTGTGGTAACCCTTTGATATCTTTGTTACCCCCTAATAATCTTATTGAAGATACTAATAAGACTATAATGGAGGTCTTACAATCTCCTAATTGTGATCTCCATGATTTTATTATGCAAATAATTGATAATCATCCTTTTTCTTCTGTTTGTGACTTACTTGTTTGTGAACCTTCTACTAATGGTATTCTAGATTCTAAAAACTTTTATAAGTATAATTTCTTTGAAATGAATCTAATTTTCTTTGGGTGTATCATTTTAACAAACCCTGTATTAAACCTTCTAGGCTTACCCTTATTTGGCGCATTACCCATAACAGATTACCCACCGAATCTAGTCTGCAAACCTTTGCCATTTCTCTTTGTTCTAAGTGTCTCCTGTGTAACCAGCATAGGCAAGATTCCAATCATCATTTTCTATATTATGAGATAGCCTCTACCCTTTGGAATTATATCTTTGACATTTTGAATTACAGAAAGCCTTTTACTGACTCAATCTCCTTGTTTTTAAATAATTGCACCAGACATGACGCTTCTCTGAAGGTTAAAAATCTGTTTCATGCGGTAGTGGCGGAACATCTGCATGAGATCTGGTACGATAGAGATGATCTCATTCACAATAATCACTCTCTCAATAATAATGCAGGGAATTCTCGAATTATTTAGGGATTAATGAAGCTGCCTCAATTCAAAAAGACTGTTGCAACAATTATGTTGGTGACTTTGAGATCCTTTGGCATCTCCATGTTCCTGGCATTTTCCAAAAGCCTAAACGCTCCATTGAAGTGTTCTGAAAATATCCAATGCCAAGATGGATCAAAGTGGATGTTTATGGTGATTCCAAAGGCAACCTAGGTCCTTCCAGTTGTGGTGCTATATTCATAGACTCATCCAGACAGTGTCAGGGATGCTTCTATGTTGGTTGTGGTCACTCTTCATCTCTGGAGGTAGAAATGCTTAGCGTCATTCATGCTGTTGATTTTTCTCTTCAAAGAGGTTAGAGAAAGATATGGATTGAAAGTGATTCAACCACTATCATCCATGCCATTTGGAATGGAAACACCCATCTAGTGTGGACACTCACTGCTTGTTGGATGAATTACCTCAACTTGCTCCATGGGATAGATTATATAGCTACTCCTGCCTACTGTGAAGCAAATGTTGTTGCTGATTCTCTTTCCAACAAAGGAGTTCATCAAAGAATGACTTGGCCGGAATATATCCCTTCTGACTTATTATATCTTTTTGATAGAGATTTTAAAAAATCCCTTCCTTTCACCTCTTGTAATCCTTTTGTGATTATCAATAAATTGTGCTTTGGTCTTTAAACAAAGCATTACCTTTTAAAAAAACTTGATATTTCTTGTTGTGTCTATAGATAAATCCACTTGATGGAAGAATTTTTTTTAAAAATAGTTCTAAAATATTTTTCAATTAATATTTTTTCAATTTAATTATCATATTTATTTCATATTTTTTCCACATAATTATTAATATAAAAACCCAACTAGGTAACAGAAGTCCTGAGATGTGATACTGAATTAAAAATGGCCTTAATGTATTCCCTAGATCATCAAATAAAACACAAAAGCGGTGAGAGATAAAATACACCTTGGGGACTGATTTTTACATGATTGTTAATGCATAACTATTTAATAATTATATAAAACATATTTTATTTATAATTGAACTAAAAAACATTTACCATTAGAAAAAATATTGTTATATTAGCATTATTATAAAACAAAACTACTATATAAAAATCTGACACATGATATTGTAATATAACTTATACTGGTACTATATACCACATTATCCTCTAATATAACTCCAATATGAAAGAGGGTCATCAAACTAAATAAAATAGTTGAATTATATTTTACATCCATTAAGTCCAATTATGTCCACATTCCAACAAATTTTATCCTATAGGGTTTATGTATAAACTCAATATGATATACATAAGAGTAAAATTTATGAACATAAAATAGAAATTTAATTATATAATTACAATTAACCATGTAAAATAAAAATAAATTTTAATACAAGAAAATATTATTTATCTAAATATTTAAAATCTAAATATTTATTCATAAAAAAATTTATCTTCTTTTTAAATGATTAATCTATCATAATTTAAATAAAAATATTAAAACATAATTTCCTTTTAAAAATCATATTAAAATTATAATTTATCCTATTTCTCTAGAAAATTTACCCTTTCCAAGAACTGTTAGAAATTTTTAAATTAATTTATTTTAAACAGAAATCATTATTTTAATAATATAATTTCTTAATGCTAATGTATCTTGATTTTAATTAAATATAAAATATTAATTTTCGAAAATTTGATCACTAGATATCTTTATATATATATGAACAAAATTCATATGAACCATAATAATAAAATACTATAAATTTCTTTTTAATACAAGTTATCCCATCCATTTTTCACCTTATTGAACTCCCATTAATCCACCAATCCTCATTGATGGAAATCATATATTTCATATATAAATCTCACTAAATAAATTTCTACATATTGACACACATAATTCAATAACATCATCATACATGTTGAAATGACTATTTTATCCTAACCAGTTACAAAAAAACTTCTTTTAAATAAATTTAATATTAATTTCAATATTATTATTTTAAATGAAAATAACCATGAAAAAATACAATCCCTTGAAAAAAAGAAATATCAATTTCAAGATAAAAAGATCAAATACATAGAAAAACTAATGGATTCAAGGATATATCACATTCAGATATTTAAATATCATTACTTTAATTTTATTTAATTTATTTTCAAAAATAGAGAACATAAACAACCCATATTTTATATCAAATTGAATTTTATAAAAAAAACTAGTTTTTGTGTAAATTGAAAACTGCATAAATTTATGAAAATTATTCTTTGATTAATTTTTATTAAAAGAACATGTAATAATTAACCAAACTATTTAATATATTGGATCTGCCTATATTATGGTTTATTTTTCTATAAAATAAAAAAAATTAAAAAAAAAGATCACGTAATTTATTTTTATCCATTAAATCCCCAAAAAGATAAATGAAAATTTTAAATCCATATTAAAAAAGTAAATGAATCTAACAAAGATATATAATTATTTGAACATAAAAAACTGAAAAAATGAAATTGAATAATGATTTATTCAAAATATAATGAAATTATTATATCTTATAATTTGATTTAGCGGGGATTCAATCAATCCTTGAAATAAATTAATAGTTTATGTGTTCTATGGACCCAAATTTTCCACAATGAAACCATAAAATCATTTAAATATAGAAGAAGATTATAATTTTTTATGTGTCATTTATTTTCAATTGATAAAATATATTAACATACCTCAAATACATTTTATATATTAAATAGATAAAAAAATCTTGCATTTAATACTATAATGATAAAAGATTAATTCTGATAAATAGATTATTGTTACACCTAATAAAAATAATCGTGTGCAAAACCATGATCATTTTTATTATACTAAATACTCCAATTTACATCATAGAAACTCCTACCAATATTAAATATTTCATATTTAAAAAATTATGAGCATTAAAATTCTTTCTATCATCGCACTATTATTCCTAAATGTGTTACTATGATCTAATATAAATAAAGTATGGTTACCCTTATTATCTTTCCATATATCTAAATTCTTCATATCTTGATGAATCAAAATATGAAAAATGAATGAAAATTCCTGTGTTTTATAACTTTTTTCTATGAATTTTATATAATAAATTCATTGAAAATCTATCTAAATAAAATGATTTGCCTTCCATAAAATCATCAAACAATATCACAACATCATCTTAGTATTTTTGTTACATATTATATAAAAAAATTAGTATTATTTTATCAATTTCAATATAAAATTTTAGAAAATCTAATATGTAATCCACATCACTTTTATATTCAATTAAACTGAAGGTCCCCCCCCCCCATAACAATTCATCATCTTTACTAGTTTACCAACACATATATTCCCCAATGTTAACCTAATATTAATTACCATATAATTTTGAGACATCGAATATAAATGGTTATTAGATATGGTTATTATAATCGTTTTGAAAATCAATGATGAAATCATCAGATATGAAATTTCTATAACCAAATCTAAAAATTTTAATTGCAAACTGGGTCCTATAAGAAACTTCTCTCCAACCACAACCCAAAAAATTAGACACAAACATTACCATAAAAATAAATTTTTAAATGGATACATTAAAATTGAAAACTAATTTCTATTCTTATAAAATGACAACACCATGGTTGGATGGACATTTCAAGGATTCTGAAATTCACGAATACATTCTATGTGTATGGCCTCAAATATATGAAATTGAATCCACTATTATCATCCACCCCTTAATTGCTTCTGTAATATTTAAAGTATTAATCATTATATAATATTCATAATTAAACATAATCTTATCCTTCATTATAATAACATCCAATTTTTTTCATTTCTAATAATTATAAAAATTTTATGATATATATATATATATATATTAGATATATTTATTATTTAATTATATGAGTCTAAAATATATATTTATATACAAATAATTAATAATTATAATTTTTAAATTAATAATAAATTCATTATACATTTTTTGAAACCATGATATTGCGACTTTTTTCCAAAATCCTTAATTTTTAAAATTTATATATATATATATATCCTTTTTTAATATTTTTTTAATTTAAAATAAACATGAGTTATAAAATTTTGTATAATATTGATTTTTATTAATAATTATTCATTATATAAAGGGTTTTATAATATATATTTAAATTAATTAATGATTATTTTTCCTCATTTACATTTATATTATATTTATGTAGTATTTATTAATAAATTTATTTGCTAATTTATATTTAGATAATATTTTTTCCTGCATATATAACATTCAACCAATTATCATACATGCTTCCACATTCATATTGGTATAACATATTTCTATTAAATGTAAGGCATCAATTTTCATCGAATACAAAATTATTTGAGAATTATTTGATATAAATAAATAAAAAGTAAATATATTTTCACTAAAATAATATTATTTGATCTATTGATTCTATAAATAAAATTTAATTACTTCTTATTTGAAATTTTCTCTTTCCTAGGTTCATTATTATTTATACTAATAATATTCCTTCTAACACAATTAATAATATTTAAAAAAATATGAGTTATTTATTAATTTTATTTGAAAATGTAATTTCTCATTTATATAGTGTCTTATTAAAAAAAATCCATTATATCATTTTGATAATATTAATTTAATAAAAGTATAATGGTGATCATTAGAGCATTTTAATTGTTTTGTAAAAAGGACATCAAACAAAAATTGTTTACATAAGTATATGTTTAAAAGATAAATTCCTTATAATTAGGTGATGAATTATGTAAAATGTATTCTCACTCGTAGAAAATACTATAGAAATAATAATAGTCAAAAATCACATCAGTCATTTCAAAAGTAGTTGAATTTATCCTTGATAACTTAAATTTTTATGATTTTTATGGATTTAATTAAAATTTAATTTTCTATAATTGCATTGTGATTGTGAAAAACTATGATTAATTTTTTAAAATCATCATGTTTATTTTTTCATTATATAAATTTTAGGTTGTTTATGAATTTTTTTGGTAAATATTAATATAAAAATGTTTTGACATATACTTAAATGGCTCAGACCTCTCTGGTCTATTCTATTGTGGAAATCAAGTGTATGAGGTGTTTCATGAGGTCAAAGTGACTTATCAAAAAAATTGATAAATTTCGATTACTGTGAACTGTTCCAATAGTGAATAGTTCCAATGGTACACCGTTGTGAATGGTGCATCAGCAACCTTCTATGAACAGTGTCATCGGTGTCCTTATATGTAACGACCCAAAGTTTCATTAACGAAAATCCATCTTGATCTAATTAAATGTCTCTTTATGTTTATATAAAATTTCAACTTCATTGGATTTATGATAATAATTTTGACCGTTGCTAATATAGTGGTTGATCAGTGATCACATGATTAGTATAAATATAGGGCTTTAACACATCCAATTTAACTTAGACAAGGAAGTGATGGCCTCATCTAGTAGAATTGGCCCATACGAAGCCCATTTATCGGAGCTCAGAATAGAGGTGGTGTCCTTGGGCTTCGCTCTTTACCATGCCCAATCTGTGCTTCACCATGTAATGCTCGAACAAGCAGTCTATGTGAAAAGAGGAAGGTGATAGAAATTACCACACGAGCGATGTTATCCGAGCCACCTCAAGAGTCTGTCACCATCACACACCTTACCCTTAGGTCTTATGCGGCTGTTTTAAGGGGTTATGCAATTAATTTATAGTACTATGTTAATTTACATTATTTTTGTATATAATAATGAATATAATATCTTGTCATTATTTATACATTTTAAATAGTTTTTAAAGTAAAAATGGTGTTTTTAGTTATTATTTAATTACGAAATCTAATTTATTAAATTAAGGGATTTTTTTATTAAATAATAATTTAATAAAATATTATTAAAATTATTATTAGATTAATTTTATTATATATAAATGATCATGTAATTGTATGAATGCAATTATATTTTTTATTAAGTTTTGAAATCCATTTTTGTCAAAACCCGTGAATTTTTGATAAATGTCGGTTTTTATTTTAAAAGCTAAAATTAAAATATTTAGAAAATTATTTAGATATAATAAACGTTATTTTTGGAATCATAACATCGAAATTATCCAACGGTGAATTTTTCATAATTTTCTGAGACAGTCAAATTTTTGAGTAAAAATTAAATACCGTTTAAATATATATTGGGTTTTATGACATCATAATGACCTACTAGTGATGTAATAAAATACTATAATATTTATATTCGACAAATATATGTTGTACCATTAAAATAATGTGATTTTGGGTTTGATTGGATTACTTTTCAAAGCAATAATGGACCCCTCAATACTTATTAAACACCTTGTCTTTTTAAATTAATTTCATTGGGAGTGTGACTCAACTCCACATAAGAAACCGTAATATTTTTAGACGTTCATGCATTGGAATTATAAAATAATGTTTTCATCTTCCCTTTTTCCAAAAACTATGGGAAAATACCCTGGGATGATTTGTGGTTTGGATTAATTTTATATAAGGGGTCCAAAACCTAAATAATAAAGAATTCCCTCACCTTTCCTATATAAACCCACCCAAGCTCCCACTTCCTCCTCACTCAAAGCCTTTAGAGTTCATCCAACCTCTACCCTAATCTCTCTATAATTTTACCAAGGTTCCCCAAACTCCCAAGAATCCTCTCACAAGACTCTCTCTAGACTTTGGAAGCACACTTCCAATTAAGGGCTTTTCATCCATTCTCTTTTTTGTCAAATTTTATTTAAGTTGTTTTCCCATTTAATTTCAATTATGAATATTTGGTTATGATTTCTCACCTCCCTCATACTATCCCTTATATATTTGAATTATGGGAGACCCTTTCTCTCTAAATAAATTCCTCCCATGTACACCCGTTACTATGCTGAAATTCTGAAAGGAACTTCTCTCTCCTCTTTTACAGTCAAGCAATAATTTTGTATCATGTATCTAATGTCCATTAAAATTGTTGGGACATGTATCGTTTTTACCTCCTTACTATCCATTACATGTAAAAATGATTAGTAACCCCTTTCTCTCCCATCAACCAATTTTTATGAATTCTTATGTCACGCCGTTATGCTGTTGAAATCAGACCAATTTTCTAAACCAATGTCATTGTGTAGTGAATACCATGCACATTTCTCCATCAAGGGTATTCACCTTTATGCACATTTACATATTGATTGAAATGTTTCATGTATGAATTCCAAATTCCTTTATCGTGGAATAAATAATTATGTTTTATGAATCCATGTTTTATGATCCCTGTGGAACAGTTATGCTTGAAATGAAATGTTTAAGAAGCGTGCACCCTTATAGCACTCCAATGCATTGGGTAAAGTATAGTATCATGACACATCAAGTGCAATGAGTGATTACTAATTCCAATTCAAGTGCAATGAAGGTTTACTCTTGATTTATGTGCGATGAGGATTTACTCACGCTCCATGTGCAATGAGCCTTGGCACATGCTAATTCCATGTTAAGTGTTGTGGCCAAATTTCCATGTTATTGTTATCAGGCTTTATCATGCCTTTATGTTCATGTTTTTCTTATTATTTATTGATATGAATATTTTCTAACATGTATTGTACTCCTCATGTTATTCCATATGTACTCCCTTACGAGGCTTTATAGCTCACCATTTTCTTATGCATGTCCTCAGGTTATCCCATGCAATGCTAAGTACGAAGGAATGTAGTGGTTATTTAAAGGATATTATCAGTAAATATGTTGTATTTCATGTTTTAACTTGTTATGTAATTATCCTAAGCCTGAAAGACTCCAAACCTCTTGATTGTCTTTGTTGTATCAAGTGATGTTTTATGTAATAAATCATATTTAAGTTGTAATGAAAAGCAGGGTTGTCATAGTTGGTATCAAAGGATAGGTTTGGTTATTTTTGGGATTAGGATTAGAAAACCCGAGTAAAGCCTTAGATTGACGACTAACTACAACAAAAAAATCCCTATGTTTTGGTGAGTATTGAGTAATTGAGTAATCAAGAAAATACATCCCTGTCTAGTTACGAGTAGGTAGAGGCGGCTCTGGCACAGATGAATCTTAGGGGTAGAACCCAAAAACACCGCTTTGAGCTAGACTCAAACGAGAACCGGTGCATGACAATGATCCTTGCTACACTCTTGGTTATGACACTCCAAGTGGATATGTTTTGATAAATTCACAATCTTACTATGAACCCTTATTAAGGGAATTAAAAAAATGCCCCTAAGAATATATGTTAGAAAGTATAACATGAAAAGCCTAGATTGAAGCCTATAGACTCATGAGTAAAGGAAATAAAAGTTTATTTATCAGTCATCAACATTTGTCTTTGGATTACCCTTTATTTGTTACCCCATAACATATCTTTTATTCAAGCCAATGGCCGGTAATAGGATGACTCGGGCTAACAACCGATGTGAAGATCGATGTGATGACTATACTAATGAGATGCCCAATCCAATATGAGCAGGAATTAAGAACATTTTCATGATTCTCTATCAGTTAACTCAAGCATTGAATATAAAAATGTGTCAGGAGGAGCGTCCAAACCCCCCTAATAATGAACAAGTCACTATCGAGAGTTTCATGAGACAAAGGCCTTCTACTTTTAGTGGATCATCTGATCCCACGATCACTGAACAATGGATCAACTACATTGAAATGACCTTCTACATCATTCAATGTTCTGAACAAGAGAATGTTCTTCTGATGGATTATCGTATAGAGGGTGAAGCTGATCAATTGTGGATGTTGGAAAAAAATACAAAGCCTGAGTAGGAGATCGAGGCGTTGGAATGGAAGGATTTCGGTAAGATGTTTTTCGATAAATATTTTCCGCCCACCCATCGACTTAAGATAGAAAGGGGCATCCTTTCCCTCAAGAAAAAAGATGAAGAATCTATTGGAGCGTATGAGGCAAACATCACAAGGGTTTCACGATACGCTTTTGTCTTTTTCGTTACCCCCGAATGCATGTTTGAACGCTTCTTTGGTGGGATGGAGCCTATCCTGTGGAAATAATTAAGGATCCGTGACTTTGACATCTATGAGGAAATTGTCCGATGTGCCCTCAAGGGCGAAATGGAGATCGGAGAATCACAGGGGTATCATGGGGATAAGAAGCGTACGGTGGACTTCAATGTTGTTGGGCCGATGGATAAATACAATGGTGATTAGACGATCCAGCAACCCACTTGACAAAAGTGTGGGAATAAGCACCCTGAAAATCGCCTTAAGGTTATGAGCAAATGATTCAGGTGTAGAAGAGAAGGGAACCTAGCTGTTAACTGTCGGCAAGAAAGACCTGCAATTGTGACAGAGGAGAGTAATTCTCCGTTAGAACCTCAACGCGTTGTTCAATGCTACAAATGCAATGAAGCAGGTCATTTTGAAAATTAGTGCCCTAATCCAAGAGTTTTCAGAGACAACCAACAACCTCCAAGGTAGCAAGGAAGATCTTTTTCCATCACTTCTGCCGAAGTGAACCTTGAAAATGATGTGGTGACAGGTACGCTAGTTATTAATTCAATAATAGCGAATGTACTTTTTGATTCAGGTACTACGCATTCTTTTATATGTCGAAGGTTCAGTAGAATGATCCCAACACCACCAAAAATCATGGAAGTGAAAATGTTGGTGAGTAAGGAAAATGGGGCAACAATTTCATCCCATGAATATAATTCCTCCCCTGTTATAATCTGTGGATTGAATTTCCCGAAAAACCTTGTCATACTCCCTCAGGTGGAATTTGATGCAATTCTTGGCATGGATTGGATTTCCTTATATAGAGCCAACATAAATTGTCAGGAGAGGGAAATCACTCTCCATATGGAGAATCAACCCCCGATTCTTTACAAGTGTAAGGAGGAATATGAATCTCCTTTAGCTCCATCATCTCAAGCGTGGATATTACTGCATTATGAGCAAGCGTATCTAGATTAGATTATTGTGTCGAAGAGGAAACCATCCTTGAAGAAATGCCTATTGTGTGGGAATTTGCTGAAGTGTTTCCCGAGGAACTGCCTAGTCTTCTTCCTAGAAGAGATATTTAATTATCAATTAAACTTATAACCAATGCTTTACCAATATCCAAAACTCTATATAGAATGGTTGTTGTAGAGCTTGAAGAGCTGAAGAAATAGCTACAGGAGAATCGGGATAAACGGTTTATACACCCAAGTGCTTCACCATGGGGTGCACCACTCCTCTTCGTCAAGAAGAAGGAAGGGTAAATGCGAATTTTCAACAATTATCATGAACTTAACAAAATCACGATAAAGAACAAGAATCTTCTCCCAAGAATTTATGACTAGTTCGATCAGCTGTGTGGAGAACAATACATCTCCAAGGAAGACTTGCGGTCTGGATATTATCAAGTAAGGGTGAACAAGGAAGACATCCCCAAGACTTCTTTTCTCACAAGATACGGGCACTATGAATTCAGAGTAATTCCTTTATGGCTCACCAATGCTGTATAAATCTTCATGGACATGATGAATATAGTCTTTAAAGATTTCCTAGACAATTTGTTTGTATTCTTTATAGATGATATTCTAATATACTCCAAAACCAAGAAGGATCATGAGGAGATTTTAAGAACTGTACTAGAGACTTTGCACAAGGAGAAGCTCTATAAAAAGTACATAAAGTGTGAGTTCTGGTTGAAGTAGGTCTCATTCTTGGGCCATATCATCACAAGCAATGGGATATCTGTAGATCCTTCCAAAACATATGCAATTGAGGGATGTCTGAGGCCAACATCGGTAACAGATATCCGTAGCTTCTTGAGGTTAGCTGGATATTATCGATGATTTGTGAGAAATTTCTCACGATTGTCCAACCCTCTTACAAAGCTAACTCAAAACTGAGTAATGTTTTCCTGGAGTGATGATTGCGAATAAATCATCAAGGAGTTGAAAAAGAGGCTTATCACTACACTCGTGCTCACTTTACCCACAAGTGGTGAGATTTTTTTGGTATTTAGTGATGCTTCAAAGAAGGGCTTAGGATGTGTACTGATGCATAATTATAAAGTGATATCCTATGCCTCAAGGTAGTTGAAAATCAATGAGGGAAACTATACAACGCATGATCTGGAGTTGGAAGCGGTGATCTTTGCCTTGAAAAACTGGCGGCATTATCTCTATGGGGAGAAATGTGAGATATATACTGACCAAAAGATTCTTAAATATATACTCACATAGATAGAGCATAATATGCACCAGAGAAGATGGATATATCACATCAAGGATTATGAATATTCCATCCATTACCAACCTGGGAAAGAGAACAAGGTGGCAGATGCCCTAAGTATAAATAATCGAGAGATTCTATCAATGATGAGAATTGATAAGGATCCAATCTTCTTAGACTTGATTAATATGGACATGGGAATCATAAAGAAGGGGACATAATCAATACTTTCAAAAACATTTGCTCAACCGTCTCTTTTGGAAAGGTTAAAGGATGCTCAAAAGGATGATGTGGGAATTCAAGAAAAAGATGGAGCTATCGAAAAAGGGAAATCCTTGGAGTTTAATGTTAATGAAGAAGGAATTTTGTGATTTGTGAAATGACTATGTGTTCCATCAAGTCCTGATATGAAGAAGGAACTTTTGGATGATGCACATAGTTCAAATTTCTTCTATTCACCCAGGGAGAACAATGATGTATGGAGATATCCGATAAATATTTTGTTGAGATAATATGAAGAAGGATATTGTTGAATATAAATCAAAGTGCCTGGTGTGTCGGCTGGTGAAGGCAGAGAGGAAGATGTCTAAGGGGATGATGCAACCATTTCCCATACCGGAATGGAAATGGGAAAACATCACCATGTACCTTTTCACCGAACATCTGAGTACATCCAAAGGAAACAATGCAATATAGGTTGTTGTGGATTATCTTACAATGACTGCACAATTCATTGCTATTCGGGAGGATTTCTCAATAGATCAACTGGTACAGATATATATCAGTGAAGTGGTAAGGTTTCATGGAGTACCACTATCTATTATGTCTGACTGAGATCCAAGATTCACCTCTATGTTTTGGAAGAGTCTTCAACATGCTCTGAATACTGAACTTAACTTTAGTACGTCCTATCATCCTCAAACTGATGGCCAATCCAAGCGGACTATCCAAACACTTGAGGATATGTTGAGAGCGTGCTCAATGGATTTTAATGGTGGATGGGATCAACATCTTACTCTGGTTGTGTTCTCTTATAATAACTACTTCCACTGGAGAATCCAAATTGAACCATATGAAGCCCTGTATGGGAAAAGGTGCAGAACACCGACATGTTGGGATGATGTCGGTGAACGTAAGCTGCTTGGACCAGAAATGGTCGAGGAAATGGTGGAGAAGGTGAAAACCATTCAGCAGCATATTAAGGCAGCCCAGAGTCAACAGAAGAGTTATGCAGATAATTGTCGACGGGACCTTGAGTTTAATGTTGGAGTCATGGTTTTTCTATGCATATCTCCATGGAAGAAGGTCATGAGGTTTGGATCGAATGGGAAGTTATGTCCAAGGTACATTGGCCCCTTCAAGATTCTTGATCGTGTCAGGGTTGTGGCCTATCGACTAGAACATCCACAAACTATGGCCAAAGTATATGATGTCTTTCATGTATCCCTCTCAAGGCAGTACATACCGGACCCTTCACATGTACTATCTTCTGAGGTGGTATAATTGTAAGATGGTCATTCTTATGAAGAACAACCAGTGAAGATCTTAGATCGTAGTGAAAAAGTTCAATGAAATAAGACAATGTCCTTTGTCAAGGTGTTGTGGGGAATCCCAAAGTTTGAATAAGTGACTTGGGAATCATTGGAGGTGATGAAGCTGAGTTACCCACATCTATTTTAGTGTGGGAAAAGGAAACTTTTGAGGTCAAAATTTCATAAGGGGGGAATATAGTAATGATCCATAGTTTCATTAATGGAAATCCATCTTGATCTAATTTAATGTCTCTTTATGTTTATATAAAATTTCAACTTCATTGGTTTTATGTTATGAATTTTGACTGTTTATAATATAGCCGTTAAAAAGTGATCACATGATTAGCATATATATAGGGCTTTAACACATCCAATTTTACTTAGACAAAGAAACTGATGGCTTCATCCAGTATAATTGCCCTATACGAAGCCCATTTATTGGAGCTCAGAAAAGATGTGGCATCCATGGGCTTCACTCTTGACCAAGCCCAAGCTGAGCTTCACTATGTCAAGCTCGAACAAGACCGTCTATGGGAAAAGTGGAAGTTGATAGAAATTACCACTCGAGCGATGTTATCTGAGCCACCCCAAGAGTATGTCACCATCGCACACCTTACACTTAGGTCTTATGAGGCTGGTTTAAGGGGTTTTGTAACAAATCAATAGTACAATGTTCATGTACATTATATTTTTATATAATAATGAATATAATTTCTTGTCATTATTTATACATTGTAAATAGTTTATATAGTTCAAATGGTGTTTTTAGTTATTATTTAATTAAGAAATCTATTTTATTAAATTAAGCGATTTTTTAATTAAATAATATTTTAATAACATATTATTATTATTATTATTATTATTAGATTAATTTTATTATATATAAATGATCATGTAATTATATGAATGAAATTATAATTTTTATTAAGGTTTGAAAACCATTTATGTCAAAACCTTTGAATTTCTTATAAATGCCTATTTTTATTTTAAAATTGAAAATTTACATATTTAGAAAATATTTAGAAAAAATAAATGTTATTTTTGGAATTAGAATGTAAAAATTATCCAACGGTGATTTTTTCATAATTTTATGAGATTGTGAAATTTTTGAGTAAAAATTAAATACTGTTTAAATATATAATTTGTTTTATGACATCATAATGACCCAATAGTGATGTAATAAAATTCGATAATTGTTATGTTTTGCCAATATATGTTTTACCATTGAAATAATATGATTTTGGGTTTTTTTGGATTAATTTTCAAAGCATTAATGGACCCCTAAATACTTATTAAACACCTTGCCTTTTTAAATTTATTTCCATGGGAGTGTGACTCACCTCCACATAAGCAACCCTAATATTTTAAGAAGATCGGGATTTGGCCTTATAAATACAATTTTTCCTCCTCCCTTCAAAAAACACCATGGGAAAAAACCATGGGTTGGTTTGCAGTTTGGATGAATTTAATATAAGGGGTCCCAATCCTAAATAATAATGAATTCCCTCACCTTTCCTATATAAACCCACCGAAGCTCCCACTTCCTCTTCAATCAAAGTCTTTGGAGTTCATCAAACCTCTCCCCTACTCTCTCTATAATCATCCCAAGGTGCCTCAAACTCCCAAGAAGAATCTCATAAGCCTCTCCCTAGACATTGGATGCAAACTTCCAAGTAAGGGTTTTTCTTCCTTTCTCATTTTTGTCCAATTTTCTTTAAGAGGTCTTCACCTATTAATTTAAATTATGAATATTGGGGTATGGTTATGTACCTCCCTCATACTACCCTATTTATTTTTGAATGATGGGAGACTCTTTCTCTCTCATTAAATGCCTCCCATGTACACCCGTTACTATGCCGAAATTCCAAAAGGAACTTCTCTCTCCTCTTTTACATTCAAGCAATACTTTTGTATCATGAATCTAAATAACATTAAAAAATTTTGGACATGTATCTTTATTACCTAATTACAGTCCATTACATGTAAAGATGATGAGTAACCCCTTTCTCTCTCACCAACCATTTTTTATGAATTCTTATGTCACGTCGTTACGCTGCCGAAATCACACCGATTTTCAAAGAAAATGTCATTGTGTAGTTAATACCATTACCATTTCTCCATAAACGGTATTAACCTTTATGAACATTTACATATTGATTGAAAAGTTTCATGTATGAATTCTACATTCCTTTATCGTGGAATAAATGATTATTTTTTATGAATCTATGTTTGATGATCCATGTGGCACACTTATGAATGAAATGAAATGTTTAAGAAGGGTGCGCCCTTATAACGCTCCAATGCATTGGGTAAAGTATAGTATCATGATATGTCATGTGCAATGAGTGTTTACTCTAGCTAATTCAAGTGCAACGAGGGTTTACTCGTGCTTTATGTGCAATGAGGATTTACTCATGCTCCCTATGCAATGAGCCTTGGGTCATGCTAATTCAATGTTAAGTGTTGTTTCCACATTTCCATGTTATGATTATCATGCTTTATCATGCCTTTATGTTCATGTTTTTCTTATGATCTATTGATATTCCTATTGTCTAAAATGTATTGCACCCCTCATTATATTCCATGTGTACTCCCTTACTGGGCTTTATAGCTCACCATTTTATTATGCATGTCCTCAGGTTCTCCCATTCAATTCTAAGTACGAAGAAATGTAGTGGTCATGTAAATGATGTTTTCAATAAAGATGTTGTATTTCATGTTTTACGTTTTTATGTAATGATCATAATCCCCAAAGACACTAAACCTCTCTATCTTCTTAGTTGTTTCAAGTGAATTTTTATGTAATAAATCACTTTTAAGTTGTAATGAAAACCAGGGTTGTCATATTATAGGAATAGTTCATTGGTATCCTTTTGTGAACTGTCCAATGGTGGCCTCTTTCCATTGAAATAATTATTTGTTCATGAATAGTGTTTATAGAACGGTGAGGTTCCATCAGTGACCACGTTCCATTACCAAATTTTGAGTTCATGAACAGTGTTTCAATGACAGTGAGGTTCTAAAGGTGACCTCTTTCCTTTTACTAATTTTGAGATCATGAACAGTGTTTCCATAATGGTGAGGTTCCAATGGTGACCTTCTTCCTTTTCTAAATATTTAGTTCATGAATAGTGTTTCCAAAGTAGTGAGGTTCCAATAGTGACCTTTTTCATTTTCCATATTTTGATTTCATGACCTCTGTTTCAAAAATAGTTAGGTTCCAACAGTGAGATGTGAATGGTGAGGTTCAAGAATAGTTTATTTTTTTTCCAAGTTTCGAGTTCATGAAAAGTTTTTCCATATTCCTATATCCATACCCCTTTAACACTTCCATTGATGTTAAATGCTTTTAAATACTTGTTTTAAGGTCTATAAGGCTGATTCAAAGGCCATAACTCCTATATTAATTTCTCCTAAGGATCGGGATGTTTTTACATGGACAAACAGTGTGGTTTAATGCAATCTTCATTTAATGAAAAACCAAGTGTCTACAAAACCACAGATCTGTAATATCTTCTAAAGGGTTGGGATATATTCCTCCGTAGTTCATTCTACTTGTTCTTTGGTGTGAGATGATCGAACATCCCATTCCTTCCCATAGGAGTTGTGCAATCAAATTTTTCTCATAGTGTTTTTTCTTCTCTGTTTTGATGAAAACAAGAAATATCGATATGTCTTCGATATAATTTATGATCTATCGTCATTATTTCTGGTTCATCTTCTTTTTTCTCCTTTCCCTTTTTATTGAATTTTTACCCCATGTTTCTAATGGGAATTTCTTGGGTGTTATCTGATGTTGTGGTGTCTCTGCATCCTTGGGTGCATACATTATTCACATGTGATTAGATTGCAACCTATTGTGTGGCTCATTCATGTATAAATAATATCATGAACTGTTTGAGGTAGGGGATTCATTTCTTCTCTCTTCTTTTGGGTGAAACTATATTGTTAGCATGTTTTATCCAACTGGATCACATTGGAATTGACATAATAAATATTAGAACCTGATAAATAAATTGATATAGATGGTATGATATTTCCTATTTTTCTCTAGATAGTGTGATATGAAAGATTTTTTTAATCTTTTTGTTCTTGATCAAAATTGTTAACGAACGTAAAGTCCAAATTAATTGATTATCAATTTTATAAACATAAAGAGGCATGTGAATGAATCTAATTGATGTTGTTGGAATTTGATGATAATCAAATTGGTGTAGTAAGCATGTTTGATTATTTTGTATTTATTAAAAATTAGTTTTCCTAGAGTTGGAACCTATGAATAATAAATTGTTTAATTCAAGATAGATTAATGAACTGGTTGTTTGATAAAAGACTATACATGTAGGGTTCTAAGTTACCCACATCCTTGTTTGAGGGACAAGAGCCCAATTTATAATTTGTTTTTTTACATTCTTCTTGTGTTTTGATGTGATCCTAGATGGATTTTGTGATATGTGGGTGGAGGGAGGCCTTTTGTTTGTGGCAGTAGTTGACGTCTAGTGTGTTGAGATGCATTGGTTTATGCATGTGGGTGTCGGGGAGGATATCCTGGATGATAGAATGAGTATGATGTGAATGTTTGGAAGCTGGATGATTCTTTTTAGTTTTTTATATGATAAATATTCCCCACTAATCAACAAATATAGTTGTTCTTACACATCTTCCAAATGCGGTGAAGTCGCATGGGGTATTCCACGTGCTTTCGCTGTCTGGCTTCTTAAGGGAGGATGTGTCTATGTTCTTGCCAAAGGAGGAAAAGACTCAATATGTTGTTATCTGCTCACCGTGATGAACCCCCTAGTGTTTAGTATCATAAAATGTTTTTCTATAATGCTTCGGAATATGGTAAGGTAATACTACAATAAATAATTGAATTAACGATGTTAACCCATGGGGTTGGAGCTTGCTAGAACAGAATGTGGATGTTACAATTTTGAAGGGATAGAGGACTTTGGGTGTGATGCTAATGAAATTAAATGTGGAATTTTTATGGTTAATTAATATTTAATGAATAATTAACATAAATTGTAACTGATAAAAAGGAAATTAAAAATGGCAATTAAGATATTTAAATGGGTGTGTGCTTATAGGATACCTAGTCATATAAGTGGATGTAGGGAGTCTAAGAGACATTAGCTACTATTGAGTACAATAAAATGTTATTCCCATAGTGTGGTTCTGAGATATTGTATATTCTATAATTTTTGTATTTATATATGCTACTCCATCTTGTCAGAAAGGGAAACTCACACCCTGCGGATTCTGAGCCTGGGGGTGTTTTCCACAACATTCTGGTGGGAGGAAGGATGGATGACTACACCCTTTTGGCCCGCTCTCTTCTCTTGGTAGTTACTTGTTCTATTAGGCATAGTGGTTAGTTTTCACGATATATGATTGTAGATGTATTTAATGGCTTTTGGTTATTCACACACATATATTATGGATATAGTATCCTACAGACTATTATAGGTGTAACATGTATAGGATAGGATGGCTTGAGGATCATTACTCGGTGTACGGGCTGTAATGTATTGAGATATAAAAACCGACGTATGATACACATTATAGGAGCTATGGTGGCTCTTAAAAACTGCATGTTTACTTAGATTCTTGGAGGTGGTGTTTTTTTTCCCAAGGGGCATATTATGGTGCTTCACCCAGGTGCCTACAGGCAAGCCTTTTTGGAGAGAGATTCATATGACGTGTGACATTGGGGAAAAGTGGAAAACCAGTGGGTATGTAGTAGTTGGGTACCCTTGATAATATTTATAATATTATATACTTATGTATGAGTTACATGGGGAGAGTAGCCATGGTGAGGTTGGGAACATAGTATACCTATTTATCTGAGGAGTTAATTTCACTTGTTGTTCACTATGCTTTAGCATGCTTTCTTTACTTTTTTCATGAGACACTCCAGGGAGGATCCTATTGAGTATACTTTAATACTCATCATATTTGTATATAAACTTTTTTTAGGTCACTTGGAAAAGGTTGGATGTCATGCTTGTTTCTATTAGCTTGGGGTTAAAGGAGTTGTTAGGGCTTGTGGCTACTATTGTTTTTACATTCATTGGGGTACTTGAATTTTTTCCATCCAGTTGTAGTAACCTTTCATGACATTACATATGTGAACTTGGGTTTTCATTTATATTTTATTATGAGTTGGAGTGGGTTTTTTTCTATCATATATATCTTTTTCGCAGGTGTTAACTTAGAGGGTAATGCCTTCCATCTGTGTGTTTAGTATAACCTCAGTTCTAGTCGCCAACCCAGGGCCCACTGGAGGTGGGCCTCGGGGGGTCATAATCTCTCTTATCACAATGCTGTCCCAAGAGGGGTACACCTTATGGGGAGGGGGTTAGGATAGAGTGATATCAGAAGAAGTTTGAGGGATAGGATGGAGTTTGGAGTTATGCATGGGTGAGGTTGCATGGATAGGCAAGGCAACAACGTCAGCCATTTTTTGAAAGTTATGTAATCACTGGATTTTGGATGAGGCATAGCTGTTTAGGGCCCCTTATGGTCTGATGTATGGACTGTTATGTTTACAATGGCTACTAATCGAGGTGATACTAGTTACTAGGTATATACCTAGGAAAGGATCATGCATCATTCTTCTTTGGGCCTATGTTTGAATGCGTAGAAGTTGGAATATGTTAACATATAATGAATAAAAGAAAACAATTAATTAAATAATTGTGAGTCTTCCATATTCTAGGTTTAGGATATCTGACTATTTAATATTTTTCAGGTATAGATCTAGGTTGAATTCCTTGTTAGGATCACATAGAAGGCGTCCAACAGGCTGTGCTAGAAGATCGCCACAAGGTAGAGGTTTATGAGGATGAAACATGGAGGAGGACACTCTGAGAGTATCAGTGCCAGAGTCTACAAAAGTATGAGGGCTTAGTTTCATATTCAATAAAGGAAGACTAGTTGGAGGAGGTTGAAATAGGCTTCATTTTGATCCTTGATCTGAAAGAGCACTGGGTGTCCTTGGTTGTAACGATGTTGTGTGGAGTAGTGAGGCTGTAAGAGCCCGAGATTTTATAAGATATATTCTTTTTAATTTATTTCATATCTTCTGTTGTACGCTACACTAATATTATCTTGCGCTTTATGCAACACCATATTAGCTTGCAGTATACGCAACACTATTCTAAGATTGTGTTAGAGAAAATGTAAAGTTTTTTTATAGTAGTTTTTATACGCAACATTGAGTGTATATATATATATTAAATGTATAAATGAAATAAGTTTGGATTATTTTATATGAAATAATGTAGTATTCTTGCACAACACGCAACCCTAACTTGGCATGCATTACACACAATCATGACCTTCCTTGGTAGCATGTGTTGTACGCAATACCAGGTTTTACTAAACAACGATATATTATTATAATATTATTATAAACTAGCCGTTATGAATAGTATTAACTTAATTTTTAATGTTATAACATTATTATTTCATCTTACTTATTTTCTAGAACAGGGTATGTGAACAAAATAAATTTTTCGGGTAAAATAAGTATTTTTAAAAAAATGCAGTTTGCCGCCTTTTGATGGAGCACCCACTTTAAATATAGTTTTTGAAATGTTTATAAATTCAATTTTACAAAATAAACTTCTTATTTTGAATCAGGATATAAAATTTTACATTGGATAAAGTTTTGACATTTTTCTAATAACATTCATATTTTAATGAATAGTAAAAACACGCTATATTTTAATTAAAAACAATTTTTTTGATCGTAATAATTTATATGGTTAAATTATAATATTTAATGGTTTCAAAGTATAAATATAATATATTATTACCATTAAATATAATTTATGTCATTACAATTCATTTTACCTTGAATTCGTAGGATAAATCAGTTCAATCTTTTGCAATGTTTTAAACAAAAACCCGTTTTCTTTCGACAACGGGATTAATTTTAATTTAAATTATAAAAATTTTGTGTATTGAATTTAGAAAAATGGATTCCATATTTGGAATCATTGGGTTCAAATTATGTTAATAGACTACTTTTTTTGGGAATTATGAATAGTAACTACGGTAAATTTTATTTACCATAGTTAAAGGTAAATCGGGTAATTAAGGGTAAATATAATATTATAAAATTACCCTAACACATGCCAAAATAATATTGGATGGGTAAAATTCTACCCATATCACCTATGTGTCGGATTAGATTCTTTTAATGGACTTTTGACCATGAAAATAAGTTAATTATTATTAAAACCATAGAAAGTGACAACATGTCACTCTCTTAAATCTTATAAATATAATAAATTTAATTTAGTGATAAAAATCATGAATCTTAGATAATGAATAGTCTCTATAAAGATAATAAAATTATCTACATCATAGGAATTTATTTATAATTTTTATGGATTAAATAATTATCATTAATTATGACACAATAGTGATGTAGAAATTGTTTATCTAGTGAAAAATCAATAATATGGTTTTTATTAAACTAATAGTGACCATAAAATGCACAAAACCCTGAACAAAACATATTTTTCATGTAAATGTAAACCAAAATCATCTAATGGTAGAATATTTGATCATTTGGAGCCTTATAAAAGCGATTATGACACTTATATTATATTATATTAAATGATTCCTAAATTGTCACCTTCATAATTTAATAAATATAACATTTTAAATATTGTTATTTTAAGATGATAAATTCTAGTAATACAATTTTTGTGAATGTTAATATATTTATCCTCATCATAAGAGTTTAGTTTTAATTTTTATGCAACAAATAAGTATATTAAAATATTATACAAAAATGTTATAGTAATTATTTTATTACGAGATAAACCAAATAAATGGTTTTAAAACTAATAAAATAAATATTAGATGAACTATTTAATGTTCTACACTAATTTTAGAGATACATATTTCCTTTTATGAATCTATTAAATCTTTTATTTCGAAAATATCTTCTGTATATATTTTATTTAATTTCAATTAAAATAATAGTGTCAAAATTGACACTATTGTTTATTTATAAAAATAACATATTATAAAATTGTTTAAAAATCACCAAAATATTTAAAAATTATAAATTTATATTTATATTGTCTAAAATTTTATAAATTATCCAATTATAGACAATTAACAACAAATAAGTAATTATTTGTTATAGTTTAATATTTAGAATATTATTACCACAAATAAAATTAAATTGACTAAATAAGGATAAATCAATTTGATAATGTTTAAAATAAATTCCTAACATGTCTAAATTTTATTGGATGAGGTGATTAAAACCCTACCTCATCTAATCTTCGGATATGAGTCATTTTTGAAGTTTTTATGTGGGGATGGGATTTAATATAAACTAATATTTCTTATATTTCCAAAGGTTCCCCTTTCCTCCCTTATAAAAGGGTACCTCCTCCCTCTCTTCCTCACACCATCTTGAGCCTTAATGCTCGGCCATACTCTGCCCATTTCACTTCCCAACTTCCCTAGAAACATCCTATAGGTCCTGGTCTTCTTCATAGACTAATTTTAATTCCCTAAAAGGAGGTCTCAAAGAGGCTCTTCAAAGAAGAGGAGGTTTGGATACGTACGAAGCATATCAGACCTATGGTAAGGGATACTTTTGCAAATCTCATTTTTATCTGAGATTGATTATTTGTAAGTATTTGCTGGATTTATTGATATCATCCATGTCCATGTTTTATAAATTTGTATTCATGTATGTTTAATGTCCTTTTTACCAATTTTGACTTTTACCCCTTGTTATGAAAGGAATCTTTCTTTTATTTACCCTAAAACGTACTTTTTGACTTTTCCGAAAAAAGTACGAGAATAATGTTTTTTAATGTATATTGAATGAAATTATTTTTGTGGTTTTATAATGCCTTATTTTCAGGATGATTTCTCAAAAATATTTCAAAACTATTTTCAACAAAATCCTTTTCATTTAAAATTGCTTGACATTTTGTGAAAATGACGATTTTGAAGAAAAAAGGGTATTTTCATCAAGAATTCATTTCAAGTGTTTTATCAAAACCATTTTCATCTAATATGACATTATTTCACATGTTTATGTTTCATGTATAATGTCTCTATGATTTACATGGTTTCACTTTTCTTATTATGAAATGTTATCCATTTCTTTTATAAGGATTATGTGATGATGGGATGATGTTTATGAAACCCATTTTATTTATTGGGTTTTTATGAATGATGTATGTTTATTTTGTGGAACAAGTAAGAATGATTTCAATATGAGATGGGTGGGACCTATATCTCCCTCTAATGAATTGGGTAATGATTTATATCTCATGAGATAGACATGGCTGGAATGGTAAGTTAATCTGGTTCAGTAATACAGGACTGGAACGAGAAGTGAACTCGATTCAGAAAGGGACATTTTCCACTAAGATGGTCTTGGCAGCAATTAATTGGCTACTATGTATATCATTACATGTGCTTAATGGATTCCAAAATGACATGTTTTATTCTGATGCTATATTATCATGATTTATGTTCCATTATGATCTTTGCCTTATGTACTTCCACGATTTATGTCTTTGTTCAAGATTTTGATGTTTAAATTTCATGATCAAGTTTTTGTTTTCAAATGTTTATGGATGGTTTTATATTCCCTATGTTTTCCCTTACTAAGAATTTTAGCTCACCCTTTTTATGTTTTATTTTTCCCAGAAAATAAAGAAAGGTTTTATGTAAGGAAACAAAAAGGGGAAGATCGTTATGGGAGTTGTTGATGATCATTCAACATGATTAGATGTTTATATTCCATGTTTCCAAAGACACTAACCTATTATGATCCTTGTGTGTCTATTTTTGTTATGTATTAATTATTCTGCAAATGTAATGTAATACCTTTGTACGTTAGGCTTCGGGTCTCCACGGTTGGTACCAGAGGAACAGTTTAGTCAACCTTTGGAAACTAGGATGCGAGAAATTTAGTGAGATCCCTAGTGATATTTCTAAGGTATGTCTAGGGATGTTCCTATGGTTAAGTATAAGTATAGGTTATAGTCCTAGAATTATTGTAATTATATTCGGTTAAACCTATGATGTTAGATATTGAAGTTACTCCCCCTTTATTGTGATTTCTTCCTCTCACATTATTCTTTTTGGGTTTTAGAAAATGGCTGGAAACAAGATGATTCACGATAATGGAGGATATGATGGAAAATGGAATGATTTTATTCATGAGAAACCAAATGAAATGGGATTTGGAAGTCCAAACATCATTGTTATGACGAATCAGAACTCTCATAATATGATCAATAAACTGAAATTTGGTAAGTTTACTTACATGGCTAATAAGAGAAAGATGGAGTTTCATTATGATCATAGAGGAAAGAAAATTCAATTTCCCCTATGTAAATAATGTGGGAAGAGGCATCAAGGAAAATGTTTCAAAGGATCTGGAAGATGCATTGGGTGTGGAAAAGAAGGACATAAAGCCAGTAAGTGCAAAGGAAAAGGTTCAGTTAACACCATAGACAAGGATAATGGTATTGATACGACATCAACAATGGTTAAATGTTTTAAATGTGGAACGTACGAGCATTATGAAAACCAATGACCTAAGGGAAAGTCTCATGAAAAGAATTAGTATGGTCGTATGGGTAGTATTTATGTTGGGGATGATGAAGAGATTACAAATGATATGTGAGATGAAAGAATTGATGAAGCTCGGTCAATGGTTTAAGAATGTAGTGGAATGATTACATGTTTATCATGTGTAATGTCGTATAAGTAATCTCATGGTACTATAGAATAAAGATACTTCTAAGGATTGTTACACTGTTGTCTTTCATTATGTTTTTCAAGTGTGTTATGAATGGTACTAGTATTTTTGGAATGTATATTATATGCACATAATGAAGGGATAATGAGAAAATTAAATGTTTGATAGTATTCATGAGCTCATGAATGATATAAGGAGAAGGTTATATCATGGTTTGAGTATATATAATTTTTGGGATTTTGGAATATGGAATGATTTAACTTTTGACACCATTTATGTTTTCACTTAGGTTCAATGGGTATTTATTTTTCAAGAGAATACATGATTAAGGTATTCACATGATTGGAATGTGACCAACAAGATATATGGGGGACAAATGATGGTATTCACATGCTTGGTTGTTGTAATTTCAAGTAATCGTTTTCTTTATACGATGAGATTGGATATATGTATTTTGGATAAGCCTAAATATTGGAATGAATTATGTTGGCCATTAGATAGTATTGTTTAAGGATAGATTTTTTTTCCCGATATTATTTATAAAGTAGTTTTAGAAAAAGGAAAACCTGTAGGACGGGCGACAGCCTATCACATTGGACAAGGCTGTAGGAATCGAACCCACAAACGAAGTGTGACTGGCCTTTATCACCTACCACTGGCCTACAGGAAGTCCCTGGTTAGTAGAAACTAGTTTAATTTTATTACGCAGTATGATATATGAAGTATAAGTTCATTTTTGGAATCATATATGATTAACCTCATCATAGATGGACTTATTTATTTTTTATAACTTTTATAACGTTTTGTTTAAGACAGATGGAATGACCCATCATTCGATCACATGATCTGCTAACACATCACGAATAACAAATTCAACTTCATTTCATCAAGGGATGAAGTGGAAATTGTTCAACACACGAACACCAGTGAGATTGTACCAAAATCATGTAAGTATTTATTTTAATTCATCAACTTTAGGGAAATGACCTTGAAATCCAAAAATTTTATCCTAGTGCCCTTATATCCGTTGAATCAGATGGTACCTTAGATCATCACAAAACTATGGCTTTGTGATTGATGGCTTGTTCATAGCCATGTTCTCTACCACTCTCCATCATAACATGAGGGTTAGATTTTTCTTCCATATCCATATTTTCACCTATGTTCTCCTATATGGAAACCCAGTGATGAGTTACATTGGGTAATCATTACATTTCATAATTTAGTTTTTAAAATTATGTTTTAGTATTCCTTTTTATGATGTGGGTTTCTATATATAGTAAACGATTTATAACCCCAACGAATTTCGAGGGCGAAATTCCTTTTAAGGGGGGTAGAATGTAACAACCCGAGATTTTATAAGATATATTATTTTTAATTTATTTCATATCTTCTTTTTTACACTACACCAAGATTATCTTGCGCTTTACGCAACACCGTATTAGCTTGCTGTATACGCAACAGTATTCTTAGTTTGTGTTACACACAATTTAATGTTTGTTTTATAATAGTATTTCTACTAAACATTTATTGTATATATATATATATATTAAAAGTAAAAATGAAATTTGTATGGATTATGTTATACGAAATAATGAAGGATTCTTGCACAACACGCAACCCTAACATGGCTTGCATTACACGCAATCACGACCTTCTTTGATAGCATGTGTTGTACGCAATACCGGGTTTTACTAAACCATGATATATTATTATAATATTATTATGAACTAGATTTTATTAATAGTATTAACTAATTGATGAATGTTATAACATTATTACTTCATCTTACTCATTCTCAAGAACAGGGTATGTGAACAATATAATTTTTTCGGGTAAAATAAGTATTTATAAAAAAATGTAGTTTTGCCGCCTTTTGATGGCGCACACACTTTAAATCATGTTTTTGAAATTTTTATAAATTCAATTTTACAAAATTAACTTCTTCTTTTGAATCAGGATATAAAAATGTACATTGTATAAAGTGTTGACATTTTTCTAATAACATTCATATTTTAATGAATAGTAAAAACACGATATATTTTAATTAAAAACAACTTTTTTCATATTAATAATTTATATGTTTAATTTATAATATTTAATGGTTTTAAAGTATAAATAGAATATAATTTTACAATTTAATATAATTTATGTGATTAGATTTGATTTTACCTTGAATTCGTACGATAAATCTATTCAATCTTTTGCAATGTTTTAAACAAAAACCTGTTTTCTTTCGACAACAGGATTAATATTAATTTAATTTCTGCATCATTTGTGTATTGAATTTCGAAAAATGGATTCCATATTTGGAATTAGTGGGTCCAAATTCTGTTAATAGACTACTTTTTATTTTGGTAATTATGAATAGTAACTATGGCAAATTTTATTTACCATAGTTAAAGGTAAATCAGGTAATTAAGGGTAAATATAATATTATGAAATTACTCTAACACATGAAAATATTATATCTAATGGATAAAAGAAGACCCATATCACCTAAGGGTCGGATTTGATTCATTTTATGTACTTATGACCATGAAAATAAGTTAATTATTATTAAAACCATAGAAAGTGACAACATGTCACTCTCTTAAATCTTATAAGTATAATAATTTTAATTTAGTGCAAAAATTCATGAAACATCGAACATGAATAGTCTCCAAAAATATAATAACATTATCTAAATCATATGAATTTATTTATAATTTTTATGGATTATATAATTATCATTAATTGTGACACAATAGTGATGCAGAAATTGTTTTTCTAGTGAAAAATAAAGAATATAGTTTTTATTAAACTAATTGTGACCATAAAATGCACCAAAACCCTGCCCAAAACTTATTGGTCATGTACATATAAACCATATTCATCCAATGGTAGAATTTTGGGCTATTTGGAGCCTTATAAAATCGATTATGAAACTTATATTATTTTATTTTAATTGATTCATAAGTTGTCACCTTCATAATTTAATAAATATAACAATTTAAATATTGGGATTTTAAGATGATAAATTCACGTAAAAGTATTATTGTGAAAGGTAATAGATTTATCGTCATCATAAGATTTTATTTTTTATTTTAATGCAAAAAATATGTATATTAAATTATTATACAAAAATGGTGTAGTAATTATTTTATTAAGAGATTAACCAAATAAATGGTTTCAAAAATAATAAAATAAATGCTATATGATCTATTTCATGTGCTCCACTAATATTATAGATACATACGACCTTTTATGAATCATTTAATGATTTTATTTTGCACATATATTTGTATATATTTTATTTAAATTAAATTAAATTAATAGTGTCAAAATTGACACTATTGTTATTTTATAAAAATAACATATTATAAAATTGTTCAAAAATTTTAAAAAAATTTAAATATTATAAATTTATATTTATATTGTCTAAAATGTGATAAATTATCCAATTATGGACAATTAACCTCAAATAATTAATTGTTTGTTATAATTTAATATTTAGAATGTTATTACCACAAATAAAATAAAATTGATTAAATAAGGATAAATCAAGTTGATAATGTTTAAAATTAATTCCTAACAAGTATAAAAATTATTGGTTGATTATATTACAACCCTATCTCATCTATTCTTTAGATATGAGTCATTTTGGAAGTATTTAAGTGGGTTTGGGATTTAATAAAAACTAATATTTCTTATATTTCCAAAGGTTCACCTCTCCTCCCTTATAAAAGGGCACCTCTTCTCTCTCTTCCTCACACCATTTTGAGCATTGAAGCTCAGCCAACCACTGAACATTTATCTTCCCCACTTCCATAGAAACATCCTAGAGGTCCTGGTCTTCTTCAAAGATCAATTTTAATTCCCTAAGAAAAGGTCTCAAAGAGGCGCTTCAAAGAAGAGGAGGTTTGGATACGTATGAAGCATATCAGGCCTACTGTAAGGGATAATTTTGCAAATCTCATTTTTATCCAAGATTTCTTATTCGTAAGTATTTTCTGGGGTTATTGATATCATCCATGTCCATGTTTTATTATATTTTATTCATGTATTTTTAATGTCATTTTTACCCATTTTGACTTTTACCCCATTGTATGGAAGGAATCTTTATTTTATTTACACTAAAAGGTACTTTTTGACTTTTCCAACAAAATTACGAGAAGAATGTTTTTTTAACATATATAGCATGAACGGATTATTACGATTTTATAAAGCCTTATTTTCATGAAGATTCCTCCAAATGATTTCTTGACTATTTTCAACAAAATCCTTTTCTTTTAAAATTGCATCACATTTTGTGAAAAGAAAATGATTTTGATGAAAAAAGGATATTTTCCTGAAGAATTCATTTCAAGTATTTTATCAAAACCATTTTCATCTAAGATTACATTATTTCACATGTGTATGTTTCAAGTATAATGTCTCTATGATTTACATGGTTTGAATTTTCTTATTGTGAAATGATATCTATATCTTTTATATGGATTATGTGATGATGGGATGATGTTTATGAAACCCATTTTATTTATTGTGTTTTTACGAATGATGTATGTTTATTTTGTGGAACAAGTATGAATGATTTCAATATGAGATGGATTAGACCTATATCTCCCTCCAATTCATTGGGTAAATATTTATATCTCATGAGATAGACATGGCTGGAATGTTAAGTTAATCCGGTTCAGTAATACAGGATTGGAACGAGGAGTGAACTCCATTCAGAAAGGGACTTTGTCCACTAAGATGGTCTTGGAAGCAATTCACTGGCTACTATTGAAATAATTACATGTGTTTAATGGATTCCACAGTTACATGTTTTATTCCGATGCTATTTTATCATGATTTATGTTATGTTATGATTTATGCCTTATGTACTTCCACGATTTATGTCTTTGCGCAAGATTTTGATGTTTAAATTTCATGTTCAATTTTTTGTTTTCAAATGTTTATTGACTATTTTATGTTCTATATTTTTTCCCTTACTGAGCATTTGAGCTCACCCTTTCTATGTTTTATTTTTCCTAGGAAATAAAGAAAGCCTTTTGGTAAGGAAACAAAAAGGGGAATATCGTTATGGGAGTTGTTGAAGATCATTCAACTTGATTAGAAGTTTATATTCCAAGTTTCCAAAGACACTAAACTATTATGATCCTTGTGTGTATTTTTTTGTTATGTATTAAGTATTTCTCAAAATAATGTAATACCAATGTACGTCAGGCTTTGGGTCTTTATAGATGTAGTTGTTGTTCTTATTCCTTAGGGATCATGATGAGTGGTTGATCTCTTGGGAGGAGTTCCGATGCATGTTTTGTGTCATGTTTCTTTTGTTGATCACGAAGGCGTCCAGTCACCAGGAGATTCTTACCCTTCAACCTGGGAGTTCCTGTGTGACAGAGTTCGAAATCCATTCCTGGAATCTTTTATGATATTTTTTGGAATTGTTTCCAAATGAGGAGGAAATGGAAAAGTGTTTCGATGAGGCATTGCATCTAGAGATCTAGCTCTAATTCACCCCATTTTTACGAAGACATATCTTGAGGTTCTGGTGTGGGAAGAGGTCATAAAGATGACTTTGGCCAAAACTAGATCATCATGAGAGGATAGTCTTCATGATTCCTCACGAAGAAGAACTGTGGTCTAGGGTTCCTGGTATTTAGGGCAGAAGTGTTTCTGTTACGCCGGGGGTAGGTCATAGCCCTCCACAGCCCATTTCACTAATGGTAGCGGATCTCAGGCCTATTCCAGGGGATCATGTGCTTGTTTTTTATGGTGTTCATGGTCATCAGTAGGGAGAGTGACCAACCTTTGAGAGCAGTCATCATTCATCATGATTTCCACTCTAGGTTCTTCAATTAAGGCAGTTCCAGCAGAGGTAGCAACAAGATTTTTCACCAGATTTTGATCATTAGAGGGAATATGGGGCATGCAGAGGACTACCCTGTGATTCTCCATATCCACAAAGAGAAGATCATGACTATGGTGGTGGGGTTCCTCAGGTTCAGAGAGGTTATGAAGGAGGTCGTGGTCCGCTTCATGCTTTAGTGTTTCCAAACCCATGAAATCCAGACGTCGTTTGAGGTATATTTTTCTTGTTTTCTTTATTGGTGTATTCCCTATTTGATTCTGAAGAAACAAACTCTTTAATAACACCTACCATGTCCATACTTTGGGACTTGAGGTAGAGAGGCTCCGAGTTCCCTTGGCGTTGACTACGCCTATTGGAGGCAGAGCTGACCTATTTGATGTATGTTGAGACTGTGAGCTAGTTTTAGGGTTTCACCACTATTGGGGAGATTATTAATGTTTATGAATACATCATATGATGTCATCAAAGGAATGGATTGATTGTATTAGGTTCAGGATATCAGGGATTAATTCAGGAGGAAGGTCGGTTTCTTCAATGTAGATGCAGAGCTGGTTGTGTTTGATGGAAAGAGAGATCCTCATATGGGTCATAGGAATGATCCATCCTTATCATTCATGATGGATAAGATGATGTTTAGTTCATCTGAGGTTTAGTCACTGGCATTTCCTAGGGTCATAGAAGAGTACCCTTGTGTATTTTCAGAGGAGGTTGTAGCATTACCTACTCGACGAGAGATCGATTTATGGATCAAACTACAACCAGGAGCATCTCATATCTATGTCTCTCCATGTAGGATGACCCCATCTAATTTATGAGAGATACGTATATAACTTTATGGTCAGTTATACTACGGTTTGGTTCGGCTGAGTGTGTCATCATGGGGTGCACCATTTTTGTTCATGAATATGGTTGACGGTAGTTTTGGGTTGGGTGTCGATTATCTCTCTTGAAAAAAGTTACAATAAAGAATCACAATCATATTCGAAAGATTGATTATTAATTTGATAACATGAAGGGTGCATGTTGGTTATCAAAGATCAACATGCGGTCATGATATCATCATATGTGTGTAAGTATGAGGATATCTCAGAGGCTACTTTCTGTTGTTCTCATGGACATTATGAGTTCAGTGTAATGACGTTCAGCATGAAAAATTCACCAGAGGTGTTGATTGGATTGATGAACCTTGTGCTCAGTGAGTTTTTGGACAATTTCATTGTAATTTTCATCGACAACGTCCTTTTGTTCTCCATATCTGAAGGAGAGAATGTCGAGCATATACACACAATTTTGGGAGTTCTTCGTCAACATCAACTGTTTGGGATGTTTTTGAAGTGTGAGTTTTGGTCTCTAAATGTATTCTTCATGAGGCATGTGGTCTCCCAGTAGAGAGATGCTATGGATACATTGAATATAGAAGCAGAAGTGTCTTGGGAAGCCCCAACACTATGTTAGAGGTGCGAAGTATCCTTGGCCTCGCAGTCTACTACAAGAGGTTCGTAGACGATTTCACTCGAATTGTGGCTCCTCTGATAACTTTGACCCGGAATGATCAGGATTTCATATGGGATGATCAATTTCATGCATCTTTCGAGTGTCTACAATATATGTTAAGAAGTGATCCAGATCATTGTGTTCCAATAGAAGGAATTCAGTTTGATGTTTTTTGTGATGCTTCACATTTGGGGTTAGGTTGAATTATGATGCATAATAGATAAGTTGTTTCTTATGGGTCTCGGCAGTGGAATCCTCATGAATGAATCTATGCCACCCATGATTTTTAGTTGGAGGCTGTGGTTTTTTTATGGATTTTTGATGACCATTCTTAATTGGTGAGTGCATTCCGGTTTTCACCAATCATAAGAGCCTGAGGTATGTATTCTCCCTGCATGGATTTAACTTATGAAATTATCGGTGGATGGATTTGTTACAGGAATAAAAAATAGAAATATTGTATACACATGGTAAGGGGAATGTTGTAGTTGATGCGCTGAGTCAGAAGTCACGTAGTGATGTAGTGCATGAATATGGTGACTCATGGAGAGTAATGAAAGAACTATCATCATTACATCTTGGTATGGTAGAAGTTGGTTGAAAATGATGTTTTTTCTAGATGAAGGTCTAGTCATATCTAGTGGTGAATGTGAAAGAGTTCCAGTTGGGGGATCTAGAGGTGGAGGTCAGGAAAGACCGAGTTGTTTGTGGTGAGGCCCCTGATGGTTGATCTGTGGATGAACAACGCTGATTGTTATATCATGGAAGGATATTTTTTATTTTGAAGATGCACTATATAGTCCCCAATGATTTCCATATTTCTACTTTTTCAGTGCTTCATGGTGTGAAAATGACGTACCGAGCCTTGAGGAGCATGTTTTGGTGGCCTAGGATGAATCATGCGATTGTGGAGTTTGTGTCTCAATTTTTGCTCTTCCAGAAGGTGAAAACCAAACACTGTGTTCATGGTGGTCTACAATAGCTATTAGATGCTCCATAGTGGAAGTGGAAGGACTACTCAATGATCTTTTTTATGGGTTTACCTCGAACTCAGGGAGGACATGATGCAATTTGGGTGGTAGTGGATCATTTAACAAAATTGAACCACATCATAGTAATCATAGAGTCAAGCTCAGTGGAAGTTTTATCGGGGCAATATCTAGAGGAGGTGGTGAGAATTCATGGAGTCCCAAGGATGATCATTTTTTATCAAGATCCTCGTTTTACCTCTAGGGTGTGGAGAGGTATCCAACATTCTTTTGGTTCTCATCTATGAATTATCACTGCTTTTCATCTTCAAACAAAAGGTCAATCAGAGCAAACCTTCCAAGCATATGAAGACGTGTTACACTATTGTGTCCAAGATTTTGGAGGATCGTGGATTAGGCACATACCGTTTCTAGAGTTTTCTTATAAAAATATTTTTCACTCCACCATAGGTATGGTGAAATTTGAAGCCTTGTATGAACAAACTTTTCGTTCTCCATTGTGCTAGACTGGGGTCGGAGAGTCAGCAAATCTCAAACCAGAACTATTGTAGATTATAGTAGAGATGGTTCAGGTGATTCATGAGAGGATGAAGACAACACATGATCATCATAAACAATATGTGGATCAAATGAGGAGACCCATAGAGTATTATGTTGGGGATAATGTGTTATTTAAGGTGACTCCAAATCATGTGCAGTGAAGGTTTGGTCATGGGAGTAATCGTTCTTCACGGTTTTTTGGGCCATTCGAGGCGTTATCTCATGTTGGAGATGGGGCGTATTAATTAGCACTTCCTCCAAAGATGACTCATATACATGTTGTTTTCTAGGTATCACATCTCAATTGAAATTTTCATGATGTCTCTCTGACATCGACTGGGGAGAGATCGATCTTGGTGATGATGATGTGACCATTAAGAAGCGACCTATAGAGATCCAATACCATAAAGAGAATTTGTGGTGTGAATGTTCAATTAACTTTGTTCGTGTCTTGGTGATACATATTGGCATGGAGGAGAGTACCTGGGAATGTTATTCACAAATATGTAGTCATTACATAGATTTGATTGATGTTTAACTCTTTACATGTATCGATGTTACCTTTTTGGTTATAGACCATTCATGTTTATAATATAGATTTTTTATTTCTTCTTGTGGTCGTCTCTCTTTGGAGAGGTATCTCAAGGGGTATTTTTTTGGACCTCGTTTCATTTTTCATTTTCATGTGTTTTGAATTCTGGAGGATGAGAATGTTTTGAGAGGTATATGATTTAATGGCCCAGACCTCTCTAGTCCATTCCTTTGGGAAAATCATATTTATGAGGTGTTTATGGAGGTCAAGGAGAATTAACCCCAACACATTTACATAATTCAATTCATGTGAATAGTTCCATTAGTGAATAATACCAACAGTAGACCGTTGTCAACATTTCATCGCGAACTTCCTTGAACAGTGTCATCGCTGACCTTATATGAACAATGTCTTCGGTAACCTTACGTGAACAGTCCAATGGGGACCTATTTCCTTTACCAAATTTTGAGATCATTAATAGTGTTTCTAGAACGGTGAGGTTCCAATAGTGAACACTTTCTTTTGCCATGTTTTTATTTCATGAATAGTGTTTCTAGAATGGTGAGGTTCCAACAGTGACCATTAACGTTTTCTTTGATGTAATATGAATTTAAAGACTTTTTAAGGACTCTAATGCTGATTCAAAGGTCGTAACTCCTATATTAATTTATCCAAACGGTCAGGATGTTTTTACTTGGTCAATCAGCGTGGTTTAATGTGATTTTATTTTAATGGAAAACAAAATGTATCTTAATCCACTGCTTCATTAAATCTTCCAAGTGGACAAGATATCTTTTTCCATAGTTCTTCCTCTTTGTTCTTGGATGTGAGATTCTCGAACATCCAATTCCTTCCCACCGGATTTGCGCAACCAAATTTTTCTTCTAGGATTTGTTCTGCTCTATTTTGTTGCAACCAAGTAATATAGATCATTCTTCGATATAGGGTATTATCTTTCATCATTATTTCTGGTTCAAATCCTTCAATCTGATTTCCCTTTTTATTAATTTTTTACTCCATGTTCAAAATGGGGATTTCTTCAGTTTTAGATGATGTAGGGATGTCTCTGCATCCTCTGGTGGATACAGTTGTCAACAGGGAAGGGATCATAACATGTTGTGTGGCCCGTTCTTGTATAAATAATGTCATGAAATATATGAGGTATGGGATTCGTTTCTTCTCTTTTCTTTTGCATGATACTGTATTATTACCATGTTTTAACCCACTAGATCACAATAGAATTGACATAATAAATATTTGAACGTGATAAAAAATTGATACTGATCATATGATGTATCCTCTTTTTTTATAGATAGTGTGATATCAAATCATGCTTGTTTAGATTTTCGTTCATAATGGAGATTGGTAATGAACACAAAGATGGAATTAATTGATAATCACTTGGATAAAGATAAAGAGGCATGAGAATAAATCTTTTTGATGTTGTTGTAATTTGATTTTAATCAAATCGGTGCAGTTAGAATGTTTAATTATTTGTGATATCTTATTATTTAGGTTTCCCAGTGTTGGAACTTATAAATAAAAAATAGTTTACTCACAAATGGATAAATGAACTGGTTTTTTGATAAAATATAATTCTTATAGGGTTCTTAGTTATCCTCTTTCTTGTTTTAGGGATGAGATACCAATTGATAATATGTTTCTTCATGCTTCTTGTGTTGTGATGTGGTCTTTTATGGTTGTTGTGATATTTGGGGGAATGGAGGCCTATTGGTTGTGGTTGAAGTTGACACATAGAGTGTCGAAATGCGTCAGTTTATGTATATGGGTGTCGGGGAGGATGCCATGGATGATGGAACGGGTTGGATGTGAATATTTGGATGGTGGGGGATTCTTTTTAGAAGATTATCTACTTTACATTCCCCACATCTCAAGGTAGATACTCATTATTACCCTTCTTACAAAAGGGGCCAAGACACATGGGGTATGCCTTGTGCAATCCATGTCTATCTTTTCAAGGGAGTATGGGTCAACAATGTTTCTATAATCGGAAAAGACTTGACGGCTAGTTATATAATCACCGTGTTGAACCCCCTTGTGTTTAGTAACTTAGAATGTTTTTCTAGAATGCCTGGGAATATATGAATGTAATTCTACAAATAAATAATTGAATCAACTATTTTACCCCATGGGGTTGGAGCTTGATGGAGTGAAATGTTGAGGTTACAATTATAATGGGATAATGGACTTTTGGGTGTGATTCTAATGAAATTTAACGTTGAATTCATAATGGTTAATTAATTTTTAAATAATTAATTAATGTTAAGTGGAACTGATATAAAGTGAATGAAGTAAGGCAATAAAGATCTTTAAATTATTGTGTGTTTATAGGATACCCAGTCTTAGAAGTAGCATCCAGGAGTCCGAGAGATGTTAGCTACAGTGGATTCTAAGACTAGGTTATGCCCATAGTGTGATTGTGAGATATATAAATTTTTTTAAATTTTTTTGTTTATATACACTACTCCACCCTATCAGTTAGGGAAACAGAAACATCAGGGATTCTGATCAATAGGGGATTTTTTCCCAACATTTTGGTGGGAGGATGGATTACTGACTCCCCCCTTTGGCTTCGTTCTCTTTACCTGGTATTTAATTGTTCTAGTAGGAACAATGGTTAATTTTCCACATATATGTTTTAGAGGGCTCTAATGGCTTGTGTTTATTCACACACACATATTTTGGATATAGTATCCTATGGACTAATATTGGTGTAACTTGTATTGGTGGTGATGGCATGAGGATCATTACACAGTGTATGGGATGTGATGGCTTGAGGTATAATACAGAACATATGATAGACATTATAGGAGATGTGGTGGCCGACATAAAAGACCTGGTTACTTTCATGAGTGGACATGGTGGTTTGGTTGCACGAGGTGCATATTGTGGTGCATCGCACAAGTGTCTTTGGCCAAGCCATTTTGAAGAGAGATGTTTAGGACTTGCAACATTGGGGAAAATCAGAAATCCAGTGGGGATGTAGTAGCTTAATAGCCTAGATAATCTTTTTTATATTATACAATTTTGTATTATTTACTTGGTGATAGTAGCCATGGTGAGTCATGGAACATAGTATTCCTATTTAGGTGATGAGTCAGTTTCTCTAGTTGTTCACTGTGCTTTGTCATGCTTTATTTACTTTTACACGAGAGGTTCCGGGGAGGATCGAACTCAGTATATAGTTATAATCACCCTATTTATATATAAACTGTTTTTAGGTAACTTGGACCTGGTTGGAGATCAATCTGGTTTCTACTATCTTGGGGTTTCTGTAGCTGTTCGAGCTAGTTGTTGGTGGCCATTTTTAATTTAATTGGGGTACATGAAATTTTCCCCTTCTAATAGTTGTACTATTGGATGACATTACATATGTGTTCTTGGATTTTCATTAATATTTCAGTATGAGTTGGAGTTGGTTGTTGTCTATCTTATCTCTCTCTTTCACATGTGTTCTCTAAGAGGGTAATGCCTTCCATCTGTGTGTTTACAATACCCTCAGTGCCAGTCTCCATCCCGGGGCCTATTGGAGGCGGGACTCAGGGTTCATTATCTCCCTTATCACATTGTTGTCACAAGAGGGTTACACCTTTTGGGGAGGGGTTCGTGACATATATCGTTTCTTTTGTGACATCATTATGATATAAACAAAATAAAGTTTTTAAAAAAATTAATTAAATATGATTTTAATGAGTCAAATATTTAATACATAAGAAATTTAATATATTAACCATTTTTAATCTAATTTTTATTTATTATATAATAAATAAATTTGGATTTTATTTTTCAATAAAATAATTAAATCAATATTATTGTAGAGTCTGGAGAATGATTTGGGAAATAGAGTGGGGAGAAAATATCATTGGTGTTAAATTTTTATGATATATTCTTTTCAAATTAATAATATTGATAATGTTTGAATCATATATAGTCAGGTTTAACTTTAATACTTTATTAATATAAATAGAAATTAAAAGGCCATTGGGAATACTCATTTTTTACTTGGTTTGAGTACCTTCTATGGAAACCAACTAGTTACAATGATTGGATATTTTCTATGAGTCAAGTATTTTCTAATATAAAAAAATGTTTACAGTGGCTATCTTTTTTATCGTATACTACAACATACACTTGTATATATAGTAAAACTATTCCTAACATTCCTAAACATTTAGATAAAATTTCATCTGAACATTATGAGAAAGGGCATAGATGATTTATAATTTCATCAATAATAACATGATATTGATCTTCTTATTCACCACATCATGATAATCGAATCAAATTAATCATACCTCATCAAGAACATCAATAGTTGAGATTTTTAACTCAGTTTAATAATAATTTTATCAATTTATATTGAAATATATTGATGGTTATATTCTCAATCATCATCTCAATTTCATCTAAGATACTATTTGGGAACAATAGGTACTTCTTATATTTTTGGGACTCCTAACATCATTCCATGTTTCTACCTCCCCATATTTTTAGTCTCAACAATAATATATTCCTCAAAAATCCATTCATCTTAATCAATCATTCTCAATATTCAACAACTTATTTTTTCAATAATTGTTTACCACAATAATTCATGATAATTTTCATAACTGAATGAGGTAATTAGATCCCCATCATAATTCCTTAACCATGATACCTTGTTTGTGGGCTCCCATAAACAACACATATTCTCTTACTCATTTAACACTTGTATCTAATGAAAGAAAATTATTACTATTATGTCCATTTAAACATATAAATCATTATATAATGTATTTATTTTTAAGTAAACTATATATAATATAAATCAAAAATAAAAATATTTTTTTAATTCCAAAAGAATTGATAGGGGTCATTCTACTTACATTTAACATAATAATTTTTTTAAAATCTCAATGATGATATTCATGTCATGAAAAAACTAATCAAAATTCAAGATAAAAATACCTCAGCTTAAATCATGAAACTATAATTTTCTTTTTCATTTTGAATTTATGAATAGAAATACATTTTACAATTTTACTTTCATGAATTCATCCATATTTGATCTTCCTTGATATATTTCAAATATATGTATTTGTTATCATCAACCAATTTTAGAAGTGACCATGTTTTTAAAATTCCCACTAGAAAGAATTCAATCATATTTATATTTTTTTATTCAAATATTTGAATATAAATCTCTCATTCATCAAATAAATATTTCTGTATATCTTCTATGTCATTTAACTTTACCGTATTTTTCGTCCTTCAATAGATTAAAAATAATTATTTTTTAAAGGAATGTATGTTAGAGATAAGTATTTCGTTCATGGTGTACCTTATGATAATTTATTACAATATGTCCAAATATGATACAAAATATAAATATCTTTTGTAATTAATTATCATACATTTTTGATGTCCCTTACACATTTATATATCTTATGTAAAGTAATATATCTTTTGAAATCATAATATCGTACTTGGTTCCTAAATTATCTCTTTTGATACACAATATATTATGCATCTAAAATATATATTAGGAAAATAAAAAATATTACTATTTATCGAAATATCAAAAAAAAAAAATTTTATGGTCATTTAACAAATCATCTAATGATGTTAAAACGTTCCAAATATCTTTTATAATTTATCTATGATTAGGGACTTAACAATTTTTTTTAAAAATTTCAGAAATCTATACCCTCCCAATATCATTCTATACTACATAAAATCATATTAAGAGAACTCAATTAAAGTCAAATCATTACCATTTGGTTCAAAAATATCATAGAAATATCAAAATATTCTTACAAAATTGTCAAAGAAAATAATAACTCTAAAAAATTCTAAATGATACATTAATCTCACCCATTGATTTTTTGGCAACTCTATGAAATTTATAAAATTAATTAAATCATTAAAACAACCAAATATGTTTTCTAAAATCCATAAAATCTGAAATTAATTTTTATTGTTTGTTTAAAAAAACCAAACTAATAGATAATGTATTTTTTAAAAAAAATACATTTTTAGGGAAATGAAATTTTCACCATGTTACTGTGAAGTTCATCATTCAATCAGTACATTACTTTATCCCCAATTTAACAATACCCATAACTACTAATTAAAAATAGATATTTAAAAAGATTCTTACACTCCCCCTTTACAAATATAATTTACACAGCCTCTCACAATATTAAAATACTATATAAATCCAAATGGGTATTTGATTCTAGACATCCTAGTGTTAGATAGAGTGTGTAAATATAAATTTTTTTCCTCAAATAAGAAAACAAATCCCTTTGAATATATTTTTTATGTTAATAATAAATGTGATTTATAGATAGACTATTTCAATTTATTATATCACCATTTCCACTCTATATTTATTAATATTATATTTGATGGCAATGTTCCTTGATGTTAAGTTTTTGAAAATTTTATTTGATAGATAAATTTTACTCATTTTATTTCATGAAATATCTGATTTATTTTCAAAATTAAATTAAAAATAAACATTATTAATTTCATATATAGTAATTTATTCAAGAATATTTTTCTATAATATTATCTACCTAAAATTTGATAAAGGGATCTAATGTTTCATTTTATGTTTTTATCTCAATGATATTTCACATATAAATAATTTTTTAGCAAATTTGGACTTTCTGAAACCTCAAAATCATGTATGGTCTATTTAAATGAATACATAATTGTACACATCTTATTATTTTATATATTGAAATCCATGGGTCATGGTACCTTTTATAGGACCAAAATTTAATTTATCTTCTAGTATATGATAAATTTCATGATCACTCTAAATATTTAAATAATGATTCATTTCAAAAATGATATATTATATTTATTATATAAGATAAATTATATTTCCAATGATTATCAAAATTAAATTATTATTAATGTAGTTTATATATTTATATATAATCTTCTTAGTAAAAACTATATTACATATTGATTTTTCATTATAATCCCCATAAAAATTACAATTTGTTGTTCACTGGAATATGTTATTTATGATATGAAAAAATTGTAATTTTTCATTGTAAAATATACTTTCAAAACATATTCCATATCACTTCGAATTGAAATATAAAAATAAATCCTTATTTGGTTTGTAAATTTTACTCATAAATTCCTCTTTTCAAAAAGAAAAAATTATATCATCAACATAATCTATTATGTAAAAGTACCTATGGATAGCGTCCTTATATACCATGTTTTACATCATTTTATTTATAAAATTTCAATGGAATTTGGAATATATACCAAATGGAATAAAAAGAAATATATTCATGTTTTAGACAATAAAAATCATTCATTAACCTATACACCATTTTTTCAGTAGTAGAAATAAAGAAAACATTTAATTTATTAATAATAATTTTTATATCTCTATAAAATAGGGATAATGGATATCCATTCGATGAAAAATGTAATGTTAATGTATATACACTATCAATTGTGTCACGACCCATCCCCCGAGGCCTGTGCCGTGACTACCCCAAGCCCACCTTCAATAGGCCAGGGGCTGGCGACTAGCACCTAAGGCGTAATTCCATATAACTATGAAGGAATTGACTTTATAACCTGAATCACACACAATAGAGCACACAAATGGATTCAAAACACTAAGTAAACTATATTACAAAAGAGTGCTAAAAAGTAAAAGGGGACGGAAGTACAAGCCCAACTGTAAAGTACATGGAACTGGAACCACAAGTACAACTGACAAAAGGAAAAATAGTTGATGGGTCATCCAACATGATTCCTACCTAAAGGGTAGGTACATATAGCCTCCTTAGCACTCCATTTTTTCAGTCTCCTCCATGTACCAACTCGTCTTAAGTTACACCTCTGGGTACCATCTAGTCCTTGTACTCTCAGCCTAAGTCAGCAATGTTCATCATATACAACTAACACAACAAGGTCGTGCATGGGTCAGAATAACGATACATAGTAGGTACCCCAAGACACTCAAGGTCTCAAAAAATTCAACAAGGATAAACCAAAAGAAATAAATCAACAGATAACCCCACATAGGAATATTCCCATACATATACCTTTGTTATCATGTAATCTGCCTCAATCATGAGGTAAACACAAAAGTTAATTACTCATATCAACCAGCAAATTTATTTATCCAAGCCATGACTGCTGGAGAACTCCTCCTCTATTGAGTATAGTGTGCCTGCCATGAAACCAAGGTGCTTCCCAATAACCCTGTACTGCTGAGGTACTCCTCCTGTCAAGTATTATGGGTATGTTGTGTCAAAAAGGCGCTCCCCACAATGGGTCTACCGACCCAACCAGGTTCTCCCAATAATAGCATGTAAAGGTACATCTCTTGTTGAGTACCATGTGTTTTCTATCACAACTAGGAGCTCCACTCTCATGGGTCTTACACGACACCAAGGCACTCCCCACTGAGCTAGTCAATTCACTCTAAGTCAATTAGTCAGTAGTCATCAAGTCTCATCCAGCTACTAGGTCTCTCCACTCTGCTCGATCGTCGCCTAAAGGAATCCACTCTATGAGCTACTAGTAAAAACTCCAAAAATCATGAATTCCCATGAAAAAGTACCTCAAAGGTCCATCACATCACAGAGGTCTCAACACAATAGATGGCGCATCAATCGGACGCCCGGTCTGTGAGAAATTTGTCTTTTAGTCCCGAGGGCCCGATTGGATTCGTGCGTGATCCAACCTGAATGTATCATATTAATACCTCAAAATCTAGTGGGGTATACTCCAAGGGACCTCCATTATCTATGTTTACTAGCGCTATTGACGGTTCGTCAAATGGACGTCTTGTGTCAATGATATGTCCAAAAGATAGTAAAGGGTCGATAGTAGGCATGGTTCTGGTCTGACCTGGTCGGACCGACCCGGCCTGACCTAGTCTTGGTCGACCCGGTTCGCGTAAAACCCTCCAGACCCGTTGGGTCCCACCCAGACCATTGGGATTGGCCCGGCCTGCTGGGCCCAACCCAGTAGGCCATGATTGTTGTTCCGCCCGGAGAGGGACCGTGTAAGCAGCTCGACCCGATGGCGAGGAGCCGATTCATCCTAGAGTGCCACAAGGGTCACGGGAGGCTGACTCGACTGGGGTTCCACAAGGGTCGTGGCTCAGGAATCTTAGCCTGGATGGTCAGTTCTGCTGGACACCAAAGGGGGTGTGGCTTGGGCGGCTCGACCGAGATCTGGGTGGTCTGCGTGCGGTTAGGAGGCGGGCAGACGGCCGAGAGTTGGGAGGCCAGGTGGACAGGAGGCCGGGAGACCGGGAGGCCGGTGGGTGGCTAGGAGCCAGTGGGCGGAAGGGAGTCCAACGGGCGGCCATGAGCTAGTTCAGCCGAATCATGGTGTGGGCAGTGTGGGTTGCAAAGACCGCGGGTAGTGCGGTCCTTACATGTCTCCTTCGTCGCCTCATCGTTTCTTCTCCATGCTGAATAAAATCCAAAAAAAAGAATTGAGATATGGAGACATGCCTTTTTTGTTTGTCCCCCACCCTTTGTATTTAGGTTGATAGTAATCGGTTCATAAGAATGAGAACAACAATCCACCCGCAAAAGGAAAACATCCTCGTTCTTCATTTTGAACTAAATTTGGAACATAGCTCTTAAATGAAATTAAACCCCTAACATTGTTCGTTGTTCGTCGCATCTGCCGCAATCCTCCAATATTGAGCTCATGCATTAGTTTGATGATGATGATGAGGAGGGAGGGTCAGCCATCAAGGGCGTCCCACATCAGTTGCCTCCGCAATATGATTCAGAGGAAGAAGCCGAAGGAGGTCGTTCTATGTCGGTGGAGCATTCTTTGCTAGAGTGTGTAATCCTCTTGGTTTTGGGCATCGCGCCACATTACTAGTTCATCCTCTCTTGGTGAATCCATCCCAAAACCACCTCCCAATATCCATATATATAGAATAGGGGGGAGGTAGGTAAATATGGTCAGAATTTATGACGGTTCGATTATTAGGATCCTTCCTAAATTCAAACGACGTTGTTACATAATTTAAAAAGGGGCAAGACAATTAATTTAAGTTGGCGGAACGATTCGGTTTTTTGTCAATATTAATGTTATGTTTGTTGGCACAATTTTTAAAGAAGATTATTTGGCATAACTATGTATTTGGGGAGTTGAAGAGGCTCCTCTGCACTTAATGGAAGTTTGAGGGTTTCTCTCTATTAATATGGAGTTTCGAGGGGGTTATAAACATGAGTGTTCCCCACAATAAAAAAAATTAATAGGAGGTTAGGTTCACATGGGCCACACAACTATAACCTCTCATAAAAGGTTTAGGTGTAGTGGTCGCCACCTCCAACATCCACATGGAGGCATTAACCAAAAAAATTAAATCTACACACGTTTTTTTATTTAATTCATTTACTAAAAACCCAAAACTATCTTTTATTATCGATCCATTACCATCAAGGTGAAAGTATTCTAAAGCGAATAATGGCACTGCAAGTTCAAAGATTCCCTCATATATCTACTATGATCACTACTCCAAAATTTATAAAAACTCGATTGTACATTTACTAAACATAGTCGAACAAAACATCGAAAATTGATTTTGGGAACACCTGGCCTCAGAATCATGCCCCGTCAATTTTCGCGGACTCTCAAAATTCATATATAGTAAAAAAATCCACGGAAGTTTGGGGACTTTACATTATCCCTACCATAGGGCTTTACATTCCCATAAGCTACAACTTGAACTATGGAAACATCTGGGGGTATTGAGCATGCATCTGAGCCTCCCACTCCCATATGCTCTCTTGAATGTTCTCGGGCTGCCAGCGAACATGAACCTGAGGTATCGACCGTCCACGTATGACCCACTCCTGTTGAGCCTCAATCTCAACTAGAACCTCCATAAAATTCATCCCATCTTCAACCTTCATCTCTCCGTTGTCAATGATGTGAGAAGGGTCGTGCATGTATCTCCTTGGATGGGATACATGGAAGACGCCATGCACCTCGTGCAACTGAGATGGAAGTGTAACACCCTAGGTAAATAAATAATATGACATTTTAATATTTATTAATATTTATGAATAAAATATTAATATCACTTTAATTTTAATGCTATGTTAAATGGAGTACCCAATACGCAACAATGAGTTTATTTAAAATCTTACGTTGCAGACTAATAATATAATTTATTATTTTAAATGGTTGTTAACACATTGTCGTTGTATTGGAAGCAATGAATAGAAATAATTAAAATATTATTATTTATGTTTGTCAAATGTTTTTACATTTATCCAATAAAATATAAAGTCTTAAAATAAGAAAACAATACAATCTTAAGCACAATTACTCTAATATTCACTAAAAGCTCGATTTTTCGCCTTTTGATGGACAACCCTTTTTAAAAATAATTTTGGTCACTCTTATAAATTCACATGGACCAAATAAAATCTTTCTTTAGAGTCAGGACATCAAAATTTACATTTTGTAAATTTTTGGTATTTTTCCGATAAAGTTCAATTTTTAATGAATAGTGAAAAATGTTTTATTTTAATTTAAAACCACTTTTTAGTATAATTTATTTATATGATTAGATTATCTTTATAATTTATTTTAAAGTTAAATTAGAATATATTTTTACCATTTAATCCAATGGTGGTCATTGGAATTAATTTCACTTTGAAATTGGACTTAATCTAGTGTCAATATATTGATATATATTGTTTCATAAAAACACGCTATTGGTTTTGACAACGAAAATTAATTATTTAATAAATTTATGAAACTTTTATGTTTTTAATTTTGTAAAATTTTCATCATTTTTGAATTCGTAATATCAAATATATCTTAGGGTGATGTTTTGGTATTTTTCTGAAAAACATCATTTTTTGATGAATAGTGAAACCACTAAGTGGTAGTTAAAAAACTGTTTTATCGTTTAAATTAATATTTACCACTTTTGAGAATCGAATTTCACAAATCCAAAATACATGGTTGTCATTAGGATGTAAAATGTGATTCAATGTGATTAAAATAATTTTTCTGTGAATAGTAAATTTTAAGTTTTACTAATCGCGATTAAATTTAATTAGTGTTATTTTAGGTAATGATAATGTTATAATAATATGAAATGACCTTGACACAAGTCATAACCTTATTGGATGAGTCATGGACGACCAAGACAATCCATTGGTCAACAATGGGACCCCATGGATCCCCTTCGGTAAGAAAATTACATTAATAACTTTTTATTTAATGTTAATATAAAAATGTCAAAAACATTTATTATTTTACTAAAACATTTTTTACATGGGGTTATACAAGTCATATTTTTGACTATAAAGATTCATTATAAAGCCAAAAAGATTTCCTAAATCATGATATATAATTTTATAATTTTTAGACATTAAATAAACTATATTTTTTAGACACCATGATGATGTAGCGATTACCTCATTATTTAATGATTTAAATAAAATGAAAAGATAATGTAAACTCTATGACCTAAACTTGTAAAAAACTTCTTTTATGAGTTTTTTTAGAAACCGTATCACATTATCCTTGAAATATATCATTTCAGGACCTTTAAAACTCGCAAAATACTTTTATAATAAAGTAATATTTTATAATATTCCAAGAGTTCCCATCCTCTCCTCTTATAAAAGGCCCCCAGCTCTACCTCCTTACCCACACCTCTAAAGCCATTGACTCAGCCAAGCTCTGATAATTTTATCTCTATAAATTCCTCTCCACATCCTAAAAGCCATAACTTTGGCAGGAAGCTCTTCAAGAAACCATTTTGTTTCAAACCAAACTGAGTTACCAGTTTTAGAGGTAATGTCTTCACTTGTGCTCTTTTGTTTTATTTTTCTACGCCAACCCCCTAAACTCTTTTTATTCATTTATTTTGTAACAAAAACAGTATATTAAATATACTAGGATGTTTTTATGATAATTATTCTAACTACCCTTACACACACCTCCATCTAATGGTTAGATAACATACTATTCTCGTGGCTGGTGAATTCTTGCCTCACAAAACGATGATTGTTTTATCTTATCCTACCACCTCTCATGGTGGCCATTATGATGGAACTATACTTATATATGATATATATTATATTTAATTCCCATATATTCTTCTGTATTTTACATTTAAAACATACATTTATGATTTTCATGTTGTGCAAATGTGATAATTTCATTTGAGGAAGTGTGGACTATCGCCCCCTCAAGTGATTTGACTCATTCATGCAATACATGGAATGTATAAACAATGATATTAATGAACATATTTCACCAATATTACATATATATTATACTGTAATTATAATATATATATCTCTCTCAATTATTTTTAATTCCATTAATATGACAAAGAAATGAAAGTAGTGTTCATGCGTACGTACGACCTACCGTCTCCATGAACGATACATTTCATTTCATTTTATCTCCAAATGTTATGGAATAGTATTAAATGAATATTTACTGGATATATATTATATTTAAATCATTAATACTATTCTAGATATGATTTAATTATAACTACATGGACAATCGTTTTCAAACAAGTTCATTTTTGAATCATGTACCAAACATCGACAAAAACGTCTGAGATGAACTCACATTAACCAATTATTATAACATTATAATATATGATATAAAATGAATAATAATAATTAAAGGATGTACTTATGCAATTATAAATTGACCAACATTTGTTATTCAGGAATATAAAGATACGAACAAGAGAAGTCGGACTTAAGGTAAGGGATCCTACCACACTCTTTCTTTTTAAGTACTCTCTTTAATGTCATTTATTTAAAGCTCATATTTCTTATGTTTGGGATGTTATATTATATTTCTAATTCTGTAATTTTTATTTTCATATTAAGAGAGACCCTATTTGATCTCATAAATCCATTTTTGTATGTTTCAAGTGGCGCCATTAGGCTACCGAGTTTTCGTAAGGTATTTTTCATCTCACTTTTATTCCCGTAAATTTATGCTACATTTTCCACCATTTCCATTGAGTGGTGTATGTGCTACCAATTATTCTACTATTTTTGTAATATAATTTCATTTATTAGTATTTACATCAATGTTGTATAGTCTTTCTTTCATGGGGTGTACGTTTTGAAAGTTACCCAAATTGGTTTGGAAACATTTCGCCATCCTATTGTTAAAAGAATTATTTTTCTTGGGTAATTTAATTTACATATTGTTATGTTTGGATATGTTCCTCTATATCCTTGTTGATGTAAATTTTATGTCCAGGTGATGAGATACCATTTTCTCTCTCACCAACTCATTTTCTGAATTTTAATGTGACGCCATTAGGCTGCCGAATTTTTGCAAGGGAACTTCTTAACTCAACTTCAATTCTTTGGGTTTAACCTATACTTCTTGATTATGTCGTGCTACGAATATGTGTGGATGAACATTGATTGTTTTACTCTTAATATCCACATATATTGGGTGTATTTTTATTTTTTACACATAATTATGTAATTGATTTATCATTAATCTAAGGATACCGTCTTTGTAAGGAAATTCATCTCAATCTCCTTTCATTGAGGCATATTTTGTTTTATACACAACATTCTTTTATACGATGTATAATCCCCTTTGACTTAAAATTTTATTCAAAATGTATCTTTTCTGTATGAATCGTTTTACTAAACAAAAAAAGGTATGTTTCTTTTTAACGTACGCGGTGAAATGTCCTTTCCGCCACCACGAGTATTATTTGGTCTTTGGCTTCCTCAACAAGCCATAATGTTTTTAAAATAAAATAAATACCATACAATTATTTTTGTATTTTGGTATTGAAAATGGTTTGGATAATGTATTTGTTATGGAAATATATTTAAGTGATATATTTTGATTGAAATGTGGAAATGTTTTCTATCCATTATATTTGTTTTATGTCTTATGATTTTAAAACGATACTTGTACATTTGATGGGTGGTTACGTGATAAAACATATGACGGGTGGTGCCTAGAATACTAGGACAGGTGGTTACATTATAACCTCCAATTCATTGGGTATGGATGTCATCCGTATGGCTATTCCATGTAGTGATATGTATGGAAGTCAGCCGTATGGTTATTCAATTTTGAGTATGTCTATGTCCAAAGTTACCTTTATATGTTATGTGTTATTTATATGGGTTTATGGTAATATTTTGGTCACAATGGATAAGTAGTGATCATTTATTCAGTGAAGAGTATTTTCTACTTCATAAACGTGAAACATATTACTTTGATAGTGTTTTCATGGTTTACTTGTTGTTTTGAAAAACTATCAGTTTTCCTTCTTTTTGTATCCTCTACTGGGATTTTTATGCTCATCCCATGTTTTTTTGAAATGTTTTCCACAGGACATAAAATATAATATGGTCAAGGTTGGGATCAAGGAAATGTCATGATGTCTAAAACATGGAACTAGATATGACTCTTTTGTACAATAGTTTATATTTTGTGAAAAAAATGGAAACTGAGTAGATGTGCCTACCTTGTAATCATTGAGATGTATTAGTAATATATTAATTCTCTAAAATTCTAATCCTAAAAAGTTCCATTATCTGAATTATTTATTAAATTCATGATTATGTAAGGTTTTATGTTTGGGTACTTATAGTTGGTATCATAGGAAAGTTTAGACAACTTTAGGGATTAGGAGTTTTTGTTAGACACATGGTTAGTACCTATATCTATTATTTAAGTTCAATCGTTGTTTTATAACTTTTTTCAGGTCACGTAAAGTCAGTTACAAATGGAATGAGGAGGATCTCAAACGACATTCCTATCTCTTCATGATGACATGCTTGCAATAATTATTGCAAATTCATGTTCGGATTATTGTGAAACTCTTTTTAGCTTACAACTAACTTGCAAGAAGTTTTTTGAGATATCAAACACCTCAACTATACCTCGTAATCATTGTGGACCATGGGTTGTATTTAGACAAATACTATTTTCACAATATTCTCATATTTTCAAGAAAAGTAAATATTATCAAGGTATTTTCAAATATTTTACCTTATCACAAGATTTTGAAGCATATTATGATTTTAAAAATGATGCTGATGAAGGAGACCCTTGCGCAAACTATTTATATTATCTTTTAAAATATAGTATCTTAGCACAAACTTATGGAATTTTATAAGGACCAATAATCGAATGTTTAAACTCAATTCCTGTCCGACTATTTTATAGAAATCATGTTTTATCAGATGTTTTGGAATTATATGTCATACATGATTATTTTCCAAAACTATTTTCTTGTGAACAACCATGTAAGAACCCAGTTCTTATTTTAGAGGTACGTGCTTCTTCTTTTCCTTTTCCTTAAGTGTTTTTCAGAAAATATTGAAAATGGGGGAAATCCTGAATTTCTAAACTACATGCCATGTACTTTATCCACAAGCCATGTACTTTTGGCCGTGTTGGGATGAGTATACGTGGAATGTAGCCATGCCAATGAAGAAGGGTGTAGGAACTGACTACAAGTCATGTAGTGGTACCTCACACTCTATGTAGTCATTCGACAGGATTAAGCAGTAAGTTGGTGGCATCACCGCCAGCAGGGTGACAGTACACATCGTGTACTCGAGAGTACATGCTGTGTACTCATGTCGACGGATGAACAGTGTGGCGGTGCTGCCAATTCAACAGCTAAATGAAAGAAGTACACGCCGTGTACTCAGAAGTACACGTTGTGTACATTATTTTTTTCTGCTTAAAACAGGCAGTAGCCTCCTCATTTGGTAGAGGAGGCGTTTGAGCCATTTTGGAGCCAAAGGATGAGGCCGGATCTTTGAAGATCCATTGGGCATTCGTCTGCAATCCGTTTCAGCTTCGGGCGATCTCATTGGAACTGCAAGGGTAAGCCCTCTCCTCTCCTGGTACCTTTCTTTCCAATTATTCTCCTAACGTATTTTATCTACGTTTGAATGAGTTTTGTTCTTCATCAGATCTGCGCCATTCATGGGCGTTTCTAGAGTCAGTGTTTGGGTATAGCGTTCATTGGCGTATAAGCTAGGTGGCTTTGTGTTTAGATTCCCAACTGTTGTGTGTTTTGTGCATTTTTGTTCCACGAACCCATGTTGGGGTGTCGTGTGGCTGAGACAGTTTCTATATTTAATACCTAGAATTGATTAGGTATTTAACTGTGATAATAAAATGCTGGTTGGGATCGTTTCTTGGATCCGGAACCACCCCAGGGGTGTGTTTCACTGTTTAGCCGTTTGTCCAGGATACACGAGGGTATGCCTTTAAAGTATTAATTGTAGAATTTCCTTAAGAGGAATTGCTTTTTACTGCTTGTTTACCTGTTGGGAATGTCCCAGTTACCTGTTTAGCCTAAGGGTGTTGTTGTGATTAGCCTGTTGGCATAGTACTATTTTAGCCTGAGGGCTATCGTTATTCCGCCTGAGGGAAACCTTTCGTTCCTAAGGGCTTGACATTGGTGCCGGAGGGTGAAACTTCCTACGCATGAGGGAAATTTCCGTTACACCTGAGGGCAATACCTGCGGGTTGGATTCTGTGTGGCCTTAGGGAAAGCCTGAGGGTGTGGTTACTATTTTAGCATGAGGGCATGGTTTTGATTGGCCTGAGGGCTTGGTGCTGTTGAGCACAATAATGTTACAAAGATGAATGAATTAAATGGATAATAAGATGGCAATATAACTAGTAATTAGTTACATTTTAGTACTTCTTACATTATTGCATTTTACTACTGCACACTGTTGTTTCATGCTTACACGCAGTTGGGTACGGGCCTTTGGTGGGTTCCTAGTGAGATATATTTCTCACACCCTATTTGGGTCATGCTTTTCAGCCCAAACAGATTACGTTGCTGAAGCTGTAGATAGGGGCAAGAGTCCCTATACCGGTACTTGACTGTTTCTGAGGAGTAGGAGGGCATGGGACCGAGCCTAGGCTCGCAATGCCTCTGCCAGCTGTTTTTCTTGTTTTTTTGTACTCTGTTTTTTTGCTATACTGTATTGATGTATAACATGTTCTAGCTATTTTCTTAGAACATGAAACATGTAGCATCATCACTTATATACTGTTGGTTATATCCACTGCTATAGTTATTTCATTTGTGTATGTTTACTGCTTCTAATGTTTGTTGTATGTTTTATTTTGTATTTCAGTGCGCTACACATTGAAAAATGAGGGCATAGTTTCCCCACTATCAGACCTGGGCCCTCGCTGCTAGTCGGCAGCCTCTGGTGTTTGGGGAAATGAACTTGAGGTCTTGTGGAGAACCGGGCTCGGGGCACCCGTTGTGTGGCACCCGGGTCCGGGACGTTACAAAGTGGTATCAGAGGAGTTTCTTTTCTTTGACTTACTGTTTGGAGTCGTAGTCAGAGATTGGACGGAACAGTAGTTGGTAATACGATGTGCCCGGGCGTAGCTAACCCATGTATAGGGAAAAGCAAGTCTACCTCGTATTTTTCATTATTTTGATTTTGTAATTTTACGGTTGATATGTATTCACCGTTGGGGGACGCACTTGGCTTGTGTTGTTTATATTTTATTTGTGGGTGCTATTTAGTTGCAACCCTATGAGATGAGGGTGTGTCGTCTCATGCATCATATAGGCCCATGCTAGATATCACATGCCATGCATAGATTCCATGCCATGTAGGTGCATTAGAATTTTCATGTTGTTGTGATAGTTGTTGTGCTAATAAATAATGTTGTTGTGATGGCTACTTTATAAATACCTTCCTTGTGTTATGGTATGTTTATTTGAGCTTTTTTATAAAATGGACGCCAAACTTTGGTTTTTGCGGTGTATGGGCCCCCATTGACCGGAATTTGGTGAATCATTGACTATTTGATGGTTATAACACAGATAAGATGTCAAAATTTGATTTGTGGGGTGTATGGTCCCTCACAGATCGGAATTTGACACTTAAGTGTTGGTTTTCAGTATTTTATGGGTTCCGGGGAAGTTTCTGAGGCATACTGTCCGGAAAACCCAAAATACACGTCGTGTAGGACCTCATACACGCCATGTGTGTTCTTCTTTTCGGGAAGAAAAATGTACATTTTGAGTACACGCCGTGTACCCCGAGTACACGCCGTCTAGTCTCTTCTCATGTCACAAACCATAGGGGAGGTGACACAGTGTAGGGAAGGGATTGGGTAAAACACACCGTGTAGTTTTTGTACAGGCCGTGTAGTGTTGACCTGGAGTCCGACTGTGTAACTAACAACACGGGTCGGTGAACTCCTTGACAGAACACGCCGTGTTAGTTACAGACACGCCGTGTAGTGTGACCTGGGGACTCAACTGTGTAACTAACAACACGGGCCGGTGTCACCTCTCCCTGAACAGGCCGTGTACCTTTTGGACATGTCGTGTAGTCTTGTCCGAGGATAGACCGTGTGGAGTTAGCCGTGTGGCTAGGAAACGGGTTGTTGTACACGCCGTGTACGGGTGTAATCCCTGTGTGAATTGAATACGAGTAGTCGGCCATGACCCAGACGACACATGCATTTTGAAAATAACACAGTACTCGTCGTGTAGATATTATACATGTCGTGTAGTTCTGTTAAACGGAAGCCGTGTGGATTAGCCGTGTAGAAGGACCCTGGCAGGGGAAAGGAAGTCAAGTACACGCCATGTAGTTAGTGTACACTCCGTGTAGTCTTGTTTTGAAAATTTCTAAACACCTTCTTCCTCTTGTTCCTTTGTGGTTCCTTCGTTTCAGTCATAATAATCATGAATTTGAGGCGTGATTTTGACCTTGTAGATTCATGCCTCCTAGATGACCGAAAGTTGTTCTCCAGGAGACTGGCAACAATTATAATCTGGAGATGGTGGTCCATGGGCTACTAGTTGATCGACCAGCAGATCCAGATGCGGCACCAGCTGTTATACCGGAAACAGGCGCGGAGGCGCAGTTCTGTGAAGGCTTATTGCGGTTCATGCAGACCTTTCTGGGAGCACCGGAGGCTGCCGCATCTATGGATGAGCGGACACATATCTTTTAGTAGCAGCATCTGCCTACTTTTTTAGGGGACGGCGGACCACATGCTGCGGAGTCTTGGTTTTGGTCGATGCATACTATTTTCGAGAATCTGGAGACGCCTCCAAGGCGTAGGGTCATGCTCGCGACTTACATGCTACGTGATTCCGCCAAGAGGTGGTGGGATGTTTCCACCTAGTTAGAGAATCACAGGGACATGGCGTGGGAATATTTTCAGGAAGTCTTCTATGACATCTTATTTCCCGAGATGCTGGGGGAAGATAGAGCTCGAGAGTTTAGGAATCTGCAGTAGGGAGCTATGTCGGTGATGGACTAATCTACTCGTTTTACAGAGCTTCAGCGTTTTTCACCAGTGCTGCTGGGTGACGACACATTGAGAGCCAGACGTTTTGAGGATGGGCTTCAGTATGACATCCGAGCACTGGTGAATGTTTTCAGGTTGCCTACTATACACGCGATTGTGAACCAGGCGTTGATTAAAGAGAGGAACCTATGAGAATCGAGTGGTGTGGGCTAGGGAGGATCAGCACCAGTTACTGGTACTATTTCTACTGGAAAGAGTAAGAGACAGATGGAATTCTCTCAGGTCCGTAGTACCATCTAGGCAGCATCTTCAGGATGCCTGATCAGGTTCTACCATTGTGGCAGAGAGGGGCACAAGAGGCCGCAGTGTCCATGAGACCCATTGGAATGTCGAGCTTGCGGCAAGATTGGTCATCTGCAGCGCTTTTGCAGGGCGTTTCTACCAGTGGCTAGTGAGAGGGGTTCTGTGAAGACTCCGCATGTGGGAGAAAGACCAGTGGCTTCTTACCATTCAGGGAACTGGAATACATCATGGTGTGCAGGCAGAGATGGTGGTCGTGGACGTGGTAGCCAGACACTAGGATCTCATAGGCAACAGGGCGGGATAGCTCAAGGTAGCCAGGCTATGTTGCTGGGTCGCGACACTGGACATGCACATGCAGTGCAACAAACCCAGCAGGAGTAGGATCCAAGACCTTTGACAGTCAGAGGTACTATTCTTGTAGCTTCTGTCTTGTCTTCAGAAATTTTGGATATGGGTGCTACACATAGTTTCATATCTGTACCCATTACGGAGAGCCTTGGGTAGGATGTTTCTACTTCTTCTGATATCATGATTCTAGACAATCCGTTGGGGACTAGGACGGTTGGTGTGAGTCAGTGCAAGGAGTTCCCCCTTGAGGTTGGTGGGTGTCACTTCCGTTGGGACCTCTACGTCCTAGAGATGACGAGTTATGGCGTCATTCACAGTATGGACTGGTTGGTTCCCTTTTTAGCCTTTGTAGAATGCTATTGTCGCAGGGTGCGTTTCACGTCACCAGTGTTTGGGGAGTTTCTATAAAAGGGTGAGTGGGATGTTTAGGCGAGTCGAGCTAGACCAGATCATCATGGGAGAGGTGGAGTCACAACACAGATTGCGAGCTTATATCTAGATGATGAGGTGACTTGTCAGAAGGATTTCCCTCTAGTTGTAGATCATTTCAGGGATGTCTTCCTGGACGACTTTTCAGGTCTACCTCCAGTGCGTGAGGTGGATTTCTCTATCAAACTATTTCCATGAGCAGCATCGGTGTCCATTCCTCCTTATAGGATGGCCACGCCTGAGTTGTAGAAGCTCCAGAGGTAGTTAGAAGAGTTACAAGAAAATGGTTTTATTTGACTTAATACTTATCCTTGGGGTTCTCTGGTCGTTTTTGTGAGGAGGTCGGATGGTACCCTCACACTTTGTGAGGATTATCGTAAGCTGAACCAGTTGACGGTTAAGAACTGGTATCCCTTTTCGAAGATTGATGATATGTTTGATCGGCTTCGTGGAGCACGACTGTTCTCTATGATTTAATTGAGATCCGAATATCATCAGCTGCATGTGAGACCATCTGATATGCCTCTCACAGCTTTCAGAAGTAGGTATGGTCTATATGAGTACATGTTATTCCATTTAGACTCACGAATGCGCCAGTAGTTTTCATTGCTCTGATGAATCGTGTGTTCCATCCGTGTCTTGATTCGTTTGTGGTAGTATTCGTGGACGAAATATTGGTGTACTCTCACACTCGACATGATCATGCCACCCATCTTGAGATCTTATTTTTTAATCTGAGAGAGCATCACCTATATGCTAAGCTCTCGAAGTGCCACTTTTGGATGGAATAGATTCACTTCCTGGGTCATATCATCTCAGAGGCAGGAGTTGCAGTGGACCCAGAGAAGGCGAGAGCAGTAGTTTCCTGGGAGCATCCCAAGAATGTGTATGAGATATGGAGTTTCATAGGGATGGATGGTTACTACAGATGCTTCATACAGGACTTCTCCTGCTTAGCAGCACTGTTGACAGGTCTGACTAAGAAGGGTGTGAAGTTCATTTGGTCAGAAGCATGCAAGACATCTTTTCAAGACCTGAAGGGAAGGCTGACATCAGCACTAATCTTGATACTCCCAGTGTAGGGGAAGAGCTATACAGTTTACTATGATGCATCAGTGATTGGGTTGGGAGCTATTTTGATGCAGGGCGACCGAGTTTTGGCGTACGAGTCTCAGAATTTGAGGCCACATGAGAGGAATTACCAGACGCATGATCTCGAGTTGGCTGCAGTTGTTCATGTGTTGCGTTGTTGGAGACACTCTCTATTGGGAGAGCATTTTTTTGGTTTTCACTGACCACAAAAGCCTCAAGTATATCTTTACTCAGTGTGACATGAATCTGAGGCACATAAGGTGGCTCGAGAACCTACAGTCCTTCTATTTTGAGCTTTCCTATACACCTGGTAAAGGTAATGCAGTATCCGATGCACTGAGCTGGAAGACTCAGATACAGGCAGTGCAGGAGGCCAATGGTGAGTGGAAGCATATGGCCTTGTTCTCTGAGATGCATCTAGAGGTGCACAACAGTCAGGGGAAGACTTATCTTTCCTCGTTAGTTGTGACTTCTATCCTCCTGGACAGAGTGAGGATGAGACAGCTATCAGTTTCAGAAGGTCTAGTTCTACGGTATTCGATGGCAAGTGAGGACCCTCCTCCCGGTTGGACGATAGGAGATGATGAGGTTTTGGGTTTCCATGGACGTGTATCGGTTCCAAGGGAAATAAGCGAGCAGCTGATTCAGGAGTTTCATTTTTCATCTTGGGCAGTTCATCCCGGGGTTACCAAGATGTACCGTGACTTGAGGCTTCAGTACTGGTGGCTGGGTATGAAGGGAGAGATAGCTAGTTTTGTTACGATATCTTCCACCTGTCAGCAGGTAAATGTAGAGCATCAGAGACCATCTCGACTGTTATAGTAGTTACCCATTCCAAAGTGGAAATGAGAAGATGTCGCGATGGATTTTGTAATGGGATTGCCGAGGTCACCTCAAGCCAATGACGCCATGTGGGTTGTTGTGGAAAGACTCACAAAGGTGGCTCAGTTCTTGCCGATCAAGGAGACATCTGTGTGGACGAGCTAGGAAGGCTGTATATCTGAGAGATCGTAATCTTCATGGGGTCCCTCGTTCTATCATTTCAGATAGGGATGCCTGCTTTAAGTATCATTTTTGGCAGAGTTTTCAGAGGGCGCTGGGTACACAGGTGCTTCTGAGCACAGCATTCCACCCTCAGACAGATGGCTAGTCAGAGAAGACGATACAGGTGCTAGAGGACATGCTGCATGCATGCATCCTAGACTTTAGGGGCTCTTGTGAGAATCATATACCATTAGTCTAGTATTCCTATAACAATAGTTTTCAGGTGACTATTGAGATGGCACCATACAAGGCTTTATATGGCAGGCCATGCCGGTCACCTTTGTGCTGGTTAGAGGTAGGAGAGGCAGATTTACTAGGGCCACAGCTCGTGCAGGAGACATCTGAGTAGGTCTAGTTGATTCGTAATCGGATGGCTACCTCGCAGTCTCGTCAGAAGTCTTTTGTTGATCGTCTTCGATGACCATTGGAGTTTGTGGTCGAAGATCAGTTTTTCTGGCGTGTTTCACCGAGTCTGGGACACAAACGGATCAGGATACAGGGTAAGAATTCACCAAGGTATGTGGGTCCATTCGAGAGTCTGGAGAGAGTCGGGCTGGTTGCCTATCAAAGGCAGTTACCGCAGCGGTACCGGGCCATGCACGACGCCTTCCACGTGTCTCAATTGTGTCGCTACAACTCAGACCCATCTCACTCCTTTCAGCCAGAGGAGGTTGAGCTTCAGCATGATTCATCCTATGAGGAGCATCTGATCCGTATCGTTGACAGGAGCACGAAGGTTCTCCAAGGCTGGTCAGTTCCTCTCGTATGGGTGCTATGGTAGCATGGCCGAGTGCAGGACGAGACCTAGGAGCGGGAGGCTGACATACGTGCTCAATGGCCAGAGCTATTCTGAGATTTATCTTCACCACCATTGGAAGGGCAATTCGGGGACAAATTTCAATATGGGGGGAAGTTTGTAAGAACCCAGTTTTTATTGTAGAGGTTCAGGCTTCTTCATTTCCTTTTCCTTAAGTGTTTTTGAGAAAATATCGAAAATGGGGGAAAATCCTGAATTTAAAAACTACACGTCGTGTACTTTATCCACACGCCATGTACTTTTGGTCGTATTGGGATGAGTACATGGGGCATGTAGCCATGCTGACGATGAAGGGTGTAGGAACCGACTACATGACGTGTAGTGGTACCTCACATGTCGTGTAGTCAGTCGGTAGGATTAAACAATAAGGCGGTGGCGTTGCAGCTAGCTAGGTGACAGTAAACGTCGGGTACTCGATAGTACATGCCGTGTACTCATGTCAACGGATGAACAGTGTGGCGGTGCCGCCAAATGAATAGTTAAATGAAAGAAGTACATGCCGTGTACTCAGAAGTACACGCCGTTTACTTTGTTTTTTCGGCATAAAACATGAAGTAGCCTCCTCATTTGGCATATGAGGCATTTGAGCCATTTTGGAGCCAAAGAAGGAGGCTAGATCTTTGAAGATACATTGGGCATTCATCTGGAATCTGTTTCATCTTAGGACAATCTCGTTGGAACCGCACGGGTAAGCCCTCTCCTATCCTGGTACCGTTCTTGCCAATTATTCTCCTAACGTACGTTATTTACGTTTGAATGAGTTATGTTCTTCGTCAGATCTAAGCCGTTCTTGGGCGTTTCTAGAGTCAGTGTTCAGTTATATCATTCATTGGTGTATAAGGTAGGCGGCTTTGTGTATAGTTTTCCAACTGATGTGTGTTTTGTGCATTTTTTTCCACGAACCCATGTTGGGGTGTTGTGTGGATGAGGCCATTGCTATATTTAATACCTATAATTGATTAGGTATTTAACTGTGCCAATAAAATTCTAGTTGGGATCATTTCTTGGATCTGGAACCACCCCCGGGGTGTGTTTCACTGTTTAGCCATTTGGCCAGGATACCCAAGTGAATTCCTTTAAAGTAGTAATTGTAGAATTGCCTTTGAAAGGAATTACTTGTCACTGCTTGTTTACCTGTTGGGCATGGACCAGTTACCTGTTTATCCTGAGGGAATTGTTGTGATTATCCTGTGGGAACTGTACTGTTTTAGTGTGAGGGCGTGACTGTTTTAGCCTGAGGGATGTCGTTATTCCGCCTGAGGGAAACCTTTCGTGCCTAAGGGCTTGACATCTGTGCTTGAGGGTGACACTTCCTACTCCTAAGGGATGTTTCTGTTATGCCTGAGGGCAATACCTGCGAGTTGGATTCTGTGTGGCCTGAGCGCAAGCCTGAAGGCGTGGTTATTATTTTAGCCTGAGGTCACGGTTCTGATTGGCCTGAGGGCTTGGTGTTGTTGATCACAAGAATGTTACTAAGTTGAATGAATTAAATGGATAATAAAATGGAAATATAACTAGTAATTAGTTACTTTTGAGTACTGCTTACTTTATTGCATTTTACTACTGCACACTATTGTTTCATGCTTACACGCAGCTGGGTACGGGCCTTTAGTGGGTGCCTACTGAGATATATTTCCCACACCCTGTTTGGGTCATGGTTTTTGGCCCAAACAGATTACATTGCTGCCGGTGTAGATAGGGGAAAGAATTCCTATACAAGTACTTGACTAAAGCTGAGGAGTAGGAGGGCATGGGACCGAGCCTAGGCTCGCGATGCCGCTTCCAGCTGTTTTACTTGTTTTGCTCTACTCTTTTTTCTGCTGTACTGTATTTATGTATAACATGTTCTGGCTGTTTTCTTAGAACTTGAGACATGTAGCATCATCACTCATATAATGTTGGTTATATCCACTGCTGTAGTTATTTCAGTTATGTATGTTTACTACTTCCGCTATTTGTTGTATGTTTTATTTTGTATTCAGCTACACTACACTTTGACAATTGAGGGAATAGTTTCCCCACTATCAGACCTGGGCCCTCGCTGCTAGTCGAAAGCCTCTGGGGTTTGGGGAAATGCGCTTGAGGTCTTGTGGCGAACCGGGCTCAGGGTAACTGTTGCGTGGCACCCGGGTCCGAGACGTTATAACCCATATGACCCATGTTGTACAAGGTGTATTTGGATGGAAGAAGAAAATGATTTTGATGGATCTCTATGTCATGGTTGAAATGCATGGAACTTCTACCTACGTGAACAATATGATGATGAAACCGAGTGGACTCCATGATCAAGTTATGCTGTAATTCATTTTGGGAATCGTTTTATTTTATCTTATGGTGGTGAAATAAGACTTCAAGAATTATGATGTTGAGATCTTATTGAATTTGGATGAAATGAGAGGTATAAGGAAACCATTGAGCTTAAAACATGTTAGGGTTGTTTTTTGGAGTTTTATAAAAAAGACAACCTGTAGGATGGGTGAAAACCCGTCACATTTGGTAAGCCCGCAAAAATCAAACCCACAACTAAAGGGAGACAAGGGTGCATCGCCTACCACTGGACTACGTGTAGTTCCTAGTTAGTATGACTTATTAAATTTAGTTAGATGATTTTATGAATCAAGAATAAGTTGATTTTGTGTTATCTAGGAAGAGTTTGACTTATTATGGAGGATATATGATTAGGTTAATTAATTTTAAATATGAGACTTTAAGAGCAACTGATGTTATTTTGAGATAAATCTTAATTTTAACCTTGGAAGACTATGTGATTAAATACATCATATATTTGGTTTTCAGTCTATGGTTGGTTTACTTTGAATAATTTTATGGTCAAATTGTTTATTGAATGGTCTTCGTTGAACGTTGGGTTTTGTTGGAAAAATTTTGGAGATTAAGAATAGATTTTATATTAAAAAAAATATTATCCTTTGTGGATTATCTGATTTTGATCTAACATTTTTGGAATTGGTTATGATCTTAAGACATGGGAAATACATAGTTCTTTTTTTTGAATTAGGTGAATCTCTAGAAGTTGATTAATGCTCTCTTAATGTGAACAAGTCATTTTAAATACTCATCTTTTGTAGAAAATATGAGTTTGTGTAAGAAATCTAGTAGGAGATTAGAGTCTACACGACAAGTAAGTTTGTTTCCTTATGATTTAGTTAAGCTCATAACTAAATTCCTCAATGAAATGTAACTTTAAAACAAGAATTTTTTATGTTATTTTTTCCTACTGGGGAATCAAATACCGTTTAACCAATAACCAGTTAGTGATTTTCTAGAGGTTAACTTCCTCCTAAACATGTTTTCTATCACTCTCCATCAGAACATGACCATTTCTTTTCTTTTCCATGTCCATGTTTTCCTACGTGGAATCCTAGTATGGGTTAACTCGGGTGGCCATTGTACTTCCCTTTCTTTCTTTTAAAGTGACAGTTTCATTGAATCCTTTTTCGATGTGGGGCTTTCAATGATGTTTCCAAGACGAATTTTGAAATTGAGAGGATGCAATTCTCAAAAGGGGGGAAGGATGTAAAACCCTAGGTAAATAAAGAATATGATATTTTCATATTTATTAATATTTATGAATAAAATATTAAAATTAATTTAAATGGAATGCTATGTTCAATGGAGTACCCAATACGCAAAAATGAGTTTCTTTGAAATCATACGTTGCACACTAATTATATAATAACATTATTTTAAACGGTAGATAACATGTAGTCGTTGTATTGGCGGGAATGAGTAGAAATAATTACAATATGATTATTTATGATTGTTATTTTTTTACATTTATCCAATAAATGATAAAGGCTTAAAATAAGAAAATAATTCAATCTTAAACATAATTACTCTATTGTTCACTAAAAGATCTATTTATCGACTTTTGATGGAGAACCCTATTTAAAAATAGTTTTTGTCACTTTTATACATTCTCATGGACCAGATAAAATCTTTCTTTAGAATTGGGACATCAAAATTTACTTTGAGTAATTTTTTGGTATTTTTCCAGTAAAGTTCATTTTTAATGAATAGTGAGAAATGTTGTATTTTAATTCAAAAACTATTTTTAATCTAATAAATTTATATGATTAGATTATATATTTAATTGGTTTTAAGGTTAAATTAGAATATATTTTTACCATTTAATACAATGGTGGACATTGTAATTAATTTCACTTTGAAATTGGACTTAAACTAGTGTCATTCTTTTGATATATATTGTTTCATAAAAACATGCTATTTTTTATGACAGTGGGATTAAATTAATTAATGAAACATATATGTTTTTAATTTTTTTAAAATGGTCATAATTTTTGAAATCGTAATATCAAATATATCTTAGGGTGAATTTTTGGTATTTTTCAAAAAAACATCAATTTTTGATGAATAGTGAAACCACTAGGTGACAGTTAAAAAAAATCATTTTTCATTTAAATGAAACTTTACCACTTTTGTGAGTTGAATATAAAAAATACTACAGAAATGGTTGTCATTAGGATGTAAAATTTGATTCAATGTGATTAAACAAATGTTTTGGTGAATAGTAACTTTTATGTTTTACTAATTGTGATTAAAGGTAATTAATGTAACTTATGGTACAGATAATGTTATAATAATTGGAAATGACATTGACAAATGTCCTAACCATATTGGATGAGTCATTTCCTACAAATAAAATCCATGGCTCAACTTGGGGACCCCATGGAGCCCCTTTGGTAAGAAAATGACATTAATAACTTTTTATTTAAAGTTAAAATAAAAATATCACAAAAATGTATTGTTTTAATAAAACAATTTTTACATGGGGTTATACAAGTCATATTTTTGAATATAAATTTTCATTATGAATCTAAATATATTTACTACATCATGATATTTTTTTAATAATTATTAGACATTAAATAAATGAAATTATTTATGACACCATGATGATGCAACGATTACCTCATTATTTAATGATTTAAATAAAATTAAACGATAATGAAAACTCTAAGACCTAAACATGTAAAAAACCAATTGGATGGGTGGGTTTCAAAACCATATAACCTTATCCTCAAAATATATCTTTTTGGGACTGTTAAAATCTGAAAAAGAATTTTCTAATAAAGTAATATTTTATAACATTCCAAGAGTGCCCCTCCTCTCCTCTTATAGAAGGCCCCCACATCTACCACCTAACCCATACCTCTCAAGACATTGGCTCGGAAAATCTCTGATAATTTTATCTCTCCACATTCCTCTCCTAATCTTACAATCCTTACTATAGGATGGAATATCTTCAAGAAACCTTTTTGATTCAAACCAAAAGATTTACCAGATTTAAAGGTAATGTCATCACTTGTGCCCTTTGGTTTTATTTTTCTTATCCAACCCCATAAACTCTTTTTCTTCATTTATTTATTAAAAAAACAGTATCTTCAATATACTATGATGTTTTTATAATAATTTTTTGAGCTACACTTACACACACCTCCGTCTAATGGTTAAAGAACATACTGTTTCCGTGGATGGTGAATTCCTGCCTCACGAAACGATGATTGTTCTATCTTCTCCTACCACCTCTCATGGTGGCCATTATGATGTAAATATATTTATCTATGATATATATTATATTTATTTCCTCTTTATTATTTTTTATTTTACATTTAAAACATACCTTTATGCTTTTCATGTTGTGAAAATGGGATAATTTCATTTGAGGAAATGTGGACTACCGCCCCCTCAAGTGATGTGACTCATTCGTGAAATACATGGAATGTATAAAGATTGAAATTAATGAACTTATTTGACCAATATAACATATATATTATAATTTAATTATAATACATATTTATATCTCTCAATTATTTTTGATTCCATTAATATGACAAAGAAATGAAAGTAGCATTCGTGCGTACGTAAGGCCTACCGTCTACATGAATGGTGCATTTTATTTATTTTTATCTCCAAATGTTATGTAATAGTATAAAATGAATATGTACTGGATATATATGATATTTAAATCATTAATACTATTCTGGAGATTATTTACTTATAACTACAAGGACAATAATTTTAAAACAAGTTCATTTTTGACTCATGTACCAAACATCGACAAAAACGTATGATACGGACTCACATTAAAAACCAATTATTATAACATTATAATATGTGATATGAACTGAATAATAATCTTTAAAGGAATTAATTAAGCAATTATATATTTACAAAAGTTTATTATTTAGGAATATAAATAAACAAACAAGACAAGTCGGACTTAAGGTAAGGGATCCTGCCATTCTCATTCTATTTAAGTACTCTCTTTTATGTCATTTCATTAAAGATCATATTTCTTATGTTTGGGGATGTTATTTTACATTCCAATTTCTGTAATTTTTATGTTCATATTATGAGAGACCCTATTTGATATAATAAATCCATTTTTGTAAGCATTAAGTGGAGCCATTAGGCTGCCGAGTTTTCGTAAGGTATTTTTCATCTCACTTTTATTCCCGTGAGATTTATGCTACATTTTCCACCATTTCCATTAAGTGGTGTATGTAATTCCCATTATTGTACTATTTTTGTTATATAATTCCGTTAATGAGTATTTACATCAATGTTGTATAGTCTTTATTTCATGGGGTGTACGTTTCGAAAGATACCCAAATAGGTAAGGGAAACTTTCACCGTTATCTTGTTAAAAGACTTATTCTTTTGGGTCTTTTAATTTAAATATTTTTATGTTGGGATATGTTCTTTTATATCCTTATTGATGAAAATTTTATGTCCAGGTGATGAGATTCCATTTTCTCTGTCATCAACACATTTTCTGAATTTTAAAGTGACGTCGTTAGTCTGTCAAATTTTTGCAAAGGAACTTCTTAACTCAACTTCAATTCTTTGGGTTAAAGCTCTACTTCATGATTATTTCACGATATGAATATTTTTGGTTGACCTTTGATTGTTTTACTCTTAATATTCACTTATATTTGGTGTATTTATATTTTTCACACATCATTATGTTATTGATTTATCCTTAATATAAGGATACCGTGTTTGTAAGGAACATCGTCTCAATCTCCTTTCATTGAGACATATTTTGTTTTATAAACAACATTATTTTATACGGTGTATAAACCCCTTTGACATATACTTTTATTCAAAAGGAATATTTACTTTATGAAAGGGTTTTACTAAATGAAAAAATAGTAAGTTTCTTTTTAACATACGCGGTGAAATGACCTTTCCGCCGCCGCGTGTATTAGTTGGTATTTGGATTCCTCAACAAGCCGTAATGTTTTTAAAATAAAACAAATTCCATATACTATTTTTTGTATTTTGGTATTGAAAATTGTTTTTATAATGGATTTTTTATGGAAATATATTTATGTGATATATTGTGATTGAAATGTGGAAATGTTTTCTTTCCATTATATTTGTTTTATGTCTTATGATTTTATAATGGTACTTGACCATTTGACGGGTGGTTACATGATAAACCATATCACGGGTTGTGCCGTGAATACTAGGATGGGTGGGTATGTTATAACCTCCAATTAATTGGGTATGGAATTCAGCCGTATGGCTATTCCATGTAGTAATATGTCTGGATGTCGACCGTATGGTTATTCCATTTGAATATGTTTATGTCCTAAGTCACATTTATATGTTATGTGATATTTATATGGGTTTATGTTAATCGTTTCATTACAAAGGATAAGTAGTGATCTTTTATTCAATGAAGAGTATTTACTACTTCATAAAGCTGAAAAGTCTTACTTTGATAATGTATTCATGGTTTACTTGTTGTTTTGAAAAACTAACAGTTTTCATTCTTTGTGTATACTTTACTGGGATTTTTATGCTCATCCCAAGTTTTTTTAAAAAAATTTTCACATGACATAAAATGGAATAAGGTCAATGATGGGATCATGGAAATTTCATTATGTCTAAAACATGTAACTATACATGACTCTTTTGTTATGGTGTTTATATTTTGTGAATAAAATGGAAACTGAGTAGATGTGTCTACCTTGTAATCTTTGAGATGTAATAGTTATTTCCTAATTCTCTAAACCCGTAAACCTAAAAAGATCCTTTATGTGAATTATTCATATAATTCATGATTATGTAAGGTTTTAAGGATGGGTCCTTATAGGAAGAGCTAAGCGGTATTCCACCTCACCAAATCTGCTGAGGTCCTGAAAAGGTCCGATGAATCTCGGAGATAAATTTCTTCCATTGAAAATTCATCATAATCCTCATCAAGGATAGACCCGTAGAATGACATGGTCCCCATCCTCAAACTCCAGAGGTCTCCACATCCTATCATCATACGACTTCTACCTGCTCTGTGCAGTCTTCATCTGCTCCTGTATAATTTTCACCTTCTATGTGGTAGCCCGTACCATCTCTACTCCCATGAGCGTTGACTCCCCTGAGATAGTCCAGCATAGAGGCGATCTATAAGGTTGCCTGTATAACACCTCAAAAGTTTCCATCCCAATGGTGGAGTGATTTTTGTTATTGTATGAAACCCTCAATAAATGTAAGTGATATTTCAACTATGACCGATGTCGAGGAAACAAGCACATAACATATCCTTGAGGGTCTGAATTGTCTGCTCAGTCTCACCATCCGTACGATGTTTGAATGATGTGCTCAGACAAAGTTGCATAACTAAATCATCCATCAACCCCTTCCACAGCTGGGAAGTAAATCATGCATCATGAGTGGAGACAATAGAAGCAGGTACTCCATTTATCCACACAATCCCCTTCACATAGAGGCATCCCAAGATCTCTACAGAACACTACTCTCTGATTGGTAGGAAGTGGGCCGAAATAGTTAGTCATTCGACGGTCACCCAAATCAAGTCATGACCTTTGAATGTACATGGAATCCCAATCATGAAATCCATGGATATACAATCCCACTTCAATTCTAGGACCTCTAAAGTCTGAACGAAGCTTATTGGTACCTGATGCTCCACCTTTACTTAATGATAAATGAGTCATCGAGAGACAAAATCTACACCTACTTTCATTATTCCTAACCACCAGTGATGTTGTTGGAGGTCCTGATATATCATTACCACTTCTGGATGTACCTCAAGAGTGGATTTATGGAAGTCACTCTACACTTCCTATTGAAGTGACACTATTACCATGGTACATCCTTTTAAGAGGATGGAGGGCTCCCCACCGTTTGAAATTCCATCAGGTGTCTATCCTGTAGATAACTAAGCATGTCGTGTCTCACCATCAGAGTCCCCATGCTGCGTCTCCCTGACTCGCTAATGATGTGGGGGAGTGACTATAAGAAACTGAAGGAATTTTTCTCCATCTCTATCAAAACAGGATAATTGTAAAGCAGCCAACTGCTCTACCGCCTCTCCTAGTAGTTGTATTCAAGTTCTTCTGCTTAGTTATTTTGAAATAATGTTCCCCTTCCTAGGAGTATACACTATCTCGAAGTCATAGTCTAGTAAGAACTCTAGCCAATGTCGTTGTCTCAGGTTTAGGTCTTTCTAAGAGAAGATATACCTGAGACTCTTGTGATCAGAGTACACGGTAAAACGATCACCCATCAGATAGTGTTGCCACATCTTCAAGGATAATACCACTACTACTAACTTCGGGTCAGGGGTTGCGTAGTTCTTCTCATGCTGTCTTAGCAGTCGAGAGTGATTTTTGATCACTACTCTCTCCTGAATCTGGACACATCCAAGTCCGGGAACTGATGCATCGCAGTAGACAACATACCACACGCCTTCCTCTGGATGCCTCAAGATGGAGGAACTAGTTAGCCTCTACCTATGCCCCTGAATGCTTTTCTGGGATCTCTTCGACCATACAATGGGTTTTCCCTTCTTTTTAATGAATGATATTGGTGCTTCACCTCTAGAGAAATCTAGCACAAATATCCGGTAGTATCCAGCCAAACATAGAAAACATTATACTTCTGTAACACTCTTGGGTGGATCCCAAGATAGTACAACCTCAATCATTGCTAGATCCAATGCAACTCTAGCCTCCATGATGAAAAGACCCAGAAAGTGATCCTCTTGGATCCAGAACTATAACTTCAAGAGATTACCATAAAGATGGAACTCTCGGAGTGTGTCCAATACTACCCGCAAATGGCAGGCTTGTTCGTCCTCAGTAGTCGAGTAGATTCGAAAGTCGTCGGTGAAGAGTACGACAAAGATATCGAGGTATGGATGTAAAACCATGTTCATGAGTCCCATGAACATGGATGGAGTGTTGATTATGCTGAAAGGAATATACAAGAACTCATATTGGTTGTACCAACATCTGAAGGTCGTCTTCTCCACATCCTCATATCAAACACTAAGCTGATGATTGATTGATCGGAGGGATATCATTGAGAACCACCGTGTACCCTTCAACTGATCAAAGAGGTCACCAATACTTGGGATTGGGTACATGTTCTTCATAGTAAACTTTTTCAAGTGTTGATAGTCAAAAAAATTCAACAATAACCCATACACATTCTTGGAGAACAGAATCGAGGGTGCCCAAGGAGAAACACTAGGCTGGATGAATCTCTTCCCTTGTAAGTCCCCAAGCAGTACCCAAATATTGTGAAGCTCTACATGAGTCATCCAATATGCTGTAGTAGATAATGGTGCCATCCTGGGGTAGAAGTCAATGTAAAACTCCATATCTCTGTGAGAAGGTAGACCTAGGACATCATTAGGGATTAATCACTATATTGGTCCTCTACTATAGGTTAGATCAGACACTCCACATCAACCACTCTGAGGGTAAAGCTATCCAACTGATGAGTGATCAGCTGCACTCTACTCTGTGAAAGTCCATCCTACATTGACAAAGCTCTCCTCTCTCCAGTGAAGGTAAACCTTGTCCCATCAGTGTGGACACACCACACTTTGTGCATAACACAGTCAATCTGAGCATAGACTGTAGATAACAAGTCCATACCCAAGATGACATCGTATGGCCTTGACCCCGCTACTGGGTGATCTCAGTTGAACCTCTCACCTCCTAGAGTAAGAACACACTACTGGTACTAGTGCATAATTGTAGATTCTTCTCCTGTAAGATTCTCTAGCTATAAGGATCGATCCAACAGCTCCGTCAGAATCTCCGAGCTCCAAACTAGGGTAATGGAAATGAAAGAGTGACGGGAACCTGTGCCTATATGTACTTCAACTGTCGTGGAGTAAACACAAACCATACCTCAAATCATCTCCAGAGCACCATTATTGTATGCCTAATCTACATGGAGCTGAGCTCTCTCCTATCCAGTAGCTCCCTGGGGACTGGGTGGACCAACTGGTGTTGGTTGCAGTAACATCTCGAATCATCATCCAATACCAGTTGCATGGCCAGATCCTCTACTATGTCCACCCACTCCCCGCAGACAGCCTCAATTGAATGTTGGTCTCTTCTTGGGAGGTGATTCGACAGTATTATGACCACTTGAATGGTGGGAAGGATAGTCACAAACCATGTGACCCTGCCCGCCGCATGACTAACACTACCTGCTCCAAGCGTTTCTTTCTCGGTCTTTGGTGCCCCTCACAACTGATCATGTGCCATACAGTCATCCACTTGTAGGTCTGGTCCTCTTGTACCTCTGTGATATCTCTCTCCTACTAGCTATAGATGACTTCGCTGCATGCTGAATGGTGGTGGATCTCGTTTTTGGAGATAGCTAATCAAAGAAAAACTTCACCAAGATGGTTCTCTCTAGCACCCCACCTACGTCGGGGTGCTGAGTGATTTCATCAGAGCTCTGATATCCCTTATAATCCTCTACTCGATGGATCAAGCACTGAATAATGGGTCCTGCACCATATCAAAGACTGCCCAGAGAATCATCATCTCATCATGGACCTAGAGCATCAAGCTCCACCATCTACCCACTGCTTCCTGTAGATGACTGGCAGCAAGAATCACTATGAGGTCGGTGGGTGTCCCTACGAGTCAAAAAATTATCACCATATCTTGCAGCCAATCCTCCAATGCATGTGGGTCCTTCTCTCCCATGAACATGGGTGGCCTCTAGCACTGGAACTCATGCAACACGCTCAAGTGGCGTGCACCATATGGTGTTGGGTATGGTGGCATCAATGTCCCAACGAGATGTTGTACCGTTGGTGCCTCTGCTGGAAATAATACCTACACCGAGGCCTTGTTGATCGGTGGGATATCTGGGCATACAACTCTCAAGACTCTAGCTGGTCGTCTATGGGGAGGCATCCTGAATGAAATAGATGTGACACAGTCAATGATTATACCTGGTGAGATGACTTGGTTGAGATGACTTAACGAGAACTTTTTAAAACACACACATAATCAGTGTTTTCGTGCATTCAGTTGGAAATCAGAAGTCTGGGTCGTGGGGTATGGATACGTCGACCGCTTCACCAACACTGGACTCCCTAAAATGAAAAACACACTTACTACACTTAATACTATTGCTTCATAAATAAGATCAGAGTCCTATGATCTTTGGTAGAATCGAATCATCTGATACCAATTTGTCACAACCCGTCCCCTGGGGCCCATGCTATGACTACCCCATGCCCACCTTCTATTTTCCAGTGCTATAGACTAGCACCAAAGGCGTATTTCCCTTAAACATGGAAGGTTTTTACTTTATAATCTGAAACTCACACAACATAGAACAGAAAATGAAGCAAAACAGAAAATAAACTATATAACAAAAGTGTGCTGAAAAGTAAAAGGGGCCTGAAATACAAGACCAAATGTAAAGTACAAGGAACTGAAAACACAAGTACAACTGAAGAATAGAAAAACAGTTATTGGGTCGTCCTCAAGTATTCCTACCTGAAGGGTGGGTAGATATAGCCTCCTCATCACTCCACATTTTTCAGTCTATTCCATCTACCGACTTGTCGTAAGGTCCACCTCCAGGTACCATCCAACCCTGGTACTCTCAGCCTCAATCAGCATTGTCTGTCATCTTCAACCAACACAATGAGGTGTCGTAATATCCCGTGTTTGGATGATTATAACGATAATCAGTAGGGACACCAAGAACCTCATATTCTAACAAAATCCAACAAGGGTGAACCATAAGATAAGAAATCATTTGATAACCCCACTTAGGTATACGCCCATACATATACCTAAGTAATCACATATTCCATATCAATCATGAGATGAACAAAAAAGTTACTGAATCAGATCAACAATGATTTTTATTTATCAAAACCACGGCTACTAGAGAACCCCTCCCCTATCAATTACAGTGGTCCTGCCACAACACCAAGGGGCTTCCCACTAACCATGGACTGTTGAGGTACTCCTCCCGTCGAGTACTGTGGGTCTAATGTGTCACCAAAGCACTCCCACCTGTGGGTCTTCCACCACAAAGAGGCACTCCCACTAATAGCCTTTCAAGTGACTCCTCTTGTCGAGTACCATGGGTCTACAGACACAACCAATCACTCCTCCATCGTGGGTCTGTATCGACACCAAGGCGGTCCCGACTGGGAAATTCGAGCCACTCAGAGTCAATCAGCCAACCATCATGAAGTCTCAGCCAGCTACTAGGTCTTCGCACTCTTCTCTCTCATCACATGAAGGAATATGCTCCATGAGATACTGGTCAAAACTCCACATGTCATGAATCCCCCTGAAGAAGTATCTCAAAGGTCCGTCATGTAATAGTGGTCTCAACGCGATAGACGGCGCACGTCAATCAGATGTCCAGTCTATGAGTTATTAGTCAGTCTCAGGGGCCCGGTTGGATTTGTGCATGATCCAACCGGACCGTATCTTAATTATATCTCAAACTCTAGTGGGGTGTACTCCAAGGGACCACCATGATCTATAATTACCAGCGATGTTGACAGTTTATCAAAGGGATGTCTGGTGCCAAAGATATGTCCAAATGAAAGTAAAGTGTCGGTAGTAGGCCCGGGTCCAGTCTGACCCGGTCGGACCGACCAGGCCTGACTCGGTCAAGTTTGAACTACTTCGGGTTGACCTGGAGTGGCCAGTTGGGTCCATCCCGGCCTGTTGGGTTTGGTCCGGCTTGCTGGTCCCATCCCAATATGCTGCATGGGTTGTTCGGCCCAGAAGGGGGTCCGCGTAAGCGGCCCGGCCTGGTGGCATGGAACCTGTTCATCCCGGAGTTCCACAAGGTGTGTGGGAGGCCGACTCAGTTGGGGATCCATGTGGGGTTCCGTGATGGGTTTTGTAAGGGTGTATTGGCCCAGAAGGCTTGCTCAACCGAACGCAACGAGGGGAGAGGCTCGGGTGGCTCGGCTGGGAGACGGGAGGCCAGCGGGCGGCAGGGTGCCGGGAGGCCGACGGGCATATAAGAGCTAGGAATCTAGTGGGAGGTCGAGGGGCTGGAGGGCCGTCAGGGGGGAGGCGGGAGGCTAGGATCTGGTTCGGCCGAAGCGTCGTGAGGGCAACATAGGTTTAGGAGACCGCAGGTAGTGCGGTCGTTGGCTTTCACCTTCATCGCCTCGTTGTTTTGTCACCATGCCGAAGAACATCACAAAAGATAAATGACAGAGGGATATGTCCTTGTTTGGTTGGCCCACAACCTTGGACTTTTTTGTGATATCAATAGGTTAATTATATCAAGAACAAAAATCCACCCACAAAAATAAAACATCATCTTTCTTCGTTTTCATAGAAAGGAAGAACGTGGAACTTAAATGAAATTAAACCCCTACAATTGTTTGTTGTTCGTCGCGTCTGCCGCGCACATCCAATATCGAGCTCGTGAGTTAGTTCATTGATGACGATGAGGATGGAGGTTCAGTCGTTGAAGACATCCCATGTCGGTTTCCTTAGCATGATGCTTCTGAGGAAGAATCTGATGGAGGACGTTCTTTGTCGGTGGAGAATTCTTCGTTGGAGAGCCTGATCCTCCATGTGTTGGGCATCACGTCACATTACCAGTGATTTTTCACTAGATAAAGAGGTCCCAAAACATCCTCCCGAGCTGCATATATATTTGGGAGGGAGGAGGTAGGTAATGATCATTGGAATTTATGAGGGTTCATTTATTAGGAACCTTTATAGATTCCAACGACGTTGTTACATTTTTTTTAAAAGGGCCAAGCCAATTAATTTATGATGATGCAAGAATGTGGTGTGTTGGCATGATTATTGGTATGTGCTTTGGAACAATTATTAATCAAGAGGATTTGGAATAATTAAATGTTAGGGGAGTTGAAGACGCTCCCCTACACTTAATGGATGTTTTAGGGTTTCTACCCATTAATGGGGAGTTTCAAGGGGTTAAAAACCCAGGTGGTCCCCATCATAATAAACATGAAGATGAGGTAAGGTTTGGGTGGGCCCCACCACTATAACCTCTCATGGGTGGATAAGGTGTGATGGTCCCCAACTCCAACTTCCACCTGGAGTCTTTAACCCAAAAAATAATGCTACACAACATAATTTATAATTAATTCTTTCACTAAAACCCCAAAAACTATCTTTTATTCTCGACCAACTAGAGTCGAGGTGAAAGTCTTCTTAAGATAAAATTGGCACTGTGAGTTCAACGGTTCCCTCAGATTTCAATTCCAAGCAACAGTTCAAAGGATATACAAAACCCTCTTGTACATTTATGGAACGTACATGAACAAAACATCAGAAATTGATTCTGGGCACACCGCACTTCGGAATCACGTGCCGTTAATTTTGGCAGACTCGCAAAATTCCCATTTAAATAAAAATAATTTCCACTGTAGTTCGTGGTCTTTAAGAATAGTCTTCTAATTCAATCTACCTTTATCAATGATGAAAAAAATTCATTGTAAATCCCTTCATTTTGTGAAAATAAATTATATACTAGTTTTTCAATGTTTTTGGGAAATTCACAACTTTTACTGGATTTTTATTGAAAAATAATTATTTTAAAATTAATGATGCATCTCTATATTTAGTAATAATGACCAAAATGAATCTTTTTATGTTATATTCATATTATCCATTCATATAAATTACAAATCCTCCTTTTCAAGTAATTTTTTTTATCCTTTTCGTTTAATTTTATAATTGATTTAAATTTGATTTTCAAGCCTCAATATTCATAAATTTAGAACTCGTGCCTCCTGATTATAAATCATATGTTATGAATAAAAATACTTTTTTAATATATGATTCCATAGTCACTAATATCTCATACTCCCATGTTTATCGTTTTATTTTTCATAATTAATTAAAAAATTTCTTGTTATATATATCATCTTCTGTAATCTAAATTTTAATAATATAGATATTGATATCCTAAATATTCATACATAAAATAACACTCCTATCATGAAATACATTTCAACAATAATATCATAAATTTAATAAATAAGTTTTTATATCATTTTATTAGAATATTTATGACCACTTCCCTTTGATATGTTTCCCATAGCAATTTATTGATCTAATTTTTGTTAAATTTTTGAATAATTTTTTTATCATCCTATAAAAAGGGATAATAAAATTATTAAATTAATTCCAAATTTTATTTTTTATAACATATTTTATAATGGTTAATTTTTACCATTGGTCTTAATGTATAACTATTTTCAGTATTACTAGTGTTATAAACAATTTATCTCATAAAATTTTTATATGATTTTTCACGGATCGAATAGATCTTCCCCTCATAATAAAACATATATTATTTTATTCATAAAACAATTATTTTACTAAATATATGTTTTAATACACCAATTATAGAATAAATGATCTATCATATAGATCTCAAAAGTATTACAAGGGTATTCAATTCCAATATTATAACTTTTTATTTTGATTTAAATTCCTATCTATATGTCAACCTGACTTTTAAAAATTTAGAACATGTGAATTTTTTCATATTTATGCCTCCTAAATATATAATTGTTCATATTTTTGAATTCATAAATAATTTTGATAAAATATAAATCATTACTTGTATAATTGTATATTTAGAGTTTATATAAGTTAGTAGGAAAAATTAAAATTGTTCTAGAAAATATGATATCCACCTTTTTATGTGTTTAATGAAAAAATAAACCCTTTTTGATGTTTTACTTATAAAATAAATTTTCAATTTATACTAGGATAGGTCCCTCAACCCAGGATGAATTAATATTTAAATAATTATTGATTAACTTATATATTGATTTCTTCAATGTCATGACTGGTTTTTGTTATTTTCATTCAAATATCTAGAATTAGAAAGTTGATTAGTTTTAAACGTATTTCCAATAATATATCTACATTGAGTGATGAAATTTGCATACTATTATTTTTCATGGTAAATAGTATGTATTTATTATAAATAAACTACTTTTTGTCACGATAGAGTTTGTTAACACTAATAAAATTGTGATTAAGTCCTTCATAATATAGATCATATTTGTATTTAGAATTTGGTCAATGTTGTTAACATAACCAAATCTAGTTCCTTTATAGAACTATCATTTCCAAAATACACTGACCCACCATCCTGATATTCAATATTCATTTACTTTATTTTTTTAATAGTCATGTGTATTTAATAACAAATTCAATGAATCCCATAATTTTTCTCTTTCAATAATTCAAAAAATAACAATTAAAAAAGTATTACTTTTTTTTCAAATTCATAATTTATATTAGTCTATCATATTTTTCATTATTATATTATTCAAGAACTGAAACAAGTTACCAAGAATAATTCATTGGAAACATAGTACCAAACCTACCCTGCCCTATAGAGGCCTAATGTAGTGAAATCCTAGAGAATACCCTTCAATCAAATTAACCCTTTTAGGTTTATGAAAGGTAATATTGGGGAGTCAAGTGAAATTGGTCCCATGTTCTACCAGTGAAACCAATTGATCTGCAACCGTGTGTCCCTGTCTCTATGTGTGAGTGACTTGGATGCTCTTATATAGTAAATCCTTACTTTTCCTAATGATATACACTACCAAACATGGGATGGATCCTTTTCCGGGAAAGGAGTTGTGTAGTATCATATAGTCAGTTTCCACTTGTGTAATCTCTATATTCATCTGATTATACAGAGTGAGGCTAGTAAGTTCATCATTTTCTGCCACCTGAAGCGATGTGACACTTCTATAATGAGCTATAAATGCGAGGAGGAAACTTCCCCCAGTGTCTTGAACCACCCCACCTCCACACATGTCACCCAAAATATATGAACCATAGGTATTCATATTGAGGCTATAGGTTGGGGGGATCCATCAAATCTAGTGACCCAACTTTCAATTCGTAGGAGGCATGGCTAGAGGCATGATGGAAGGAAGAGGGCTCAGATACGGGGCCTCCTGGAAGTTCCCAATGAACATCACCAATTAAATCAAAATACTCATTGGGTACATAACAATGGACCTACATGTTGAGAGGGACCCCTCATATCTGGAATGGTTCCTCGATATCCATAAACACCAACAAACTGTGCTCAGAATCACAAATAATGCCGTTCTCCCAATGCCTGAGTCCATCACCCCATGGAACCATTTTTTTAATGAAGCTGCTTGAAGGAAATATTCTGAGATATATGTGAAGGAACCAAAGTATATCCACACGTTTTTCCCAATCAAGTTCAAAGAATATATATTCCCTGATTTCCTCCTTCATGGACTTATAACAGTGATAGCATGAGGTGACATTGATCCCTATCTTTTTCACATTGTCATTTGTTGGTACCGCCCTTTATCTAATCATCCAGATGAGAAAAATATATTTCTGTGTAAGCTGTTTTTCACCACATGATCTATTTCCAACCATACATGGTAATTGAAGATGATGAAATCCATCAAAATTCATTCATCGGGATGTTCCCAGAATTTGATGGTCTGGACACACATCTATCTGGTTCCACAACGATAGTGATCACCTCCCAATTGAGTTGTTGGTTCCTGTCCATCACTTCCCAAATGAAGTTCTAAAGCAAACTGTTCTCTTTGAAGTATATTTATGGGTCAATTCACCCTGGATAGTTGATCACATATCCTGTGAAATTATGAAACCAGAAGACAATGTTACCTTATCCAATAATCCACCTAGCGTGCAATTGGAGTTTCTAGATAAGAGGGAAGATCCTAACCCATATGGGGGAGATTTGTGTTCTAACTTTATCCACATTGTTTTCATATTTATTGTCCATAGTACTCCCCCACAATGTATTGTTCTCAATCACTTCCAATGCATGCTTCACATGTATGTAGGTAACCGTTTTCCCCACGCCTCATAATTTAATCCCATAGTTAGAAATGGAATGATCCAACCTCACCAATGAAACCTAGTTCAGCATACCTTTAGACATTTAATCACAAATAAAACCATCCAACACCATGTTAGAATCCTTGAACACCCATTTGGGCATAAGGGATACATCCAGAGCGTGCACCATAATTACAAAAAAAAAACTTTGTTCCCCAAATCGATGCACCCCAAAAAAAGAAGGCAATTCATCCAATTGAGGACCTTCCATGATATCTTATTCAGCACATGGTCAAAGTCCCATGTGACCATGCATCCCAAATAAATGGGGGTGCCAAGTAAATTTAGGGTAATGGATCCTCAATACATGTTCGTGTTGGTTCATAAATGGATGTCCCGGTTTGGAGAACATATATTATAAATATAGGGATTTCTCTTTGAGATGTTTCTCAGCAGCCCGCGCTAGAAGTTATATTCCTGAAGAATCCCTTTGATGCTTCCCATAGATATATTTCCATCATTTGAGAAGAGGATAGTGTAATCTACTAACATCATTTAAAATATGAACTACATACTTTGTTTCCTCCTGTATGGAATGATACTCCAACGTGTGAACCCTTTATTAATCTGTTGATTGAGAGTGTATTTCATGAGTATGAATATACATAGAGATATAGGATCACCTTTGGAATTTTCCATGTACTTCCTTGAAGAATCATTGTGATCTCCCCATGAAGGTCACATTCATCCATGAAGAGCTAAATCATTTCAAGAGAATATCCAGATCCATAGGAGATATTCCCATGCTGGTGAGGACCCCTTTAATGAACCCCCATTCGACCCTATCCGACTCCTTATTCATGTTGAGTTAAATTTCCATATTGTATTTGTGGGTCGTGTAGTTTATATATAAAAAATTTCCAATGATATTGGTATCACTCAGTGAATGGACCATTCCCTCAAAAATCCTTGTTCCTCGATTGATATCCACCGGGGTAGATCCATGGATATCTTCAAATCTGATGGTTCTTGCATTAATATGTAGGATAAATTACCCTTCTGATGGGTCAGTAATTCGAAAGGAACAATGGGACCTTAGCCTTCGATATGAGCATGAAGTTCATGGAACTCACCACCCATGGCCAGTAACCACCACTGAAAATTTCCTAGATAGCTTCCCCAATGTCACATATAAACATCTCCCATGACCCTCTTTAGAACGCACCAGGGAAGTAGTCATTCCATTGAGAACTTCCAACAATGAGGTTAAGAATCTCTAAATATATCTCCTCCTCATTAGTGATCGCCTCTATGATGCCATTGTCCTCTATGGATACACATGAGGGGATTTTTCCCAGAGTTCATCACTCCAACTGGGCTATCCTATGGGAATCCATGTGTTCAGGCCGGCGTGAAGGTATTTGAAGAATGATAAATCCATAGAACAAATTTTTTATCTATTATCTGTGTAGGATCCATCATCGCGCATGATATTGGGATTTAAGGGTGGTCTTTTCTCCTCGAGAAATTCCTGGATGTAAGACATTTTTTCATCTCCCTCATTCATCTATTTGATCCTTGAGAACTCATAGGATTTTTTTCTTTTCCAAGGATCATTTATTCCAGCTTATTCTTTTTTTCCACAATATCATTGAACACCATCACATACTAGAGGTCATATATACTGCCTTCCATGAATTAGAACTTGTGTTTAATGACTTCAATATTTTTTTTCATAGAGTGAATTTCTCTTGCCCAGAATTGGGGCACCTACCTCAATCTCCTAATCTTATTATAAATAGCCACCTAGGTATTCCCCCCAAATGGTTCCCCCCATAAATATCATACAATTTGGATATGGTAAATATTTTTATTGTAGTGTTCATGGATACTATATATTTTATATTTTTCTTGCCGAGTAGATTGATTGACCAACATCAATGAATGATCTGAAATTACCTGCACTGGAAGACTGACCTATGCATTTGGAAACACCATGATTCCAATGATGTTTGCTAAGAATCAATCGATACAAATCCATAAGAAAACATACATTTATATATAGTAGTGAACTATTTGGTACAATGACCCTACTTGTCTCACCTGAAATAATTATCTTCCAAACAATCAGCCATATTCTTAGTATATAAACATGGTTCATTTTTTACCATATATTTATTTCATTTTATATCATTCTTGATCCTTTTAAAAATTCACCACATATATTCAGGATACATACCATGTTGTACCATATTTAACTATAATAAATAATATTTATTTCTAAACACTCTATAATGAAAAAAATATTATCAAATCTTTAATATTCTAAAATAATAATATTTCATTCCAAAATGTGGTTTTTATTTTACTTCCATAGGTTGTTATTATTATTTTCATGTGGGAGAATATTATTATTATAATATTATTATCTTCCATTTATGTTGAAGATAGTTTCACATTAATATTTTTATCATGTAGTAGTCTAAATTGGAAGTTTAAGTTGAACTATTATAAATAACAATTTTTATATTTTATTTTTATAGAGAAGTTCTGAATTTTCATATTTGGAATTTATTCTTATTGTATTGTAATGATTCAACATTTATATACACGGTCATTTAGTATTATTAATTAATATTATTCAGTGATTCATCATCTTCAAGGAACCATTATTTTGACTTATTTAAATCATCATCTATTAAAACATTTTTTTCATTATTATTTTTTCCATATTTTCTTACTCTCTATAGTTTCCATGAGTTTTTGCCTTTATAAATGTTATTTAATTACAATTTAATAAATTATCATTTTTTTAATTATTATTAAAATTTTGATTCATTAATATCTTGAAATCATCCAACATTTTAGCATTATTATAATGATAATTTTCATGATCATCCTTTAGTATGTGCTCCATATATGTTATTTCATCGTCCTCAATGCGTGTATATTTAGGATTTTTTCAAAAGGATCCATCAATTTTTTGGAATATTGATTACATATTTCTTATTATCATATTTTTTATAATGATTTATCTTCTTCATATTTTTTGAACTTGAATATTTTTTTCTACTTGAAACCCATTTTTTATTCTGATGATTTATTCACATATTTTTATCCTTTACCCAAATTGTTATTTTGAGGTATCACTTTTTATTCATCACATAAAAATCATCACATTTATTATTTTAGTATTTTAATAAAAATATTCATAATTGAACTATTTAATGCTTAGTTTTTTTATTGATAGATACATATATTATTCAATGTTATATTTTTGGTCATGTGGGAGAGTCCATGTTAATTTTTCACAATCATAGAAAAATTATATTATTACATTAATAATAATATAATATTTTTAGCTATTCTGAAGGAATTATTGAGTAATATGATATTCCTCCAAAATAAGAAATTTTATAGATATTATATCACAATGTTTATGTATGATATGTAGGTTATAACATATGGATAGTATAACATTTAATCATGATTAAATGTTATTATTTTAGAATATGAAAGATTTGATAATATTAATTTTGTGTGAAATATATTATTGACTACACATCAAGTCATGAGTCAATTTTTATTATTTTATTCATGTATCAGATAAAATTTATTGACAATTTTTATATATCATGGATTTATACCCAAATTATTATTGATAACATTATGGTTATCTGAACTGGTTGGTTGTTTGACCAAATTTCCCAAGAATGACATGTGGATGAAACTATGTCCATGATTTTTTTCTAAGATTGAAATATAATGTTTGAGGAAAATGGAATATTCATGTTCTAATAGTGGCGAATAATGGGTGAAGATATCCAATTGTAATTTATTGGAATCCAAGTGTATCTAAAGACTAGATAAGATAATTAGCAGTGATTATGATTTTCATTCTAGCCTATTTTGAAAAAATATGATCATAATAGATATTTATTTCATCAAATGAAGAACTGATGAAGGATTCATATAAGACTTAAGTATTTAATGGTGGTGGAGTTCCGGGGGGAATAAAAATGATATAATATATAGTAAGTATAGATGACATGAAATTTAGTTTTAATGAACACATTTTTTTTATTTTATGGGAGAGGTGTCTAAGGTTTTGGATAACGTTAAATATTACATATCTTGCTACTTAGTAAACATTTTTTGTAACTATATAGGTCACCATTGATGATGTGTATTGGGATTAATTACCTTTTAGGTTTCCAACCCTCACATTGTGTTTGGATTTCGGCTACAATTCATGTTCCATCAGTCCAACAAAACATGTTTACATATAGTTGTACATGTTGACTGACCATTTTTAGAAAAACACCATGTACCATCGATAAGAAAAAGATTATACATTTGTCTCACACATCATGATATTTATTAGAGAATGTTGAAAAACTCAGAAAAACATCACATGGTGTATTAATAATAATAAAGATCCGGCAAGTGGAACTTTAAACCCCATATTTTCAAGTAGATCAAAACAATAATGATATTTAAGGACTATATATATTATAATCCTATAATAAATAACATGTACTATTCTAACCCTACTAAATATGTGTAGTATTTTTTCACATCGGATAAAATGTCATCTATCATTCAACCATATTAGAGAATTTCTAGGTAAATGGATTATCATAATTTCCTATCTTTATAAGGATAGAATATGGTGTTTGTTTCTCCCTCAACTAATGTGATTACCAACATGGTGTGGACCAGATACAAATTGGGTTCAGTGATGCATCTACTATGTTATGTTTACCGATACGTTGTAATTCTACATATAAATATAATAATTTAATATTTTAGTTTGATTCTATTGAGGCACAACATATTTGTACTGTCAGTCATACTCCCTTGACTGATATGTTTTTTATGAATTTGATGATCTGCCTCTATAGTTTCATAAAGGGATTTGAGTTATTCTATATTTGGGTATTTTTAATATTTTCATGAGAAGATGATACCACTAGATACTATTAATGATTGTGGTCATTTATAAATTGGTTATATGGTTTTCTCATTCATATATATGATCATGTACCCATTATGATATTTAACTCTTTTTTGTCTTATGATTTTGACCTAACATGTTTCCAATATATTAATTTTTAATTTTTGGTATATCATATTGTGTATATTTTGATCACCCCATAATGGATGTCATCACCAAATCATGATATATACTATATAGAAGGCATGTAGTATGTCGATGACCTTGGTAGACCATGTCTTTTTAGATCATAGTTGTTTTGAGGTGGATATAACAATCAATGGTCAATCATAGAGGTTACTGTAACTGGGGACCTATACACTCTAACTAATAGTTTCATTGATAATTTGGACTTGAAGGGGTATAATTTAACCATTTTTACTATATATTAGGTATTTCTATATGCTTTTGGTTTTTTAGATGTTTTTTCATTCATTTTATACATTGAAGACCAATACATTTTTTTTCATTACTATGTCCTAAGTGGGGACATGTGTTGTGTCAAAATGAATTAGTATAAAGGTCCCCATATTTATAGATATACCACTTATTTTCGTGTCACCAAACAAAAGAATAATTGATATTTAATTGAGGAGGTACTCTAGATGACATTAACCCATGAGGGGTCTTAGTGGGTTCAGTCATCTTACAGCATAACCTCCCATATCTTAACAAACTCATAATTTCATGATTCATATCTTGGATTTCACATTCATGGAATTATAATATCTTTTAGGATTGTTGTTTTACATAATTATGGAAAAATATTTTTTTATATAAGTAATCTGAAGACATAGTTTCCATTTTTAACAAAAAAATTATTCATAAAATTAAAATATTGTTTCATTCAAAACACACATGATTTTCTTAATTAAAGATTACATGTTTCAAATTAAGTATAATAATTATTCTTATTCATATTTATACATTTTGAAAAACAATTTACATAATGGAATTAAAAAACTAGATATCACAACTGAATATTAAAATCAAAGAAATATCATTGTTTTATTGAAAAATATGAATACTATAGAAAATCATTAATTTTTTTTAAATAAATCACTCTTATCATAAATGAAACATTTCAACATGTGAATGTAAATATTCTTGAAAATAAACCCCTTCAGAAAAACTACAATGAATAGTAAAAATCAGGAAGGAATCTTAGGGGATGATAGAACAGCTGAAAACATTTCATTGAGAAACAAATATTTTTCCATTAATTGTCAATTATGTTATCAAAACATATGAAATAAAAATAATTTCATTATAACTCAATTAAAATGAATAATATAGTTATCATTTATCATCATATTCATAACAGATTTTTACATGTGTGTATCCAATGTAATAATAATTTTATCCAATATAATCCCATATAAGTATATAACATGGTTATCTCCATCATTTATTTCCTTCAAAATCTACTCAACTACCCAATGAATTTGAGAGATATATAAAGTCACCTATCATAATGGGAAATATCAAGCTCATCTATAATCATATATAATGCTAATGTACTGTATCATGTAGAATGTTTTTCAAATTTATCACATTTCATTTGAAGACCATTCCAAATCTCAATTGAACCAATAAAAAATATCATTCAATTTTTCCTAAATATATTTGTTAAAATATTTTTTTTTATTGATAAATCCTTAAAATTAAAAATTCCGCAAAATTTTGGATATTTTATTTACATTTTAAAAGAATTAGAACATGATGATAAATCTTTATTTTGAATAATGTACATGACCATTAAAATTCATCCAATTCAATATTTGTAAAAAAATATTCATTTTTCACTTATGTAAATAGAGTCTAAAGTCACCCATCTGTAAAATTTTGATTACATTCCACTTTAAATCTTGTTAATGATTGTTGTTAATTAGTTTACATTTTAATTTTTTATAATTTATAAAAACAATACAATTAATAAAACATTTTTATGAAAGTATTCATCATGGAATAATATTTGAATGGAATACTTTGAAATAAGGTTTTAATTAAAAATAATTGATAATTTTGTATATTTAAAAATATGAATTAGAATAAGATAACATGACATTTATTTGAAAACCATTTTACATTCAATGAATTTCACATAAAATAAAACAATAACTAATTAAATACACAATAAAAAATAAAAATATGTGGTGAAAATAGAATGAGTCTCAAAGGAATGAATTTTATATAAGAAATTATCATCCTTAAATATTTTCTAATGTTGTCTATTTATTTGTGTGATATCCTAGCCTAGGTTTTACACATAGGTTCCTCAAGTCGATAGGCCACATGACTCATTCATGCCTCCCCATACGCTAGAGGATGATGACTAGTAGGGATCGTCTAATATTGATCATGGGGGGGGGGGTTATACACTCTTTATCAAAGTATCAAAAGAGTAGAAATAAATAAACAACATCTAAAAGATAAAACATAAAAAATAATAATACTCATATCACATGATGTCCAAATTTGCAATATAATTTGTTGAACTAGTACATTAGATGTGATAATAAAAATAAGTGTCAAGTGTTATAATGGAAACCCAAAATAAAATCACTAACAAATCTCATGCTAGTCTTGAAACTTTGTATGATTCCATTCTTCATGCTCTATATAAAATATGGATCTTTCCACTATCCTGTCCTTCAAGAATGAAGTATATTTTAGTACTAATCTTTCTCCATGAATAGGGTGTGATTGCAATATAGAATAACACCACCAACATGGTCCAAAACAATATCCATTCAATAATAGTTTATGAAGATGTATTAGGAATAAAATAAAATCAACAAGGTAAAATGTTTACATATTCAGTTGTTTATTTTTTAACCAGACAATTTAAACTGGTTCATGATCACATTTGAAAAAAAATACCTACTTCAGCTTGTGATGGATTTTGAAACATATCGTTTGGGGATTCAAAATTAATTGTCACAGGGACATTCAATATCAATTTTAATTTCAATTCAAATCACTGCTAATTGGATTGATAGTCCAATACAATCATTATAGACCTAGAATGCTATTTCGAGGACCTTATGACTATTTTATCCATAATATATTATAACATAACATGTTTAACAATTTATCACACAATTGGGATTCTGATGCAGCATTCCTTTCCCAACACCCATTTCTCAAACAAACACACATGTTGGAATTTGAGGAATAATTTTCTTTCCCATAATCATTTCCACATGATATCAAATGGGTTTGGAATGCAATGTCTAGCACTACATGTATATTTTAGGAATTAAATCATGTCCCAAATACTATTTATTAAACACATGGAAAAGTTGTGTTTTAACGATGAAATATGTGTCCTATACTCATTTATAAAACAATAACACAATTCACATATATTACTATTTCCAAGGATAATCTTCATTAATACTCTTATAATCATTTAAAAACAATTAATGTGTATTTAACTATCATAGAAACCATGGTTCAACACATTAATAATGATTAATAATATGAACAATTCACAATCAAACCATTAATTATCAATTATTCAATAACCCATTACACCTTAATGGTTTAGAAAATTGTCCCTTTATTCCCATAATTAATCTATTACATAACTCAGTAATTAACCAATTTCAAAATAACAATTGATTGACCAAATCAACCATTCCACTATTCCAATAATCTTATAAACATATAATTCCCTTAATTAATTAACCAAAATATTAATCTAATTAATTTACAATTTCCTCAAATTTAATGCATTCGATTTTTAAAACAAAATTAAATTTAACAAAAATAAATTATAGTTGAAATTTACCAATAATGAAAAATTTAGTTTCCATATTACACACACTTAATAAAATCAAAACTATGGAAATTTCATTTTTGACCACCTGCCATATGATCATTGATGAACTCCCACCAATAGAAATCTCCAATTGTAGAGAAACAACCAAAATCATGATAAAAACAATATCTTGATCTAAATCCTAGATCCATGATAAAATGGATTTGAATAATAATATCTTAGATATACATCCATTACCAACATATGAAATAAACACTTCAATGGAAGGGAAAAATACTTGATAGAGGGAGGAAACTATACATGGTGAGAATCTCTTACAAGGAGAGGATACGGGCTATGCATAGTTTATTGGATTATCCAAAACAAATTGTAGAATACATTTGTATTCATCCACATGCCTCCAAATATAAGATAACATTTTTTTGGTTCAGTTTGTTGTTTTTGGGATATAATATGGGGCTCCTAATTAATTGTAATGATTTTTATAGGGTTTAAAGTTCCACATGCATGGTATCCTATATTGGCTTCACAGTTTATTGTAACCATTCACACTAATAATGAACCTCACCTAGATGCGATTCATGGTTACTATTAAAAGGGTCCAAAACATGAAAATCCATGCCACACCCATGTGGATCCCTATTTTTGGGGTGGGAATTGTTTGTTAAGCTTGGAACATGATTTAGGAAAACTGTTCACCAACTGCACAGTACCCATCTTCCATTAACTATTTTTGAATTTCCCCCCTAAAAAATCTAAATGTAAAACACAACAATGATACAGTAAGAAAAATTTAATAGAGTACTTGAAACAAAGATATGGACATCTCTAGAAAAGGTCATCATCAGAGAATCTCCCTACATTATAACAGATCATCTTGGAGCTGTACTACAGAGAATTTATATGATTACGAGGTAAAAATATTGGGCTAATAGATACACACATATTATTCTATATCCCAATATTCCTTTGGAAATCTTCCATGTTTCTATAATATACATAAAATCAGCTTGGCCTTGCCACTAAAATTTTTCTCAGTATGATCCACAACATTATCAGATGATCCCCAATCTATGCATCATCCTCAAAATAAAATTAATCTATATATTTTACATTGTAATGTTCAAGGATATATTGCCGAAGCTGTGACAAATGAATAAAATCATGCATAGAAATATACCTTTGTGGATGATACAATAGGTAGACCATCATCTTGATTCTCTCCATAACCTCAAATATTCCATCAAACCAAGATTCCTACATCACCATTCTCAAAATCCTATAGTGAACCAATCAAGGAAACACCTGAAAGAACACATGATCACCTTCTTAAATATATATGGGGTCTTCGACATCTATCATCATACTACACATGTCTACTCTATGCCATACCCATATGCTACCAAATTATCTGAACATTATCTGTTGTCTATTGAAGGAGATTTTGTCGTAACAACTCTTACTCACATACCTCTCTCAATTATAGTGTTTATCTACATGGTCCACCATAATGATTCATATATGGTCCAATCCAACTATTTTATCTATAACTATAGATATATTACATATCAATGAGTGTTAGGTGCTTCTCCCAAGGCCCACCAAAATCATGAACACGCGCTAGAGGAATATCCTAATAAATATATATAGTATGTTCTAAAACCCCATTTATATGTGGGTGGAATGTCGTACATTGTAAAACATGTGAACCAAGTGCCTTCTATAAACCCTTCTAGAAGAATGCAATCAAACATGAGTCACATTATGAAAAAAAACATTTTGGAACCTCGTAATGAAGGACTGTCTATTGAACAAAAAATCCTCCAAACCGTTCCACTGATAAAGTATCTTTAAAGTGTAATATATATAATTATTTCATTAATTAGTCCAAAACCACACAAATAATTTCATTAATCTATGGAATCCTCAAAATCCTCACACTGAATTCATTGGTAATATTATCAAACATTCTTTCTGGTATAGGGAATGAGTGTATTAAACAAATAGGTAATTGATTCCAAGACTTCACTAGTTCATAGGTGTAGCATAATTCCACAAACCCTACACTCACATTTTTCATGCATGATAACCAATATTTTCATCATAGGTTATGGTAAATTTTGGTGACACCATGATACAATGCCCATGTCGAGGAATGAGATTTATGAATTCTATCATCCCACAAGATCATAGGCATAATAAACTAAATTTTGACAAAGATCATATCATAATAATCTATGAATCACTCGGATGTTAACTCCCAAGAATCAATGATTTCCCTCAAGGACAACATTCCAGATCCTAACACCGCCTTTCCTGGATTTGACATCAATGTGTAGTCTCCATTGATGCTGAAATGTGACTAATCATATCTTGGACTTCCCATACCCCAACATTCATATCAGACTATAAATTCATCATTTTCAACTCATCACTAGAACACTAAACTACTTGATTTTTAGTTTTCTAGATTATTGTGTTACAAAAATTGTATCATTTTTCAATAATATATTCTACCAGAAAATCTAATGACTACATATAATAAACCAATCTTCTCTACCAAAGAATCTAATTTCATTGAAAAAATATATTTACATAAGTATCTTATGATTGGTATTTAGGATAGACTATTTTATCAATGGCTAATACTGCCAAAATGTCATCGAAAAAACAACTAAATCCAACATGAGGTCATGTATAGATTAATTATATTCATTTGACCTCAATTAATGAGACCCATACACCAAATCTATATCTTCCTTCATCAACACCACTCAATGTCATTTCCCATAAGCATCACAAAACTTTGTATACTCCTCACCTAGATTGGGTAGGATCATGATTGGGGTTGTTTCAATCAAATATCAAACTGTTGGAAGGAATTGTCTCATGATTATCACTATTTAAGATTTATCCTTTTCTTATTCTATCCCAAAAAAGATTCTTCCAAATGGGAAAACTCCAAGATGAATTTAACAGAATAATCCACTAATCCGAGAAAACTATATATATCAACAAAAAATCATTCAATTCTCCCCATAAATCACAACATTCACCTTCTCTGTGTATATAGATATACATTTATCCAAGAATATGGGACACAATAAGTGTACCTAATAAATCTAAATCAGAAAATTATATAACCTAGAATATAGAAAAATCCCCCTTATCATAGTCAGGATGTTGTCAACATATTAAGCCTTATAATAACGAGCCTTTGAGTACACCATGATGTCATCCACAAACACAAGTGTAAATTCATACGAACAGATGTAGACTATATTTCATCAAATACAGTAACAATAGTGGAGTTTTCATTCGACCAAATGAAATCACAAATAACTCATATCTTCACTACATGCATATAAAATCCGATTGTGGAGTATCAGATGTAATAACTCTCAAATGATGATAGCCTGATCTCATGTTCATCTTAGAGAAATCCAATTCTCTTCATCACAAGTTAAATATGTTCATGATATGAAGAAGAGGATATCCATTATTCATAGTTATCTGGTAGAACATTCAATAATAAGGAAACTGCAAGGAAACATAATTATTATATGAATACAAGGCTGTAAAACCCAAATGAATCACACATGGATAGATAAACCCCTAATCCATATGCTAGTCTAGTTTGGTATTAAGATATTGAATCTATGTTGGTTTCATTCTATGTGGATGAATAGAAACTGGAACATGCCCCCTGATGAGCTCAATTATAAATTTAACATCTCTCTCTTAGTTGGAATCATAAATAATACCACATGAAACAGATCCCAGAACATGTAAAATATTAGTATAAGGACATCATAGTTTTCACCTCCATTATCAAGCTCCCGAATACGAATCTATGAAGTGAGGTAACCCAGTTGCTGATGAAAATTCCCTACCTGGACCACCATAATATCCTACGCTCTATGGTGAAAATAATTGGTACCCTCGTGAGAAAATATAACTCTCTATCTGTAGAAATGAAAATGGGGTCAGTAATCTACAAACCAGTCCATACCCATAATTAGGAATAACCTTTACATGTTTAGGGTCTTAAGATCCTATTTGAAATGATACTCCCTAACATAGGGATAAGAACCATGAACATATAAATTTCTCTCAACCATACTCCCAATGTTTTATCTATCATCATATCTTTAATTATGAATCTGTGTCTTTGATCAAACCATTTACAAGTTTTGAAAATATAAAATAATTATATGGTCAAGTATCAAATAAGGAACTATAAAGTGTATAATCTAAATGATTATTACCTAAAAATTTTAAATATTATATCCTCACTATCCCTAAATATATGTTGAACTACATGAAACTATCCTTCCCCCATTCCATGTAATGCAATCTAAGTCACTAGAGCCTCACTACTCAATTGATATTGGAATAATTATCAAGAAACACAACATCATATACCATGAACACCATTCCTAGAAGAACAATAACCATCAAACATATATGGTTTTTAATTTCTTTATCCCATAATACGGTTTAACAATGATCCTATATAATATAAAAAATTCATCAGTTCTAGAAAAACCTCAATAGATGTCCCATTTTTCGGTAACATTATCCATTTACTGATGGTAAGGGAAAATGTATTTGAATGTGACCTAGCCTACCGAACTGGTGACATGTCACTCAGGTAAGGTACTCTGTTACTAAATATTCCACATGTCCCCTCTTCCTACTATCACCATTTAATGCATTAAAATTTTGATTCTCATTACTCTCAGATGATTTACATCCTTATATTATATTAAAAACCACATGTACCCCCACTAGAAAATTTTTTAGGTTTCCCTTAGAAATTAGAGCCTGAGTTACCACTTTAGAAAGATTTTTTAGATGAAATATAGTTATCTACAAAATCTACATACCTTTAGTCCCATCTTCAAACAATTTTTCTCTAGTTTATTTATTTCTTTCCAAATTTGTACAAAGTTGATTCAAATACATGAAGCGACTAGTATAGTATATCATTAACATGCTCCCCTATATAAAACAAATGAACAAAGTGTTCCTCTCAGAAATCACTGTACTTGAAAATGTATTGTAGGATCTATTTCAAAAATTAATTTCCCTCCGTATTGTATCACTATCTACCCTTGGTTGGGATGTCCTACAAACACTTCACATGTCTACAAAACATTTAATCAGACAACATGAACTTCTACATAGAAAAAGCCTCTACAATTTCATGTATTTTTTAGATGATCTCAATCAAGTACTTATATGATCTCATTCCAGTACATAGATGACTCTTGTTAACCATATTTAGTAAATACAATAGGGTCCTACAATTGAAACAAACATGTTAGGTCTGACATAATATTCAAAAACAATCTTGGAATCTCTCAAAAATATTGATGTATTGGGAAAGGTTCTCACAGAAATTCCACTTAAATATTTTACCTAACACTATTGGTTACATAAGTACCACTAATATAGGATCATTTCCATCAAAATATTTTTGTATTCTTAGCTGCGAGTGATGACATATAGGCTTATCTCTATAATGTAAAATTCACATCTTATGAAACATAACACAACTTTAACATAATTATGTCAGAGGTTTGACAATAATTCATAACTAGTAATCCTCCTAACCGCTCGCACATAGTAAACAACCGGGTAAAATCACTATTGTTAACCATCATATATCTAGGTAATGGTTAACAATGGGAAATCTCATTCTCAATATTATGTTTATCATTAGTCACTAATTATCCTCATTTTGCAGCATTTTAAAATTTTTAATTCAATTACAAGTACCATTTATTATCAATTACACAAGTATTGAAAACATTTCAAATCCATAAACATAATTTAGAACACATTTTTCCCCAACAAGCCTAAAATTATGCATTCCACAATAAATCTTGATTTCCTAGAATTTTACATGCATACTCTACCCTCATGCCATTCTAGTACATGAATCAAATTTTAGAAAATATCAGAAAAAATAATCACATCACATAAAAATTCCATCACATTAGTTGAAATAACATCCAATCATAACAAAAAACAAATATAAAAATAATTCCTCCCTTGGTACGTGGTTTTTTCCACCATAAAAGAGTTAGATACACCCATGCACGAGTTCATGAAAAAGCACCGATTCATCCAAATATCTTATCTACCCTTCCCAAATTGTAACATAGTATATAATTATAGAAATGAAAAAACATTTGATACCGCATTTTTATGTCCTCACTTGGGTTCCACACACTAGTTTTCTAAGACGGTTTTCTAAATGACATCGTGCATTCCTCCTCATATTCTACAAGCTTCCATCATCCAATGAAGGTCTAATATCTATCATGAAAAGACAATACCCTTTTTATCAATGATTTTTTTTGAAATAAATAAAAAATAGCCAAATGATATTTCTATAACTATAATAATACCATTATCACATGGTGTCACAAATATGGATAAACTCTAAAATACTATATTAGTAGAAATGCTCCTCAAAATATATGTCATGTTACATATGGAAAACTGAAAATAAATACACCTACAACTCCAAATAGGGTGCTACTACCACTTATGGATCCCTCATCGTTGCTTTATCCCATATATACCATCTAACATAGGTATATTTCCCCTATCGTGTCCTGTAAAAATGATGAAAATTTATATACTAACCATGTAGTCTTGGTGGGGTTGATTATAAATTCGTAGGACATCACTAACAGTTTCCAAAACAATATCCATTTAGTAATAGTTTGTGTAGTTCAATAATTAATAAAAATATATGAAATATTGTAAATGGTTTAGATATTCAAGTATTAGTTTTTGAACCATATAATTTACTCAGGTTCAATATAACATAAAAACCCATAAATCTATGCTTCATGCTTTTATTGAGTGTAATAATATCACATTTGGATTAAAAATTCATATCACATGGCCATTCATTATACATATTAATTTCAATTCGTATCATAACCAATTCATTACATAGACTCATGCAAAATTATGGGGCTATAATGCCTTTTCTAGGACCTTGTGTGTATTTGAAGCATCATTCTATGTTCAACAACATATTTATCATGTAATCATAATATTGGGATATGTTAGGATTAGTCCTTTCCAACACTCAATTATAAATAAAACAAAATGGTTGGACTTTGATGAATCAGTCCATGTCCCACATTCATTATCAATTGAATTAATTTTGGTCTAGAATGAAATATCTAGAACCCTATGGGTATTTTAAGCATCACTTTTTGTCCCAAATCCAATTAATTAAATGGTCACATGTGTGGGATTTTAAAGAAGTTGTATGTGTCCCATGATAATTTATCATAAATTAATAACATTAAAATTTATCATATCTCCCGTAATTAACAACATTAACCCTATTATATATAGTTAATATCATTACATATCAATTATATTTTAAATGAAACCATAGATTAAATCATTAATCATGTGGAATAATATGGAAATTTCATAATTAAACCAGTAATTATATTTTATTCAAATGTCCCATTAACCATTCAATGTTATGATCACATTCCCTTTTCTCTCATTATTAATAACCTCCATAACTCTGGAATTCACCAATTACACAATCCTATTTTTTTACCATGCTTAAAATTACAATATATAATCATTTATATAATCATATCATTCCATAAATTAATTATCCAAAAATATAGTCAAATTTAATGAATTTATAGTGTCTTAAATTTAAACTATTCAATTTTCACATGGAAATACAATTTAATAAATTAAATTCTTGATGATATTTCCCAATAATGTAAATTTTCATTTCACAATTATGTAAACATAAATAAATTAGGACTATGTGATTTTTAATTTAGACCACCTACCTGAAGATCATTGATGAATTATAACAAATAAAAAACCCCCATGGAAGAGAAACAACCAATATAATGACGAAGAATGATATATAGATTTGAAAACAATATGAAATATTATACAAATTAGATCCATAAAAACATATATCTAAACCAATTATATATATAATAAAACATATCTTCAATTTAGGGTAAAAAATAAGGTAGAGAGGGAGGAAACAATATGTGATGAGAATCGCTTATAAGGAGAGGTGGAAATCAAAAATTAATAAGTTTATTCTTCAATAACTAATATCTATAATGCCTTACAATTCAACATGGAGCCTCCAAAAAACGAGATAAATGGGTTAAGGGTCAACATGGATGATTAGGGATATAGTATGGTGGGTTCTATAATTTTTTAGAGTTTTTTTTTTGGTTTAATTTTCTGTGTGCATTGATTCCTATATATGGGCAATAGATTACCCTAACCAAGAACTGTAATCGTGTTCCTAACCTAGGGGTGTGTCAATGTTACTTAACAAATGGTACAATGTTTCACAGAACATGCTCTAAACTTACAAATTCATTATATTTGAAATAACAATGATTGATGGGTTTGGTGCACGGTTTGGGAAAACTATGTGTCTAACTTTCATTACACCTCCTCTATCAAAGATAAAATATTTTTCATAAAACACCCAAATGTAAAACCCAACAAATATAAACTAAAAACAAGAAATATTGTTCTTGAAAACAATCTGAATATATATTTAGATACAGATGGGATATTACAATTATCTCCCAAATAATAAAATTAGATTATTAATTTAAATATGAAAAAATTTCATGTTATTCCAATTATATTATTGCATTTTAATTCATTGATGATAATTCTTTATTTATATACATAACCATATATGTTGCCATTGGAATTTTTTATGACATTCAACTCATAATCCAAAGACAACATCGGTAAGTTTAATGTGATCAAAGGGGACATGGATTCATTGACGTAATATTTTTAAACATGTAATTATTTTTATATTTATATAATAAATATAATTTTAAAACAATACATGTAAGGAAGTGATGAGAAGGTAATGATTATGTTTCATGGATATGATAGTTTGTAGGTATGGATGAGAAAAAGTTTCATTTTTCTACTAATTGTAAAATAAATAAATTCAATATTATATGGATTTTATATAATATTAAATATATAATACGTTTTATATTTATTTAATATATATATAATTATGAAATATTTTTTATGTGGAAATGATAAATGAAACAAATCACTTTATAGAGGTGGTATTCAAGATGTACGCACGAGAAATGATATGTATTTGGAATAGATTGTAAGGGTAAAAATGTAATTTATTTAATGTATTTATAATCATGTAATAAATCTAAAATATATTAATTTTATTTATCATTTTAATAATAAATATAAACCATTGATGAGAAATGGAACACATCAATACATCAAGACAATAGTTCGTATGGTTGAAAGGAAAATGATTTCAATTATGATTGGAAGGAAATGAAATTGAAAAAAAGGATTAACCACAAGGGATATACTATGGTAGTATATTTAAGATAATTGAGTTTTTATTTCCCTTTTTTTATTACTATTTAAATTATTAATATGATTATATAAAAAATAATCACTCAGATGTGAATTAAACCTCTTTTTCTAGAAAACTCTTCTTCTTGACACCTTATTTTTTTTAGAATTAGTATTTTTAAGATACCTTAACAACTAGGAAGTAAAGATAGAAATTTGTGAGAACTTTTAATAGAGTTTATAGGACATAGAGTGACCAAATTCTCAAGGAATAAATGGTTAAATATTCCTATTTATAACTATGGGGAGTTGAAAATAAGTAATATTTCTGAACATTTAAATAATATAAATAATTAAATCATAATTAAGTGGATCAAAACTACTTAAATTAAAATATTAGGTCACTAATATCAAATAAAATAATCCTATAAAAAATAAACTATTATTTTCTGGCCTTATCTATCTGTTAATACCAGATGTAATCCTTTTTTACCAATTATTGGTGTAAAAAAAGTTTACATTGGAATCTATTCATAGTTAAAAATTTAAAATTAAAATTCTATTAAAATTTTAACCTCACTACTAAAAAAATGAAACTAATTTTCTTATATATAATTAATGTAAGTATATGAATTATTTTGTAACATAAGTTTAATAAATGTGATGAAAAATTATTTTTAGAAAAGTAATTTTTTAATAATAAATATGAACTTATACAAAAATAAAACATAGTCAAAATTAATATGAATTAAAAATATTATTTTTAATTAAATTGGAAATATTTTTATTCGAAACAAAATCCAAAACATAGTTTTATAACACAAACCCCTGATTTAATAATATTAATGGACACTTTGTTAAAAAAATATCAATTTTAACTTTTCACTAGAAAAATAAATTAATCCTAAAATTTTATGAACAATTGGAAAAATATTTCCATTTTTTAAATTATATTTATAATATTTTCATTAATTATAATATATAGTGAAAATTTCATAAATAAAATTTTTGTAGAAAAATGTATTCTTGAGGAATAAAACGTCTTTATTCAGAATATTTGAATAATTAAAATAAATAGATGAATATGGATTCATCCTATTCGATATATGTTATTATTATTTAGTTAAAATAATTTATATATAGTTATTAATTAAATATATTAACATAAAAAACCATTTCACACATAATAATAGATTAAAAATATCTCATTTACTTTTAAATTGATTATATCTTATTTTCTAATTAATTAATAATCATTTCAAATAATTTTATTCACTAATTATTGAAAATATATATCTGTATAAATTTCATAATCTAGTAAATTCAATTCATAACCGCTGCACCAATGAGTTGGTCATAATAGTCATATTTAAATAATACATTATCTATAGTACATGGAGGTTTCTTTGATATTATTATTTCTTTGAATACATACTACCAAATATATTATATAAGGATAATAAATTGAAAAATCATTTTTTCTTACATTATAACACCTTAATGAAATTTAAACCCAGTATTTTAATCTCATGTAAGATAAGTAAGAGTTTTAATATTAAAAATTTGTAAATTAACATATGAGGAGTTGAAGATTAAACATGTGATCTTGAAAGTAATATCTATTTTAATATTTAAAAACAATATATTTTAAAATCCTCATTACAAAAGGTAGAGTAAAATATGGTTTTTAGAATATTAAATGTAAAATATCAATATCACCTGATGTAACACGTAATAAGGTTCCAAAATAAGGAAAAAATTACTAGGAAGTGAAAATATAGACATGGATGGAAGATATTTTGAATAGGTAAAGTTTAAAATTTATGATAATATAAGAGATCTTAAATTCATCTTAAACAATTGAAAAAAATATCATCTTACATTTCACTATTATTTCTTATAGTTGAAGGATAATTTACCATCATCATAGATACATTTTAAAAATGTAATTTTCTATTTATTTTCATTCCATAATCATAGTTTTAACCATTGTTTGTTCTTAGATTTGTTCTCCCACTATTATCTCACCACATACTCCAATAAATAAATATGAATGATTTAATTTCCATTCTGAATGAAATAAAATCTATTTTATGAAATGATAAGATCCATTATTGGATACCATTTTATTTCTTATGTTTTTATATATTTATGAAAAATAAATATTGTTCATCATAAAAAAATATTATATCAAATATGAGGAAACCGTAAAATGAATAAATACTAAATTAATCTCTCAATCATAAACAATAAAACAAAAATTATAATATATTTAATTTTGTAAATAAATATCCTTAAAACATGTCAAAATATGACACATTAAAATTGAAACCACTATATAAGAATGACTTGGTAATATATTCTTCCAAGATCAATATTAAAATAATCTAAAAATAACAGTAACTTATAAAACATAATCATACCAAATATTTATACTAATTATTAACAAAATATCCATAATTTCTTAATATTTCCCCTAAATAACTATAATCACCGTAAATATAAAAGAAAAATCATATATTCTCCCCTGATATAACTTAACCATTATTTTTGGAATAAAATAAATTCATTGAAAATAATTTTTCTAATCATTAAATCATATAATGATACAATATAATAAAATTATCTTTAATAAGAATTATTCACTTATTAAAAATATAACATTTCTTTCCTATAGTTCTTATATATAAATACATTTATTTATAAATTTCATCAACCTATTTATCCCCACATACCATTTTTTACTGAACAACAATGATCATATTTTACATAATTGTTTAAATACCAATAAACATATGTCATAAAAATATAAAGTGATATTCTTTGAATAGATGTTAAAATAAAATTAATGTTATTATCAAGGGTCGGAAATTACATTATAATAATGTAAAAATCACTAGTCCTCCCCATGTTACTGAAATAAAAAATATATATATTTAAATATGCTTAATTCTTTTAAACTGATAATCATCATTAAAAATGAATCAACTATTAAATAAAATACCACTATATCAGAATTATTGAAATCCTATGAATGGATATTTCATTAATTCAAGGTTATTCATAATACATTAACAAAACCCTTCCAAATTATTGGTTCATAATTTATTCCTATAATAAAAAATAAGAAACATTTCTTAATATTCTACAATATTAAATCATAAGCATAAATATAATTCCTTATTTTTCTATGTTATTCAAATATTTCATATCATTATAAATAAAATAATTATACAATACTAAACATTTATATATAAGGTCTTTATGATCTAATTATTGATCATTCCTACTATGAAATAGATTTTTTAAGAAACATACTCAAATCATTTAAAAATTATTATGTTTATATTGAGGAATTTCACTAGGAATATCATCACACTATTTAAAATATAAGAAATCTAATATGTATTCTTCCATGTTTTATGTCCTCCATACCTCCTTGAAAATATTTTTTTTAATATTTCTTGTGTCAGAAAAACAAACCTAGGCTCACGTTATTGATCATTTACTGAGTTATATGGTTGTTTTTAACCATAAGAGATTTCACTCCACATCATATATCATTTTGTTAAATATTTTTTCAACCAATAAATTGTACATAAAATGAATCTTCAATATGTTTTTTTATTTTTCCATCTATTAAATAAAAAAAATTATAATTGTGCTTATATAGAATAATATATTAATAAACCATCACATGAAATGGCTTTACACTAATATATAAAGAGCCATCATATTAACAAATAAAATTTTCTTATTAATCTACATCATAACCATGTATATTATAAAAACCCATTATCTTATATCAAACTATAATGCATTATATATTAATAAACTCATAATATATTGATTTATAATAAGTACTCAAACTAATTTTATTGATAAGAACAATAATGTTTATATTTCTAGAGAATTTGTTTAAAAAAATTATATTTACATAGGGAAGATTAATACCATTTGCTCATTTTTTTCATAAACATATGATTATTATGTTTAATAAATTATTTCATTCAGGACACATGTTCTTCTATTGAGTAAAATAATGATTAATTATATATTGAATTCATAATAGTTTATACTGTTCATAATTTCAGGTTATAAAATATTAACAAAATTACTTAATGAAAAAAATCATTGTATAGAGATATATGAATCATGGAGATCTATCATTATTCTGATAAATATGAAAACTCATTAATATAATTACATTTTTTACAATAAAAAAATTGAGCATAGAAATAACAATTTTACAATTATAAAAATAATTATTTGATGAATAAAAAGAATTTAATGCCTTCTGAATGAGTATGAAAAAATGTGAAAGAAACTTGGGTTATGTGGAAACCAATGAAAACATTTCCTAGAGAAAATTAACAATCAACATTAATGGTTCATAATCATTTCTTAACACATTAAAATAGAATATTTTATAAACACCATTTTTGAATCGATAACATAGGTACCATGGAGTATAATATTATTGAAATGTGGTGACTACATTTTTACCGTATCTTTTATTAATGGAATACTAAATAATTTTAAAAGACTAACTAAACTAGTTATATCAATAATTTTTCACATTTTATGATTAAACTATTAACCAATGCATTGGAGATAAATATCAAGATCACACATCGTGATGTGTTATATAAGGCTCACCCATCACACTATATATTTATCTTCAACCATATAATGATGAAAAAATTTATAATATTTCAATTTTCATCATGGAATAATTGAAAAATACACTTCTAGACATAATCAAATGAGATTCAAGTTTTGAAAAAATATGGGATTAAAATCTATTTTTAATTGAACACCCATTAAATGAAATATAACCCAATACCATGACAATAGTATTTAATTTAAAACAAATGAAAAATAAATATTAATATTCCAAATTAAAAAGGCTCATGAAAGTGGAAAATTTTTATCAAGTGGTATAAACTTAAAAAAAAATCAAGTTCTGTCAAATGAGTCAAATGTGACCCATTACAAAAACATTAAAATTATTCTTTTTAAAATGATATTAAATAAACTAAAAATAAGTTTAAATTTTTTTATTCCTTATGTTTATAAATAACTGAAAAAATTAGTGAATCTTATTAAATACATTTATTATGAATGAAATATATTTAAATATAATATTTTATAATATTTAATATAAGAAAACCCACTTTGGGATTTGAAAACATTGTAAACAAAAAAAAATTAGATGAGAGAAAATGAAATAATTTTTTAATACAATTTAATTTTCTTCATTATTGATATATTATATATATATTTGTTATCATAAACCAAAAAACATGTACAAAATATTGAATGAGTTTTACTAGAAAGAATTTGAGAAAAGAAATACCCTACCTTAAATATCATTATTCATTGATCATTATTTATCTCCAAAATAATTAATTTATATTAGTCATTTAAATCATTTTAATAATTAATTTGTTTATTGTATTCAAATTATCACTCTTTTGTTATTTGAAATTTTTTTTTGTTACTTAATCACATATGTTTTATCAGTTGTTTTTTAGAAAATTTGATTCCCAATATTGTAACGTAAATGGTAGAATGGCCTTAATAAAATGGTTCATTATTTACATAGAGAAATTATATATAAATTTTATTTTGATCATATTTTAATTTTAAATAAAATTATGAAACAAACCGTGTAAGAAAATCAAGAAAAATGAATCAAATCTATTCATAAAGTGAGTAATATTAATGTAAACATGAACAACCTTTTCATTATCATGTAATGAAAAAAATTAATAAAGAAGATGTTTTAATTTTATAGAATCATTAATATATTATAAATTTCATAATTATTCATCACTTCCATACTTATGACAATCCAGGTAATGGGGAAACGAAAAATAATTCACATCACTTCATGGTGTTGTAATTCCACATATACATAGGAAGGACCAAATCAATCATAAAAGGATTGAAAATGTGAGAAAATAAGTAATATATTATATTCATATAATATATTTTAGGTAAAAAAATCATATATATTAATTTTATATATTATTTAAACCATCCATTTAATCTTATGATGAAAATTTATTCATGTCACTATGTGGAGTCGGTAGTCCGTATTTACACATGTTCATTGATTTAATTTTTCATTGGATGTAAAAGTAGATTAAAATTTATTATAACATATTCATAATAAAATTTATGTATATAAAATATAATGACATTAATTTTTCATCATGGTTAATGAATATTTTATTTTATATAGAACAAAAACTGAAAAATGAAAATCTCATTTATGAATTATAAATCCTCTTGGGAAAACTCCGTTCATAGTCCATAATCCCTATAGGTTTAGTATTTAAATGATATTATTACATATAGGTTGTGGGGTGGTATTTTTGAGATATATTTGGAAAATAATATTATGATATAGAGCACTAAATTTTTTTTGGAAGAGAGGATAAAATGTTACATATAATAAGTGAGCGGAATGACACAAATGTAATTTTATAAAACATTATAATATTATAAAATGAATAATCATGGTTATATAGAATATAAAAATTAATTTAATATATGTAAATAATATTGTAAAAATATCATAAATTAATAATAAATAATATAATTCTTAACTGTATCACTTATTTTTAATTAACTCATTTTACCATTTAATGTTGTAACTAATTTCTTTTGCGGTAAATATTTATAATGGCCTAAAATGAAAATGAAATTTTTTGAAAATATTTCCAACTTGATTAAAAATTTGAAATAAATTTTTTATGATTAAATTTTAACATTTCAAGGAAATAAATTTTAATATCACATTGAAAAACACAAGAAAATGCAATTATTAGTAAAATGTGTTTTGAACCTACAAATTAACCCATAAAAAATATAATGACTATTACTATATAATTAATGATATTATAATTAATAAAATTTATATTATTTTATATTAAAATCAAATAAAAAAATAATGGGTACTTTTATTGAGTTATTTTATGAAAAAAATTGTAGTTTTTCAGAAATATATATATATATATTTCAATATTCATTCAAAATAAATATATTTGGAAAAATCAAAAAAATTTATCGATTTCATTTTATGAAAATTTTATTAAAAAAAAGTTTTTCATCTTATTTAAAAATAATTGTAGAAGTGTAAAATATTATTTATAATTTCCACATATAAAATTCAAGAAATCCGATTTTATATGAAAATTTATCTTTGGGGCATAAAACTAATGTATTCTAATTCTTTACATAATAAAAATAATTAATTTAATTTTAATATATTAAAAATATATATTTTTTATTAAATTAATTTAATGAAATACAATATATTAATTTAATCTATTACGATAAAAATACATTTCACTTGTAAAAATTGTTTTTTCATAAATATCCATTTCACCTTCAAAATATTTTATCATCATTTTCCACCATTTGATAATAAATTTATTATTTATTAATATTTTATTTTGTTAAAAGTTAATAATAATATTTCTTAATACATTTATTCACTCACATAACCTCTGTACAAATATCTAGGTCATTGCAATCATATTTACATAATAATATTTCAATAGTATATCGTGGTTCATTAATGTTTAGTATTGTGCATACCACAATCTATTATGTATATTAATTTTAGAAAATAAGTTTTAAAATAATATTCTCATACTAATAGTGGTATCAAATATATATTTTAATTGGGATGGTGTTCAGAGATTGATATTTAGTCAGATGTTTTTTGGAAGTTATTAAATTAATTATAATTAGTCTTAAGATTGGAACAAATTCATGGGATCACAATGATGTTGCAGGCAATATGAGACCTTAAATTATGATATGTGGTCAATTATTATTGATAAATTATAGTAAAATGTAAATTTTCTTGATCCATGGTTCAAAAATTATAAATTTTTTAGATAATTAATTATTTAGAACATACTATCATTAAAAAATCCTAGAATGATTTTTTTTGTAAATTTCCCTTATAAATAAGATTTTAAGTATTATTAAAAATACATTATTTAAAAAATACACATATATTTTTTTAAAATATTTAAAAAAATTAATTAAACATTTATTAATTACCAATTTTATTAAAATATAAATGTGATCATTTATATTAAATATATACATTTTTTAAAAAATCTTATAATTGCATAATTTTTATTCATATAAAATAGATGAAATAATCTATAATTATAACACATAAATATTTAAATTAGTATTAAATAATTCAATGTGTTTTATAACACTATATTTACAAAATACACAACCTAAAAAATGAAACATATTTGAATAATAATAATATTAAACAAAATATAGTATTCAATTAAAATGAAATTCATTTAGGAGTTAAATAGTTAGTATCAATTAATGTTGAAAAGGTTTTTTCCAATAAAATAATTTTCTTGTATATATTTTACTTCCTATTAAATTATAGATCTAAAAAATTAATATTTCAAAACATGAAATTTAAAAATCATACTTTAAATTACCAAATAATTACACCTGATGATATTTTGAGAATTTTTATAACATTTTGTTTTCATGTTAGTAATGAAAAATAATTATTTATTCGTAAAACATTAATTTTATATAACATGTTTTTTGGAATCCTTTCTTTAAAATAAATTTTAAATTTTAAAAATTAAAATAATTTATTTAAAAATAAAATTTGAATGTATAAAACCCAAGAATATCATTTTTGAAAATAATGAAAATTTTTATGAAAAACCATTTTCAACTATTTCATTAATTAAATTTATTCCTGAGGAAATCAAATATATTATTCAAATAAATGTAAAATAAATAAAATTTGAACAATAATAAGATTATATTTATAAGTTGAATACAAAACATAGATAATTTTTCATATAATTAAGCATTATCCTAAAATTAAACATTTATTTAAAATGAATTTTTATGTATTGAATATTCTAACATTAAGAATAATTTCAATGCATAAAGAATGATAATTTTATTACGTAATTATTAAATTTGAGATATTATGTTTTTGAAAATTAAATATATTATGTTTAATTTTGAGGTATAAAATATATATTATTAGGATTAATGCTAGTCACCATGATAATTTTGAATCTATTATTTCAAAATAATTATTTTCTTTAATAAAAAGGAAATCCTATAGAAATAACTAATAAAATAGTTAAAATAATTAAAATAATATTATTTATAAAGAGATAAATATATATATTAATAGTGATTTAAGTGGTAGTCAATATGAAATAATATTAAAAATTCAAAGTGGTCAATATGTCACTTTATTAAAATTATTTGTTTACATTATAAGAATTAATTAAAAATATAATTATATAATTTTAGAAATTTTTAATTATTAAATATTTTATTGTATTAATTCCTTCACATCCATATTCAATAATATAATGTTTTTTATATTTTATAAGACATAAAATCACTTTTATAAAAAATTGTTTATTTTGTTTTAATTTAGTAACGAAACATATAAATATTTAATTGTAACAACCCAATAACATGTTTAAAACATGTTCTTAAACTAATTACTTTGTATTTATAGGAAATAATAAACCCTAAAATTAATTATTTAGAATATATTTTGGAATTTACCATAGAATTGTGTCATGAAAATTTTAAAATATAAAGGGTGCTTCCAAAAATGATCATTCCATCTCTTTAAAAATGGGGTTACTTACACCCTATTAACCTACAACTACCTTATGGAAACTACATTAATATATACCAAAATAATTTCTACTATAATTCCATCACATACTATTAATTCCATTTTCAAAAATCATTTATCTTAATCACTTCAACTCCAAGGTTTTTTCCAAAGGAAATATCATGTCTCAAAAGTATGTATTGTCTATATTAGAAATTATTCTACATATTCTCCCACTTTCAAATATCGAATTTCCATACTAATAAAATGAAATTAATATCATAATTTTATACATATTTTATTATCTGAATATTATTACAATAATTTAATCCTCTTTATAATCAATGGAAAAATGTATCATTACATCAGTGTGTGGAAAACCACCTCTATAAAGTCAAATCATCAATTATTTCAAACAATGCATCTCATGGAAGATCCAAATGAGGTGATTTATGAATAAATTTTATTTCTATAGTATAATATTTATTTGAATAATAAAAATTTTAATTCACCTTCTTTCTCACTCATTCATATTGAAAGGAAAACATTAATTGTGTTTATGTAAAAACTATTTCTTACATGCGCAATGAAATTTATTTGAAATATCGACTCATCATGTTTGTATTTAGAAATATATATTTAATATACATAAAAAATATTTATATAATGCTATTTTTGTTTTAGATATTATAATTCAATTTTATGATTCAATCTACAATTGGTAAAAAAACTAGACGTTAAGAAATATTAACCAAATAACATCATGTAACTGATAGGGGAAAGATAATTATATAATAACTAACTAATATATGATTAAAATTTTTTATTGTCCACTATTCCAATTAGCTAATTAAATTTTTAGGTTCTTTTTTAAATGCCATTATATTGGATAATTAAATGTTTACTAGGTGGACAAGGAACCTCAGGGGTGATTCGGGGGTTGAAGACATGAAATAGACGAAAAAGGGATCATACATTTCCTGTTCTATTATTGGGGTGTGGTTATTTGTTACTATATAAATTAATTGTTCTATCCTGGTGTTAGGGTGCATGTGTTATGATATTATGGTTAGGAGAAATTCTCTAATGTTTGAAATTAAATAATGGCATCCCACATTGTCACCAAAAAGTATGTCAAACCATGCAGGATTCCAATGAAACCATTCTGTTACTCTCTCTATTGGACGTAGGGCGACACAGAGTTGGTGAATGGTTCCGAAAACTATGCGGCCTAACCTTACACCCCATTAAAAAGTGTTTTTAACATTTCCACATCACGAATTATGTTTTCTCTCCCAAATTTACTCTATATTCCTCCTTTAAAAGTCATTGTTGGAGAATAATCCTTCCTGAACATTCTAGGGATATATCTCCCATTTTATATGACATTTGTGGAACCTTTGGGTGAATATCAATGATTTAGGTGATTATAATAGTCATCTTTGTTCTATTTTTTGGACTAGTGCTTATGGAACCATTATTGTATTTTTAATACCCCAAAAATATCTTTTTCTAGTTGATTCAATTATGGTTATTTAAGGATAGTTTTTTTCAAAATTAGAAGAAATTTATTGTCATGAATTTGTCTAAGGAATCGAGGTATATGGGCTAAAAATTATATCCCGTATTCTTGTTGATTATTTATTCATATGTTGATATGATTTTTGGTTGTTTTCTCATTGGTGTGGGTTTTCTTATTGGAAATGATGTATTAGTTGGCTAAATGTTTAATTTTACGAATTATGATGCTTATTGGATGAACTTAGGTTTATAAGGTTGGGTTAAGGGACACCCATGGTGTTATCTTCTTCATATACATGAAGTTGAGATGTTAAGTACAAAAATAATTTTTTATGAAATATAGTAGGGTAAATTATTTTGGAATGTCAACATATTCATTAAAAATTAAATAATGATCCTTGAGCCTAATTGGATTCATAAATTAATAAAGGGTTTAGTATAATGTGAATGTGTTAAATGATTAATGTTTTAAGGCATGTGATTGAAAAATGAGTTAGTGGTTAAGGCATAAATATGTATGTGTTTAACCATGACTTGTGACTAGTAAAAATTATTAAAGAATAATGAATAGTAAATTCAATTAATGAGTCATGGTTTATAAAAGGGAAATCTGTTTTTGGGTTTATATTTAGTATATTTTATATATGTTAAAATGTTCAACAATAATGTGCACATGGATTTGTGTTTTTGGAGGTGTGACTAATGCACTATGCTGATGGGTCAGGTCAGAATGATGTTATAAACCCACCACCATCATGTGGTGTTTAGGGATTCAGGCAGACAATTTATGCCCCCAATTGATTAATGAGATGTGATTACCCAAACTGTGGCTTCTGTTCTGTTTTATATAAAGCATGGGTTGGGTATTCGGGCTAATGCAATATTCTCTCAATAGTAGCATGGGTTATGATTACATGGACTAACGCTTTAGGTATGCGTTATATAATGGTTTGAGATATTATTTTTCCATGTTATGTCTGAATCTTGACACAATTATGATACATTTTAGTATGACCTACATTGGATATGATTTAATTTAAGGAAATAGACAACCCTTATAAAATAATTACTTGTACGGACAAATTAAACCATGATACGTGGTGGAACCATGTTCCTATAAAATTAACATTGTTATTCATTATGTACAACAACAAAATATATGTATACACTGTATAGTTTTTATACAATATTAGTGGTGGACTATTTATTTGTATTAACACCCTTCTCAGGCCTTTACTGGGTACCCAAGTATTCCTCATGGTTGTATGTCAGGAAATGGGATTATGTGATATACATTATTGTTGAGTTAGTACTATGATTTCCATCATAAAGGGAACCAGACATAATATCGATACACTTTTTGGGGAATCCTTATCTTATTATTGTTTTTTGTATCCCTACACTTGGCCCTGTATGATATGAAAAGGAATATTTAGTAATGGTTTTGGTCTGGTACCTATTCTCATGAAATGTTAGTAATGCATGCTCGTAGTTTAATTGTTTATTTTTTATATTTCATCTTTTTTGATTACTTTGATAAAGAGGGTACAGTCTCCCAAATATCTCTATTAGAACCTCGTTGCTCGCTAGCAGCCTCTGGCATACAAGGATTCATCCCAGAGTTTATGTGTTGAACATGCTCAAGGAACTGAATTTAGTGGATATTGGGTAAGGGAAATATAAAGTGTAATCAAATGAGGTTTTTCATTTTCTCATACTATTTGGGAAAGGTAAATAGGATATTAGGATGTGAATGTATTTGGAAATGATGTCGTGCATTGGTGTAGATAACCGTTATATGGGGGAAAACGTTTTACTCAATGTTATTTGGTTGTTCTTGATGTGTGTTGTTATGGTTGGATGATATTTATCCATTGGGTTTTTCACATGTTGTGTGATGTGACTAAATTATGATATGTTGAATATGGACGAAAAGAAATGAGGTTTAAATATGTGAATCATTCTAGTAATTTTTTGTAAGATTTAGTGTTCTATAACCAACTAGATGTACTTTTATAACATGGATATTTAATATATTTATATATTAAACATATTATTACTTCTTTTTCATTGATATCTATGTCTATTATGTAATAATGTCCTAGAGTATATATCATATTGACAAGGTCCTGGAAGTACCCCACTATGATGAGAACCTTGAAATGCTATAAATTTTTTTTAACCATAGTTCTATTGTTGAATGACATACTATGATGGGATACATAGTATGAATACCTTCAGGTGTGAGTACTTGTATATAGATGACATTTCCTTCCATGAAGTTTGTGCATGATAATCTTCAAGAAAAGAGATTACTAGAACAGACATGCCATTAAGAATTCTGCATGTTTTGGTTTTATAGGATATTTCTACCTGTAGGTGTGTGTAATGATCCTTAGACAATAATATTATCATTAATACATGTCACAACATTGACACTTTGATTTACTAATGAAAACCTTCACGCAGAATGTTGGTGGGAAGTAGGGTACAATGGATTCATCATGAGTGGCATGACATCAATGTATAAGTAAAGAGAGGATTTGTCCCATACATTTACGGAAGTTGATATATCGGCCCTATTATTGAAATATAACCATTGCATGAAATTTTATGTCCAGGGTGTGATTACAATTTTTTTTCATGCAGCCAATGAACGGCGTATCAAGCATAAAAGATGATGACACTATTAAGAAAACTTTTTTATGATATATTGAAACCAATGGATTATATTACATAGTGTGGATTCATATATGGATGTTTTTTTGAGACATTACATTCATTATCTTGGGTTATTTGATCCATTTCTTGGCAGTACTCATGGACTTTAGAAAAACTTACCTAATTCCAATGAGAAATAATCCTAGAGGGCCACACACTATGTGTTTATTGGTGGTCTCAGTAAAATTCTATTTTAATTTATTTAATTACGTAAATATTATTCTCAAGACTATGAAATAATTTAATTCAAGATAATATGATCAAAAAAATTAATTAAAATATATTTATTTATTTTATTGAACATTTAATCAATATTAATTCTCTAGTCTGTAAATAATATATTTATTTATGGGAATAATGTATTTTGTTATTTATTTATTCGGGTGATCAATAAATGGAAGTGGAATTTGAGTGTGCCATATTTGGTCGGGTAGTAAAATAATTATTTTCAAGATGCTAAATAATTATTAGTTGGCACAAGTTAAAATAATAATGACATTGCTATTATTTAGTGCCACATAATTTTATTCACAATTCTGTTTTGTGCCAGTTAGCACACCATAAATAATGATTCTGTATTATTATTATTAGAATTGGTTTCATCTAAGATCATGAAAGTATTTAATTTTATCTCAGTAATTAAATATTTTAACTAATGTTTGATCCATATAAATAGACAAGTACATCTATTGTGACATGGAGAACACATTGCACGATTAGTAAATTGAGATTTGTTGAGCTAAACAATTTCTCTCTTGAATACTATTGCTAAACCTTTCAAGAATGAGAGACATTCTCCAAGGATGAAGAACAATAGATCAAGAATGACGGAAACAGGACACTCGCTTCGCCGCTAGAGCACCTAGAGAACGAGTGTTGTCGATCGGAGGCCATTGGAGCACATGTGGATTACCGTTTGAGGGATTCGATTTTGGATCCTTTTAAGAGAAATGAGATAATCCGGAAGGGTCATTATGAATGATCAAGATCCTAAATGATGAAAATATCGAATATCCAGGTATTATTATCGTTATGAAATTAAATAAATTAATTGTATATATGATGTGAAAGATCCACTCTAAATGTTTAGGACCACTTCCTTCTTTATATAAATCATTGATTCTATTACATGTAGAATGGATTTCATTGAAATATTCAGCCTAGAAGAATCACTTATCATAGTAAAAATTAACATTTGGTTTAGGCCCAACCGCACATCCACTGTGCTCAGAACTAGCATTTGGGATATATGATTTATGCATTATGGTTGGCCCACCATGAAGGACATGTGGGATGTAAGGTTAATTATTATTATATTTATATTCTTATAAATTAAAATTAATGTTTTCCTAATAATGATGACACAAAATAGTATATGGAGATTAATTTAATGAATGGTTAGAGAATAGTTCCTAATTATGTTTCATGAATTGTTTTAAAATCTTATTTTTATGGTTTGGAATGATAGAATGCTGTCTAAATGAGCAATATTTGTGTTGTAAAAGTGAAATGGTTAAAAAATTCTAATTAAATTATTGTGACAATCTAACATTGTTTACAAAATTTTTACATTATCCTATTATAAGGATTATAGAGGTTAGTGGGAAAAATGAAATTTTACATGTTGGGATAGTGTATGAGAATATGTTTTTAAAATAAATAATATAATTCTTTTATGAAAACAGATGAATCATTTTGTTATGTGTTTTGGAATATTTTTTTTAATTATAATGCAATTCCCCCATGATGACTGTGTGGGTTGGGTGAAAATTAGATGTTGATTAGAATAATCTACTAGTGTAAGAGCATGAACCTATGTTAATATCAGGTAACATAGGGTAAAATTAGTTCCAATAGAAAATTTCTCATTTTATGCAGAGGATGGAATGGGACCCAGGATGGGTTTTTTCAATCATTTTTGACTTGACTATATAATTTCTGATAGTATCTCTCTATGGTGTTTATCAGAGATGGTGGGAATGAGTATGATTAGTTATTTATTGAGTTCATTCTATATATTCTAGATCACTTTTAGGATCCTTGTGAAACGTGAGATTATTTGGAGTCATATATGTTTTGATGACCAGCTAAGGGTTATTTGGATGTTTTGGACCAAGCTAATTTAGAAGATGTTATTCAGTTGAAAGATTAATACTATTTGTTTTTTGAACACAATTATCTACATACCATGATATTGGATAAGGTTGTGGAGATTATAAGGTTAAAAAGGTGTGTAAAAAATGGATTATGCAAACTATTTCACTAACTTAATAATCATTATTCTATAATTTTATGGGAGAGGAGGCAGGTTTGGCTGGATGTTTTATAAAAGGAATTAGTCATGAGATTGTGTCTTTAGTGATTATATTTTGTTTGAATAGTTTTTCTGAGTTAGTGGATTGAGCCCCTATTTTAGAAGGTAACCTCAAGGAGGATTCTGGTGGTGAACATGTGGATCTATTAGGGGAACCCATTAGTATGAATTTTAAATGTAATAAGAACCAATTTAAGGGTTTTCCCCTTGTAATTGGAAGATAGTGTACATAAAAAATATGTTTCACCCCTCACGGTGTTGAATTGGTGCTATGTTATCTGTGTGACTGGCCAAGTCACATGTAGGGTTAGTGTCTCCAAACACTGGTTGAGTATCGAGCATGCAGGAGGATGACTCATGGGGATAGGTTATCTATGAACCCATGGTATGTGGTTAGTGATGGTTGATCAAGGACCATCCATAATATAGATAGTGTGTTGGACACCCCATATCAATAAGGATGTTAAAATTCTACTGCAAATACCATCCGAGGTGGTGGATGTGGTATTCTGGTACAAGTCAATCCTTATCATTATGGTATTATAAATACATGTACAGATACAGAAGGACAATAACGGGGGAAATGTTATATACATATACTTAATCCTTGATTGGGTGGTGGCATTGTTGGCTATTAGAATATCGAGGTAGAATTCATATATCTTCAATGATTTCTAGTAATTTATTTGACATATATGGCTCACATTATTCTATATCATCTCTGTTTGGGAGTGTTTGGGGACTAGATATGGTGTATATGGATGGGTTTATGTGGAGTGATACCCCTTTAGAGGTGCGAGTAGGTAATATATATTTATGTAGTGACTTTACCCTATAAATATGAGGGTAATGATTCCTTTGGGACATGTTTGTGATATAGATGTTATGATTTGATCTAAAATTGAGGATGGATTAGTTTGTGTTGTATCATGACCATATTTACTATTAATACTATTGGGTATTGCTCAAATTCTCTTATAAAGATATAATAATATCCACTGGGGAGGGTTGGATATTTGAGTAGGCAATGTTGAACCTATTTTTCATCATTTGGGGTAGCTCACAAAAAAAATGTCATGTTTTTTTCTTAATGATGGGTGAATTTAGTATCTTGTCATTCCTCCTATGGTGGAAAAATTTTACAGTTTTTTTCCTTGTTACCTATTATGGCTTCCACCCATGTTATTTTTTTTGTCCACGATTGAATTCAATCCTATATTATAACAATTTATATTCGTTCATATTGAACAGAACCTGTAATATTTCAGGAATATAAAACCCAGTTGGATGAATTAGATAATAGAGAGTTTATTATCCCTAGTATGTGTTTGGGGGATCTCTAGTTTAATATTTTATGAATAAAGATAGGGAATTATGGTTTTTTTGATTATTTGTTACTAAATTTGATGATGATTAAGAATTAACACCATCCTGCATTAATTTATGATCTTTTTCCCCCAACAAAAAATTTCCTCAGTTTTCTCCAATATAAATTTGAGATCAAATTATCATTAATTGAGGTTGAGATATGTATAACACACTATATACTGCATTCATAAGTAATAATAATATTCACTAGATTTTCGTGATGTTTTTTTGGATGACTAATGATTTGGTTGTGTCAATGGATTTTATGAACTAGATCATTCACATGTACGATGACAGGTTTGTAATCATTTTTTGGAAGGCATCATTCTGATTTATAATAAATAGGATGATCATCCCAAATATATTGAAATCATATTGAGTGAACTAGGAGATCATAGGTAATAAAACATGTTATAAAAGTGTCATTTTTTAATAGGCCATGTATATTTTAGGGGTAACATCATATCTAAGGTAGGTGATTTAGTGGATGTAGATAAATCTCAAGTAGATGTTTCTTTAGAGAATCCAAAAAAATGTTTTTTTTATAATAATTTTGGGTTTAGTAGGTTATTATAAATGAATCAGAAAACAAGTTTCCCATTTGTAATCATCACTATCCATTTTGACCAAGAAGGGTTAGATGTTTGAATAATCTAGGGCATGTGAAAATTTCATCAAGGAGTAAGAGAAGAAGTAGACTACCGCTATAGTTTTCTTCCTACCTAGTAAATGTACATAGTATTCCTCTTTTTTTATGTCCAATGGGTTGGGATTGGGGTAGAGTTGATGCAAAATTATTGTGTTGTGTAATATGGTTAATTCAAGTTGAGGCTTCATCAACGGTATTACTTTATACAATATCATTGATTCGGTTGTGGTGGTTTTTTCAACAAAGTGCTATAAATATTTCATTTGGTGAGAATTGATTATATTGAATAATTAACATAAAATACACATGTAAATATTCTCCCAAATTAATTTGAATCATTTTATGTGATGGTGGGTCAAGTATATTGATTCATCTGATATTGAAATATATTACACACTAGGATAGGTAAATAATGATATTGATTATTTGACTTGGAAGACTCAAATAATGATATTCAAGAGTCTAGTTCCGAGTGGAGGGTGATGGTTTTTTATCCAGATAAATCATTAATTTAAATATGGGAAAGGGAATATGATACTTGAATCATTGGAAGCTGTGAAAATTATTTTTATTTCGATCAAGGATAAATATTATGATAAACTAGAGTGTTTGGGTTTTTATAGAATGTCTTAACTGAGGGGAGGTATATTTCGATTGGACTATTGATTGTTATGAGATTTTCTATTATCATTGATGAATTTTTTGGGTAAATTTGTTTGGAAAGATTTTATGTTTGAGTCTCATTCTTCAATGTGGTTAATGAATCTTGTTTTAACCTAAATTCATCATGAAATATGATAATAGAATTATTGTGTAGGGATGAAGAAAGAGGTTACATGTGTTGTGGCACGATGCTACACCAGTTATCAGGTAAAGGCTATGAATTAGGGGTTGAGTGGTTCGTTATAGTAATTGAATATTCTTTAATGGGTGTGGGATGAAGTTACTATGGATTTTATGGTAACTCATTAGATGAAACCTCATAATAATTAAACAATATGGTTTATTTGTTATCATTGTGATACTGTCTTGTGGGATAAGACCTTTCCTTCAGTATGAGTGTCTTGGAAGAATGTTAATGCATAGAAAGAGGCATTAAGAGGGATATATATATGTGTTATCAATTTATAAATATATTTACCAAGGATATATAGTTATGCTTGTGAGTGTGCCACGAGCATGATCTAATATATAGTAGAGTGGTTTTATGGACCTGAAATTCAATTGAGGTAGGATCATGTTTATGTTTTGGTTTAAATTCATTTATGTGGTTAAAAATATGATTAACAGATATATCAGAAATATGGTGGATGCTTTTTTAGTTTGGGACATTAAGGATAGTATAAATGGGTCATCCATTTCATGTTCTGTGGTTGGTGTGCATTTAGTAGCAACCATGCACCCTAATCATGCTTTCCTAGAAGTAGAAGCACAGTTTATGAAACCGTATGAGGGAGGAATTACAAGATATAATATATTGGATAGTGCGATACCACACTATTACAACATGATTTTTCAAACCATGCATGGTACTTAGGAAACTGTGATTTCAAACAGTGGACTAATATAAAAATGTGGGTTTTTTTACCATCCCCCCTGGACATTATCTTTACCCACATGATTTTCTTACTAATTTCTCCTAATGTTTCCATGGGTTATGAAAACTCCTCTCCAATCATCCCAAAATAATGTTCACCCATTTATAAGGTGTTTTGAGTTTCATTGGGTGCAAATACTTGGGTTAGGTTAGTCTAACACCCCCTTAATCTATTTCTTGGATTTGGGATTATAGAACCATTATCATTCTTCAAAATATATAAAAACCTATTTTTTTAATAATATTAACAGTTGTGTCCTAAAGGATGGGTTGTTACCAAATTAAAGTGAATAGTTGAGTGCGCATTTTTCTAAGGAATCATGGTATGTGGCATATATGTCATATCACATTGTCTTGCTGATTATTTATGTTCATGCAGATTTGATATTGGATTTTTTTGTCATTTTTTTTGTTTACCATGGTGGAAGTGATAAATTGGTTGGCTAAATGATAAATTTGACCTCTAATAATCCATATAAAATGCATTGAGGTGGATTAGGTTGGGAAGAGGGCCACCCATAGGGTTATCCACATTGTGAACATGTAATTGAGATGTTAAGTATAAAAATGACTTGTAATGAGACTGTAGCTAATAAATTATGTTTTCATGTTAAGATGATTTTTTAAATTTAATTAATTAATCTTGAGTATAATTACATAAATGAATTAAAGGGTTTTTTAGTATAAATTGAATTTGTTAAAAGAATAATTGGTCTATCAATGTTAATAAAAAGTGATTTAGTGGTCCATACATGAATATGAGGGGATTAAATCATTGATTTTGAAAGGAAAAAGTGATTAAATATCAACGAAATATTAATAGTAAATGTTCTTAAGAAGTCATGGATAATAGATAAGAAATGTGTTGGTTGAGTTATGTTTACTAAATGATTGATGTCATAAATGGTTGTATAATCCTGGGCAGTTGGCTTGGTGTATTGTGGGGTTTAACTGATTCTTTATGCTTGTAGATCGGGTTACACTAATTCTCTAAAACCACCATTATCATAATGGGTTTTGAATTCAAAATGATTCTCTATTACCCCATCTATTTTATAGGTCATGATTACCTATGTTGTGGCTTTTTTTGTGTGATATATAATATATTGGTTGGGTTGTAAAACTAATTTTGTATTCCCCCAATGGATGCAAGAGTGTTAATTTACAAGACTAGTGAACCAGGAATGTTATTTCTAATGGTTTTTGTAATGATTATTTCTAGTGATATATATATCGTGACTCCCTCATTATTCTTGGTTTTTATGAATGACATAGAGTGAGGTGTTATTTATGAAATATGGAAAACCCATGGGGCTAAGGATATGTATTTCAAAAGTGGAACTTATTTACTAGTGGAATTGTGTTCTTATTCTATTAAATTTATTATCAATTATATTCATTTAAACAAATACATTTTATAGTAGATATTTTGTAACCATCATTGTTGGTGGCCTATAGAGATGTAGTCACACTCTTCTTGGGCCACCATTGTCTACTCAGGAATACTTCATATTAATATCTCATTAAATAGTAGAGGGTCCTATGATATAAGGTTGAGTTGGGCATGGTATGTGCATGGAGGAGGGAACCAAGATTTGTATCATGATATATTTTTCAAATTTACCACCATTTAATTATTTTGTATTTTCTTACACTCATAACATTATGATATTGCATGGTATGTTATCTATTGGTTTTGGTAAAGTTTTATGTCTTGAGAATGTCTAGTAATGAATTTTCATGGTTTATTTTTTTCTAAAATATTTTTTGTATTTTATATTTTGTGGAATACTCAAATAAATTGGTTATAGTTAACCCATGTGTGGTATTAGACCCTCGGTGATAGTCGGCATCCTATAACATATGAGGAGGCACACATGAGGTCATTTGTTGACCCAACATGAGGTATAAGATTTAGTACCTTCTACGTTGGGGGAATTTCAAATGTTCTATATTAAACTAAATATCTAACAAAAAGTTTCTTAATATTTTTTCAATTCAACATAACTTGATTATTCACGATTTTAATCTCATGAATAGATTTATTTTGGAATAAGGTATGTTTTTTTTAAAAAAATTTCTATGAGACATGATTGGTATTGTGAAACTAGTTTAGGTTTTGTCGTGTGTATTTTAACATTATGAGATTCCATATCATTAATTATTTTCTAATCATGATATTTTAATTACAATCAGAGGAAATCTCTTTGAAGAGGGTTTGAATAAATTTTTACAGATGTCACAATATTTTTCTTGGTATCAATTGTTATTCTTTTGACATGTTGCATGTTAAGAGTCATGTTTCCATTTTATGTAATATTCACATTACATGGATATTTATTTTCATAGTATTTTTATTTCATGGGATTTAATAGAAAAATCACATTTCCTTATTAATGTGTCTATTGATATAGTTATTTCACCAAATGTAATGATTTTTGGTAACTAAAATCCTATTTATTGATTTATAGTATTTATTATTAAACATTTCTTCTTTATTCATGGGATCCCCCACCATGATATTTTATTCTATTTAATTTCATATCCCCCTTTTGGGAAAAATTGTTTTAATACTATTATTATTTTATTAATATTTTAAGAATGTGGGATTTCAATAATTCTAGTATCTAGTGATAAAAATATACCATTCTTAAAAAAATATTTTGGATCCATATTTATTAAATAAAGAATTATATCATTTTCGAGTACACATTATTTGATATTATTTTGAATTTAATGTTTTCAATGATTTTTCACATCACTATTTAAAAATGTCATTTAAATGTGACTTCTAACATTTTCATTGATGTCATTAAAAAAATGTTTTCTTAATGTAATTTTATGTTTTTAAATTCAATCTAATTAATGATACCTTATCGATTGGTGTCATTAAAAAATTCATTTTCAAATATATTTTTCATTTCATTCAACATAATTTGAGGATTCCATTGTTACATAGGGGATGTTTTCATTTAAAACATTATAATTTATTCCTATTCATGGATTATGATCACGTTATTCAACTATAAACATATCCACATAGTCATTACTCTCTTGGTCATGAACATAACATTTTATATAATTAAGATTACATGATTTTCATCTAGAAAATAAGATATTACCATTATATCAGTGAAATTATTGGCATTCTGTATTCTATTATTCCAATAGAGATGATTATTTAAAATTTAACTTTGTAGTGTTTCACCATCAAACAACTTTATCTGGATGGGCAAGGATCATGGAATTCATTTTATTAAAATGGTAAATTTATTACAATTCTTGATGATTATTTTCTACTATCATATTTTTTTACATATTTTATTTCATACATAATAAATGATCAATTATCTAATCTGGTCTCTATAAAATTGTTTTAATGATATTTTTGACTCAAATAATGAATTTATTTTATGTTATAAGATAATGGGTTTTTTCTAAAATTATATAACCCCTCGATGCATCAGAAGGTCTGAATTGAAATAATATGTTTGGGATTTTATTTCATGCCTACATAATTTTTTAAAAAGTCACTACTACAGTCTCAATGTCAATAAAATTGTACCATAACATGTCCTTATTAGAATGTTTTTAATTCATGAATTTATACATCCAGTCAATATGGTATCACTATTACGGATATACATGTTTCAATTTATGGACATGTATATAAAACTATGTCAGTGTTGTATTGATTATGGATTCATTTTCATGAACAATTCATTCAATAATATTTAAATCATGTTTAATAAATGATTTCATTGGATATTTAATCAACTTAATAAGAGCTTGATCTCACCCATTTATTTTTTTCTATTTCCTAGTTGTGATGAAATTTTTTAAATATGAAATGATTAGAAATGTATCATTTCGGGATCATTTCTCGGATATTTTAAATATATATAATGTAATGATAATTTTATTATATATAAGAATTAAATGTCTATTGGTTGGGAAAAAATGTATTTATTAGTTTATTATGTATCATAATCTATAATCCTCTAAATGATAAAATTTCATTCAGATGTAAGGGATGCTATAAGTATTACAAAATATGTAATTATAGAATGTTATATATGTGATTTTATAGCTTATATCATTGAAGGTATTTGACTTATGTGTTTATAGAACTTGATCTAAGAGATTGAGTACCTTTTATCACATTTAGAATCAATGGATATGTTCATATATGTTTAGAGATTATGATTTTTGGTGGTTTGTATTAGGGTTGATAAGTAAAGGTTTATCCTATTACAAAATGTATATAAAACCCATTAAGATGATATATTATATAATGTTACAATTTATAATTAAAATTCTATTTTTTTATTGGGAAAATTTAACTACTAAGAAAAACTGAGGAATAAGTCTGAGTATTAGAAAACATCTAGATGTTTTTGTAAAGTATAGATTATGTGGTTTTCCCTTAAATTATAATCCTTCTTGGAAAGTATCATGTGTATGTGGATGTATCATATATAAAAATTTGGGGAATCCCATTTAAAAGGATTATTTTATAATTAAAACAATCATCCTTCTAACATATTATTACAGTATCTAATACTACACTAATGTAATGTCAATCCATGGAAATATAATATGGTTAATCAAATTCTATAAAAAAAATATAATAATTATGCTAAATAAATTAGATAGTGATTATAATTGATATGTGACTATATATGACCAAGTATTGAATAAATTCATATATTAGTTTATATAGATATATCAAAATTCAAACATGGTTATATAAGAGAGTAAATATTACGATTAATTCTTTCATGTACATATATTTATGATTATACTAGCCATTTTTGTTTTAGTACTTGGTTAAAATATGAGCATGTAAAAACATATAAGATATGTATGTACCTAGAAACTATTATGTAATATAAAAAATTAAGGAATCATACATAAACTGTTGAGAATCATAATATATTCATGTTAAGATTCCAAATTTGAGTTTCATATTCTTAATTATGGTAATGAGGATGATATTTTCTTGAATATATTAGATACTTTCATTTGATATTTATATTTTTCAATGATATATGGAGTATTATAAAAGTTGTTAATATCATGTGAAGAATATTGGGATTATTATTTAGTAGTCTTACATTCAATGTATGATGACATATAGTAAATTTCATTAATAAATTGATAGGTGAATTTATTAAATGGTTAAATTTTATAGGATAATAGTTGGAGAAAAAATGATTGACGTTTGGATTGATCTTATGAATAATATATAAACGATATTGAGATAATGAAAATATGTTTTATTTTGAGTAACAAAGATAATAGTTGTTAATGTTGGGATTGATAATTAATTATAAAATTTTTTCAACTAGTTAATTTATTTTATAGGTCTATGATATATAGTTACTAGAGTATGAACTAGTGGTTATTAATTTCTATGGTTAATGTTTTATTTCTATATAGAGTAATAAATAATATTATTATGGTTCAATTTCATAAAGATTCATATGTGTTTTTGAAAAAGATAGTAGTTGAAAGTATACTATTAGGTTATATATATAAGTGTGTATTGGACTAGTGGAATTATAAATGTTGTTTGAGGAGGGATATATATGATTTTGCGTGTATAAATTTCTGATTTTAGAATATTTTATCAATTTTCATTTTAATTTGGTATATCTATTTTATGTATTAGTTTAATAAATATGTCAGAACCAAATAAAAATATACCAAGGATAAATGAAAACGATATATGACTGTTATATAAGTTAAAATTGGTCTGAATAAAGTTTATTTGTATGAACTATAAGTGAGATTGATAGTGTTACTAATATAGACATCCTGAGGCTATATTTTCCACTACATATTTATGATAATTCACTTCTAATGATCATCAGTCATTAAATTTCTATATGTTTTAATAATGGATGTAACTAGTATAAACCATGGTTGTGGGATAAAATGCATAGATTGTGTCGATGAACATCCTAATAGAATAATATATAGAGTGATAATGGGTGTGATTATTCCAAACCATATTTCTTGATACATGAATAACAATATGAACATAGTGTATGTCCCAAACACACCAAGGAGGTAAAATATGGAGTCTCATGAATGACCAAGTGATGAAGGTCGTTCAAATAACAAATATATCGATAATAGAGAATCTAAAAAAATCAATTTCATTAACTAGAATAAAGTTTTCTATTATGTGGTATAGTGTTCCAATCCAAGGTATATCGACTGAAATATTGACCAAATACCATGTGAATAAGGATAAACATATGCAACTATGAATATCAAATATGATAGTGATTTAAATCATTATTTTATGGAATCTCATGTCTAATATTTTTTCACCAGCTAATGAAAATTATTTTTCAAATAAAACCCCCTTATGATATATTAATAATATAAATCAGTATAATTTTTTAGGATGTTATTTTGAATGGACATAAATCGAAATTCCTTAGTAGAATTGTTTGTCAACATATGAATGGGTCAGCTATCTTTAAAAGTGATTAAAATTATTTTCCCTAAATAAATATATCATTACTAATATTCTAACAAATATTTAGTGGGGTGTGGTTATTTATATGTTTTATATATAAATTAATATGATATTATTATTGTAATTATGTGGAATTAATTTTATTTATGTGTGGGAGAATGTGACAACCCAAAATTTTAATTACCGTTTCATATGTAAATTTTCATTATAACTTCTATATCACACAAAAATCTAGATAAATGAGTCATAACATATTATAATAACATTAGTAATTAACCAAGATGTCAATAAATTAAAAATAGATCACTTTAGAAGATAAATAGTTAATATTAGGTAATTTTAGAAAAATAAATCCTTTAATAGAAGAGTATTGCATTATATTTTTCATTACAATTAAGAAATTATGTTTAAAATTTTAGAATTTGAATGTAATAAAATAATACAATTTTTTTGAATTTATCATATTAAAATATTCTTTGAAACTATTTTTATAATTTTTGTAAAGTAATTAGTTTAATGATGAATAGTAAAATGAATTTTTTTTCAATTAACGCCACTTATATATGAAGTAGATGTTTTTTAGTCTTTTTTTATATATGAAAATTTTTTATACATTAAAATAATTCATTTCAAAATACATATTTTAGTTATTAAAACCAATAAGTTTAAATTAACAAAATAAAGTAATATTTTAGCATTAATTATTTTTTATCTCATTCAAAAATCAAACTTACGCATTAATTAATTTGGTTTTTTAAGTTATTATTATTAAATAAAAATTATTTTAAAAATTAAAATATTTTTTATTTCATTATAATCAATATTATTGATAATGTATTCCAATACATAAACATTATTCTTAAAATACACTTTACATAAAAAAGCGATTTTACATGTAACATGCACAAGAATTTAGATTAATTAACCAAAAATAAAAAAGTTTATTTCAAAATTGTTATTTCAAATTTACATAATAATGATAATTTCATTTATTATGGGAAATTGAATTTTTAGTTATAGAATTTAGATTATTTTTATTAAAACTAATTACTATGCTAATGCTGAAATAATAATTTTAAAATTATTATTTTTATAATGTAATTATATTTATATGAAATCAATTGAATTAAACTAATTTAAATAATGAATCTAATATTATGTATAATAAATATATTATAATAAATTTACGTGGTAATTGATATAAAATATTATTAAGAATACATAATGATCAAAAGTCAATTTTCTAAAAAATTGTATTTCTACCCATTATTTGTTTTAATTTATATTTTATTATTATGATTTTTAAAAATTTTAAATTGATTAAATATATGTTTAATTTATGTCTATAAGTCCCATATTTATCATCATGAGCTAAAAAAAATAAAATTCTTATTACTATGATCCACAAAATACCTCACTAAAAAGGGACATCTTCAATTTTTTCAACATCGTCATCCATGGATGTTAAAATTTTTCTAATTAATGATTAAATATGATTTATAAAATATAATAATGATCCTGAAATTTCCAATTATTTTTTTCCTTTTTTACTCTCATCCATTGAAAAATGGAATCATTGTTCATGTTTACTAGAATAATATCACAACCACGACCAATAAGTTTCATTTATCATCACATCCCATCATAGATGTCTACAAAAATATATATTAAATATATATTAAATATTTATAAATATTTCATTTGATAAAATATAACTATTTTAGTTATTATGAAAATATTCTATGATGATATTTACCATGGAAAAAATACAATATAAGTTACAAACAATTGACCAAATATCGTCAAATAACTAACATAGGAATGAAAACTAAAAAATATTTAATATAATTTTGACTATATGTTCATTTAATCAATTAATATGAAAAAATGTAATGGATTTTGTTTCTAGTTCTTCTCTTTTAGTCACTTTTACAATTACACAGCTAGTTTAATTTTTGTGGTGTGTATAATACCAATATGATATACTATAACATTAATTTTATTTTTATTATTGTATTTTAAGTTTATTAAAATTTAAAATATATCAAGGGGGTTCTTTTAAAGTGTATTACAATCTATACTATTTTTCATGTTCTTAATTCTGATTTTATGATACATGTGTCTAGATAATAACCATGTTTTATTTTTATGGTCTATTAATAATATATGGATTTTTTTTATAATACAATTTGTATTTAATGAAATTTTTGTGAAAAAATAATTTTTCCTTATTAATATGGATATTTTTTGTTATGTCCCTAAAATATTGGTTTTTAGTAACAAAAGTTCTTTTTTTTTGTTTTAATTTATCATATTGAGAATCATTCCACTATGCTTAGGTTCTCCAGGTGTAATATTTTATTTTACAATATTTTATGATGATATGGGGTAAAATAAGGATTTAATAAAAATCATTTTTTACTCCTTTGAAAATGTTGGTCCTCAAATAAAGAATTTTCAAATAATAAATTTTTCTATTTCCTAATAAAAAAAATTATCAAAATTTCATAAAGAAAACACTATTTTATTTTCAATAATCCATTATTATAGATATTTTTAACGAAAATGTTTTTTAGGATTTTTCACTTAATTTTATTTAAAAAACATTTATATGCGACCTATAACATCCCCACTTACATCATTGACAATGAAAATTCAAGAAAGTGATTTTAATTTTATACTCTAACCCACATTTTCATTTTCCAAAGGATTTACCATTTCATGGTTTGGGTTTCATGATTTATCCTCTAATATATATATACATTATCAATTGGTGTAAATGAACTCATTATACCAAAAAAATAAAAATAATAATCCCTTGTTGGGTGGTATCATTCAAGCAATCACTGTTAAGGATATTTTTAATCTATATCGACATCCATATTAATTTCAATTATTACACCGGGGATAAAATAGTTATGCAAATCAAACTATTTCCCTTGGATTTGTTATGTTAGTTTTATTATTTATCCATATAATCATTTATATATACAACATCAACGTCACATTTAACATTTCTCAGACTGGATGATGTTCACCTATAAATAATGGTATATTTTTAACATGGGAATAATCATTGTCATTTTGTATGTTGTTATTATAATATAGATGGTTATTAAAATATTCACAATTTACTGTATCAATATATAACTTATTTCATAGAATGGGTTATTATCATTTTATCCATTTTATGAAAAGTTAAAATTTATCAGAATTCAAGATTTTTATTGGCTAACAATATCGGTTTATTATCTATTTTTTGGGACTATGTTGTCTGGAGATGGTTTTGGAAGATTCAAATTTTTGTTTCACAATATTGTTTTTTTATTTTCAAAAATAATAAGTCAATTACATTTATAAATTTTTTTTAAAATATGAAGATTCATATATAATTTTTATTTATGAAAATTCATAATTTGGTCTTAGAATAAGTGATGAAATACATATAAATAAATGGGGGAGTAAAGATGCTTCCAATCGTATTCAGGTTTGATTGTAATGAATGATTTTTTCTTGAATATAATGATGTTACATCACTTCCATTTTAAAATATTATGATGTTAATATTGATCTATAATACATTAAAATTTATGATAGATAATATTAATGATAAAATAAGATGATCTTAAAATATTATGATTGGTGTTACTAAATGAGGTTTTTATATTGGTATCGTTTCCTAGTGTTTTCAAAATTATTGGTCCCCAAAATTGATAGTTTTTTTAAAAGGAATATTTTTCTGAAAATGAGGTCATGGGTTGAACACAAGTAAGTATAGATCATTGACAACATATGATGTATTCAGAGTTGAAAAGGTAAATAGGAAAATTATTATTGTCTAATAGCAGCTTTATAAATACTGTGAAGCGAACTACACAGAAAGGGTGGGAAAAACAATTCATGGGTGGATAACAGTTCACATAATACTTGATGTTCACATGAGGTTGGTCATTCATGGAATAGAGGTAGTGATTTTAGGATCCACAATGTGTTTTCTTAAGATAAATTAATTAGCCACCACAAAGCAAAAAGGTTTTATGTTGACCATGTAGTAAATATCACAATGAATCTTGAACCACATCATTGTTTTGTGTAAATTAGATTACTATGTTTTATTGATTTTCTCATATATAAAGTACAATAATCCCCTCAAAAATACATAGTGAATTTTCAAAGATGTTATCATCACTAAAGAATGAATTCGGAGAAGCCTAAGGTAGTTTTCAAAGGAGAGTAGCAAGAATAAGTAGAGTTCATGGAGGAGTGATTTCCATGAAGGACAGAGTTCACCAGTATAGTTCACAGATGATGTTTTTGGGGAATGAAAGCTAGAAATTAAATGGGATCACATATGAGGATTTCTATGTGATTAATAATCAATCTAAAAAGCACAAAAGGTTCATGGATGTTGAAGTGGTCTACGAAGCACTCATTCCATGTGATATAACTCAGTTTGCCGAGAATGTGTATAGTTCAATAAGGGAGTAGGATTGTTTATAGAGGACACTAGGAAAATTTCAATGGGACAAAAATAATTTTCAAAATATATTTTTTCAAACTAATAATATGATAAAAGTGGGATTTATATATTGAGAAATTGAACATATAAATAAAATTAGTTATTATACTGCATATTATTAGAATTTTGGATATTATTATAACATCAATTTTTAATTGAAGTTAATAATTGTTTTGAAGGATACTATTTTTGATAATTGATCAACAGGAAATATAACATTTTATTTAATAATTTTGTGCTAGAAGAATCAAATATACACTGTTGGAATTTTTATATTGGGGGACGAGTGTAAGGGAATTTTTTTCTTGTGGTATTCCTCACAAAAATATTGTTTTTTAGTGGATTTAGTGGTGTATGATTATTTAAAACCATACCAAGGAAGGGGTCACTCTTGTTGCATAGTGAACTGTATATGTTATTTTGTTCATGTTGATATGTGTTTGAATTTTTTTCTTTAGGTTATGTACTCATTAATATCATTTGAATGTTGTTTTATAATTTATGAATCATAAAATAAGAACATATCTATCATTCACCTCATCCCTAACTTAGTGATACATGAATCCTAACTAGGAAATTTCAATGGGTATTAGAGGGAAGGTACCCTTCATTTATTCTTGGTGGATTATTATAAGGGAATTTATGATGTAGATGCTGAATTTTGTGACCAGTAAGTGGATTCTATTATTTGATGGAAATAATTTCCATATATATTATGATATAATGAAACCCTATCTTATGTCTCCTTGGTATAATTTACTCACTGCTACAATAAATGGATTTCCTCTTATTGATGATGAGGTTTATCTTGCACCTATTGATAAGAAGAATCATGTGAATTATGGAAGTGCTAAAAAAATTACTCCCAACACTTTTTGATTGTTTTTTTAATTGTCTAAGGTTTTTCCCAGAAAAAGGTATCAAGGATAAGCTAAAAAATATCTATTAGGGAAATATATATTCAATGATGGAAAAACTATAAATCTATATGCAGAAGTAAGTGGTTTTTAAAATGTGTGAGTCTGAATCAATTGGGGACTACATTTCCAGGGTAAATGACATTGAGGTCACTAACATATTTAATGGTGAGAAATTTAGGGATTCTACAATTGTTGAAAAACAAATAATATTTATTCCATGTTTTATGTTTAATATTCTTCAATGGATGTTAGAGGCCCTAAAACATTATCTCTAGATTATTATCGTAGGACTATCATCACTTATGTAATGAAAATGAATAATACTAATTAAATAAAAACAATATATGATAAATTAATGTATTTCATATTTCATAATAAATTAAACACTAATAAAATCTTGAGGAAGAATATTTATCATTCTCTAACTCGAAAAATGATGTATGAAAAACTCTTGATGTCATTTTAACCTTATTTTAGGAAAATGATAAAAGTGGGAATGTTAAATATAAAAAAAATATCCATAAACTTTCTTTAATGTAGATATATTGGGAACTTTTAGCTAATTTCCCTCAATGAAATAATGATGAAGATAGTGATAGAGAATAATGAAATTCAATAATTTCATGGATTAAATATGGTGATCAAGATAAATATTTTTCTATAGGGAAGGATAAAAAGTTCTTCATGTCTGTAAAATAATCATTTTACATATAGTTGAAGAATAAAATGATAGTGATGTTGAATATGAAATATACTTTGTGGGGAATTATGAAGATAAAACTTTTATTTAAATAGTGAACAATGAAGATTTCAGAATCATCAGCTCTGAAGAAGCGAAAACTAAGAATGATCTTCATTTAAAAGATGGGTTGACAAAAATTTTGGGATAGATTTGAATTCTTAAAAAAATACATGATATTGATTAATAAAAATTTCTCATCCAACAATCACTTCTATTTTCACAATTAGAATGTATATATGGTTCAATAGATTTTTGATATAAATAATTATATTAATAAATAAAATTGTAATGAAGATCTAGATATAAAGATGAAGGAAATATAAAAATAGTTGAAATATTTCAAACAATATTTTTTGAAATCTAAACAATGCAATTTAATTTTCAAAAACTCTATCTCAAATGTTAATAAATGTTTATGAATGAATGATACTAATAAGAATCTAAAAAATTTAACTCCAATAGTTGAGAAGAAAGCATTAATTGGTTCCAATAATATAAATATGAGAAATTTATGTGTGAAGACAAAGTTAACAATGATTAATAATCATATGTTTCTAAAAATCATGAGTCTAGAAAATTTTAAATTACATCTGATTCTGATAATGATGAAAATAAAAAAAATTGTTTTGATTGATGATGGAATGGTTGGTGGTTCAGATAATAAATATTGGATGTTTCTTTAGAAGTATGTTCCTAACTCTAGTCAATATGAATATAAAATAAGCAATTATTCTTTATTTAGCTACTTTTGGTATTATGATTGATTTTTACAAACAAAAAAATTTGGAACCAAGGTTGTTCATTGCTAAAAAAAGGAGTTCAATTTCTATTTGTTTTCAATATACTATGGGATTATCATGGTTTGTGTTTCTTTGTCAACCGTTTCATGGTAGATTATGGATATTACATGGAAAGGGGTCATATAGTTTGATTTGAAATTAGTATTATTGATGGCGTCATTCTCAAGTTTTTGACAACTTTTTGGGGTTGAAAATTAGTAAATGGAGAAACATGTAATTGGTGAAGGAAGGTGCATGAAAATGTAAAGTGTTCACAAAAAATTGGTATTTGGGGGAATGATACAAGGTGTTTTTGTAACATACGCACAAGACATGTTTCTGGATCAAGACGTCGAAAAATGGAAATGTCCTGGATTGCATAGAAGATGATGTTGCGCGAAAGGTTTTACATGCCCAGTGAGACAACAAAATGGGTTTTTCATACACATGTAGAATCTTTCACACATTGACAAAAATACAACCGGATATTGTGGGTAGGGTCATCAAGGGACTATAAATATGTGGCTACCCCAATATAAGACTTATTAATTTATTCTAGAAAACACATCGTATCTCAGCCGCATGAAATATTTTCGCACAAAATATTGGAAGGGAGTATATCTTGTGTGAAAGGTGTTACATTAGTCTGAAAATAACATGTTAACCCTTTAGTGTTGTTGAGAAAAATATAAGGGTTTTTGGAAAAGTAGGTGTTGCGTGAAAGTCATTTTTCATGAAAATTTTCAAATCTTCCACACATTTTGAGGTATTGCGCAAAAGTAGTGTGTTTTACATTTGACATGTTTCTGATTATCTAGTTCAGTGGTTCAATGATTTCTTGTGAATCAATTCATGGCTTTGATGCAAGTAGTGTCTCATGCTGAATAGAGTCAAAAACATCAATGAAAATCTATTGAAGAGACCTTCTTGTTGATTATCTAATTTTGACCACTCTCAAGGCAGTGAGCTAGATAGAGTTGACAGAAGTGATTTGAGTGATATAGTAACTGTTCCATTACCCATTTTAAAGGTAGGGTGACGGAAATATTGTGTCTATGACTAAAACATGAAATCCATAAACTATTGATGATTTGTGTATTTTGGTATAACCGACACACTATCGACGTGTGCTCCTTATAAGTATCCATCTTGCAGTGAACCATGTAAAAGAGTTGTTTCATCTACATACATTCATTTAATTGATAGATTTAACAAGTTTCTACCAACAAGGTAACAAGATCCACAAATTTAAATAAAATTTACACCCTAGTTCACCACTCCCAACTTAGAGTGTTCTGTGGTCCTTAAAAAAATATGTTTTGGTTCAACCCATAAAATTATTACTATTCCATGGTTTATAGAAGAAATGGTTTATAGGGGATTAAATCCTCTCAAAATAATAAGTCTGAGATGGATGTTTGAAAGAAATCTGAGATAGTTTCTGTGAATTTTGGGAAAATGTTCCAACCACTTGAATGTATTTTTCAAATATGTGAAAAATATATTAATACTTGTAAGGGTTGTCTTTATTTGTTACCATCAAAGAAAATTCTTAACAATTATCAAAATTTGGAGTATAACAATGAAATTGAGTAAGAACATTTTCTTTTTTTCTGAACCACTATGAAAGCTATAAAAGGATAATATCCTATGATTCTTTATAGTCAGTTTTCTTCTCATATTAATGGAGACCTAATGTTTTCTAGGAATGTGGAAGTATATAGGTAAGGAATAATGAAATTTTGAAATTTTGAATATGTAATAATCAAATGTGTTGGATCAACCATCATTAGGAATGAAAAGATAAAAACTAGGAAAAAATTATATATTCAAAGGATAAATTATATCATGTTGATTTTTTCACTACATTTATTTAGGATAATAATGTTATCATCCAAAATGATTGTTTTTTTGAAATGTGTGGAATAAGGAAATATAGTTAGAATATATCAATCAACAAAATGAATTTTTTTCCATGTTGGATAAGTACACATCTCTTATTACTTGGGTACGGTGGAAGAAAATTATTTATGGAAAAAATGTGGTGACACCGATGTTAGATAACATGAGAATGCTATCAATGACATATAGAAGATAATATATTATTGAAATTTCATGAATATGATATAGGTGTTCCAATATTTTCAAAAAATAAAATATTACAAATTATGTTAATTTGAATATAAAAATAGGGCTAAAATGGCACTTGGAATTTATTCATTTGGTTATTTTAGGGACACTAGAAAGAAATCAATAAATTGATATTATTACATCACCACATTCATTAAGTAATTTACATGCATTACATGTGTTATGCATATGAAACATATGTACGATGATCTAAAAACTTTTAGAGCATTTAGAAGAATGCAGATAATAAATGTGATAATTCAGCGAATAAGTTGATAACTGATAATGGCAGTGAGTAATATAATGGACAATTAAAAATTTTATTGAGAAACATGGAATTATTCATGAGTTAAGATCACCTTAAACACCTCAAAAACTGTAGTTTCTGAAAGAATGAATATAAATCTGGTGGAAATGGGGAGAATAATTTTACGTGAACATGGTCTTTCTCATTATTATTGGAGGAAATCCCGTAATACTATTGTGTATATTCAAAACTGATGTTTCAGTAGAAAATTATCATATATGACTCCATATAAAAATTATTTATGTAAATTTTTTAATTCATATCATATAACTGTTTTTGGGGTTCCATGAATTATAAATTTGATAGGTGGAAACCATGGAATTTTAGGGAAATGATGTGAATATGGAATTTTTCTTAGCTTGGATTAGGAAGGAAGAGGACATATATGCATCAAAAAATAGATAAGAATATCTGATTATTCTTTTGATGTAATTTTTTTTAAAAGAATGACTAAAAAATATATTTATGCAGATATAGAATTTGATAAGGATAAGGAAGGTTCCATTAAAAATTATAATAATGTAACCGATAGTTGAAATCCTGCTCAATAAGAAAAATTTGACACAGTTAATTCATTTGATGAGGAAGAAACTCAAATATCTCATCACAGGATAAGGAAGTAGGTGTATGATCAGAAAATTATTGGCGATGAATATTAGAGGCTTCAAATAAAGAGAATATCAAAAGTTACTACACACAATTAATTGTATTAAAAATTTAATCTGAATGATGCGAATGATGTATTCAAGCATCTAGAATGGGTTTATGCTCTGAATTAATAATAATACCAGATATAAAATAATTATACTTTGGAACTCTTACCCAATCGTGATAATAAAAATGTTATTTGTCAAAAAATGGGTTTTCTGAAACATGTTGGATTAAGGAGGTGAAGTGATAAATAATAATGAAATATTATTATGAAAATGTTACACAAAAATTTAAGGTGTTGATTTTTATTGGACTTTTTATTTAGATGAAAGGTTACATACTATAAGAATACTTCTTTATATTTCTTAAAAATGATGTTATAGAAGTTTTCCAATGGATGTGAATCCAAATTTCTTAATGGGGATATTTAAGAAGATGTTTACATTGAATAACCATGTGGATTTTTTATTGGGAATGATGGGAGTCATGTGTTTGGTTGGAGAAAGTCATGAATGGGCTCAAAGAGGATCTAATAGAATGGTATTTCAAATTGGATACTTAATTTAGGCAGATGAGTTTTAGGAAATGAAGAGTATATATAAATCTTCATATCAAATAAATTTATATGTTTTCTCTTATCGTAATTTTTTATGCTGATGAAATTATCTTTTCTATAAATGATATAAAATATTATGATGGATTTTATAAAGAAATGAATTTTTTTTTTTGAAATTTCATGCATGGAGAAATGAAATAATTCTTTGGTTAAAAATTATACAAAATAAGAAACATTTTCTTATTTCTCATTAAATTTGTTATAAGGAATATCTTAAGAAGAATATCATTAGAAATTAAAAACCAGATTCTACACCTATTTTAGTGGGAACCAAGTTTTCTGAATATGGTTATGGAAAATATGTTTTTTATAAAAGGTTTCAAATATTGATTAGATGTTATTAATATTTTATAGCCTCAAGACCTGGTATTGTTTATTATATTACCTTATGTGTAATATATCATACTTCTCAAAAAGAATCATATTTAATGTCTAGAAAATGATTTCTCATATATATCATAGGAAATATAATGGAATCACATATCATATATATGATTGTATAGAATTATTTGGGTATTCAGATGTTGATTGGGAAGGAAATGATGATGATAGAAAATCTATATCTGGTGGAGTTTTCATTTTAGGGAAATTGTTTCTCAGTTGGCATATAATGAAATGGAATTAAATAACTCTTAGAACAATTGAAACTAAGTATGTTGCAATAACTGAATATTCTACCCAAGATATATGTTTGAGGAATCAATTGGATGTCTTACTTGTTTATATAATGATTCCATAACTCTTGGGATGATATAATCTATGTGAAATCATAATTACAATGAATCTAGTATAATATTGTCATTTAAAAAACACTAACATAATGTATCACTTCATAAGACAACATCCAGATAATAATACAATGAAAAAAGAGTATGTATCTACATTATAACAAGTTGATAACATATTCAAAATCAATTTAACCAAATGAGCCATTTTATAAATTGAGGATAAACATTGGTTCCACTAATCATTATTATCAAGTTTTGGGAATAGGTGTTTTCCCCTCTATCATCTAACCTTTGGATTATGTTGTTAAGGGGGATAATTTTTTTTACATTATACAAATGGAATCATGACTAAGGGTTAGTGGGAAATCTGTGAATCTAGCATGTAACTATGTAAAATATTCTAATATTTTGATGTAGAGTTTTTAGGAAACAAAATTTTTATATTCTAATAGAGTGGTAGAAGTGGAGAAATCCAAGGAATAGTTATGAGGAAAATGGTGGTGTATGAAATATGGTGATTTTTCGAAGAAGATTTGAAAGCACGTTGTGTATAAATTTGAGGAAGAAATGAGTCACTACTTTGGGATAGCATGGTTTTTTCTATCAATAATTCTTATTTCCTACAAAACTTTATATCACATATGCTTCTAATTTTTTTATGAGTAATCCAATGGTTAATCTCAAAATTTTTGGTGATTTATGAATCTTGGTTGATTATAAAATTTAAGGGGGGGGGGATTTTGGCACAATGTTGGATAGGGAATTATTTCAAAGTAAGATAAGTTTTCTTTCCATGAGTGTTGTCTTTTGTTGAAAAAATAGGATAAATCAATTAATTTTGTAAATGTTTGGGAAAATATGATGATTATTTACTAATTTTTATTTATAAAAATTCATAAAATGTCTCAAGAACATGTGATGAAATCCTTATGAAGAAATAGTGGAGAAAAGGTGTTGACAGTCGTATTCATGTTTGATTGGAATGAATAATGTTCATTGAAAACAAGGATGTTATGTACTTTCCTTTGAAAATATAATGATGATAAAGACGATCAATCAATGGTTAAAAATCATGAAAGATAAGGTTAATGACAAAAGTACATGAACTTAAATTAGTTTGGTTGGTATTTCCAAGGTATATTATTTAGGTGAAGTAAAAAATGCAATGGATTATTATCACATAACAATGCTATGAAGAGCACAATGTGTGCAACACGAAAACTATATAGAAAACATTTCATAGGAGGATCATAGTTTTCATAAGGCCAAAAATTAGTGGGAGTCTCTTCATTTTTTGGATGGATGAATTGATTTTTAGACTTGAAAAGGGATTTAGTTTGGAGAATTCATTGGCCAGTGTAATGAAGAAAGACATTATGCATATTGTATAGACATGTTTGTAGGGAATGTTTTCTGCATCACTTTTTTGGACAAATAATATTAGGGGGTTCTATGGATTTTATTTTCCAATAAAAAGGACCTAATACCCATGATTAAGATTGAATTAATTTTATAAGAAGTGATCACCCAGGAAGGAATTATATGGAAAAGTTTTAGGTAGTTCATGAATAATAATTCTTCAATAGAGAAGAGTTCGAGGTGAAAATATATCTATAGAGGAGATAGTTTGTTAGGACAATTCATGGAAGATGTTTGTGGGTCACTATAGACAGAATAAGAAAAGTTATCATATAGGAGAGGTGGTATGTGAGGAATCATTGTTTTAAAAGGAAAAAATGGTCCCTGAAAGAAGAAGTGGTTTTCAATGGACTTGCACCATTCATATTAATTCACTTTCCAAAGTATATAGTAATTCTGGAAGGGAGAAGGGAGGTCCATAAATCACATAATGAAATATTTGAAAGATATAAAATATTTTAAAAAATAAACTATATCAATAAAATGCATGAAAATTTTGATTTATATATTTGGAAATTAGGCTTGGAAATCATTTTGGTTATCAGACTGAGTATCATTTCAATGTTTAAGAAGGTCATATCAGATTCTATGTACGGAAGTGTAGAATTTTTCTAAAGGATATTATTTCAGATTTATGATCATTAAGAACCACAATATTTTATTTTACCATTTTTTATAGAATAAGAACATAAACTGTTGGATTTCCATCATAATGCTACCTGAGTATAAGGGAATATCCTTCTCATTGTTTTCCACACAGAAGTATTGGTTTCTAGTTGATTGTGTGGTATTGTATTGCATCCAAAATATACCCAGTACGTAACTAATATTGTTGAGTATTGATTCTTGTATATTCTTGTGTTCTTATGTATTTGATTTTTTTCACTAGGAAATGAAATCATTAAATGGTGTTAAAGGTTGTTTCGTATAAGAGAAAACATTAACAAAATTATCACTGATTCACCACCCCATCTAGGTGATACATGAATCCGGACTAGGAAAATTCATTTTTGATTTCCCAATTTATCATTATATAGATAGCCAAGTTTTTCTAAATAATATATTCATATGGGTATTCAATAAAAGGGCTTGAAGAATATTTTTTTGAAAGCATTGAACATAATCAGGTGTTGAATGATGACAACAATTATATAGTGCATTAATGAAATGATAGTTCTCACTAGAAAAACCATATTTTTTATTTAGTGTGTTCTAACCTAATTCAACAACATGACTTAAATATGATCTTGATGAAAAATAATTTTTATAATCACTAGAACCTAAAATTGGATTTTGATCTGTAAAATTATAAATTAAAATATTATTAGATAATTAATAATGATATCAATTGTTTCAATTCATATGATGGATATATCATGATCCTAGTTTTTATTATTATGGATCCATTCTTCTTACCTATTCTATTCATTAGGATTATTAAATTAAAATATCATTATCACTTCAATTATATTACCTCCTTAATGTGAGGTTGATATCATACATTTCTTATCTTTTCATTACTTAGGATATAAAAAAGGTTTTACATGTGACATTTTTAGAAGATATAATGTGTTAACATATTTAAGGTGGATTCTAAAAAGATATTTTGAATTCTACTATTTTTATAAATATTAGAAAAAATATATCAATGTTGAGAAATTATTGTGGTTTACAAGTATATGGTGTGACATAATTTCAAAAAGCTATAGAATTAAAAATATCATTTAGAAATATTTAATTCAACAGTTTTTATTTATTATTTAATTATGGATTTTTATTTCCAATATTTTATAGCCTGTATCAAATTATGTAATGTTGTGTTTATGTCAAAATACCTGAAAGTATGATCTAATTTTTCATTGTAAAAATGAATGATTTAAATGAAATTTTTATAGTGTATATATATATATAACTATATGAATTTTAAATTATATAATGATGATTAATAATAAAAAATTAAATATAAGGATATCATATGCTTCGTAAAGGAATTTTCATGAAAAATTATTTTTCATAACTTTTTTGAAGGGTGATTTTTAAATAAATTTACAGCACATAGAGGAATTAAATTTATTAAAATGGGTTCAATATTTATAAATATTATATAAAGAAAAATTAAATGATTTTACATTCAATTTTTTTTATGAATAGTATAAACAATAAAACAATGTTACCATAGTTAATATTGATACGAGTTTTCAATTCAGATTAATCTAAAATACTAAGAGTTAAAATGACCTAAAAATTAAAATAAATACTATATGTTGATTTTACATATAATATTCCCATAAATCCATAAATATTGGAAATTCAGGATCCTTAATTTGTAGTATGTTTTGTACTATTATGTTAAAACATGGAAATGTACAAGTGTTTCTCTCACCTCACTCATAAAATTGTACCTCATCCCCTCACTTATTCATATCTCACAATGTATTTATCAACATAATTACCTTATAAAATAACTACCCAAAATATTTATCCATTCTTTTGAGGTAATATTATTCATAAAAATATCTATACATGGGTCAATAAGAGGAGATTTAGAGGAACTATTTCAATATAATATATATGATTCTTAAATAGAAAATTTATTTTTTATTCTTCTTTTAAAATATTAAATTATATCCTAAAAATTTAAATATTAAAAAAACATGTTTTTGAGACATACTATTATTATTTGTTGTTAATATATAAAATTTTCCCATCTCCATCTCAATCAAATGGGAAATTAATCCATCACCAGTATTTAATGAGTACTACTACCTTGCGAACTGATGTATTTTTTCACCACCGTTAGACATAGCTAAGTATATTTTTAAAAATGATTAATATATTTGGTAATAAATACATAATAATGATTCCATAAATTTAATATATAATTTACCATCATAACATTCCATTAGTTTTAAGAGGATAACATTGCTTATGCGTACGTGTGGACTACTACTTCCAAGAAGAGATGTGATACATTTTTAATGTCATATTTTAACATGTGATTATAAATATGTATATGATAAATATTAATGATGTTTATATACTCATTTAAATTCAATATATGGTAAATCCATTATCATTAAAAATGGACCAAAACTACTAAATCAATAAGAAAAAGAAAGAAGTTGTCAATAGAAAGAATGAAAATAATGAAATATTATAAACTAAAAAGAGATAAGATATTGTAAGTGGATCATATATGATACTAATAATATTTCAATATTTTTATAATTTGATTAAAATAAATATAAATTATTTATACTTGAGTTTAAACCATGTTAAACTTTGTAGTAGAAACTTGTATGGGATTTTGTCTCAATTTTCACTCTATTGAGATATATATTTCATTATACACTTATATTTATTTATGTGGTAAATATTGTAACTATTTATAATAATTAACATGAATCTCTCTTTATTCATGGTGACTAATGTTTTATTTTTGGTTCACATTTTAACATGGTTACAATATAAATGTTACCAAATATGTAAGAATTTCTTTTAAGATATCTTTGTTGGGATTAATTCTATTTTTCAATGAAGAAATTTTATAATATATCATTCCTAGAATATGGAAAAAAACATTTATCATTTGATTATTTAATGAAAATATTTATTTTTTCTAACTTGTCACCTCTCTCCACGTTATTTAGTAACTGAATTTTCAAATGGAAAATAATTTTGTTCTCTTTCTGATTAGATATATTTTTATCCTCTGTCCATATTTTACAATTATATTACAAAAGTAATTTTTATATTGATAAATGATTTATTACAGTTATATTATTTTATAATTTTTATTATTATTTAAATAAATAATTATAATGTTTTTATAAAGGGACATTTTCTACATTCTTTATAAAAAATCAAAAGGATGTTTTTATTATTACATATAATTTGATAACAAAATTTCCTACTACTATTATAATTTTATGCTATTTATCTTCTTTTAGATGTATTCAATGGTTTTAAAAAGAAATTATTTTAATTAAATTTCATTTTTAAAATTTCACTTCACTTTATTTATATTTTCCAAAATACATGATTTTATTAAAAAAACTATAATTCTCATAATTTGATGGTACTCATATACCAATTATTAGTTCAATAGTGATTATATTTTATTAAAATATTTAATTCTAATGATTATATTTCATAATAAATATCAATATTATTTGTATGTGGGAAATGAGTATTTCTTATACTATATAACATTTTATCATTAGTTTTCATAATATGGATGTATTTTGATTGAATGGTGAAATACTGATATGTTTTATGTTATACATAGTATGGATAATTTTTATAATGATTATGTATTATGAATTAAATTTATTATCAATTATATGTTGAAATAATTATAATACACTTTTGGTTGGTACCCTAAAGTACATAGGCCCTCAATTTTTCAATAAGTCTCATTAGAGAAACCAGTTAAATCGCTATATTAAATTAGTTTTTCAGTATATCTAACCATATTTTATAATATCATGGCATAAGTTATTTATTAGAAATATCTCATTATTAATTATAATAATTAATAATTCATTAATTATTATCCATGTGGTTATTAATTTTATATTATTCATCAATTAATTTTGGGCTCTACTTATTTATTAAATGGTATGTGTTGTCAGCAATTTTTCATTGAATATTGATTATTATTTATTAACTCGTGAGAGATTCCACTGTATTCATCCCATACTGAGTATTTGATCCCACCCTTATTTTTTATCCTCAACAACATATTAAGAATGAAATTTTGATTGTTATTCACTAATATATATTATTTTCTTTTTCTATGATTTATATTTTATTTCCAATATAAATTTGGATGCATGTATATACCTCATTATTCAAGAATAATAAACTGAATGACCCTTAGAGATGTGATCATTTGTATCTTATACCAAAATAATAATGTAGCCACCATCACTGTGTTTTTGGATTCAGTTTGTTTTAGTTTATATCATGGAATGTTTATTAGAACCATTTTTATCTAGATTTCAGAAAAAATTTATTATAGAACATAACCCTACTTAAGACACTATGTATAAGTATATGAATAGAATAATAATAAATGATTCGATATGGTATATGTTCTATTGTTTTCAAAAAAAATTTATTCATATCTTGTTATTATTAGGTTAATGTGGTACTATATCAGATTCACCAAGGGGTAACAAATGTGAATTCATTATATTAGGTGCTAACATGGTCAACACTAGTGAATGATTATTGTTCATCAACCTATACACCTAACTAGACACACTTATGAAATAATATATTGGTTAATTAAAATTTTATTTACAATACTTTTTGAATGATTTGAAAATATTTTTTGGAATTGAGAAAATTAGAAAGGAAATAGAGTATATTATTTTAATATTATTCATGGATACATTTTCTTTTTAGGTCAAGATATATACAATTTAATATTAATATAATTTTGATCTAATTTAACATATATAATTTTTTACAAATAGATCCTGAGAAAATTAATGTTATTGATACACATAGAAAATGTAGGTATTTATCTACTATATATGACTATATAACTAGTATAAGAGTGATGTATATCATGGAAATGTTTGATAATATATCCAATTTTATAGTAAATATCTTTATAAATACTATGAATCATAATTTTCCATTACATAAAAATTCTATATTTTATCATTTCATTTGAAAGAATCATTCAACCTTTAATGGAACTATTAATCCAATGAAAAATGTAAAATTGAACCAGTCAACTGAAAGTATATTATTATATAGGAAGTAATAAAAGGTAAAAGGTTATAATGGTAAATTAATTTCATAATAAATATTTATTATAATACTTGAACATCTTGTATTTATTCATGTTTTACAATGAATTAAAAAAATTACATCAACAGGTTATTCATATATCATATGAATGAAACATAATTCTCTAGTATTTTTAATGAAACTATCATTATTTATAGGCAATGTAAAGGATAACTTGAATGTTATCACTCAATATTTTATTTTTAATAAATTGTTACCATTAGTCATTAAAAAGTCTTCTAAAAATGCATAAAATATGAAATGGATGTATGAAAGTGATATTTTAAGACATCCATATATCAGCCCATATGATATAGTATTTAGAAAATATATAAAACAATCTACCACTTACCCTAATGAAATTTGAATTAGCTTAATTTCACATTAATTTATATAATTTAATATAATTTCATAAACCATGACCAAAAATATAATTTTATATATTTAAAAAAAATTGAAAAATCATCCTAAAAATTATTTTTTATCACATCACATTAAATACCATGTAAATTAAAAATGAAATCATTTCAAACAAACATGTAAACATGTAATGAGTATATTTCTATGTTTTACATGATCCAAATGTATTCAGATAAATTGTGTAACAATTAGGAAATTATATAAATGATAACAAAATAGAATCTCTGGTGCAAAAAATGAAATAAAAGAGAACACACAAGAAAATAAAAATGGACACTCAATATAATGATGTATTTTTTGGGATCTCCATTAATAAATTGTGTCACTATAAATATATTTGATAACTAAAACATATATATGTTTGAATATTCATATGATCCCTTTTCCACTGAATACAGTAAAATCGGGACATAAACTATGTCAATCCAATATAAGCATCTTAAAATTGTCATGAATCATTATGTACAGACTAACTAGGCCGATGAATACATCACATGTTGGGATTATTTTAGGATAATTAGATAAAATAAATGTAAAATGAATAGATAATCATTTAATTTATATTATAAAATCATAGTTATACACTTCCTTAGGATATCTCAACTGAGGACAAAAATTTCATACCCCTCACGTGAGATGAAAAATCAAATCTTATATAACCTTAAACTAAGGATATGATCTGAAACATACCAAACAGACCATTTATTAAAAATTAAATAAACATTTTTTAGAAAATTTATTAAAGAATAATGGATATCATAATTTATATCATTCAAACCATAGGTTACAGGGAGTCAAAATATGAACCTTGAACATCTAGTATAGAAAATACATATAGTATAACACTCCAAGTTGTATACATAAATGGTAATTCATTATAGAGAACTCATTTTTGGCCTAATGAGTATATTTTTTATCTACATATAAGAATCATCATAACACTAAAATTTATATTTCATCATAACATATAACACTTTTTGACGACCACTAAATGATAATAAATTGATTCATCACCTTGAGAGGTCAATTACCATTGCACTTTAGGATACATTTTTCATTATATATATATATATATATATATCTAAAAAATAGAATAAATGAGAAATTAAATATTCTAATATATAAAATACAATATACTATATACTCATAATCATATTTCGTGCGGATTAAAAATTCATACAAAAGAAACAACCTAGCATATCATATATGATAAACATCTATATTAATCTTATGTTTGATGCAATTTGATGTGTTTTGTTAAACACATTGTTGTTCTTTGGAATTTATACCAAATACCTATATTACCACCTCATTAAATAATACAAAGAAATATTTAGTGACTAATATTAATGAACTGTGATGTTTTGACTAATTGTGAGATTTACAAATCTCTTTACTAATGTTTATCTTCATTAAAATATTAAATTTTATCAATATCTAAACATAATAATTTATGATAATAATTAATTTTTTCTACTTATAAATGTTCTATACTAACCATATTTTAAACCGTTAAGAAAAATTATTTATAATAATTCTTATTTTTTTGGTACATAATTTTCCTATTTAAAATATTCATGAACCAACATATCCTAAACCATTTATTATATAATGTGAAATTCACATTGTATTTTTTATTCACAACTATTTAATTTTTTGGATTTGAAGATCACCAATTATCAACATACTTCCACTAGTATCTTAGACATTACATTATCTTAATAATACGTTGTTGTGCTATATGAACTCCTTTGGGTTTATGAATTAAATATTATTTCTTTTTAGTCAAAATAGTTTAAATATAAAATATTTATCTATAACAGATATTGTATTCAGTATGTTTGACGTATATTAATAGAAATAATATAATTCTTTAAAATATTTCACCGCTCTTAGTAAAATCTAAAATCCTTATATATTAATAAACTTCTGGATAAACACATTTTTCATTGTTCATATCTTTATATACTTATCTTCTTCTCAATGAATTTTATGGAATCAAATTAGTGAAAAAAATTATATTTTCCAAATTTTTCATTAAAACACTTTATTAAGATACATCTTATGTTATCACATAAGACAAATATGATAATTATACACATTTATTACATAGATCCCTATAAGTTTGATAAATTAATTTACATTCATATATTTTACATTTCAACTCTTGTAATAATCGTTTGAATGTAATATATTGGCTATATCAATTATTCCATTGGTTTAAAACAGTAATATATTTATTATACCAGTAATGAAAACATTTTTTAACACTTACATTTCAAAACTAGATAATTAATTTCCATAATACTAATATCGAGAATTGATATTCCATGATGTTGGAAAAAAATAAATAATATATTATAGATGATTCCATAACTTTAAATCATTAATTATTCATCACGAAAACTACTATATGATTCAATTACTATTAATAGAAAAAATATGAAAAACTTTTTTAACATATGAAAAAAATATTATTCTTTCGGTTTAATATTGTACCCGATTTGGCTATTAGTATACCACTTGAACCTTGAAATAAAATGTTCAGATCATCTATCCTAAAAAATATATAAAAATATGGTAAAAACATATTTTCCACATTCATTATTAATTAAAAATATCCAATTGAAAGTATTTTTTAACTAGAATAATACATAATGAAACAATGAGGCTCGCCAAGTCATTGAAATTCTAAATCATTTAGAGTATATGAGTGTAGAACATAATTCTATTGGTAGTAATGAAAATAATTTATTAAAAACTATAATTGAATCATTATATTATTCATGTAATAATATATATTCAGGTGTTTAACAAATCCAATATGTGGTTATGTAAGAAGGGGTTTCTCTACCATGAATAATTTTATCAAACTTTGGATCAATTATTATGTTTACATACAAGTTTAAGAAACATATTTAAATAATCCAAAACATTTCATAAGATTAATTTTAGTGTTAATATATATATATATTTGATGTTATTATCTATTAAAGAATCAATTATTATATTATTATCATGTTGTACATATATTTAATAAGGAATTTTGTAAAATGACCTCAAAATAAAATGATGACCCCTTTTAAAAATAATAAAATAATTAGTGTGTAAATATCCTCATTGACTTTTGAGGAGTCATATATGGTATTCCTATAATAGATTATTTAAATTGGAAATACATCATCCCAATCATATAATAAATAGTATTTCATAGTTGACTAGACAACATGTCTCCTAATACATCGCGTGGTTAAATGTAACTCTTTTTCTTTGGCATCATAACTCTCAATTTCCCCTATCCATTTCAAACCCAAATATCATTGTGAAATTTTTAATTGAAATATTAGGTGAATTTATATGAACTTTTCAATACAAATCATAATCTTGGGTCACCATGCGTAGATGGACCAACTCAGTTGAATGATTCAGATCCTAAAATGTGTTTTCCCTAAATGAAATATACCATTTGGTATTTTTATGGTTGTTCAATGATTATCATCATAACCTCTATAATTCACATTATATATATTAATGATTCTAATAATATATTATAGAATAAAATTCTTTCCAATAAAATAATATGTTCTTACTATATTGATGTGAAACTATTTACAATAATGATTGTATGTGTTTCAAACCATACATAAAATCAACCAAAATACATAATTATAAAATTTACAATTTGAATATGTTATATCAATCCCAATTATGTAATTATTTTTGAATAATATTAAATAAAAAATCACAACATGAGTGTGTATAGGGTAATAAATAGTACACCATCACAATATTAACAACACGTAATCTTCTAGGACTATGATTAATCTTACACAAATAACACATTCCTAACGAAACATTTCTAAATATAGAACACAATTTTATCATATTTATAAAATATAATAATAAAAATAATTATTAACACTATCTTTAAAATATGTGACTCAGAAAATTTGAAAGTAAATCTAGATGAAAAACAAATCCATTATCATAATGAGAAAGTTACTCCATATATGGATGGATGATAACGACTAGAAATTTTTTTAACAATAATATATATATATATATATATTTGGAAAATAAAAAATTTATTAATATTATTCCAAAATCAGGGAATGGATAAGTGAACAATTAATAAATTTAAAACATGTGATAAATTATTTACAAATTATTCATAAATATAATAAAATGATAAGAAACTTAAAATTTTATGTAGAAATATATCCATTCCATTATATTGGATGTAAATAAATTTTATTCTTTTTCTAAAATGATCTGTTCATATATTCGATACATGGAATTTTCATTAAATATTAGATATTATATGTAAAATAAAAATATGTTATAATTTTTCTATGAAAAAACATCCATATTTGAAAAATAATATAATAAAATTTATTTAATCATTAATCATATAAATCATCAAAATGATTTTTGATATTTTCTAAATAATTTTCTATATAAGACCTTAATTTCAATAATTAAAATAAAATTTAATGAACAATTCATATTTCAAATATAAATTTATTACATTTTCGAATTATTTTTAAATTATTATTATTTTATGAACTACACAAATAATTTATTAAAAATTTCTTTAATTCATAATTATATGGAATTCTATGTAATTGGAAATAGAATTTCAGAATTAGAAATAAATATTAGTTATACTTATTTAATAATTTAATAATAATAATTAATTAAATAATTTCAAATGTTTTAAAATTAAATAATTTATAGACACTTTTGTAAATAAAATAATCCAAAAATGTATTTTTCTATTATTTATAGATAATTTATACATTATGTCAATTTATAAATATATTTTAGGAAAAAACATACATTTTTTTATTCTTGTTACGTACATATTTGATTATATCCCATGTAGTGTAAAATTAATTAGTGTTGGGTGGTCATTGTATGAATAAGACATCACATAACATAGAAATCATTGCAATTATCTATGTTGAATTAAAATGAAAGAGGTTGGATAACATAAAATTTATATTTAATGAAAGGTACTACGTAGGGTTAATAATTTTTCTAAGTATTATTAAAATTGAGTTATGCATGAAATTGAATTAGCAAGGAATTTGTTGTATGTTATTATTGACTGAAAATTAATTTTTTTATTATAAAAAATACTTTTAAAGGAAAACGTGAGAAACCATGAAGTCTTGAAGGCATATAACAAAACAACTCACACAAAACAAACTATAGGATCTGACCCTCCTAACAGATTCTCCATGACATAAGACATCACCAAGTAAGATCCTTTAACAAGCTGTCCCGTGCAGCAATGCACGGGCACAGAACCAATGGAAATGCCACCCACTCTCATGCATCCAAGTCCACAATGACAACATCGTTGAGGAATTCATGCTCTGGTTCTCTTTAAATTAGACCCAAGTATTTTACTGGGAAAAAAATCACACATCACAAAAACATTAAACGAAAAGGAAAACCAGAAGCATATGAATTCCTATCAGCCAAAACAACCAACTCAATTAAGTTAACAATTGTCATTAAAGATTAACTTGATATTAATAATTTATTGTTACTTAAAATGTTTCCAGGACAATGATGTGATCTAAGTGGTAGGTGCAACTCTATGAAGATTCTGTAATTGAATGTTCAGCTTGTCCCATATCTGAATATACTCCTTGAGATTGATCTTCCTGTTGTTGAAATATCCAACTAATATTGAGTCATTCATATCTATCCAAGAATATTTTTCCCCATTAAGAGTCAAACTTATTCGTATCCTCATCATTTTTGTGTAATTTTCTTCAGTTTCATTAAGATACAAAACTTGTTACACTATTCCTTCTTTCGAGCTCCTGATCAAATCCATGTGTTTTTCAGCCACAAATTATGCCTTTCCATGATTTTCTAACTATTATCATTTCAATTTATTCACTGACTGTGTCTCCATAAGAAATGGTAAGATGATGTAATCCTTCTTCCCATTATGATTACCCATCTTCCCTTCCATGGAGGGCTTGATCGAAATTCCTTCTAGCTCCTAAACCGCATCACAAGCCTCTTAAAACCCATTTACCAGTTGAACATCCGCATAGGATCCAACATCCTCAGATTCAGAGTGAATAGCCTCAACACTGATATGCCCCTCATGAACCTTATTCAACCCCAAAACCAGAAAATGGGTGTCTGAGACCACTTTATCGTCAAACTCCTGAGACCTCCCCTCTTCTAAATCCATTCTTGTGTCATCAACTTCAAGAAACTGAAAAATATTGCAAACCTGGACATTAGTAATGGGTCTTTCTAAGCGCTCTATGCTTGGTGCCTTCTCCCAATCCAATCTACATTAATCCTTGGTAGCTCCATTTTTTTTGGGGCCTCTACATCCCAGTGGTACTCCCCATCTCATTTTGTATTGGCCACTTCCACTTCCACCATAAACTGAGTTGTAGAATCATTGCTTGTGCTCGCAGATGTAGAAGAAGCCAGCCCTACCCCTGCAATAGTGGTCATCCCAGTGCTTCCTAACCCCCAGCGCTCCTCCAGACCAAATTAAGAGGCCCCCATATGATTACCATGATTTTAGTTATCAACTCCATGTTCAGGATCCTTCTTATGTGCATCCATACCGGGCACGGTTCCTCTGTCAAGACCCTCACCCTTGCCAACTATAGTTGTATCCATCTTCTGAAACGGGATTCTCCAAACTCGAGGGTCACCATGGGATACCTCAACATACCGCACTCCCCTTTTACCTTGGCTCAAAGACCCATCGGCACCATTGTCCATGACCCATTATTTCCCTGACCCCCATCTGCAATCCTCCTCCAAGTGGCTTAACTGTTTGCAAGCCGAATTGAAGTCCATCTAGGACTCATACGAAACTTGTTCCCTATAGTGATACTCCTCTCCAATGGTTATGCAAACACAATATGGAGGCTGTCAAGATACATTAATCTCAACACACTCCCTTGGGTTAACTGGTAGGGACAAATCCTTGGAACAACTATCTTCACACAGAAACCTTCCAACGAGATTATCCACAATTCTGGTAATCGACATATTCTGGAAATGTAGATGAAGATTAGTATAACTTACCAAAATCACTGCCAAAGGGGAGTCCAGGTTCATATGATAGTCCTAAGTCCATTTGTGAAGGTATAATCTTCCCTCGTTTCAGCTGCGAGGCATGCACGACCAGGCCTTGACCAAGTCTTCCTATGATTAGAAGCGCACCATTAAGTTCATGTTGTCTATAAAACAACTATATCCCTTTCCTGAAGATCCCATGAACCAAAGATGCATTTGTGAAATGAATCCACCGATGTCCTTCTCCATGAAAAATGAGAAATCAAAGTCCGGTTGGGTAATTATGATGTTTCGAATAATTCTGTGAGTGATAATGGCTGATTAGGGTTTCCCTTGTACAAATCAGGGACTTTCGGGTGCAGAAAACATTTCAGAAAGGAAGGGAGCAACTCGAATTTAGAAAAAGAGGCAATGGGAAATCACTTTCCCTTGTATACAGACAAAGGAACCTCCCCCACAATTGAGGGAAAGACCAGTGCATATGTCATATCCATCATAAAGAAGGAGAGGCATCATGAGCTTCCCACTTCGTGATCCGGCCTGGATAATCCACTATGATTATCCATCGTATGTGATTTGAATATTGGATTTTAACATGATTTCTATCACATGTAAGGATATCCCAATACCAAAATTAGATTAACCTAGTTCATTTCAGACACATTTAGTAATGATAATTCCCTTCAAAATCTTATGTGATAATAAACCTTACCTCGTATAGAAGATTAATTTTTGAATGGTGTATGGTTTTGATATTTGTTATGTGTTTTCTAAAGACTATCATGACATTGTTTTAATTCTTGCTATCCAATAATATGTATTTATATCATCCTAGATGCTTATTGGCTTTTTTCAATACACTAATTTTATTAGAAATGATAATAATACATTTTTTTTATAATATGATATCACTTTTTCATTTTATATATAATTTGAAGATTCAATAATCTAGAATTTTTTATTATAATATAGTTTTATTGAATGGAATCATATAACTCTTATAAAAGATAGAAAAATATAATAAAATTGAAAAACATGGATCATTAGGCTTTAAAATCTAGAAATTTTAATTCTATAAAAAATAAATATTCATAATTTATAATTTAAAATTTAGAACTATTGTTGTGCCTATCTCTATCCAAAATGTTTGATATAGATTACTATAAGTAGAAAAGGGAAATCCTTTATGTGTTGTATCTGTGTGATGAAATAATTTATACATTTTCAAAATTTATTCTTCTTCTCAACACATTGTGTCAGGGCCTCATACTGAAAATGTTGTAGATGAATAGTGATTCAATAATGGTGAGAATCATCTAGGAATGCACTTAGTAGTATTTAATTGTAGTATCTCACTTAAAAATTCATCAAGAATCTAGTGTTTTTTAACAATAAAATGAATGAGTAAATTACTTTGATTAATTAATCATTATGTAGTACCCTAATATTTTTAAATAATACTTTCTATGATAGAGTATACAACATGAAACATAATGCATAAATAAACACTGAATTATTATTATTTCAATATGACCATTATAAAATATCATTTGAATTGGAGCACATAAATAGAATATCCAAATTTTAAAATATCTATATATATAAATTTTACTCTCATTATAAAACTATTTATTAATCCTTGAGAACTATCCACATAGTTTTTAGTAAATGTATTTTTTATAAAAAAATATTTTTTCTTCGACAATTCATTTTATATGATTTTGTAAGTGAATATAAAAATTAATCTATTATTATTTATAAAAACATTTTAAAAAGGCTCTAATTATAGATATCATAATATCCAAATTATCATTGGGTGAATTTTTTTTTCATCAATGATTTATTTTTCCAAAAACAGTGAAAAATATAATTTTTTGGTGAAATCATTATATATTATTTTGGTTTAAATTCATTTTGTTATTAAATGGATGCTTTTTAGAAAACAATTTTTCATTGAATTTATCATTTTAATAATCATTTAATATCAAAATAATCCCTGAATTAAATCTTGATAAAATTATAACATATTTAGAATAATATATTTTTATATTTATTTAATTGTTCCCTTTTATTTTTGGTCATTATGAATAGAAACCATTGTAAAATTTATAACCTCTACAAGGATAAAATACATTAAATCATGTTAAAACTATAGGTAATGCCTTAAAATCAATAAAAAGTTCATTATTACAATTGGATTAGTATATTTGTTTCATAATAATTCAATTTTAGAAAATATAAAAATTTATTTAATTTTTATTTTGTAATGAAATAATTTTTTTTATGTAATGTTTAAAAATTAAATTACACTCTCATTTTTTTAATAATCATTATTATTTTATAAAAACTACTACAATTATTAATTAATGATATTGAATTTAAACTCATATTGATAATAATATCATAATGATATAATTTATATATTAATTTTTATTAATGAAATAACTAACAAGAATGTTTACACATCCCTGATACAGTGCTTGAATAATTAGTAAAAAATAAAAGTCAAATGATTTAAATGTTTTAAATACAATATTTTTTTGATATGTTATGGTATTTAATGATATTTATGGGTTTTTAAGGAGGTTAAATAATACATAAAATCTATATTTTATAATTCTATTATTTTTTAATTTTTTTAATGTTAAATATTGTAGAATAGTGTAAAACATAGTGTCTTATATGATAAAGTATATTTTATTGTATTATCATAACATAAATATTATATAAAAAATTATGAAACATAAAAAGTAAACAATTTCATATAATATTCTTCAAATATCATAAATAAATCAAAAACATAAAATTAGAATTTATTTCATGATAAATACGAAAATTATTTTCAGGGCAATCACAGTGCTTGTAAAACACTAGAAAAATAATGTATTATATGTTAATGATAATTATTTAGAAGTAAAATTTCTTTTAAATTAATTCATAGTAAATATTATTTATAATCTACACTTTTTAGTTATCTTTTATCTATATTTTGATATATATAATAACATTTTACCAAAATTGTTTTAAAATGCTTATAAAATGTGGGAGAAGATAACAATAACCTATTAAATTGCATTTTTATATACGAAATAAATAGATATTCATTATAAATGAATATAAATAATAAGAATTTGTTATTCCATTATTTTAAATTTTTGGAAATTATCATATTTCCATAAAAAACATAAAACATGATAGTTCAAAGTACAAAAATGCATTAAAACAATTAAATAATTAAAAATATTAAAAAATTATAATATTTATATTTTTTTAAGTATTAAATACCTTATATATATATATATATATTCAGTATAATTCATCATTTACGAGATTATATTTTAATTATGTAGTTTTAAATATGTTTTTGATGTAAAATATTGTAAAATTGATTAAAACCACATAAATATTATTTTAAATATATTTAAAAAAATTATTTATTTTAAAATTATAAAAAATACTATCATGCATATTATCGATATTAAATATTTCTTCATAGAATTCTTGGTCCTTATGGGTGGAACTATTCATATGAAAATTTACATTTGTAACCCGGAAAGACAAAAAAAATTGTAAAATGGTCCTTGATTATTTCGTATAAATGTTTAATGAAATCAAAAAGTTTCACATAGGTCAAAAACAATATTTCTATAAAACATTACCCAAATCCATCTATAACAATACATTCCCACATCCCTCATCCACTAAGATTATTGTATACCTCTCTAGAAAAAGCTATAAGATAAATCAACGGGAGGGGACCAAATGGGAAATGTAAGGTTTTCATAAATGAATTTCATTATTTGTGTAATAATTCTGCATAAATAATTATATTATGAAAAATTATGTACGAAATAATGTTTTCATGATTTATGTTATATTTTCATGTGTTTTGATAGGATTTACATTTGGTACACATAATCTCTCTGTGGTTGAATTCTAAATTCAATGATATCATCATTGTATGCATTACTCACCTTATTTTTTCATTATTTGGGATGTTTGTTTATGTTATGATCCTATGTTATCTTAATAGGCTTGTATACAAACAATTTTCCTTGATAAATCATGAATTTTATGATTTTAATTTGATCATAATTTTTTAAGGGGTCTGAGATTCCATGATTACCAATGTTTTAATGGGTATAGGTTTCAAAACCATTTTAATAAAGATTATTTATTCATGAATTAACATTTTAGGAATTATATGATCTATATTTTTGAAAAAAAAATTATATTTATTCATTTCATGTAATTTTATAAATTTTCACGATTTAGTATCCTTTTCCTTTCCTTGGTACATAAAATGATTCTTTATTTTTTTTAAAGAATAATAGACCTTATTTGGTTATAAAAGAATTAACATAAATACCCATGTTTAATAAAAGGTTCTAAAAATTATTTTTAAATATTCACCAATTGTTATATAATTTTTCTTTTATGTTTAACTTTCAAGTAAAAATTTTGGATGAATTTTTCTTCTTTTTCTAAACAGGGTACGTTTTACCTAAGGTGTGAAAAAAATTACAATTACATCATAAAGAAAATTCCCAACATCATCTTTACTCATTGTATTGAGGTCTACATTAAATTTCTTAAGGATCTTTTCTATGAATTTTTTTCTAATATTCTGAATTGTTTTCTTTTTAAAATTAAATTTCTATGTGAAAAAGTTATTTGCATAAGAGTGTTTCTAATGACGTTATTATGATATTTGTAATCATAAATAAGGAAATACATTTATATTAATTAAGTTAATTTAGTGATATAATGTAATGATATCATCCTAATTCATTTTCTGGAGGGTTTATGATTAGCATGACTGGGAAATGTATTTAAACTACAAAAAATATTTCATTCATTATTGATGATTGTTTTTATTAAGGCATGTTGATTATGTTGTATTGTTTATTCATAATATTAATTAATATTACCTATTATCTTTTTCATGGGACCTAATTATAGATAGACCCCTAATGCATCAGTAGGACTCATGAGACAAATTATTTGGGGAATTTTTCATATGTCTTGCCCTTTTATTTATTATCTGTGGGAATGATGTCATGATGGTATGTTTCTGATTTGTTAGATCGTGGTCTTGATGGAATTTTTTAGATATCTAGAATTATACATTTTATATCTATGAAGTCATTATTTTAAATCAAGGTGATTATTTCCATTGATATGTTTCAGGATAATTTGATTTTATATATTCAATTATTTTTTAATCATTTACACTTTCAATATTATTCATTATGATTTTTATTACATGACCATCCAATGTCCAAGCCACGACTAGTCGTAAAAAACCTCCTTTGGGACAGTGGAAAGATGCCGTCATCAAGAAGACATATCACACACAAGAGAGTCCATATTAAAATATAAATGTACATATCCACACATATCCAAGTTAAAAATTGTGAAATGTAAATGAAATGATCCCCATGCATGCATAAAACTATCATTCATCAATAAAAGTATGAATTTAAGGTACTAAATGTGATATAATAGGCTAAATACAATCCCAACAAAAAACTGTAGAGAGTCCATCCTACTCCGAACGGGATGACTATGATTAAGTGAACCCACATGGATAATACCCAAATCTAAAAATTTCATGTTAATATCTACAATCTCTTTCTCCCCCTTGGACACAATAAAATTTTCCATCATCTTTATATGACACAACAGATGCCAATAGATCCTCTACAGGGGAGTTTATTATAGTACCTAGTATGAAAACCCAATAAAAAACAAAACATGGACCATAAAAAATATGAATCTCAAAACAATGATATATAATTTAACACATTACTAAAACTAAAACCCATTATATATACATAGGAAGGGATACATTCCTCTAGCAAGTCATAAACAATTTTTAGACACATGATTATTTTAGAATAAATGCCCATTTTGGAGGAATCTACTTCATTAGAAATGCCTTCACCAGAGTCATTCACCAAAGAGGTCATGGCCATTTGACACTATCCATGAATGCTCACTAGTCTCAAAATATCCAAATAATCAAATAGGGGTTCACATCTGGGATCATTGGGAGATACCATGAACCTAATCTAGATCAAACCACCACAAAGGGGATAATATTCTAATTATTCCTTAAACTCTACTGATTCATCCAAAAATGTAGAGAACCAAAACCCTAATCCCAGAGTACCCATCGATTCCACCTACCCAATTTATACAATAATGATTATAGAATAATTAAATCCATCCATTTTTAGGGACATCATTAAACATGCTTATCACTAATCGTCCAGTGGGGATCACATTCATAATAAGTTTAAATAATGTTTCACTAGGACCTCAATTCAATGGACCTTGGGAAGACACACAAACAATACTTTTCTAGACTGAATAAATTAACTTTTACAACAATCCTCAAATTGGGATAAATTTAATTTACTAGGGGTACATGACATGTTGGTTCAACCCTAAGCCTTCCCATGTGATGCATCGTAAAATGACATGCATATAAGAAAATATACAACTTGTTGGAAAAGTATATGATTTTTAGAGATCATCCATAACAATTATATTACCATCTTTTGATTCTCATGTAATAATATTTGTGTCTATGTATCAAATCTTGTACACCTTTCCATGACTGTGTACATGTGGATATATCAAATTATATTATAAACTAAGTCATGTACTCTAGTCATTTATGTCTACTTTTCAAGGATATTACAATGTATAATCTAGGATAAAATTTTATCCCTTGACCATGTTTCACATGGGGTGTGACAAGGACATAGGAAATGTGATATTTACCTTTTTCTAGGAATCCAATAACTGATATTTTCAGTCACACATGATGTATAATTCTTGATTACACTTTGGGTGACCCGAGATTCACTATAACTCTTGGGTCATTTTATGGGCATCCTTCTATGCTTCCACTAGCGTTATTACAGTTGGGAATCATGGAAATAAGGTCAGACAGATCCAACGTCTCTCTTGAAATAGATTCTCACCATACATCCTCTTAGAAAATGTCCTCTAAGCCGAAATTGTTACCACGTCGAGCCTCCATAGGGTATTCATTCAAAAAAAACTGATCACCTATTATGATCCTTTATCATTCCTCATCTATTCATCCACCACCATAACATATCCTAAAATCAAAAACACTATTTCAATTCATACAAATTGTAATGATTTGTTTCATATAAGATGGATCGAAATAATCAAAAATCATGTACTCATCTAACCACGAGCCAAAGAAAAATAGTTGTGATGAATGATCAAAAAAATGGTGGATAAATCCATAAATGAAAAAAATAGGCAAGATCCATTACCCTTGTTCATTCATCTCAATATATTATTATAGAATAAATGAATGAACAATGATACAAAAACAAAGGACAATAAATTAACAAATCAAATTATAATACCATCAATGCAAGAATCAATTATTATATATGACATTTGTATATAATTTTTTAAGATAACAGAATGGGATGGAAATCAAATATAAACATCCTAACTAGTGTTTGGATCGATCACTGATGAATAATAGTTCATCTATATAAATATTGAAGGGATCTATGAACTTTAATGGCATAATAACCATCATTCTCATTATATTATCAATATTTAATATATCCACTAATCTTCTCCAAAAAATCATCTCAAATTTGATGGTTTTTGTAGATTAACATAAAATTTGGCTATAATAGCATTTAAATAGAGTTCATCCTTTGTGTAAAATAAAATAAAATAAATAAATAAATTTAATTATTTTATTAATTTAGTGCACATTAATAAAATTTTTACAAAAAAACAACACTGAATAAAACTATCTCACACCTAGGATAAATACCATATTTTGAAAACAATAGTTCCCAATGAATTATGATCATGATCCCTATTGGGGAGTTATTCTAAATATTTATAAAAACTACACTCAAGTGATATTAATATTTTTACCTGATTCTAAAATTATTTCTAGGCACAAGGGTCCTCAGAATATTAGATTTTTTCAGTTCCAAGATAACAAAATATTCCATATGATATTCCATTATAATATATATAAAATTAAGATTCATTAAATTCTTCCCACATTAGAGATTTTTTTTCAAGAAAATGAAAAAAAATCCTACTTAAGAAGATGATGGTAGTGGTCTTGCTTCTGGGCCTTCTACTCAAAAGTTCTCTCCTAATGATTCATCTTCTTAAATTGGACACATATGCGGGGATTCGATCAACATTGAAGAATCCTATCCTTCCGATCCTCGATCTCTAATAAGTACTCAGCAATGTTAGCACCATTGTTGATGTATTTATCACCTCAGCTGATAACATGTGATGGTTCATGCATGTACCTCCTCATCCAAGGCCTGAGAAATATTTCATGTAACTGGTCTTACAATAGTAGAATATCCAAGCCATAAACCACATTTTTAACTCTGTGAATTATCTGTTAATAGAAAATGAATTTTGGATATAATATGGTGATACATTATAATATTTTTTATCCCCGTCGAGATGAGGCCCTCAAGAACACATAGACTCCCTCCTCAAAAAAAATTTCTCTCCTTTGTCAGTACACATAAGACATATGAGGTTATATATTGTCTTCATCCACTGTTGGATGATATAATAATTATCTTTAGTAGCTTTCTCTAACACTCGTCCCATGATTATAAACTCCTTTGGATATGTTCAACAATTTGGTGAAATGTAGGGTCACCTGTATGGGGTGAGTAATGGTTCCACACTAACATTGGAATAGTATAAATTTTTCATATGAAAAAACCACTAATATTTAGTGATCCTCTCATCTATGTACAAAATACATCATCAAATACTAATTAATTCCCTTTATTTACTAAGTGGTTTTCTCAGTTTGGACGTCATTCTGGGGGTGAGATACTATTATCAAAGACAACGATGTCCCAGGGGCATCCTTAAATCCTCTCCCTAATCATTATTTGAAGTGATAATCACAATCTAAAATAATTTTCTAGGTCATTCCCTGGTGATAGACTATATTCATCACATATAAGTATCTCATTTTCTATTGATATCTACACTATTGTGTAGTTACGTTATTAGAATGAATGTTGATTCATTCTACAATCACAAGTAATGAATCATGCCCCTTGTATTTAAGATGTAACCAAATCATAATTATCATGGATATCCCATCACTTATCCACCCTAACACGAACAGGTGTTTAGATATACACATAGGAACTTAGTTCTTATCCTTTAATATCTATAATGTGAGGCATCTAGAAAAAAAATTGTTGAACAACCAATCATTCATTACCACCAAACAGACAAAATATGTTTTAATACCACGTTTACAATCTAGCATTTACCACAGAATGGTATGTATGAAACTTCTACATCATCACCTCTTACCCAATTAATATAACCATAATTCTTCCTCTAAGAAGGATAAGATTCTCCCCACCATAAAAATATCCATCAAGAGCATGCATAGTGGATATATGAGTACATATGGTCTCACAATTAGTATATACAAACCGAGCATGACTAACTAAAAGTAAAATTGCTTGGGGTACCATAATTGAATAAAGATATTAATTAATAATCTTATCCACTAAGGAAAACTACCATGTGGACAACTACTTTGCTGTTTTGACAAATAATTGACAACCAAATCTCTTAATGAGATCATTGTTTTCTAGCTTCCCCTTATGAGGAACATATAATATTTAAAAGTAATAGTATTGGTGGACCATTATCCATCACTTAGTTCTCATGATTGGATCCATCTGAGAAAAGATATACATGACACTCTTCTTGTCAAAGTTCATAATAAACAATTTTCCCATCATGTAGTGTCTCCACATCTTCATTGTGATCACTACCACTATCAGATCCAAATTGTATGTCATTTACTTCCACTCATATGGCCTCAAATAAAATGAACCATAGAAAATTACTAACTACCTCTAAATTTGATCACATATATGCCTTGTCCCTAATGTATCAGAAAACACTATGTAATTGACACCTTCCTTCTGAAATCTCAAAATAAGAGAACTCATAACTCTCAGTCTCAGCATCCAAAAACATGGATGAAAATTTTATTTCCACAAGAAAAGATTCCTCTCTTAGGTAAATTAAATAAATGGTCATTCCTCTTTGGATAAATTGGGTACAATAATGTAATGGTACTTTGTTAGATTGGGGAATATTTGTGCCATGGTAACACTCTTGATTGACTCCCAATATCATATTCTAATCAGACGTCTATCTATTTGATATAATATATGTACCCCAAATCAACTTATTCTTATTCGATATCATAATTTAACTAAAAAGAGTAATTCATACTTACCATAGACTTCATCTAGGCTAGTGGTAGGTGATAAAGTTCTGTCTCACTCCAATTATGGGTTATATTCCCACATCCTTGTCCGACATGATGAGTTTTCTAACAGTTTGTGTGTTGAACTTTTTCTAAAATTTTATAATTTTTTTAACATTACAAAAATTAGATAATATACTCAAAAATATCCATAACATGTATTAATCAGAATGTTTATTCCATACCTCTAATTTTATTCACAAAATGTACAAACCCATAACTTCCTAAAAAATAAATGTCTCTAAAAATACTATTGGACACCTTAATATTTTTAATCCTAGATCCCCAAAAGGGGTTTCTAAGATACTGAACTTAGGATCAAACACAATATTATAAACCCACGATGATATTCCCAACTATTAAGAAAATATCCTAATATTTAATATTGTCTAAACCATCCTCATATACCAATTGTAAGGACCCTTCCTTAAACATTCCTAAATATAGATATATTTCATGAATTCGCATTTAGGATATTCTCACGTTTATATTTTTAATGAATTAGGCCATAAATCATATATATAGAAACTATAGAAATATAATGTTGAAGCTTCCAAAAACATCCATTTCTTCAATAAAATAAAAACTTTTAATATGAAATGTGGTTTCTTTTCTTTTTTAATCATAAATTTTCCATGATTCAATCCATTAATATATTCTCTATTAAATCTTGTGACAAAATTATCCAACTTATGATGGGCATAAAAATCGAATTATGGTATACATAAAGAATGAAAATTGTGAGTCATCCATAAAAATGTAATTAATGAATGATTTTTCATAAATTAATACTTTCACCTTAAAGAATTATTAAAATAAAACTCACTTAAAATATGTTCCTTGTTTAACCTTTTTTGTAACTAAAATATAGCCATAAAACCCATAGAACATAACATATAACATATAAAGGTAACATGGTATTTAATCATTATTTTATGGAATAACCATTAGATAAATATACAAAAATATCACTAAATGGAATAGAACTATGGCAGACCTCCTTACCCAATTCATTAGAGGTTATAACATAACCACCCATACATTGTTTATCATGGAAACACCTGTTTTGGTTTATCATGTACCCATCCATCCTTGTTTTATCACGTAATAAACCATAAAACTTCCAAGTTCCAGTATATACTAATAACTCATTGAATAATTAAATTTTAAACATTTTATTCATGAAATATCATTTTCTATCAAAAGAAATTATTTCATGATATTTAAATATTCACTCGATTTCTAAACCCATTTAAAACAATTAAAAAAGATATTTTTGAAACTAATTATCCCATAACAATTTGAAACCATTTAAATAATTTGAGATTATAAAACATACATGTCCATATAAATAAATTCTTAAAACCTTTTTTGAAAATAAGGATAAGAATAATATGGTTTTAGAAGAATAAGTGCTTATAATATAAAGATCTATGCTTTAGTTAATCAGTCTCTTACCAATTGAGAAAACGTGGAAAAAATAATTGAGTAATAAAATTTAAAAAAACTGTAAATATCATTATAGAATAAAAATTCATGATATAATGTGTCAAAAGGTGTTTATATACAACATATTAGATAATAAAGGAGCATAAAAGTATGAAATGCCTCAATCAAATGAGATTGAGATGAATTACCAAGCAATTATTGTATTGTTATATTAAGTATAAATAAATGGATAATTATGTATGAAAAATATAAATACACCAAATATATGTTGATATTCATTGTAAAACAATCATAGGTCATTCAAACTTATTATGGGAAAAACAAAAAACAAGAACATGAATATTTTACTCAATGAATGGGGATTGAGTTATGATTTCTCGTACCTTGAGTCTGAATTGTCTTGTTCGACCTTTATCATCCTGAATAATAATCATTGGATAATTTTTAATTTCATTAGAACATTTTTCATGTTTTCTTATTAAATTTATTTCACATGTTTCCAAGTTATAAAAATTATTTAACTCTTGGAGTTCATATGGGACATTTTGTCGATATTTTGTACCTAAGTCCAACATGAACATAATATGATTAAATTTTCCCATTTGGTTATAATTAAATCTTCTACGGATTAGTATTCAGAAAATATTCAACACATGTGTACATTAATATTACTTTTTAAATAAGAAAATTTATTTTGGTTATGAAAAATGAAGAATGTTAAAATTATGGAGACAGTAGGACATACGTACGCTTGAGTAACATTTTCATTTTTCATTGATCATTAATGAAATAAGGTAATTATAATTTTATATTTCCATAATGACCATGATATGATTAAAATAATAATAATAATTTACATATTTCTATATTTTTTATAAATATAATATAATGAAATAAATGAGTCACACTACTTTATGGAGGTGATAGTTCAAATATACAAACGAACGACATTATCATTTTTATGAAACAGTGAGTAAGAACATAATTGATATATTATTATTTAATTGTAACTTATATTTCATGAATATCACAAATGAAGAATAATTACATTATTATAACCAGTCTGGAGATACGTTTCTATAAAATAAATTAGATTGGTTCATGGATGTGATAGTTCACACGTATGCATAAATGATCTATTCATGTCTTATTTAATGGAAGTGGAAATATATTTATATTATGATATTAAAATTATAACATCTCATTTCTTTAAGGATAATATAGTTGTTATCTCATAATTTCTGGAGGTTATTTGAAATAAATTTAATAAGAAATACAAAAGAAACACTTAAATAAAATGATATATCTTCTTTAGTTGATCGCCTTTAAAGAACACCTTAACACCTCAAATATGGGTGTTCTACCTAAAATTAGGGTTTAAAAATGATGTTATGGATTATAGGAAGTGGTTTGGAAATATATTTTATGAACTAAAATTATTTATAAGTATCAATAATATATATGAAGGAGTTTCCTTTTATAGGACAGAGGAGGGGAACTTTGAAAATGTTTTGAAATATTAAATTATTATAAATTTCTTATCAGATTATAATGGAAAAAAACACATTTTTTTCAAATATAAGATGATTTTCGGTCGTATCCCTATTATAAAATTAAAATTATACATGTTTTTAATTTTTCTAATCTTTACCTTTTTAGTATGACCCTTATTTTACATCTTTAAATCACACCATGATAACTTGTCATTTACACTTTGGGTGTTAATGTAATTACCATTACATGTGATTCAACCAAAAATCATGTCAACTAGAACATAAAAATAATTATCCTTACCAATTGTTCAAATCATAGTTTTTGGTGAATTATATAACATTTAATAAACTATTTTATATTTTAAGTTATGAATTATGTCAATTTTGACACTAAGAATACATGACTTCTTAAAAAATTCACAAAAAAATGATTACATATAAAACAGTACAGTAAACCAATAATAACATGTCATAATAATCCATAAAATTCAATTATGGATTCATATATTTCTAATAATATTTATTTTAACATATATAATATCATTTCATTAAATCAATAATTATGAAAATAATTGCTACATCACTATTATTTCATAATTAAATGTATTTATTTAATGTCTAAGAATTATAAATAATACAACTGAATGTAAGAAATTTTTTTATATTTATAACGAATGTTAATAGTCAAATATATATTTTATATAAACCCATATTAAATTTTTTTTAGTAATAATATCCATGTTTATAACATATTTTCCTCTACATTAAATTAAACATTATAAGGGACATTGTCACACCCAAGTGGATTCCAAATTCCAAATTTTAGTTCAATGGGTTGTCATGGTCTGACATATTTCATCCTCTGAGATTATGACATGAGTCTGGGTATTTTTATAATATTATAATTTTATTTTACCTCTTAATTACCAAATTTATCCTTTAATGGTGGTAAATAAAAGTAATTATAAAATTTACTATTCATAATGTCAAAAAATAAAACGAAAATATTTACAAAATTTGGACCTTATAATTAAAAATATGGAATAAATTTATCATTATTCAAATCATTTATGTTTTAGTAATTAATATATAATTAATTCCCATTTCTAAAATGATGAAACATGGTTTTCAAAACTAAAACCCATCAAAATATTGTCATGTGTTCCTATCGAATTTCAATGTGAAATTAACTCCAATGACCAAAATTGGAATAAATGATAAAAACTAATCCAATTATACTTTAATATAAATTAAAAATACAATATTACAATATAAAAAATTTGATGAAAATGTAGTTTCGAATTCAAATACAATTTTTTTAGTATACATGAAAATATTAATTTTATGACTAAAAAATTAAATTTAAACCAAAGTAAATTTTTATGACCCTATTCTAGAGAATAAATTTAATTTTCCATATAAATGGTATAAAACTATCATAAAATAGAATTTTAAATTTTTTCTTCATCTAATGGTGGTAAAACTATATTTTTATAAAAATAATTTTTTTATTCATAAAATTGAAAATTTTCTTATATAATGTAAATAAAAAATATAAGATAAATATTAAACATTAAATTGATCATATTAAATATATATTCCATTAATAAAATTCAACAAGAGTGATTTTAATTTTTTATAAACTCACTATTTCTGCATTTATATAGTTTTTTTGAAAAACAGATCCCTTATATTCAATTTTTTTAATTTAATTTCAAATGTAATATTGTAACAAAAGAGTAATTATATAAACATATATATACTATAATTTCATAATTTTTTAATACTATTAATTCCGTTCATTACAAATTCATTGTTACAATGGTAATATTTAAATAAACATATTTAGTTGTTCTTTTCTGATCGATATATTGTATCATGTATGCTATTGAACATTGTAATTATTTATAAAAATTTGTGATGTTACATATTTCCATTATAGGTCTCATATTATATATAAAAAATTAATAACATCACACTACATGATAATTATTCATGGTTAAATAACATCCTACTATAAAAAAAACATAATGACCCTCAATCCTGCGCGAGGTACAAGGGGTTTTCACCACACCTGTTTCAACTACTCCCTTACAAAAGATCATTGTCAAGTCCCGACATAATAATAATACCATTTCTACCTTCCCTAGAGAAAATAAATAACTGCAAACATCACAACTAATACCACATTGTATCACTGTAGTCTAGATTCCACTATAACTAGTACCTTGAGAAATTCTAGTATGTGACCTTAGAGGCACTGCCCCAAATTCAATAGGATGTATAATATAAAAAAGTTTCTAATGAGATTTTCATGGAGAATATAACCAATTTATTAGATTAAGTCACATAATATATATATATATATATATTATAATGGAAAATATATAATAATATAGAATAATAAAAATCTTAAAATTGTGAACATACCCAAAACCTAATAATTTTTAGTCACTGTCATGTCTACAGT